>OZ018409.1:27217636-28417636 GCA_963969595.1 Neckera pumila
CAAAGAAATAAAACTTCAAATGCTTTCTCCATTTCTCACATTTGTCTTTAAGTGGAAAGAAATTAAAAAAATTGTAAGTATGCCAACAAGGCAAATGAGTCATTTTGTTTATTATAGCTAGGCTGGTTTACCATATATATAGCCAAGTCATTAGAGAAAAAATGGGGCATGAAGAGGATGCCCAACAATGCAAAAAGTGCAATAGATTGCAAGTTTTTCTAAGAAAAGTTATTTTCTAAGTTGGCACAACTGGTCTAGGTCTCGCGGCCCATTCGAGGCCCCAATCTTTTTCTAATATAAGTGGTACATTCAATAGTATACAATTCAAAAACAACCTACCTACAGTAGCTAAGTAATTTAGAGACTGGGGCGTCTCCTACCGGTTGTGAATACGCGCCGCAGATAATCTGCGTCGTAAATCCGATGGTCGAGATTCATCCAGTTGACCCTGCTAGTCGGGGCATTCCTGGTGGAAGCCTGACTCCCGCTCATGACCGTGTCCACGGTATACTCATTCCTCCTTATGTGCACATTCAGCTCTCGTCTCATTGTTGCTAAACCCCGAGCATCAACGTCGACCAGACGTTGCAATTCCGCAATCCCCTCCTCGGCTCCTGCACGCCTGGCGTGGACGATGGCTTCATGGCGCCACTGTTGACGCTGGTGTTCACGATACCCTTGCACTGCGGTCCAAGTCGTTGGGACCCCACGTGGTGGAAGGGGCCGAGGGGGTTTGGAAGGCTCTCCTGGTGTAGTGATGTAGACAGGGATGATGCTTCCGTTCCTGCTGTGGAGTCGACGGGATCGGCACACCGGACAGGCTTTGCCCAAGATGTCGTCTTGGATCCATGTGTGCAGGCACGGCCAGCAGAAGAGATGTCCGCAGGTGGTGCAGACGGGATCGCGGGGTTCCTCGAAGCAGATGTTGCAGGTCCAGGAAGGACGGAAAAGGTTTGAATCTGCCATTGGAGAAGCTGCGCTGATTTGTCCTAATCAATGGGGAGTCACACTAATTGACCAAAGTCTCACTAGTTTTATATTAGTGTAGGTGGAAATAATACAGTGGTGTACAATACAGTACCAATTTTGTTAGGTTGCTAATTTTTAAGGGGAAGGGGAAGTCCCACCCTCTCAGTTGTAGGACAAATCAGTTTGTGTAGCCAAACTTTGGAACAGTTAGTTAGTAATTCTGAATGTAACAGGTAATGTTTCTTTTTCTATGGGACTCACAATGCAAAATTTGGAAAATTAGCACGTAGTGCAGTCTGTATCAATTGGAACCGAGAGAGATTCACGGATATAAGGAGTATAGAGGATATAAAAGTAGAAGTATGATCATTTAAAAAAATGATCATTGTTTTTAAAAACCCAGATTTAAATTCCAAGAATGAAACTTAAGGCAGCAAGAAATAGATTATATTTGCTTCTATCTGCTATGCACATTATATACTTGTTATGTTTAACTTTTACATTTGATTTAACTTTTACTTTTATGAATGGGAGTGCTTTTGATTACTATGTGTAATATGTCAAGCATGAGATTTTTGCTTCTATCTTAATATGCATACTACATACTTGTTTTTTTACTTTTCTTTTTTCTTTTATCTTTTTAGTTTTTATTTAACTTTTGCTTTTATGTATGGCAGTGCCTTTTGATTATTACGTGTAATAGCATGGGATCAAGTTTCATCACTTTTAACAACAAGGTATCAAATTTTATTATTAGCATGGAATCAAGTTTCATTAGTTTATCCTATTAGAGGAAGAAAAAAATAATTAGTGATTCCCAGAAACCTAATTTATTCCTTTACAATTAATAAAAAGTTTCAAAAAGTACGAGTACCGAGGATTTGACATTGTGCAAACCTACTTGAAATCCTTAATTAAACCCCATTTTAGAACTTTAACCCCTAAAGGACCATTGTCCGTTTGGGGGACAAATGGGATTTTGGGTAGGTACCTATGGGCTGAATTTTTGTCGTGATTTTCTGAAACTTTTTTTGAAGATAGAAAAACTGATAAGCTTCGTGGGAATATAACTTTTTTTCAATCGGTGCCCAAGAACAAAAGTTATGCCCAGATAAGCTCAAAACAGGGGAGAGCGGGCAGCAAAAACATTTAGCAAAAAATTTATGTTTTTCTTTTTAGTTTTTTTTCTTTATAGATTATATTTTTGCTTATTTGGGAAGCTTTGATTCATTTCATTTGGACTTTTTATGAGAAAGTTATGGACAATCTTGTTTTTTCGAGCAATTAGAGCATTTTTTTGAAAAAACTAACTTGTAGGATTCATTTTGGAATGCACTTTTTGCAATTTTTCAGAAAAAAAAAATTCCACATGGTTTAGTTTTTTTGCTAGAACGATCTCGTCATTGGAATTAGTATATTTTAATTCTATCTAAAAGATATTAACATTTTAGATTTTCCTTCTATCTTGTATTATCTTCTACTTAACAATTTTTTTAAGAATGAAAATTAAGTTTTTTTTAATTTTTTTTTTTTTCCTACACTCTCAACTCAATTCTCCATTATAAAGATTTAAAGCTCAAAACTTTGTAGTGCAAAAAATTTAAGTTAAAAATGTTCAAAGTCAAAAAATCTAGTCCCGCAATGTGCTGAAAATCTTGTTTTTTTCACTTTGAATGCAGATATCTTGCAATGTGTGCGGTCAAAAATTTTGTGAAATTTTTTCCACATATTGTCATACTAGTTCGGTATAAGATCTAACAGTTAGATGTGCAAAAAAAACAGTTTTCAGATTTTTTTTACTCTTTGCTCTAGAAATGGTAGTTTTGAGAGTTCTTTGGCAGAAAAAAGGCCTTGGTACTTTAGGGGTTAAATTTTGTGATTTAGTAAATTAGTGTCATACACTAATAAAATAAATCAATGTAGTGATAATTATATTTGTGATTGGATTGTTTTCAAAAAAATAGATCGAACATCATGTTACATTATTTTAGAGGAAGAAAGCTAGGAAAAAAGCATACTAAGATTCATTTGATGAAATCAATGAGCATGCCTCATGAATAAGTTATATTTGTGATACCACCATGAAGATTTTCTACAAGTTCAACAAAACTCGCCAAATACGTGGCATATTTATTAACTTTGTTTTTAATAGTGGATTAATGGCCACTTACACATCACTTCTTTTAAATGAAAAAAATTGCATTTGAGATCATATTCATATTCTAGTTTTAAAATTAAAGACCTGCAATGATAAACTTTCTTGGTATAAAAATCCTAAGAAAATGAGCTACTTGTGAAAATTAAAATACTTGATCCACAATCTACAATACCTTAATTTTTCCAATGAGACATGTGACCCTAAATTTTCAAAGGCACACTATTTGTATATATTTATTAAAATGTTATGATTTATAATGATAGAAGTATTATAATAATTTTCTCAAAAACAAACTTTCTAGCAACATTTATTATGTAGAAAGCACTAATTTGAGACCTCACTATTACGATACTAAAAATTTATGTAATTTGGTTTTGGCATCTTCAATGCGCACATGGTATGTGGCCACTTCAAAATCATAATCCATTACCGCTTCAAAATGTACCATATATACCTATATGGGAAGGATCCTTTTCCCTTCCCCTAAAATCCAAAAAATCCCAAGTGCCAAAATTCATTGTTGTAGTGAAAATTCCTATGGAAATATTTAAACTTATTGAATTGTAAAAGAATTGTACCAAATTCCAAGAATAATTTATGAAATCTTTTCTATTACTGCATTAGTTTACTTATTCAATTTTGTACCTTTTTGAAGTGACAAAAACATGTAGTCCCTCAAAATCTAATTGGTTGCTTTTCCATATTGGAATATTGATATCACCTTTGCAACTCCAAACCCAAATTAGGGACAATAGTACTTTTTGCATCCCAATGGCTACAAAAATGCTTTTGGTCTTTTATTTTTCACATTTTTGCTTTTGTCCACATCGACTTCAATCCCATAAGGAACATGCATCTATAAAATTGAGGCAGAGACACAAATATACTATGAATTTTCAATACCACTAATATGTTCTGTCTTGGAAGTTTACTTACTCAAAATACCATTCTTGAACTCTAATGCAGGGGACCCTTTGTTTTCCATGGATCATAAGGCTCCTTTCATTGTTGAAAACTTGAATGCAGCCAAGTCTTGCTTATATATTGTAGGCCTTATAACATGATTATTTTCTTGTGCTACTATAGAAGCACCCCAATGCCTTCCTATTCAAGAATGTTATGAAATACTTAGAATTAACTAAGGGAGTAGGTCCTTAAATTGACCTGGTTCTAACATAGACACTTGTTTGGAATTCCAAACAAATCCTGGCTACTAAATTGAATGAAAAATTCTTCCAAAGAAACCCAACAATTTTCTTTTGTTTAGGAATTCATAATCCAACGATTTCTTTTGTTTAGGAATTCTTTGAAGATCAACTCCATGTAGACATTACAAGTGATTATGATAGGAATTGCCAAAAACCAGCAAGGACAAACTACATAATCTCCAAACTGCATTTTCATAAATTCTCTTCAAATCCCCCGTTTGCAATCCAAATTGGTAGACTTTACAGCACATTGACACATCTTACATTTCAATGTTATTTCCACCTAATATTTGGTAAATTTTACAAAACGCATATATTGCAAGTTAACAATTGTCAAGGATAATAATTGCAAGATTGAACATAAGGCTTCAAAGCAATGAATTCTATTAATAGAAATCTATCATTCCTAGAGTTTTTTTATATTTTACATACTTTAGAAATTTTACAATATATGAAATTGTAAAACTTTTAAACAAGTGAAATCTACATATAAATAATATTTGAACTCCTAAAACCTAAAAAAGGGTCTAGATCAAAAATTCTAAAATGTACATTTAATCAATTAGTTTGGAAATTCAAAACCTACATATAAGTTAGATTTGAGCCTCCAAAAATCTACAATTTGTGTTTATTATATGCACTAAAATCTACATTAGAGTTAGATTTTAGAGGCTTAAATCTACATTCTAGAATATTGAATTATTTTCATAAATTGAGTTGACTTGGAGGTGGAGACATCTTCAAATAATACTAAAAAATGTACAAATTCTCCCCTAAAAAATTCCTTGTCTCACCTTTCTTTGTGATGGCCACATTTTCTTTGTTTTGTTAAAAAAGGTAAACTACCTAGTTGTCACAAGGAATTTCCATTACCGTGTCTAGAGAGAACACTAAAAATATTCCATGTATAAATGTGTCCCCTATCTAGGAATGAGTGACATACTCCTTGAAATATCTATTAATGTCATTGATGAGGTAGGTAGGCTTAAATCAACCTTGTCAACATTAAAAAAAGTGTGTGCTATGAGAACTCAAGAATATCTCTAATTTGTAGCTTTTCTATAGTTTAAATTAGTGAAAGGCCCAACACAATAATTTAGTGAAAGGCCCAACACACAATTTTCGATTCTATTGAACCTATAAAAAAAAAGTTTATCTAGCAACCATCCATCATACACAAAAGTGAGGCTTCAAAGACAAAGATGAATCACTATTATAAAAAAAATTGAATGAATTCTAAGCTCTTGCAAGGATGATTGGTCTTTTTCAATCCATGACCTTTGCAACAAACCATATCCCCAAATCTCCTTCACCAAGTTCACGCATTTCTAATTAATTCTAACCTACATGATGTCTTTCGTGTTTTCCACCCTTAGCAGTCTGCTTGAGTCTGGCTTTTGCTTTGAGACAATGCTGTGATTACTGCTTGCAAATTTGCTATGAGGTCAATTGTGTCAATCCCTGCTCCGCAAACAAAGTGTTATGACAAATATGGATAACAAGACCAAGACTTCCTTGGTTTTTAGCATCAAATTACCTTGGTTTTCAATAAGTACTATAATCCTACAATGTACACTCAATAAGATTCAAAGAAGACCGAAAATTTGTAGTTGATGCCATCCCCATAGGCTACATACCAACTTCATAACAGACAATAGGTTTAGTTTTGCACCTTGGGGAGCAGTGAGGAGCTTTTCCTCGTCAATAATGTACAAGTGGTCATTTTCCTGGATAACGCTAATATCGTCAATCTCTGCTGCCTCTATACTCAATACTTTTGTTGGGTTATTGTGGAACTTTTCCTCTGCAATTTTGATACCCTTGAAAAGTCAGCTTATGCCCTGAAACCGAAGATTTGGTCATTCTGAGCAATAAAGGTTCAACCAAAATCACTACGAGATCAAAATAGGAATGTCAGACTTCCAGGTCTTAGCTCCACAACTATAGATTGGATTTTGCAATCTCTAACCACAGAAATTAGATTGTGGGACAAGAATTGAGGCCTACAATTCCTAATAAGCCAAGTTAAGAATGCATAGGGCCACTTTAGATTTTTCAAACATTGAATCAACAACTCGTACCGACGGTTACACCTTGATTGGTGCAAAAATCATTTCTTATTTGTGTAACCTTGTTTTGTTCAATGTTGACTCTATTAAAGAAAAGTAACAAGAATGAGTATGAAGAAGTGGCAATTACATAACACCTATGTGGTATGCTAAATATATTTGAGTGAGAGAACAAGGTTTCAAGCTACTTCTTTGAGATTGATTAGACACTAAATTGTTCCATCAAATGCATCACCCCTTGTTAGCTCACCCCTTTTAGCACTATGAGTTGGACACAAGTTTTAAGATTGCTGATTAGAAATGTGCAATCTTCAGTGGTCCTTACTACCTCAGCCTCCATATGTCAACAGCTGAATGTGGGGAGGGAGAGTTCACTTACTGGCAAGTTGGAGAAGCTCCTCTAGTGTTTTTGGCAGGACAACGAACTTCCCAACTCCTGTAACTTCCTTGCTCCAAGGATGAAATGGGTGCAGGATAACACGGACTGCAATCTCAGCTCCTGAAGGAACGATCTGGTTGGAATTGAATCTCGTTTCACGCCGCAAGGGAGTCCAACTGGAAGGATTCATTGTTAGGTGCTGGCGAACGACTTTGTGTCCCTTCAGCGTCATGAGACGTCCTCGTGCCGACTGTTTTCGCATCAGTGAGTGCAATGTCCTCTCCACCGCAACCTCAGTAGCCACTCTATTGGGAGGACTCGTCGGAGGCGTTGTATTGTCGAACTGGAAGAAAATCAATCCATACCAGGTCAGGTCAGCGTCGCAGTAAACTTTGTCCCCTGAAAGATCCAGAAGCCCAAATTGGGCCAGGTTATGTTTCTAACCATGAAAGGACTGGAGCTATAACGAAGGTACTTTGTCAAAAACGGGCTAATGGGTGCATTCTTCATGTGTAAGTTACGCAGTTTTGAGTAGGTTATAAGGGAACTCTATTCTGTTTAATTTTAGTTTATTTTTTTAGCAACACATGCTATTCTTCATTGATTCTGGTGAAGGAAATTTGAACCTATTTGAATTATGTTTTCGCAGTATGATCAATTGAATTGGTCAGTTGATAAACAGGAATCCTTGGTGCTTTAGGGTATAATTCATCCTAGGGTTTAGGGAACAGACCTTGGATTTCCAATTGAGCTATCTGAACCTTGCAGAATAAAAAACATTCGAATGTCTACGGCGATGTTACCTGGAATTCAACAGTAGAGCTTCCTTTCCTTAAATGTCGGCCCTTCGTGGGTGTATTAGTTGTCTCTCTTGATGCATCGGAATGATGTGTGTCGTCACGGGCCGGTTGGGCTTTCAAATACGAGGTAATCTCAGAGAAAATTCCGTACTGTTCAGCTATTTCGCATGGGGAAGGGATATTTTCACTGCTCTTGAAGTGAGCATCCGCCCCTCGGGATATCAAAAACTGAACCATCTCCATCCGACCTCCACTGACCGCCGCGTGAAGGACAGTCAGCCCGTCAAAATCAGTGGCTCCGTTTATGTCAGCTCCATGTTTTATGTAGTCATCTATGAGGTCGGTGTTGCCGTCTTGCACGGTTTGAAGAAGAAATTTTCCAATGTCCGCATTCTTCAAGGTTGCCCCGTTCTCCCAAAGCAGCTTGATGGTAGCTGTGTCACGGGCGATGAGGGCCTCGACCAGGGGAACTTTTCCGTCCATATCTACACCCAAACACGTACCACATGGATTTTCAATTCCTGGATCTTCTAAAATTTCTGCAACCCGCAAAAGTACTACCTTTTCCGGAATTTTACTATGCGATGCCTGGCTTCATGCTGAGCAACTATTGAGTTTAAAGTTATGGTTAATTTCACTCTTGCTCGATGCCTCTTCAGGTCGGTGTATCAAAAAACAAGCATGCAGAGCTCCTGACTGTTATAAGGTCAGTGCAGTTCCAAACTTACCAGTCTTGTTAGGGTCCGCTCCTTGTTCCAGAAGGAGCTTAACACACTCCTCATAACCTTTTGCTGATGCAATAAGCTGGTCATAACCACAAAACACGACCAATCGAAATAGTTAAAAGAAAGCTAACTTCCTCTAGAAAAAGTTACTCGGGAATCTCTGTCTACAAAATTAGCTCTTGTTCTAAAACGCATGCTGACTTCCACAAAAAGTAAAAATAAAATTCACAGGTTCTCTGTATAAGACATACAGTACAGTAATCCCATCTCATTCCCTAATCCCAGCCCTAAAACTTTAGAAATTTCGATCGTATTTAGTTACTAAATACGAACGTAGGAACGACGATAAGATAGAGTAGAGATTACAAAGTCAATCCTACCAGGGCTGTCCGGCCACAATAATCCGTCTTGTCCACTTCAGCGCTCTTGTTCAGCAGCTCCTGCATTACCTCCAGATTTCCTCCTGCAGCAACCGCACATAAACTCGGAGCTAAGTCGTTGCCTTCCGCGAGCAGAACCTCAATCTCTGACGAAAGTTCCTTAAATCTTGCATCGTCCGATTCCCGCAAGCGCTGCAATCACAAGAGATGAAGAGGATTTTAATTAGATTGCGCAATCCAAGAGCACTTTGTCACATTCTCACTGACTCAATACAAAAACGAATCAGAAAGCAAGGACAATTCGGATTGTTCTGGAACCTGTAAGAGGTTATCTACGATCCTCTGACCGTCTTCCTTAAAAGATTGCACGATGTTCATGAACACAATGCGATCAAGTCGCAAAAGCTGCGATAATTTCCGACTTCGCACTGTAAAGGGCTGCGGCATGTAACAAAGCATGCCAATCTCGCCAACAACATCGGCTGCATGGGCCGTCGTTAGAATCTGAAAAGTTCAGTATAATTGGATGAGAATGAGTTTTTATGGCAAGACAGTTAATGCACGTCAATATTGAAAAACATGAAAAACGGGAATTACTACTTACCTGCTCAGTGGCAGCAGCATCCCTGTCAACTAATACATCCTGCAACCCATCAACAAACATTCTTCACTAGTCATAAAACGCAAATCACCACCAACGTACTTAAACAATTGTCAGAATAAAAAATGCTAAAGCAAGCCCATTGCAAACAAGGTCGTATACATATCATGTTCATGTTCATCTCCATCTATTGATAGAACAGCTGTCCCTTCTTTTTAAAATGATTATACATTACTGCAAATAATGCACACATATCAATAGGAAAAATGCAACAGAGAATGCAAGATTGTTCAGTTCTTCTGAGAGTCATCATGAATTTCTACTCATGGCTGAGAATGTTTCCGACTTACAGCGGAGCCGCTCACAACAATGTAGAATTCGGAGGGGGCCTCATTCAGCAGTATAATGTCCTCGCGAGGAGGGTAGAATTCGACCTTCATCTCCGACACCTTCACTCAATAGAACTTAGCCAAGTTATGCCAGGAATATTGCGCAAATTTTAATCAATAATCCTGATAAATAGAATCACATTGCCCAGGAAAACTGCAGTACACGTATTACGATAATATGGTGCACAATGGGGGTATGTCCTTAATCCTTAAGCACAAGTGATAGATGAGTCAAGCAGAAATCAATCATGGCGCACCAGCTGCGTGAGAAAATTGTAAGAAGTGCCCTGAAACAGGTAAACTCTCTCCACGGTCTTAAGAAACAGGGTCTGCGCAACAGATGACCGAATGGCCTTCGGGAGAGACGCTATAATTCCTTGATGTTCGAGGCTCTCTGTCTTGAACTTGAGCTGCACGTGGGATATCATTTGATCCTGAAGCTTGAGAGGCAACTGATTTCTCGTCGAAAACTCCATCAAAGCGTGCACTGAGTCACGCTAAGGTCACACCCAATTAAATCAAAACCTCATCATCCAATAGACACCAAAATTCCAATGTGACAAGATATTATGGATTTGATAGCATCTTGTGGTGACCATTTCTACCACGTGTACCGAAACTGGAGAAGACAATGCAGCGAGTGTGAGAGGCTCACATAATCTCGTGTTCGAGCTGTCAAATGAATGATAAGATTGGTCATATTTCCGATGATGTATGCTGTGAGGGCCAAGTTAAGTAACATGTAGAATATATCATAGATCATTTCACCAGGGTTGACTGGATGCAAATCGCCATAGCCAGTAGTTGTAAGCGTCGTGATGGACCAGTACATGCTAGTCACGTACCGTGACCACAACGATTCCTCTCGGAAATCTGGAAGCACAGACCCCAACCACGTCTCGGTCTCCTTGCTCTTTGGGTACCGGGCAGCTAGTAAGTAGTAGGAGCACGCCGCAAAATGACAAACAAACAGTGTCACCTGCAGCATCACTCAAATTGTCAGATGATAAGAACGACGCAAAAGAAATGAAATAAAAAAACAGTCAAGCCTACTAGGAGAAGATTAATACATTTATGATCCAGCTTGGCCTTTTGTCTAGAGCTACCAAGTATTACTTTGATATGCGATTGAAACGCTGGTCACAGAGTCGCCAAAATCTCCTTCAAGGCCACCGACCATTAGCACAGACGAGCATGAAAAGATGCATAGGTAACTGCTCCGAACTTTTTCAGCGAGACAATCAGGGCTTACATACCAAGAAGAGTTTGAGGCAACGAGTCCAAAAGTAACTAAATCTCACATCCTTCTCCACCCTGCACAATAGCATCAATGAGGGTAAGTGCACAAATGGAAGGATCAAAATCATAATATAAACAAAACAAGAGTTCAAAGCATTCACGAAGATGATAGTTCAATGCAGGATCTCCTCCTGAAGCTAAAAAAATATGTGCTCATTCGCTAAATGTAAATCCTACACAGGACATAGAAATAGCATTGTCACTGCGTGTATGCATGGTGCCATTCACCAAAGCTAACCAAAATAACAAAATCAAAATAGAAGAATGAATATGTCCGGCAAGTCGCAATCAAATGCTTCATGCCCTTGAGATACCTTGCAAAAACGGCACTAACACGCCGCAGCCGCCAGAGCCGCAGCAAATTGACCAAACTTGTCGCAAAGCCTGTCTCGTATTTATGCGTGAACATCGCCATTATTGCGGAAAAGGGAACAGTTGATGCAACATCCAAAATAAACCATGATCTCAAATACCTGGCAGAGAAAATGAATTGATGAAATAGTGTAAATATATGGAGCTTCGAGACAAACCGAACTGACACTTTTCCACCCATAACAAGCAGAATCCGACATCAATCATGCACACTAGATTATAACCGCACGTGAAAACGATTCTCATTATGAAAACACAGCAGTCAATATAACACTCCAGAATGTTACCTGACAGAAATCTCCTTCAAGTCGTCTTCCATCAAGAATGTTGCTGGGTCGAGATAAGCCACAAAGAAGGTCATTATAATGTCAATGAAAAACATAGCATTGACGGCGTGATCCATGTATAACAGAGCACCTTGTGGGTTTCGTATAAACCCAAACTCGAAAGGCGACACCCATGCCGAATAGAAAACCAACACGACCAACCAGTTCTGCCAGAACCTGTCCACGCAACAACAATCATACGAATTCAGGACCGTGACCTCTTCCCAAACCCTAATACTTGAGAAAACTCCCAGCATCACGGCATCGGTCTCCGAGCTGTAAATTCAACCTCATGGACTGAAACAACCTTACAAACAAACACAGTCTTCAAAGTCGTAGCAACATAACGCACAGAATTTGCACAGAATAAGTCAAATGCACAGAATTTGTCCTGAGAAAGGTACATTGCACGGTTGCGCACACATGGGTACATGTTTTGCAGATAACTTCTTTGCTCTTCAGTGCAACGAGTTGTAGGATGATCGGCATTCATACCTGTATCGTCGATCGTAGGGGTGAATGATATATTTCTTGCCAATGACGTTCTTGGAGCTCTGGTTGGAGCCCAGAGCAGGCAACAGGCCACTGCTGTACGCCTCGCTGAAGATGCTGACAGTGGAGGCTTTCCGCAGATGACTATTCTTCACCAAACCCACGGCCTCCAGCACTCTGTTAATCATCAACCCTACCCTCGCCATCATAATAGAGAAAAATCAATTGAAACCTTCCACCAGCAGCTGTGGAAGCTCCTCAAACAACTTCACCGCATCAAATTAAAGTCAATTCCAAACTGCGTCAAAAGAATCGCAGATGACACCTAAAATCCCAGCCAGGCCGCCATGCAAGATTGCTCAGAAAAGGACATTGCAGCTGCTGCAGGCGCAGACGTTCTTCAGGAGCTTCGATTCCGCCCTTCCAAAGAGTTCCTCAAACTTCTTGTAGCCTTCGTTGCCACAAACCTTCGTTCCGTTCTACAGTCGGATAACGCAAAGCTCGAAACCATGTTGATCCCTCCCGCCAGCCGTCAACTGTAAGGAACCCAACTCGTGAGGGACGACATCGGGAGGACCGTCCATATCACTGGATTCGGATTCCACCACGTCCTTCCGTTACAGACCTTTTAGCTTTAGAAAAGCAACATTACGTGTCCACCCGGACGTACACCCAAGCATGTACTGACTATGGACCCAATTCACGAACTAAATTCTAAAGCTTCCATCCCTGCAGTCATCCCCTACTGTAGTCACGAACCACGTCCGAGAGATTGAATATTCTCCTGACCTGTGAATCACCCCCACTTGCCAATTCACTTCCTCCGATTTTTGTCAGGACAAAATCTGCACAGCATAGATGCTCACGAAGTACCTACCTTCCAGCATACCACATACAGTAAGAACAGCAATCAACGAACTACCCCTCCCACCAAACTCCACCAAGAACAGCGACCGAAGAAGCCATCATCCCACCAATTCCCACCAATTCAAACTCCAGCCAAAGCAGGGCCAACCCTGTTGAGATTCTCGTGGCTCCCCCGGGGCAGCAGCGGCATCAATCTCCTCCCAGCCACTCCAGCTGCGGAAACTAACTAACGACTAAGCTCGTGCGAATCAATTGTTCCCAGAGTCAAGCCGCCACGAGCACCCAGTTGCAGACTGCGGCTAGCTGTGGTGGCGCAGTGTGCAAGCGGAGTGGAGTGGAGTGGAGTTCGATAACTGATGACCGGATCTCTGGAAGCTGGACTATCTTCCATCCCGCTGAAGTCGAAAACGCCGGACTTTGCTGAAAAGGCCGCGCAGATGGCCGGGAGTGTTCGTTGTGGAGCGAGCGAACTCCGACTCTCCTAGAGCAGGGAGGGAGCCGAGCAAATCTCGGCGGATTTGCTTTCCCAGAATAGCATCTTCTCTCGTGGACTACTCGCTTATTACGACCTTTTCAGTGGCGGATCAGCTAAAGTTACAGTCACGCGACGGCCGGGCTTACAAGAATTGTCCCTTAAAAAAAGTTTATGTAATCCGGATTCTGGACTACTGGTAGCAGCGTACCTGTTGTGGGCAATCTATCACGAAAAGCGCGACCTCCCGCCAGCCCGCAGCCCTTCAGTTGGGGACAAGAGTACAGTAGTATGAAATTTGGGGTCTTTTTTTAACTACATTTTGCCAAATCCATCCCACAACATTCAGTAAGTAGTAGCTTTCATGCCCGTTGCCTTTCCTGCATGCACCTTGTTCATCACGTAAACCACTCCCAGGATTCCTCCGTTCATTTTGCGGGGTGGTTCTCGACTGTAATCCACAATTACTTGGATAAAACTGCGTAATCGAGCATTACGGGTTTTTATCTGGTTCCAACTCTCATCCTCAATTTCTCATCCTTTCCTGCTTGTGATTTACGTCGGGCAACGCCTTCGTTGTCGGGGATTGCAGGATAAAAAGCGCCTCCTCTTCGGGCTCCGCCCTCCTCGTCAGCACTTTTTTTCCCGCAATCCCCTCCTCCTCGGGCATTGCCCTATACATTGAGCCTCCACCTGTCTATTTATCTATTGATGAAGAACTATTGAGTGTGGAATATTCTATACCATCTACTGTAGAGTCAAGGCAATGTTATGTCAAGAGAGGACCTGCCGATTTGTCAAATGTTTCTTATTATGTACTCCCTCTATCCCAAAATCAGGTCTTCTTGTTAGACAAAATGTCCTAGATTAAGCTTAAAAATGAAAAAAAATCAATTTTTTTCTAAGTTTTACGCACATTTTGATGCACTCCTATATCGTCTTGCAAATTTGAGCTTCAAATCAATTTTGAAAGTGTGATGTTTGAACACTTAAAAATTGGATTTTGGAGACATTTTTAAGAAGCTAGCACCACTAGCCAATTGTTCTCTCAGTTCTCGTGCACTCTCTATAATCTTTATGCATTTCCCGTTGTAACCCCTTCTCCCATTCCTTGGCTCATGCTGTCCAAGAGTGTAGCCCATAACATTAATCCTGTCCGGCACATAGGATTTGCCACGCCTGAAAAATTTCCAAAAATGAAGATGCATGATTTCGTTCCCCAAAATGGATGTCTAAGCAGGTCTTCCGGGCCACAAGCCAGTTGATATAGTATTTGGTTACGCGCTTTGTAATGGATACTTCTATTATGTAGACACCCATGACTTCCAGCCTGTTCCTTTCCAGATTTCTACAGTTGAAGTGCAAACTAAACAAGTTTTCTTTTGGTAAACTCATGCTTTTTTTAATTTTGATTCCCTTGGCATCCCTTAATGGTCGTAGGAAAAGTACATAGCAAATGGTCAACTAGTGTCTATTTCTATTACAAATAGTCATTCGAGTTCCACACCGTTTCATTCTGTGGGACCTTTCCCACGTCATTACAAGAAGACAAGTTTGGGACAAAAAATATAGGCCAACAAGAAGATCATTTTGGATTGGAGGGAGTAGTAAATTATGAAACACAAATAGAAATATATTGTTAAAATAGTAGCAACCAATACGTTTGTCCTACAAACTGTCACCATACAAGTACATGATATGGCTAGAGTGCAAAAAACGTACCTTCGATAGTATGAGGAGTCTTTAGGGGAGACAGTTCTTCACTTGGAAGAGTCATATAGTAGTCAAAATAATATTTATTTTTGTTAGAATGTTAGCTTCTTTGAAAGACAACCAACCCTTATTGTTTACAAAGTTGAAAATACAAAGTCCCTAATCATACCATTAGACTCCTCCTAAATGCCTACCTTTGAAGCAATATGTGCTTCAACTCCCATTGGTTGCTATTACATACTTTCGATGGTTTTGAGACATCAAATGAACCCTTTTCCATCAAAACATAGTTGAAGCAATTATGTGTACATACC
Organism: Neckera pumila; assembly: GCA_963969595.1. NCBI lineage: Eukaryota > Viridiplantae > Streptophyta > Bryopsida > Hypnales > Neckeraceae > Neckera > Neckera pumila. The sequence goes on from OZ018409.1 coordinate 27,233,170, forward strand.
TTGGTGGTTTTAGATCATCTATCTTATCCCTGAACTCACTAAACCATTACATGAGATTCGGGGGTCTTAGAAGGCTGTGAGTTCCCCTGCTGTCTGCTGCATTCCCGCAATCTGGGAACGCAGCAGCAGCTGGCTGACGTGGTCGAGCGACTGCCACGTCACTTTTTGAAAAAAAAAAAAAAAAAAAAAAAAAAAATTGCTTAAAATGATATTTTGGTAAAAAAAATTTAGTATCTTTTTTTTTTTTTTTTGAAAAAAAAAATTTCTGACACACCCGTATTGGCGTTCACTGGATCTGGGCAGATAAGGGAACAGGCCTGAAATGGCCCTCCAAGACCTCCAAATATCATCTAATGAAAGCTCTCAGGAGAATGGAGAGCTTGAAACATTGTGAACTTCAACAAATTTGGAGAGAGATTTTGCAAAGCTTGTTGCTACCATGACTTCCTCAATCCCTTAATGACCATGAGTGCAAATTTTGAACAATGAATGAACGGAAACACCTCCAAACTCATCGAAATGCACCTTTTTCATCTATTAATTTTTAAAAGATTCTTGTATCAGTTCTTTAATATTTATACAATATAGATTATGAAGATTTTCTTGTACAAATATTCTATAAGTCAAAGGGTATCAGTAGGTCTAACCTCAAAAGGTAACTTTTTAGTTCAAAAATTGACTCTTCAAAAACAACTTGAATAAAAAAATAATATAAAAATCTTCAAAAATCAATATGATTAGAACTCAACATTTGGAACTTATAGAAAAAAAATCCTGTAAAAAATCATAAATATCCAATCTACAATTGATTTTAGAAGGAATTTTCAATTTCTAACTTCTAAATTTATTGTAAATTATTGGTTTGTGTATTTGTTGATTAAAGTGTATGGATGCGATCTAGAATTCATATTTTACAACTACTGTTTGAGATTCATCATTAAAATATTCTTTTAAGTTGCATTTTATGATAGAGCTTTATAATTTTGGAAATTTGGATGACTCTCTGGTCCTTTAGGGTTTAATACGTCTATGGACATTTGAGTGGAATGAAGGCAAATTTTTGTGCATCTAAAATGATATTGTCTAAACCTTGCATAAGAAATGAAAGAAAATTTTGAATTACATAAAATTGTGTAATGGCTCTAAGAGGAAAAATTGGAATTATTGGCCTCATAAAATTTTAGGGGAGGCTCATGAAAAGCAAGGAAGACAAGTTTCTAACTACTAAAAAGCTACTTATATCACTGGACTTGAACTTTAGGGCTTCTTTTAGTTTGACAATAAGGCAAACTTTAAGCTACTCCCAAAATGTGTTTTTTCCTATTCACATCATTAGGAAAAATTTCAGCCTTCTAGAAGGCTGTGAGTTCTGCACCCGCCCGGTGCAATTAAGGGAAAAAATCAAAATATTTTTTTTTTAATTTTAATTTTAAAAAAAAAAATGGGGTATTGAAGCAGTACTAGTGCCACGTCAAATTTTTAATTTTTTTCATATTTTTATTTTCAAAAAAAAAAATGTGAAAAAGAGTTTCTTTATTCATTCTGAAATTGCATCAAAGGGGTCCTGTAAATCAATTCCTTAGCGGCCTTCTGGAGGGCTGAAATTTTTTCTAATGGGAATTGAAAGCATCATAAAATTCAATCAAGACAATTTTGACATTGGAAAACTAGAATATTTAATTCCAATTTTAACACAACATAGAAGTTTACTTTCACCATGTCATTTTGTCCTAATAGTGTGTGGGAGTCTAACTTACTAAATTTACTCTATTTGGAAAGAATGAAGGATGAAATATTACTGTGTTGCATCAATTTCCAAAAATTAAAAAGTTTGTGGTGATACTAATTTCCTAAGTATCATAATGCTAATTCTCCCTCTCATTGGTACTCGGTAGAACAAATCAATGCATTAAGTGAGTATAGTAGGGTTTAATAAACTTACAAATTTTTCAATCAGTTTTCACTAGAAAGGTTCAATAATTTTAGGATTCTCTAGCATGCTAAGACATAAACCAATTTTGAAACCACAATTGATTTTTTTTTATATAGTATCTACCATTTCATAGAGAACCTTTAGAAGATAGTGAAAGATTTTTTGTAATGGGTGAAGAACAAGCAAGAAATCATACAAGCAATTCAAATGGTATGGGATTGTGTCTCTCTTAAGCAATTGTAAAGACTCATTTCTAATATGTGCCATTAAATACAAGTTGTGATTTTCACAAATGGTGGCAACACTAGATGGTAGATAGTGTATACAAAACATCAAATTCTTTATATAATTTTCAATTAGATGTGTGTATTTGTAATGATGAAGAAGTAGACTTTAGTGTGATTCCACGCAATTTACAATTCAACCACGGTCCTAGTATGGGGGCCTCTAGTGATTCAGATCCTAGGCCCTTCACTAAAAAACAGATTGTAAATAACTAGAATGTAATTAGTGAAACTTCAAAAAAATTTGCTTAAAATGATATTTTTTGATAGCCCATCCTGTTGTTCACAAAATCAGGCCAGATTGAAGAACAGGCCTGAAATGGCCCTTCAATGCCCTGAAATGTCATCTATGCAGTTGTAATCTCCTAATCATGGATTTGAATGTCAAGGAGCCGTACTAGGACTGTGCAACAATTCAAATTATGTTCATTTTAAAGCGTACACGAGCCTCCCAAAATTCTCCTAGTCTCAAAGGGATCCAAAAATTTGTAAGTTTATTGGACCCTACTATCTAGTATAGTAGCATTCACTCTTTTGTGGTTGAGTCATCATTCTTACATTGAATAATCTTACGATTGATGCTATAATAGATTCTACCGGCTTTGCAGAAAATAATAGCATTCTATTCCATCACAATTGTCGTCAACAGTAACGCTCTGGGAAAGAATTAGATGACACTTCGGGGCATTGGGAGACCGTGAGTTCCAGAAGAGTTCCCTGCATTTCCAATCTGCAAGAATGCAATTGCAGCAACTAGTTGATATGGCCGGGACTCTGCCACATCATTTTTGAAAAAATAAAATGAAAAATCTAACAACCCATACCGCTATTCACAAAATTGGGCCGGATTAGGGAATGGGCCTGAAATAGGCTCCTAATGCCCCCAAATGTCATCTAATGTCCCAAAGTCTCTACTCCGCCCAACTCCTAGGTATTGGGGGTCAATATTAACTCTGTAAGGACATGCCCCTGACCACTGAGTTCTACCTTCACTGTTCATTACATTGTTTGCTTAATTTTTTCAACTAGAAAAGAATAAAAAAACTTGTATTTATTTTTCAAAGATGAAATCACATGTCTGCTACAAGTTGTAAAATTTTCAACCTTTTCTGCAAAAATTTGAAATTCCTGTAAACTTCTTAAGGAAAAAATGAAGAAAATTCATATCAAATATAAAATATACTCAAGGAATTTGAAATTTTCACTATAGATGTATAATATGGTGTATAACATCATTGTACAAACCATAGTTATAGATCCAAATTTTATTTTGCTATAAAATATTGAAATTTAAGATTTCTTGAAAATTTCCGATTAGAGTAGAAAGTCCACTTGTTAAGCTTTATTTTATTAGTTGGACTCAAATTCAAAAAATACCACTTTTATGGCTAAAATTCACATCAAGAGTAAATAGCAAGAAATGGCCCAAATACACTACAAGAGTGACCCGTGGATTAAGCACCCTCTTCTTTAGAAAGTCAATAAGATCATAACAAGGGACTTCACAATAATATTTCTTTAAAATTTACTGAAGTACTCCAAATGAATAAATTGAATGAAATTTTTTTTTTCCATCCTCTACTTTCAGCTGAAGTCATCCACCTTTGTGTCCACAATAGTGGTAGAGGATTAATACTAAGGTAGAAGGGACCCTAATTCTATCACTATTACCTGAAAAAACAACCTTTGCATTATTTTCCTCAACCTTGGAGTATAGAAATCATTCAATCTTTCACCTACTTTTGAAGGGAGGAGGGGGAGTAAGGTGGAAACACCTAAAACCATTAAAATAAGCAGTTCAACATAGTTGGAGGCACCTTTTCACAAAAACATATATTTTCATTTTTAGGCCTACCAATAAATGAAGCTTATAAAGCCTAGCTTCTACTTTAATTTGGAATGAGTATAGTAACTTGACTTGCACCATTGATGACCTTCTACACTATCATAGTGTGAGACCTTTGTACATTTTTGCCAAATTATTATTTAAAATTGAAAGAGTTGATTGGAAAGTTCATTTTCATTAATAAGTTATTTGACAATTATTAACCTTGAAAGGCCCAAAGCCCCAAAGGCCCCTTGTGGGACATTTGGGATTTTGAGCAGGCTAAAATATATATTTTTTCAATTAGTGCCCAAGAGCAAAAGTTATGCCACCCAAAGTTAAAAAAGCAACTCGCCGGGTAGAAAAAAAAACTTTAAAATTTTTTTTTTTTTTTTAATTTCTTCTCAAAGATCATGTTTTTATATAAATTTGAAGCTTTGATTTATTCTATTTGGACTCAAAATGAGAAAGTTATAGGCAATCTTGTTTTCGTGCAATTTAACATCTTCTTCAAAACACAACTTATAGGATTTATTTTTTGAATGCAATTTTCAATTTTTTTCAATTTTTTTTAGGAAAGGTTGAGTTTGTTTGCAAGAACAATCCTATTGTTGGATTTATAGTGTTTTAATTCCACCTAAGAGCTATTAACAATTTAGTGTTTCATTCAATTTTGGACCTACTTCTACTTAACACTTTTTTTATATGTGAAAATCAAGTTTTGACATTCTGAATTTTTTTTTCCCAATTCTTAACTTTAATGTTCAACATAAAAAAGTTTAACCCAATGGTGTGTAGTGCAAAAAAAATCTACAAATGGCCGTCAAGTCATCTAAAATTGGAGGTCACAATTCAAAAAAACTTCTTTTTCCAACTTCAAATGCTAATGTCTTCTAATCTGTATGGTCAAATTTCATGAAATTTTTACCACATAATCTAAGACAAGTGAAGTACAAGATCTAATGGTTAGATTTTTTTTTTTAAAGTTTTTTTTGGTTTCTTGAGTGATCGTAGCAGAAATGGCAGTTTTCAATGGTTTTGGAGCCAAAAAATGCCTTGGGCCTTTAGGGGTTAAATATTTTTTCTTAACTTTTGGCAGCCCTTCAAATAATCTCAAAAAGTTAGAAAGTTTTCTTCATTGCATAGGAAATTAATAGTGTTGCTTTCAATGAACTCATTACTTTTCATAGTGTCCCTGCTTTGTTGTAAAGTTAGATAATAAAGCTATATAGGTATTTTTTCTGACATTTTGACTTTCTTTATAGTTAATTGTCCTGAAATTGGCAAAGTGGCTTATTAATTTCCAAAAAACATTTGCCTTCAAACTTTTTAGTTATTTTTTGTAGAAGATGAATCATGCTTGCTACATATAGAAACTCAAAATATATTTTTTTAAATTTTGATTATTATAGAATATATTTTTGTCTAGATGGAAAACTTTTATTCATTTTATTTGGACTAATGATGAGAAAGTACGGGGTGCTAATATGTGAGCCTAGGATCATGAGTACATGAATTTAGGAGTCTAGATACCAATATTATAGGTGTCTATACTACAAAATCCTTCTATGATTATAGGCTACCTATGTTATAGATACTTACATTATAGGTGTATATTATAAGCACCTTCGACGGTTGTAGGTATCTACTATACCAAGGCTCAAGACTCATACATTGGTATTTTTATATTTATAGGCTAGCATTATTGATAAAAAAGTTATGGAGAATCTTGATTTTCAAGCAATCAAAATATCTTCTTCAAATAATAATTTACAAGCAATCAAAACATCTTCTTCAAATAATAATTTACAAGCAATCAAAACATCTTCTTCAAATAATAATTTACAAGCAATCAAAACATCTTCTTCAAAAAATAATTTCTGAATCCAATTTTCACAAGTTTTTCTGTAAAACGTTCCTCATGATTTAGAGTTCTTTCCAGGACAATCTCACCATTGAAATTAACCCCTCAAGGACCAACATGTGTTTTTTGGCTACATAGAAATTTTGGGCAGGTACATGTGACTAGAGATTTCCATATTTTTGGCCCAAATTTTAATAGAAGGTGTACATGAGGAATAACTTTAATGCCCAACAATTTTCATAACCTTTGACTACATGATATGTAGTTTGTTTCTCAACTCAAGCAGCCCAAGCAAACAAAAAAAAATCACTTTTTTCACAAACAAAAGTTTGAAATTGATTTTTAAGAGTTATATATACATGGGAAGCTTTGAATCATTTCATTTTGATCAGTGAATAAAAAATTATGAGGATTTTTTTGTTTGCGGGCAGCTATGGATTTTCTACTCTAAAATAAACTTTGAAGTCCTTTATCTTACTTAATTTTTAATGTTTTTTGAAAAAAATAAAATCATAGGATGTAGATTGTTTGTTACAACATTGCAACCATTGAAATTGGCTTTTTTCATTTCTATAATTAAATTCTTAACAATTTAGTATTTTGAATTATTCTCTACTTTTTTCTACTTATTATTTTTATCTTATACTAGTGATTGGCGTTTGCTATGCTACGCACTCATCATTAGAATTTTATTAGAATTTTTATATATTAGATAAAATGCAAAACAAAAATTTCAATAAATCTTCAAATAAAAATTACTAACATCTTTGTATAATTTTGTTTATAAGTAAGCATATATTGAAATGTACAATAGAAATTTATTGAATGATGAATGAAAGATATAAAATGGTAAATACTGTAAAAGATACACATTTATTGTAATGCATTCAAAAGTTGACTCAATTGTTACAAACAATGGCAACCCAAAAACTTGGTGAATTGAAAAGAAAAACTTGTAAATTTCAAAAACTTCATAAACAACTTAATTGTTGTAAAATCCAAAATCGCTTCAATTGAATAAATTTCTCAAATCATTTGGTAGTAGCAATAGAATTTTGAAATCATAAAAGCTGTAAAAGTGATATTACAGAGGTGACTGCAAACTACTATTCTAATTCTGTAATATAACATTGTGTCAAAATATTATTTTTATGTATGCATGATTGAAAGTATTTTTTCAAAATATTAAAATTAATTATTTCAAAGACTTGTTGAAATCACTATCATGCGTTTTATTAAAATATATCAAAATTTTACTAATATGTGATACAGTGAATGCGTAGCTCAGCAAGCATGAGCCCCTATTATTAATGGTAGCATTTGTGATACTATAGAGGGAGTTATGATTTTAGTAGTATGATGTTGTACAATTCCAAATGATGTGAAATTTTTCAAGCATATGACCAGCTTGTCTAGAAAAAAGAATCCAAAGAAGCACCACCATTCTGGACAAATTTTCATGGAAAAATGAGCTTGTGAAGTGCAGCTGCTTTGCTTTCCCGATAGGACCAAAAAAAAATTTAGTGAATATGAATGCTTATAACTTGCAATGAAGTGGTGGAAATTTTTGAAATTTTTGAAATGATTTATGTAAATTTGAATGCTTAAATTTTGCAATCCATGCAGTGGAAATTTTTGAAATTTTTACCACATGCATTAGGAAAAGTTTGGGTTTTCTAAGAGGATGCTAGTGTTTGATTTTTGGGACGCCCACGGTGCAATTAAAATTTTTTTTAAAAAAATTAAAAAATTTGGAAAAAAGAAATTAAAAAAAAAAGTAAAAAAAGTAAACAATTTGACATTGTGCTGATGTGGCACTAAATTTCATTCTTTTTCCATAATTGCATCGAAGAAGTGCAAAACCTGCGGCCCTTTCGAGGGTTGAAATTTTTCCTAATGTCTTCAAGTCAGCATATTGTAAGATCCTGTGGTTACATGTGTTAAATAAAGTTTTTTGCAAAAATTTGATAATTGTTCTAGAAATGGCAATTTTTGAGCGTTTTTGGTGAAAACTTAATTATGGAACATTAGGGGTTAATGTGTTTCAATGCCATCTTAGAGCTATTAAACAATTTAGTTTTTCCTTCTATCTCATACCTACTTCTACTTAACAATTTTTTTAAGTATGAAAATCAAAAATAATTTGGTGAATTCTTTCACAAGACTATCAATTCAATTCTCCAACATGGAAATTAAAAATTAAAAATCAATTTTGCAAAATTTTGAAGTTACGAAGTTTCAAAGTCTTAAATATAAAATTAGACAAGGTTCACAAAAAATCTTTTTCTTCACTTTAAATGCAAATATCTTGCAATCTGCGTGGTGAAAGTTCTTGAAATTTCTTTCTACTCAATCTCATACTAGTCAAGTATAAGATCCTATGATCAAATTTATAAGAAAGTACTCTCTTTGTCTTGCAATAAATCCGGGTTTTCCTAGGAATGGCTAGATTACTGCATGAATAGCTCCTATTTTCAAAAGATTACAAGTTGAGTATAGCTTCTATTAAACCCCACGAGGTGCGAAAGAATAGAAGTCAATAGCAAAGTGGTGCATGTTGAAAACAAACAAAAATAGCGACAAATTTTTGCCCTTTTTGAAACTGCTCCAGTGGTATTGATTTTGATGACTTTATGAGCAATGTTGGTGCATTGTTGTCCATTGACGTCTTTTGTGTTCAATTCTGACAATGTCTTGTGATTCAAGTCTAGGAAATTTTCAATAGGAGATATGTTAGTAGCAGTTTTTGTATAGTTGTGTGTTGAATTCTTCACCTTTGGTTGGTTAGAAGTTGCATTTTGATTCCGTTTGCAAGGATTGAATTGCTATATAGACTTTGGAGACTAGTATCTTTAGATTCTTTTGCTTTAGGCCATTTAAACTAGCTTTTGATGTTGTCCATCAAGTTGTGGAGAGCCGGTATCTAATAATTTAATTTGAGACAAGTATATTTGGAAATCCCGGATTTATTGCGAGACAACAAAATTGCGATAAATCCCGGATTTATTGCGTAAATTTTTTAAAATTTTTGTGCTTTGCAATGGAAATGGTAGTTTTGAGTTTTTTTTAATGAAAAAAAATCCCTCAATGATCCTTTAAGATTTAATGTATTCCGTCAGTTATAAAGACCTCAAGAGAAGCACATCATTCATCCACTCAACTATGTTGAATTCCTTATTTTGACGGTGTTAGGTGTTTTCAAGTAAGGTAGGAGGTTCTAAAAACGAGCGGGCTCTAAAATAGACCACCTCTTGAAATATACACTATTTGTACATGTTGTTTTTTCATAGCCTTAGGAATGTACAGACAATGCATATTTTAGGATTTCAAAGCCCTATACCATTTCAACTTCAAAATTTTATAACTAATTTCAGAAAGCTCCAAAAATATGAAACGACTTGGATTAGATGTCAATTCCACTTGTCTTTCAAGAAAAATTTACTGAAAAATATTTTAAGATGTTTCACCTCCCCAAATTTCAGTTCCAGCCCTTAGATGGTCCATTTATGGACCTCCTACCTTAGATATAACTAGTGTGCCCCTGTGCCGTTGGCCCAATTTTCATCTACTCCCGGTTCCACTCCTGGTTCTATTTCCAATTCTACTCCCAGTTCTACTCCCGGTTCCACTCCCAGTACCAAGAACGCCACCAAAATCAAAGTAAAAGTAATTTTCTAATTTTTTAATCAATAAATACTTTGAAATTCAATAACTTTTGCACCACCGCTCCAAACGCCACGAAACCAAGCCGGTGCACCCCTCCTCGGCGAGAGCTTTCCGACGGTACCAAGCATGCGGCCGGGGGACGCACGGTCAGGAAGTTGTCCACACTACAAACAAAACAAAACAAAACAAAACAAAACAAACAGCCTCATTTAAGGTATTGATAAGCAGAGAAAAGCAAGACTGCGCAATCCTAACCACCAATCACCGATGTCACGCTCTGGACAGTTGACACGTATCACACATGCATGCGTGTCAACCGACAGTTGCTTATCACTGGCGCCAAGTGGCATCCTCCCAGTATCTTCATTCCTGTGGAGATTCCTTGCACTGCGTCTCCCTCGCTCCTGCTTCCTAACATTTCAACACCGAGCTTTATCCCAATGCACTTCAAGAGATTGGTGGTCGTTTGTGAAATTTCGATTTCTTCATTTCGTGACGAGAATCGCGTCAACCCACCAGAGAATTAGGCAAGTGGTGAGTAGCTTGTGAGTAGCACATTTTGCGCATTGATTGTACTGAATTTTGTGACCTTGTTTCCTTGCTCCTGTGATATGTTTTGCTTGCAATTGCTCCCTTCTGCTGCATTTTCTCTGCGAATGTCATGAATGTGACTTAAGTGGCCAATGCAGTTGTTTTGTGCTTTACTCCAGACGCCTGAGAAGCTCACAGCGCCTGCAGTGGTTCCAAAATGGAGGAGTCCTCTCGAAAGTCGCTTTGGTATGCGAATGCGAAAGAGGGAAACCCGCCACCACCTTTCGAAATTGCAATTGTGATCGACTCTAAAGACTTGGGCAGCGAACGCTCTGTACGTGCTGCACCTTGTTTTAATCACTACTGTAATGACTCGTTGGGTTTTATGGGGTTTGTGATTTCTAAGGATCTACTGAAGACAAGTTCAGGGGTCTTCAAAGCATTGGGAAGTCAGCAGCCACGGGGGTCAAATGAATGCCTGGACGCCGTGAAGAGGAATGTGGGTTCCATCTAAGGCTCACCTCATGTTGTGCGTGGTGTGACAGAAGGTCGGAGGGGACCCTGTGAAGCACCTATTTACAGCGTTGTCTAATGCAGGCCTAATTGTTGAGGAGGTTGATGGTGCAAACTTCCTCATATATCTCAAGGTAAAAAGTACTTCCCAATACATGCACTGAAGCATATTTAGTTTCGCCTGTTAGGGTTGTGATCTGATGACATGTGTGGTTGCGGTTAGGTTGCAGCGCCGCTAGAAGTCGTTGGTCGAGCAGCAGAGAAGCTGAGGCTCAGGAAACCCACCAATGTAGGTATGGGATACTGAACTCTTTATTTTCTTGGTTTCTGGAATCTGTGGGATGAATCAATGCGATGGAGCTTTGAACATCCTCTGATCTTTCACTTTTCTCTTCGAGTATTGCAAAATTCTTCCTAGTCTCGTAAGTCGAGGCCTGAAACCCTAAACCGTAGTTCGAAGTGCAAAATTGTGGTTAAAGTTCCTTTGCGCTTATTAATGAAGTCTCTGCATCCAATCACGAAATATTATGGAATTAACACAATAGGAAATCACTGTCTTCTTTAACTTCAGGCAAACAAGCCTTGAACCCCGGATTGTACTGTAACAACTTTTGATTTCAACTTGGGTTTCGTTGCTTCCATTACCGAATTTAAAAGTAGCTTGTGCTTCGCACGTTTCTGATGTAACTTTGAATGTTGGAACCTCACTGCACGCAGGCCTTGATGTGGTGTTCAATTGGGAGCGTCGGGATGGTTTTTGCCGACAGCCATTGGGTGACGCTCTTTTCAGCTGGACAGAACGTTACCAGTGCATCACCAGTATCATCAATTCGGTGTCCGGGACTGGCAGTTCTTCTGAGTCATTGGTAAAGAAATTGCAAGATGATAGGATCATCAAGGAAATTATGCCACTCCATCGTAAGCCTCTCGTTGAACCTTTTCGTTTTAGGACTCTAGCTTTTTTCCAATGGAGGTTGTCCTTTGATTCAAATTATGCCGCGCTGCAATTGCTCATTGGTCATTGCCTTCTTGGGCTTGCAGACGAGCAGCAACGGAAGTGGCTACTGCGGCACTGGACCATGAGGTGGATGGATCTTACGAGTCAGCCCCTCGATGCCGTGAATGCATACTTCGGTGCGAAGGTTATAAGACTTGCAGAATCTTTTACTTAGTGAGAAAGATACTCGTATCAAGCCATGATCGTGTTTCAATTGTGCATACCTTTATTTGGCGAGAAAGATGAGTAGTTCGGTGTTTCTGACTTCATTGCTGACGCCCGAACTTGCAGGTGGCTACATATTTTGCCTTCTTGGGCATGTATACACGGTGGCTCATATTCCCTGCCGTTGTAGGAATCTTCTTGAACTTAACAGACCAAGGGTTAGTCACTGACCTCTATAATGCCATCCTTAATAACGCATTTTTAATTCACTTGAATGCGCACATTATCTAATCACCTTAGAAGCACTCCATGTCAAGTGTTTTGTAAGAGTCGCAACTGCAATACACACAAGCAAATTCACTTGGCTTCAATAAGTTAAAAATATACGAGAGGAAGATCTCGTCCAGGATATTGCAGATTGGAAATGAGGTGGGACTTTGAAATTTGGCAGAATTGAGCGCGTTTTGAAGAAACACAGTGATGAGTTTCTAATGCTGTAAGATTGAATCCAGAAAAGGGTCAGACTGTTTGGTAATGTAAGAAGCTTGCAAGTTGCTCTTTCTAAGCATTCAATCAGTCGATATGATTAGTGAATTCAATAAGGAATAATTACGTGCAGGATCCAAGTAGAAATTTGTGATAAGTTTACCAATGCTCAGGGCTTGAATGCGTTGTCATTGGATCACGGTCTCAACGAATTTCTGTCTCGCCATCTTGTCTTTGGACAGAGCAATGGAGCCCGCAGTACCTCCGATATATGCCATGATCGTCGTCGTCTGGGCTGTCGTGTTCCTCCAGTTTTGGCGTCGCCAGAACGCCGGCCTTCAGAACAAGTAAGTCCTTAACTGCTGCTTTCTTTCATACTCCCTTTAATTTCCATATTTCAGGATTGATAATGATTGCCTGTGGGCCTTGAGTAGTTGGGGGATGAGTTACGAGAGCGAGGTACTTCAGACAATCAAGTCGTTAACGAGGGAGCAGCAAGGGGTACTACTCAGAGGAGGGACACAGCAAGAGAATTTGTATGGAGCGAACGTCTCTGATTATGAAGCAAGGGTTTTGGGAAGAGAAGAGTGGTTGTCCCGCATCCGGAGTCTAAAGAATAGCATGATCGCCATCACATGTATTCTGTGTGTCCAGTTTCCCTTTGAGCTCCTTTACGCCCACCTTAACAAATACGCTCCCAATGACATCATCAAGTAAACTCACGATTCATAGACCCTGTGATTTGCGTTGCTCTTTGAGAATTTTGTGAGAAGATTTTTGAGTGACCGATGCTGATGAGGGGTCTTTATCTCTATTTTTGCTAGGTACATCCTCACCGGAGTTTATCTTCTGACAGTCCAGTTCCTCACGAAGATCGGGGGCCAGGTAGGCATTGCGCTGACGAAGTCGGAACATTTGGTCAACAAGGAAGCCGCCGCGAATAGCATGATTTACAAGGTACCTGCATCATCCATGTACATGTATTGCCAAAGACGCGTCGAAGCACTCCGTGAGATTTCTTGCGTTTTACAGATTGATGTTTCTCGTCAGAATTTCATTTATGCATACGGTTTTAATTGCAGGTCTTCGGTTTATACTTCTTTCAATCATACATCGGCCTCTTCTATCAAGCCATTCTGCACAAAGATTTCAATACTCTTCGTTCAATGTTGGTACAACGCCTCATCGTGTCTCAGGTGTGACGATCAAACCAGAGTGAATAGGTGCTCCCCACTCTGCTCAGCGTCGTATGGATAGTTAATAGATGACCTGGTTAAGTTCTACTCGAATGATGCAAAGCTGATCCGTTTCTCTAATTAACTGCCTGAATTGCAGCTTATGAGCAACGTAGTAGAGAATCTGGTGCCGTATTTGACGTACCGATGGGCCGAATACAAGGCTATGAAGGAGGACGAACAAATCAAAAGAGATACAGGAGAGAAGGCACCAGAGAGCCACGCGTTGGGCATTGAGAAACAGTTCTTGTCGCCGATATATGAAGCTAGCGTCGGAAGTGACTTCGAAGACGGCCTCTTCGATGGTGAGTCACTAAACGATCTCCACTCCTTTCTCGCGAGAAAAATAACCTGTCGATTGCTCTGGAGTGTTCCCGGGAAGTATAACGCACTGCACGTCCTCATTCTGGTACAGAGCCAAACTAAATTATCGATTCGCAATTTCAAATGCAGATTTCTTGGAGCTTGCCGTGCAATTTGGCATGGTGACCATGTTCGCAAGCGCCTACCCGCTTGTCGCCACATTTGCGCTTCTTGTACACGCCCTTCCCTATTCTCTTCTAAACAGTAACTATAGTGAATTAGGTTTTCTATATAATTTTTGGATCGTGATATGTTTCTCTTTTCTGCAGATCTTTACCATTCCTTCTCCAAATTGTCTGGAACTTCATCTTAGTTAATGTCCTGCTGTAAACAGAATAACCTAGTGGAGATTCGGTCGGACTCACTCAAGCTTCTCGTGACTATGCGGCGTCCAGCCCCGAGACAAGCTGCCTCGATCGGAGCGTGGCTAGCTATATTTCAAGTACGCCTAGCCTTCTTCCTCGCCTCACGATATTCATTCCACAACTTTCTCAATCGTCCATATCCTATGCAAAAATATTAATTTTTTTACCCGTCTTGGCAGAACCTTGGAGTGGTGGCGATTGTCACCAACTGCGCACTACTGGTATGCGTGTACGACGACGCGGGACGATGGAAGATTGAGCCAGGCCTAGCCGCTATTCTCCTGCTGGAGCATGTGTTGCTTCTGGCCAAGTTTCTATTCTCCTGGTTTGTTCCCGAGGTGAGGCGCTAGCTTCTTCCAACTCTCAATGAATGTTGCTTACACAGTCACACAGCAGTTTCGCATCTTAATTTCTACACAACCACAGAACAATCACCGCTCTGCACATTAAAATGGCTTCTAACATCACAGATCAAGATGTACCACTCACCATGTAAGCTAGAGACTCCATTGACTATAAAGGTGAGCTTTGAATTCAGCTAATTGTGAAAATTCTTGATCTTCTAACATTAGTTTTTTTCAATTGTTTTTTTTAGTTTAACACGAAATAAACCTTCAAAATTTTAGATGGTGCAAGTTTGTGGATTGTTGGAGGGAAAGGTTCAAAGTTCACCTGTATAGTGAATGGAACCTCTTCCTTACTGTATGGATTGGAAACCTACATTACGAGTATCACCGAGATGCGTTGAATGTGTGTTGTGATAGGAGCCCGCGTGGATCAAAGCGCGTCGCATGAAGAGGGCCTACATCCAAGACCGCGTGTCGCACCGGCTGCTTAGCATGCTGGAGGACGACGCCGCGCAAAACGAGATCATGCGGGAAATACAAAACCCGGAGCTTGACTAGTGGCGCGCAACGATTCCACCGCGATGGATGGTGTCTCTTCGATTTTGTATATGATCCTGTAGTTTCATTGTCATTGCATTCTTGCACGCATCCATCATGTAGGATATTTTACAATGGAGCAGTTCTGCTTACATGAAATTTCAATATTTTTCCTCAGATTCATACCCCCCAGTGCATTTTAACTTCGCATCCTTGACCCATAAGTGGTTCATTGGGCGTACCTTGTGCACTAGAATCTCCATCACGTCAAATTCACCTCGTTTAGTACTGTGTTCGCCAACTTGCTGAAGCTCAAACTGATGAAATCCAATATGTGCCTAAAGCTATCCCAACGCGTCCACAGTGCACTGGTTATGCTCAAGAACGACTCCAAGATGACATCAGTGCCTCCCAATGCTGGATGACATGAACAAACACAACCATTATCATTTAGCCTAGAGGACCAATCAATTGGAAAATCGAGTACCTTTGAAGTCAATTTGGGTGTCCAAATAAAAAATTATGGTCCCTGAAAAGTATTGGGCTTGGTGGACAACAACTCTCCTTTGGGTAGGTGGAGTGGGTGTATCGGTGGGAGGAGGGAACCCAACACTACAAAAAAAAAAAGAAAAAAAAAAGGCAATTCCACCAGAATTGAAGCTCAAGGTCTTGAAGGGCTCTTTGGTGAGGTCTTTGGGTGGTCTTGGGAGGGAAGTTTGGAAGGGGTCTTTGTAGGGGTGGCTGTGCGAGGGATGGACGTAGTAGACCAAAGAGGGAAGAAAAGGAGAGTGGAGGTTGGCAAGTGAAGAGTTAGAAAAATGAGGCGTATATTTTTTTCCCTTTGGAAATATTAGGAATTGTAGAAAGTGATGGCACCCATGTTTCACAAATCAGATTTTAAGAAATACTTTTCTAATGTAGAAAAAATCATTAAAAATTGGTTAGTCTAGTTTTGAATTTCAAACCTCCTTGAATTACAAGGTAACTGAAATTAAGCTAGATTCTATACTTGCTTTTGAAATTAAGTTTGAGTCTACTTATCAAGATTTAGAATTCAATGGTGGAGAGATACGATATCATTCGAAATAAAAAGTTTACTCCAAGAGGGCTCAATGTATGTTTGTTGTCCTTGTTGGATAGAGATGAAAAAATCTTTTTAACAAACTTCAAGTTATATAATCTTTCAATTTGTGTGATCAAATGGTTAAGGTTTTTTTCCACATATTGACACAATTGTCTAATATAATTTTGTATGTTTTAATTTCCAAAACAAAAGTTTTGATTTAGGAGTTAACTCAATCATACCACCTAACATTACTCACAATATTATCTATTAATGATCTACAAAATATATTAAAATACCTATGTGCCTTCTACCACACTCTAAACACGTTCTCTAGCATACCAATATTAAGAATATTGTCTAATTTTTTTAAATTCATTTTGGTGTTAATCTTAAGCACCTCATATCAATCACACCACAACATTTTGAATTTGTAGCTATAATTCTAGCTTCCAACACCTCCCTCACTCAACATCCCTTCAAAACCGTCCAATCCCGTTGCCTTGAAATCACATCTATTGCAATGGCTTAATATTCTATATCTAGCCTAAATAACCTCTAAAAGACCAAGTTGTAATTTTTGGCAAAATAGCATTTTTGGTCATTATTCTGTGGAATTTTCATGGAATTTTCATTTTTCTTCTTTGATATTTTCACACTACATGTGGGCAAGGAGTAGCTTTAAGGCACAACAAATTTTCATAACTTTTGACTACATAGATAAAAAATTATTGTATGATATGCAATTTCTTTTGCAATAAAGGTAGCCTGAGCAGCTCAGAAAAAATCCTTTTCCAAGAATAATAATTTGAGCTTAGTTTTCTCAATTTTTATACACATAGAAAGCTTCAAATCAATCTATTTCAGTCTTTAACAAGATGAAAGTTATGAAGAGTCCCTTAAGTTGTCACTTCAGACTTAGAGTATTTAGAATAACTTGGATTTGACAATCTCAAGAAAATTAATAGTTTTAGATGTAGTGTAGGTTAAATCCAATATAATAGAAGAAGTATGGCCAAGAGTTATATTTTTTGAGCACTCACAATAGTGCAAATTGGCCTAACCAGCTAAATATATGACCAAATTGGCTAAAAATAGAAGGAATAGAAGTTTAGGTAATACAACATTATTTATATAGCCAATAAAGTACTCCGTAATAAAGTACATTTCGTGTCTCTTACTTGGATCGAGTTAAGTTTACGAGTCATTCTGAAGAAAAAAATTAGAAGGGTGGATTGGTAGAAAACAGCCTAGTAGAATCCTAAACTCAAGTATGAAAAAAATTGACAAATCAAAGAGAGAGTTTTATAGTAGAAAATATCCTAGGAGTACATTAGTATGATTTGTTTCTGAAAGTTTCTCTCTAGTGAGAAGATAGTCTTTTCATCCAAAAACCCTTGAGGTAGCTTTGACAAAAAACCAAAAATAAAGATGTGTTGAAGAACAATGAAATATGCACTCATTGTTAGGGAGTTTAGGGCTAGTAAGAAGTTAGCCTTCAAAGTTTTGGGATTTCTAAACACTAGGAGAGGCAACCCATTTCTAATCACTTAAGCAGTTGCACGTATCTGTAAGGTGAGTTTCTTCATTGGGGGAAATTTTCCTTGTCCAAAAATAGAGTTCCTCAAGTTTCCATAATTTTTCATATTTTTATCTCTCAAAACATAAATACTGTGAATTTTTTAGCTAAAGATTTCATTCGGCCCATATTGGTCATGTAGACCTTCCTATTTCTAACCAAGGGCTGGTTGCAAAATCCACCGAGGGTTGGTTGCAATATTGAGAGTCTTGAAGCCAATCATAATGAGCCACAATTGCACCAGAAATCGTGCCATAGTTGCTCACTATTCATCTCTTTATGCATGGAAAGTGAACAACCTACATTGCCAGAATGGGAGGTGATCAAGAATGGATTGCCTCCCTTAGAAGAATATTGTGTCTTTTTAAAGCATTTTTTGTAATGTCCATTTATTTTTATTTTCAATTTGATGTCATAACTAATGTCTTGACATTAAGTTTGATGTCATAACTAATGTCTTGACATTAAGTTTGATGTCATAACTAACATCAAAACAAGTGGATGTTACAAAAAACGAATCCAAAGAAATATGAGTTTTTTCTTGTGAGAGTTGCAAAAGTTGATTCTTTGATATTCAACTTATGCAACCTTTAACCGTAAATTCTCAAAAATTTACCAAGTAGTGAGATTTTAATAATAAGAAGTTAAAATACTTAGATTGTTCCTAGAGGCCCCTAAAAGTTTTAAGAGTTTTTGGTAGCTACAAAGACCGGCTAATCTAAAAATCCTGGATTACAATAATTTTACTTAGAACCTTAGGATTTCGTTCAAACCATATTCAAGAGCCTCTAAAATTTCAATATAAGGATAAGAGGAGACCTTTCTCAATTCTCCAAGAGTGGATATTTTTTGTGCAAGAATTTTATAAGTTTGATTGACTAATAGGAAGGGGGAGGAGAGTGTATATATAGAACTTGGGCCTTTTAAAGCCAATGGCGTAATTTGTTTGGCGTTTTGAAGTTTTTCAAACAAAAAATTAGATTTTAGTCTGGCATAGGATTAACTTTGGGTTAAGACCTTGGGTATTTATTTCTATAAGGTCCTAGGTTAACAAAGAAAGATGAGGCTTTCAAAATTGTATGAAAAGACTCTTTTCTCTTCCTAAAACACTCATTTAGTCTTTAGGCTCTCACATTTTCCTAGCTTTCATTTTTGCTTCTTGCTTTCAAAACCTAAGTTTTAAGAGCTTTTTAGTTTAGACTTTAAATGACTTGAGCCTTAGTTTTCATGCCCATCTAGCTTGGACCTTAGAGCTTGACCTTGGAATGAGAGGGTTCATCTTTATTCCTTTGCTTATTATCTTATTACTATAAACAAGTTCCAATATGTTCTCGTCTTTGTTGCCTTTGTACTCACGTCGTTGTTGGAGCAATGATGCTAGCATGTGAGCGTGTGAGCGTGAGCCTAAGAGCGGTGAGCAAGGATTGTATGAGCCTAGAGCCTAGAAATTTAGAACATAATGTAATTTCTAAATTTTTTTGTTGAAAAGTTAAAAGATTGTTGTTTTTTCAATAAATTTATTATATTTAGAAAAATACAACCTGTTACCATGGGACGCATGACCGTGAATTTTAGATCTAGAATCATGGGAAGTTGGGGCTTTTGCATCTTTTGAAATTTATATCATATTTTGAAAGTCCGTCCCAGAGTAGGCTAATCAAGTGAGAGTACAAATAATTTAGAAGCAATTCTAAGGATGAGAGGAAGATAAATTCAATTAGAATATCAGAGGATGTGGAACATTGTGTATATAATAAAATATTCTTTCATTGTAGCAAGGAATATATATAAGAATATGAATATAATTTTTTGCTACTTGCATTTAGAGATTTTGAAGATAGAATAACATAGCTACGTATCTACTTCATATCATGTTAATATTTGTCAACTAACTTACTTGTACGTCTTGATGATTTTGACAATAACAATTGCTTGCTTAACTTCATCCAAGCTAAGGATAGAATTGTAGATGTACGTGTCTATCTTATAATCTAGTTTGTAGAAGTTACAAAAGATGTAATAAAGGAATTTGCAATTTATTTAGTGCATGCTATACTTCTAATGGGAGTCCCATCTATACTTCTATAATGGAGACATGTACAAGATGGAAAATTAAAAAGTGTGATGTTATAAACCTTTTGCTCAAGTTCAGTCCCGAACAAAAGTATATGAATAGCACTAAGTCTAGGGCAAGGAAGGAAGTTCACCTTAATTGTATTTGCAATAATATTCCTTGCATTTTCCTACATATTGCGTTGATTTTTAATTACTGCTTTGACAAACTTGCTTGCCATTCCAAATGGAAGAGATTCTTTCAGCATGTGCTGGTCAAGGATAAATCCATGGCACATGCTCAAATATCCTAGGCGAGGTGAATAAATGTCAAGGTGACATTGGCTCGGTAGATTGTAGGCGGAACTAGCTTATTCAAGCTCAATGATTTTGGTACAAGTAAAATTGGTATCGGTAAGCATAAGCTCAACCTTGGGGATCTCTACTTTGGTAAGAATATGATAAAGCTTAGGTCCCATAACGTATCATGCAATTTAATAAGCACAAAACCAAAAATTCTTGATTTGATTGTCGTACCTTTACACTCACTTTTCTGCCCTTTGTAAGTAGGGGCAACAATGGGTTTCCTATGCCTAACAATCAATAGCTTGCATTTGGCCTATGTGTACATCTAACTGGCGTGACATTCTTTCCTTGACTTGTCTAAAAATCTCGCTATGTGTTCCAATGTATTGCAATCCATTTCTACCACAAATCAGGTATGGGGCATCATTCCTTTAAACTCCTCAACTGTACAGCCCCAAGTTGCATTCTAGTAATGGACAATCTAATTTGAATCCAAGGATGATAGAAGTTAATCTTATTGAAGTGATGAATATCACCTTCAAAATCAATTAGAAGATCTAATTTCCTTTTGTTGGATCCAAAAACCTCTTTTCCCTTCAAGTGCGGAATTTGAATGCAGAAGTCTTTTGCTTCAAACATCTTATTGAATGCATTTGCAATTTTCTTTCTATTTTCAAATGCCATAGCTCTCTTTAATTTTAAATCCTTTTTAGAGTGTTTTTTTCCAAAAGGGCCCCCATAAAACAAGCCCTATGGTTGGTCATCTACATGAAGGCTCAAATCCAATCATTATGCATGGCAATTAACATGTTAGATCCACATTTTCCGGAAGCTTGTATTTGTTTGTAGTGCATTGTTTCTTTGAGATTGCACATTAGGACATCTGTTAGTTCTTATTTTAGTTTCTGCAAAGATGATTAATAAAGTCATTATTCAAATGGTTACCAATTTACAGTATGGGGTAAAAAAATAGAAAAAAAGAAATGAGGTTAAAGATAATATCATTTATATGAATCCACCCCACTGACGGCATTGAAAATACCAAAATGCTATTCAATCTCTCAATTTTAAAATTTCTAGTTCTAATGCAGTTCCAAAAGAATACCACCCAAGCTTTGATTTCAAGAATCATCTTGTTCACTTCAAACATTGATGCTCCATCCTTGTACTGTTTATAGAGTTGGATATGCTAGTTTTATAATTCTTTGGCAATTAGCTTCTTTGTGTGCTTGTGCATGTTTATTGCCTAGTGGAATCAGCAAGTCCTCTCACAGCTTACCATCAGAACAAATGGAACCCGTGACCCATACACAATGCAAACTGCATTAAAATTGGCTTGAGCACTATCACACATGAATCCTTAGAAGGTTGGATTTGACATCCCATTTTCTACCATGACCTACTTGGACAACGCCAAAAGTGAGCTAACCTTTGGTGCCCTCAGTATGTGTATCACAAACAACAATAGTCAAGACTTTGCAATGAGTGGAGTCATAGATGTGACAAGCGATAGTTGTCTATGATTTTATCCTTTTAACATGATCAATCATGACAAAGCAATTCTCAAAGTTGCCACTTGATTGCATCTATTTTATAAGATCAACTCCACTCCTAAGTCCATCCACAATCATCTTGAACAAATGTTATATTCAGATATTAAGCTTGGCTTAAATTAGCTTAAAAAGTGCCATCTTTTTTAGCTAAACTAGGACCAAGTAACCAAATTTCACATAAATGTGAAGATGGTTTGCCAAAAATCCAAAGAATCCAATAACAATTCATTGAACCATATATTAACTATAATTTGACCATCTATTATCAAGAATGTTTTTTTATAGTTGAATGAAGGAATTACTTCATTGATATTTAGTGAGATTTAATGATTGAGAGGTTGTTTTTATAATGAAATTCACTGTCCTTCATGAATCCGCAAAGAATACAAGACAATTCAAAAATGAGAGCTTGACCACTCATTGTCGAAATGCAGGAATTGTATTCAATTCAGAACTTTAGACCTCATTTTGGCATAGTAGAATAAATTTTTCTAAACTCCTTGAGACCAAAAAAAGTTGGCTAATCCAAATCACTTTCATCTCCAAAAATCCGTTTGTGATTTTGAGCCTCCAATAAAAAGTTATGGATAAAATTTAGAGAAGATGTTTGAAAATGTCAAAAAAAATGTCCCTTCCAACTCCTCTCGGAATTTTGTTAATGACTTTTGATTTAAGGCTTCAAATCTCAAATGGATTCTTAGAAATAAAATTTAACTTCATTTACTAACTCTTTTCAGTTCAAAATTTTCTTAAAGAAGTTATTTTACTATGTCAAAATGAGGTCCAAAGTCGTACATTGAATACAATTTCTGCTTTTGACTTAACTAGGTATGAGTAGTTGAGCTCTTAATAATCGCAATTTACATATCCCACATGGTTTGTTTACGTCCTACCACCCCACTTGTATAAAGAGCTTGTCTTCTCTTGTAGATGCACTCACAATTAGTGGCCTTCAAATCTACATGAGTTTGTTTAGATGTTGCCAAATAGCTTGCAACATATGCTAAAATTTGGTCAAATGTTGAAATTTGTTTGCCTTCTTAAACCCCAGCCGATAACGGCTATGGTTTTGGAGGTTCAAATTTTTTTGCAATATTTAATAAAATTTGGTCAAATGTTAAAAAAGAACTTGCCTTCTTAAATCCTTAGTCGTTAACGGTAACGGTTTTGGGGGTTCAAAATTTTTTGCAATATTTAATAAAATTTGGTCAAATGTTAAAAAAATTGCCTTCTTAAATGCCAACCGTTAACAGCTATGGTTTTGAGGGTTCAAATGTTCTTGCAGTATTTAATACAATTTGGTCAAATGTTAAAAAAAAAGTTGCCTTTTCAAACCCCAGCCGTTAACAGCTATGGTTTTGGGGTTCAAATTTTCTTGCAATATTTATTACAATTGGGTCAAATGTTAAAAAAAAATTGCCTTTTTGAACCCCAATGGTTAACGGCTATGTTTTGGGATTCAAACTTTCTTGCAATATTTAGTATAATTTGGTCAAATGGTAAAAAGAAATTTCCTTTTTAAACCCTAGCCGTTAACGGCTATGGTTTTGGGGATTCAAATTTTCTTGCAATATTTAATACAATTTGGTCAAGTGTTAAAAAAAGGTTGCCTTCTTAAACCCTTGCCGTTAATGGCAATGGTTTTGGGGGTTCAAATTTTCTTGCAATATTTAGTACAATTTGGTCAAATGTTAAAAAATTTTGCCTTCTCAAACCCCAGCCGTTAACAGCTATGGTTCCGGGAGTTCAAATTTTCTTGTAGTATTTAATACAATTTGGTCAAATGTTAAAAAAAATTTGCCTTTTCAAACCCCAACCGTTAATAGCTATGGTTATGGGGGTTCAAATCTTCTTGCAATATTTAATATGATTTGGTCAAATGTTAAGAAAAATCCTTTCTTCTTAAATCCTAGCCGTTAACGGCTATGGTTTTGAGGGTTCAAATTTTCTTGCAGTATTTAATACAATTTGGTCAAATGTTAAAAAAAAGTTGCCTTCTTAAATCCCTGCCGTTAACAGCAATGGTTTTGGGGGTTCAATTTTTTTGCAATATTTAATACAATTTGGTCAAATGTTTAAAAAAAAGTTGCCTTCTTAAACCCCTGCCATTAATCCCTAAAGTTTTTTGACTATGTTTTCATCAAAACCGCTCCAAAACTGCCATTTCTAATACAAGTACCAAATTTTAGAAAAAAAACATTTTTGAACACATATAACAGTAGGATCTTGTAGTACACTGGTTTAAGAAGATGCGGAAAAGATTTCAGAATTTTCCACATGTACATTGCAAGAAAATAGCGTTTGAATTGACGAAAATCCTTTTTTAATCACTGCAAAAATCCAGGCAGCTACCCTTCACAAGGTCACATTTGTATGAAAAAATGTCCAAAATGGTGGTTACTCTTTGGATTCATTCTTCAAGGCAAGTTGGCTGCATGCTTGAAAATTTTCAAATCATTTGGAATTGTACAACATATAGGAAAAAAATAGTAAGTAGGAAGAGGTAGAAAATGACTCAAAATACTAAATTGTCAAAATTTTAATTATGGAATTGAAATATGCCAATCCCAACGGTTGTACTGTTGTAATAAACAATATACACCCAACATTTTTGTTTTATTCAAAAATATTGAAAATTGAGTTAGAGAAAGGACTTCAAAGTTTATTTTAGAGTAGAGATTCTATAACTTCCCTCAAACTAAGAATACTCATAATTTTTGTTTTGTTAATCAAAATGGAATGATTCAAAGCTTCCCG
The DNA here is from genome assembly GCA_963969595.1 of Neckera pumila. Taxonomy (NCBI): domain Eukaryota; kingdom Viridiplantae; phylum Streptophyta; class Bryopsida; order Hypnales; family Neckeraceae; genus Neckera; species Neckera pumila. The sequence goes on from OZ018409.1 coordinate 27,257,591, forward strand.
CCCATATAAAAATCTAAAGAACCAATTTCAAATACTAATTTTTCAAAAAAGTGTTTTTTAATGAATTTTTTTGAGCTGCCCGAGTTGCCCGCCGAATGCGAAAAATTACATATCATGCAATAACTTTTTACCCATAAAGTCAAAAGTTATGAAAATTGTTGGGCCTTGAAGCTACTCCTTGGGCACATCTTGTGTGAAAATTTCAAAGAAAAAAATTAAAATTTCCATTTGTAGTGAGTTGCCCAAAATTGCTATGTTGCCAAAAAACGGTGTTTGGTCCTTCAATGGCAACGGTTGCAATATTTAATACTACTTGGTCAAATGTTAAAAAAAAATTTGCCTTCTCAAATCCCAGTTGTTAATGGCTATGGTTTTGGGGGTTCAAATTTTCTTGCAATATTTAATACAATTTGGTCAAATGTTAAAAAAAATTGCCTTTTTAAACCCTAGCCGTTAACGGCCACAATTTTGGGGATTCAAATTTGTTTGCAAATTATGCTAGAATTTGTTCAGATGCGAAAAAATTGGGCTTTCTTTGTGCACAATTGTTAATAGATCTTATATTGAATTACATGTTGTACAATACATATACATATACATATTAGAATTTTTTAATCTTGGTTTGAATATCATTTCAAAGATATTGATATAGGAAGATCCATAAGCACAGAGATTAATTGTTGTACTTTAGCTTCTTTCTAAAAATCAGCCAAAGTTACATTTGTATAGCTTTTTAAAGAAAGAGACTGTAAAAAATTTTCTTCATCTTGAAAAGTTAAGGTATCAAGGGCAAAATCAATTTTAAAGTACCAAGTTCAAAATCAAAAAATCAATATTTTTTGATTATATATGATTTTTTGGATAGTTGTCAGGACTTTTTTGAAGAATGATGTCATAAATTTTGCTGCACACTTTGTTACTTGTAGTTACATGGAAGGAAGTGGAATTTTCTATGTGGCCTTGGAAACAATAAGGAAAAGACTATAAATGTCACGGATGATATTATTAAATCATAGAGTACTTACTAGGTGCAAGAAAAAGCTGCATTTGAGAAAAAAAATTCAAAAATAATGAAGATTTCAAAGTATTTTTGGCAAGATGTTTTTAGTGTGGAATGGCAACCACCATTTACAAGCATGGGTGCCTATTTTCAACCACAATCATGCGGATGATTTCATTTGGCATTATGTTGTTGAAAATATTGTTTTGGAACTCAACGAGGACATTGCAACTATGTTGGTAGGATTACATGAAGTCAATTGGTGATTCCTTATATTTCATTATCATTTTTTTAGAATTTCATTTCATTCCTTAGTCTCCAAACTTTGTTTGGTTTGGACCATTGCAATTGTCACTATTATACCTTTTTATTGTTTGATGTTCACATATGTTATCACAATAAATCTTGTTTTACTAGGAGAACCAAAAAAACATATTTCCATAAATCTTGTTTTGCTAGGAGAACCAAAAAAACATATTTCCATAAATCTTGTTCACAAGCTTTAATGCATTCAAAGTATTGCTAGGCAACTACTCTCATATTTGAAAAACTTGTCTCTACAGACGATCTTGTTGCAACTGAAGCCAAGCAAAAGTCAAAACAAAGAACTTGGTTCACTTTGACTATTGAGTCACTATATGGAATCTTATACTAGGTTCATATAAAAAGTTTTATTTTTCATTTCATGTTTTTTTTTCAGTTTTTTTAGGTCTTTACTTTGTTCTTGTTGTTAATTTGAATTAGTATTATGTTGCTCTACTATACATAACATTGTCATCATGTGCAATTTTGCTCATTCTTATACATCATTTACTTTACACAACAAGAATTAGAGGGCATTGCTGTTGCAACTTACAAATTTTCTATGAGAAGCATTCTAATCCAATAGATAGGATTGGAAGTGCACTTGATGAATGGACGGATCCCGGTGCACGACTGCAAGATCGCCCCCCTAACGGAACTATAGGACCGTTGCCTCCAATGGAATTGTAAGACCGTAGTATAATTTCATTGTTCTACGGGTCCTGTAAAGAACGGGCATGACAACAGGTTCATTAGAGAAAACTTCAGGCCTCTAGAGGGCTGCTCCACAACCCTTCGAAGTACTTTGAAATTTGATTTTCCAAGGCTGAAAATTTAATTTCCCCCTATTTCCGCACAACTAAAATTGCAGTGGCAATGGTACATGAACCCAATTTTACAAGTTAAAAATTTATGAAAAACAAACAAACAAAAAAAAAAAACACGCGAAGTTTGACTGTTTTGGCAAGCAGTCAGCTTAGCTGACTACTCATTGGGGGACTTTTTCAGATTGACAGGCCAAGCTTGGAAATAGCTTGGCATGTCAATCTGAAGTAGCCCTCCAAAGGGCTAATATTTTTTCTAATGTAGGGTTTAGGCGGCGATTTTAGGATTTAAGGTGGTGGCATTTTTGTTTTTTACATTTTGCATGGCTGAGTCCTACTGCATATCTCATGTAGACTGTATTACCTCCTACCGCCCCTCATGTATATAAAGAACTTATCTATTCAATTCTAAATGCAAATCATAAATGCTTTTTGAAGAAAAGTGAGAAGATTTTCAAAATGGCGATTTAATGTCTTGTAGAGAAGGACAACATCCAAACAACTTTTTCAAATTCTATTCAGACAACATTTGTAGTGCAATTGAGACAACGTTTTTCAAAGTTCTTGTAGGACGTATCATTAGAGCAAAAATTAGCCTTCCGGAGGACCGCTCCAAGTTGACATGCCAAGCTATTCAAAGCTTGGCCTGTCAACTTGGAAAAGTACCTCTAGTGAGCAATCAAAGTGTATGACTGCTCGTTGAAGTAGTTAGATTTTGCAATTTATTTTTATTTTTTTTAATAACTTTTTATTTGTAAATTTGGGTTCCTGTGCCACTGTCATAGTAGTTTCAGCTGCACGGAAATAGGGGAAAAAATAAAATTTCAGACTCAATAAACAAAATTTCAAGATACTAAAGGGGTCTGAGGAGCAGCCCTCCGGAAGGCTAATTTTTTCTCTAATGAAAGTTTTATCCATGTCCATCTCCTAATCCTATTTTTCAAGGCAGTTTCATTGTTTTATAGTTCTTGCATAGAGTAAACACTTCAACTGCTTTAGAGTTATCAAATTTTTAATTTGGAAGGGTTGTGCTACTTGTACGTCCTAGAAGAATTTTGAAAATGTTGTCTCAATTGCGCCACAAATGTTGTCTTAGTAGAATTTGAAAAAGTTGTTTGGATGTTGTCTTTCTCTATAGGACATTAAATCATCATTTTACAAGTCTTTTCACTTTTCTTCAAAAAACATTTATGATTTGCATTTAGAATTGAGAAGACAAGTTCTTTATATGCATGAGGGGTGGTAGGAGGTAATACAATCCATACGGGATATAGTGTAAGACTTAGCCATATAGGACTTCACCCCCTCCTAAACCCATATCCGCCACGTAAAATTCTAAAACCTCCGCCGTATCCATTCTATACAGGACCTGTAGAACAATTAAATTGTATTGTGATCTTACAATTCTGTGGGAGGCATGGTTTTGTAGTTCCGTTAGAGGTGCGGTCCTACAGCTGTGCCCCGGGACCCATTATTTTTCTATGTACAATTCAGTGTGGGCTTATGGGGCCTACTTTGGTGAGCACAATTTAACCCCTAAAGGATTGGATTGCATTTTTGGGCTACATAGTAATTTGTAGCAGACTGGTGTAAATGACAATCTGCAAATTTTAGGTTGAAATTATTACAAAAGGTATAGACAAGGAATATCTTCCATTTGCATTAAATTCTGTGACATTTGGAAGTATGAGTAAAAAGTGGTTGCCCAATATGTTTTTTTTTTTTTGTAAATGGGCAATCCAAACAAATTTTTAAAATCATCTTTCTAGAAACAAAAGTTTGAAATTATTTTTTTTGATTTATATACATGTAGAAAGCTTTGAATCATTCTATTTTGACCACTGAGATGAAAGTTATGATGAGTTTTTGTTTGCGGGCAAGTATGGATTCTTTATTCTAAAATGAACTTTGAAGTCTTTTATTTTAATAATTTTTTGATATTTTTTGAAAAAAATAAAAAAATAAAATACAATGTAAATTGTTTATTATAGCATTGCAACCATTGGGATTGGCATTTTTCTATTCTATAACTAAATTCTTTACAATTTAGTATTTTGAATCATTCTCTACCTTTTTCTACTTACTATTTTTTTCCTACATATTGTACAATGTCAAATGAAGTGAAATCTTTCAAGCATGTAGTCAACTTGCCTTGAGGAATGCATCCAAAGAAGTGCCACCATTTTTTACTTTTTTTCATTTGAATGTGACCTTGTGAAGTGAAGCTACCTTTTTTTTTGCAGGGCCAAAAAAGGATTTCTGCCCAGTCAAATGCTAATATCTTGGAATCCACACGGTGGAAATTTCTGAAAATTTTTCTACATGTTTTTTGTCAGCATACTACAAGATCCTACGGTTACATGTGTCCCAAAAAATTTGCTTTCCAAAATTTTTTACTTGTACTTGAAATAGCAGTTTTGGAGCGTTTTTGGTAAAAACATAGTCAAATACATTTAGGGGTTAACGTCCTGCATAATATAGGATAACACAATGATTGAAAGTATGTACAGTACATTGATTTGCTACCCTAAATCCTAAACTTATTACCAATACATCAATTTGCATATTAATGACAAGTAATCTTCTCCTTTGTTCAAAATGTGCTATTCAATTCTCCATCAAACCTTGAAATGTCTGTTTCTACCTATAAGTCTACCTACCTCATCAATGACAGTAATAGATATTTTAAGGAACATGCCACTTAACTTAGAACCTTCGAGCTTCCTTGTTTTGCACATTTGCACATAACTTTGTTTGCAGCTAAAATTATGACGGCAATATTGCGGGAGCAACTAACACGATTTGAAATTACGGAGAATTTCAAACTTTCCTCCTCTGCTGCCGCATCGTTGATGATTCAGGACATTGTCCAGGAATGTCCAAACTCCGCGAGCTCACCATGCATCGCCTTTGATCAGAGTCGCACATCAAATCTGAACCTTATTGCAACAAGATTCTCTGTTTTCACAAAGAGCATATGATCAGCAGTCACTCTGTTTCAGAACTAAAATTCTTCACAAGTGGATTCTTCTCTACGTCGTCGCGCAAGCTGTTGGAATCCGATCGATCGAGGCCGGCCCTTAAGTTAGGTTACACAGTAGTAGTACTCCCAGGTCTTTGATCAGGACGGACTGGCGTGCGCTGGATGCGTCGCCTTCTCGTTGCGTGTGCTGCTTGCTTAATTAGTTGTTGCGGCGATGAAGCTTGCAATACACGACGACACCCGCCACTATGGCCGAAGCTTCAACACCACGGCCAGGAGCGGGCGGGCGCCACTCAGTCAAACGGGCATCCTTGCACGTACGGTACCTGCAGGTCGATATTTTCGCTCGTCTCGTACGAGCACTGCTTCATTCCCTGGCCGGGTCCCCTCGTGTAAGTTATTGCTAGTGGAGCCATTCGGATTCCTTCGTCGATAAGAAAGATCCAATTGAAAGTAATGCAGCTGGGTTAGCTTGCACACCAGCGCGTTTTTAATCGAGCGTGCATTCGACTTTTCCCGGCTCAGTTACGGTGAAGACGCCGCCTTTGTGATCAGTTTTTGGCTATGGAGTTACTTTGCAGCTACGATTATTTGTCGCACTCCTTAGTTTTAAAACTCCGGTGCCAGCTGAATGGGAGTATTCTCAGATTGCGAGTTGCGATTATTGAGAGACGAGATGGAGGAAGCAGATCATTGTGATTTTGATTTTGATGTGGAAGCTGTTGTTCCGTTGCTCATTGACCATGAGGACGAAGAGAGCATCCCGGGTGAGGAGGAAGAAGAAGAATTGTCGAATGGAGGATTTCTAGAGCGAAACGAGGATTCAGACCAGGGCGATGTGGCAGTGGAGAGCCTTGACTATGATTCCATTCACAATGTGGTCCACGACCAGTTACTCACCAAGCAACATCGTCGTCGTCTCTATGGGTCTGAACAAATCCCAATTTCACACTAATCAATGTACCGGAATTTTATTGATCATTGCAGCTGATTTATGTCCACCGCGATGCTAAGTGTGGGATCGGTTTGTTTACAAGTACTAGTTTCAGTGGCTTCATTACAATGGTTGAATCGCAATGCAGGTATACGGGTCTCACACTTGCGAAGTGGTGGATTACAATTCTGATCGGACTTGTTGTGGGTATACCTTTTTCTTATTCTGATTTATTCATGTTTTGACGCCTCTAGGTTGACAGATTGTTTGATTCTCCTAAGCTGGCGAGTAAATCCAATTTCAGAGTTTGAGGTTGAGCTAAGTCATCGTGTCCGATTTGTAGGATTGATTGCATTCCTTATCGAATCTTGTCAAGAGGTTATTATCACATCCAAGGTAACCTGCATCCGATTCAGTAAACTTACAATCATAGTGCATGCATGTTTAGGACGACTTCTTTCTTGCGTAGGTAGGGGCTTCAATGCTGCAACTCATTTCAGTGTGTATATTTACTTTCGATTGGTTCAACGTCGGTAATTCAGGGTGTTTACATAATCATATATATATATATATATATATATATATATATATATATATATATATATATATATATATGGCAACAGAACTGGTCTATGAATCTCTATGATTTGGTATTTGATTGTATAAGCATTCATGCTGCCGCAGAGAGAATGGACAGAGAGATTGCTGCTTGAGCGTGGAAAACTAGGGCTTATCTTTCTGAACTATGCGGCCACAAGCGTGGCTCTGGTTCTTCTGTCGAGCTGCTTGGTTATCTTCTGGGCTCCAGCAGCCGCGGGCGGAGGGGTATGCTCTCTGCCTCTTGCTCAGATCCTGGACAATCCCAGCTGCCGGCCAGGCCATAGAATTAACAATTAGTAGATCGCACTATGGACAGCTGCATAGTTGTTCATAATTTCCCTTGGTAATGTAATATTGCTGAAGCTGTTGACATGGTCCGTCCGTATGAACTATTGTTGATACTCCTCTTAATGGTTGAATCCTGCTGGAAACTAATTTATTGCGCAGGTAACTCTCGTCATGGCGTATCTGAATGGAAATGACATACCCGACTTTTTTCGGCACAGAACTCTCTTTACAAAAGTGTGTTCCTATTTCTGAAATTCCACTAATACTTCTCTCCTATAACACTGCTGTATATGTAGAGCTAAACAAAAGTGTGTGCATCTGCTTTCCCATTTCTAATTGATGACGGGTTTCCTCGTCTGTGATGTTGTATTCGCAGATACTGGGCACTATCTGCACAGTGTCGTCTGGCTTACCGGTGCGCCTCCTTTACACCTGCAGCTCAGCTTGCGCTATCCACGTTGCAGCTTGTTCTCAGTGCTTGAACATTGCCAGTGGGGTGTACTGCGTGTTTTCGTTCTTGATCATTTGATTTGTTCATTTGGGATTTCATTTTTTCTGAGCAGCTCCTTACACCTTTCAGTTTGAAGTGGTTACATGCTGATTATTGCCTCGTTCTCGAGCTCAGATTGGACAAGAAGGTCCCATGGTTCACATTGGCGGTGCAATTGCATCTGAGCTGACGTGGATGCACGGCCCGTCTCCCACAAACAAGTTGCACCAAGACGACGTCGTTCGACCTCCACAGCCTACCTGGCGAGAAAATGTTTTTAACCAACTTAGACCGAAAGCTTGGGCTTTTGTAAGTGCGAATCAAGAGTGATTATTCCTTGTAGAAGTTCTTTTTCTATTTCACCATTCGTCACTCTGAATCATCTAATTAATTCAATTTATTGTCGTCTCCAAAATTATACTGAGGGTGGTATTTGTCAGGTTTTAGGGTATGTCATTCTCGAGTAAATCGAATTTACGTGTTTCGTGCAATGACGCCATCAAAGTGCAATACAGGAATTCTATAACGATAAGGACCGGCGAGAATTCATTTCGGCTGGAGCCGCAGCTGGGTATGAGTCTGTTCTTCAGAATCAGGCATAATTCAGTTGACTAAAATTTGCAGAATCGTGTCGCTGTTATCCTTGGTGTTATCTTTGCTATATCGCTGTTATTGCTTTATTTTAAACTAGATACTAGAGTTCATGTATTGCAAATTTCTTGATGTTTGAATGTCATGTATTTCTTAATGTATCTATATTTGGACTCCAACTATTTCCCTCAATCCCCATTTTTACAAGATAAAGTAGAATCATGTGCTATATTTGACAGCTTGGCAGCTGCTTTCGGTGCACCCATTGGCGGAGTCTTATTTTCTATGGAGGAAGCTTCCAGTTTCTGGTCCAGAAAGGTTTGCACACTTTGGAGAAGATTGATTCTGTGACTGAATAATTCCATATTCTTTACAGGAGATAGAACAACAATATGTAACTACTTTTGAGTGAAAATATGTACCTGACCAGTTTTATGTGTTGATGGCTACTTGAGCAGGTCATGTGGCGGTCACTTTTATGCACAACGTGTGCCACCATGGTTTTGTCATTGCTCAATCAACGGTATACTCTACTCGGATACACTTTTGATTGATTCTTCAGCTAACAAATCAATTGTACTTGCTTCATAGATCATTAACCTCGAGAGCTTCACCTGCCACCCAAAGTATTAACTCCTGCGCATGAAATTACTTTCCGGTTCCAGTACTTTCATCACTTGTTGCTAATGCTTTATAAAATGGGCTGGAATTTTGTGACAGGCAATTTTCATTCTCGTTACCTGGTACCATCTCCTTCGAAGGTTTAAAGGTAATTATCACTGTCGATTAAATTGAATTATGGATTGCTTAGTGATGAGATAAATTCCCACATCTACTATGTTTTTTCAGTGGCTTGCTAACTGCTCCATGTGATCTCGTCTTGTTTACATTCGCGTCCAATCTTAACATCGTCTCCGTTTTGTGCACGAATATTGTCTGGGTCTAGGTTTCTTTGTCATATCTTTCCCAGGATAAAGAGGAATGACACTTTTTCATTTGTAGTCGTGGACTGAATGTACCTAAAATATCATGTCAGCATGAAGTGATACAACTACTCTAGGAATTTGCATAGAACGTGATCTGTAATCCGTTCCTGAAAATTTAAAAAGATTAGATAGTCATTTCAGAAGTTGTTGATTGGCTTTGCTGGAGGTATCCAAAGTAGAGAATTAGTGTACGCACAAATTTTCTGTTCTTCAATATCATGTCTCTGTCTTGAACCAGCCTGAGTTCGATATCATAGACTTGCCGCTACTTGTGGTCACAAGTGCGTTTGCTGGTGTGATCGGTGCTTTCCTCAACATCTTCCATGACTGGCTTGCTCGATTTCGACCGTCGTCAAAGCACAGGGCTCGGAGGTTTGGTCCTCTCTTGACAAAATCCTCAATCTACTATTTCCATCATCTTATTTGTTCCCTCTTGTTGTTCATCAAATGCTGCGTGCCGAAGCTGGTACTTAGATCAGAAGGTTGCTCTTATATTCTCAAATCTGCACAGCATGCATGTCATGCGGGGACATCATCTAGTTCATGATTTCAGTTTGCAGTTCACTGAGACTATACTTCCTTCTTGACATTTGTTTTGCAAATCTGAAAACAGTTTAAATATCGTCATCAGGTGTCAGATTTTGAGTTTCACAAAGAGGTGTTTATTAATTTTTTGTTATTTCTGTTGAGCAAGGATGCAGGGTGCTGGAGGCTTGTCTTTTCACATTCATTTCAGCCATCGCCATTTTCATGTTGCCCCACTATTTTGGACATTGTCTACCCATCCAGAAAGGGTATGTGGATCGCAGAGCATTACTTATAGCTCAGAAATGGTATCCTGGAATTCTTTCTTTACAGTTCTATAAAGTTATTACAATAGTTTTCTCTGCATAGTAATTCGTGATCTTTGAAATTGTCACTCCTAGGGCTCACTTCTCTTCTGGATGTGAGGTTGTGTACGATCTAATAACTTTATATAATATGAATAATTTTATATTCTGCAGACAAGAGGGCAAAGAGTATTGGTACAGATATACGTGTCCGCTACCAGATCCGGAGACAGGGGTCCAATACTACAATGACCTAGCTTCTCTCTACTTTGCCGTTCCAAGTCAGGTTCTTTTAAGACATCTCACTTGAAATGTTTGACTGTTGAATATACCGGTAATCGAAATGTGTGCTCACTTTTATAGGAATTTTGCCTTTGTGGAGGACTTGGGTATTCTTATGTTGAATGGCAGTCTCTTGATTAATTAATTAGTTTGACTAGTTTGAACTCGACGTTGAAAAAGAATACTGTTGGCTCGTTTCAGACAATTCAACAGCTTCTCGCATTAGGAGCGGGTGCTGGTGATTCTCCATTCTCCATTCCTAGTCTGGCCATTCACTCGAGTTCTTTTTTGTTTCTGTTCATTTTAGCCTACGGCATTGCGACTCCAGGCGGCATTTTCATGCCTTCCATCATGGTACGTACTCTTTTTCCCCGTTCGTATCATGCTATACAGGCCTTGGTATGCAATCACATCTCAAATGCAGGGCTTTGATTTTCTGCTGTCAGCTTGTTTGAAATTATGTCAGAAAGAACGCAAGCATGATAAATTGTACATGCTTTGCACGCTGAGAGGGATTCATGAGAGCTGTACGTTCAGAAGCTAGTGAAGAACCCTAGGAATTTCCTCACTTCTCACTCACGTTGACTGCTAATCAGGTTGGCGCATCGTTTGGAGCATGTCTGGGGCGCGTTTTTGAGCTCTTCTTCCCACGGTTAGAGACTCATCAGTACATACTTTTGTTAGACTTGACAGCTATTCAATACAGTTCCTTCCTTTTTTTAGTGATTCAGACTTTTTGTATATTTTTTTGTGAAAATTTCAAATTACCATGAATTTTTGAAGAAAAAATGAAGAAAATTCATATGAATTAGTTTGAATGTTTGTAGCTTGAAGAAAACTGCTTGCTCATCTACGAGCTTTGAGCTTCAATATATCATATGAAATACTATTCTTCAAATCTGAACCAGTTTGAAATGAGTGTAGAGTAGTTCTTAGCACATTTGGATTGTATTGCCACGGCATTAACTAACTTCATACATAAGTTTTCGGTGCCAGGCATAAGCTTACTCAGGTCCTCTATTCATGACATGATGAATGTCCTGGCATCTGGTGATTGGTTTGCAGGTGGACAATACAACCGGGAATGCATGCGCTTGTGGGGGCGACTGCTATGCTTGGTGGAGTTTTTCGATCCTCCATTTCTTTGGTAAACTAGTGCGGTGTTAAATTCTTATCCAGTTCTAAGCATTAATCTGTCTTTACTTCGGACGAAGAATAGGATATTGATCTTGGAACAAGTTGAACTCTTTTGAAATGGGCCCCTTGTTCTATTTGGCTACCCCTGTGTGTAGACGTGGAGAAAGTATGCTGAATGTGTACATGAATCCATTTCCGTTGATGGGATAACGCAGAATTGTGGTATAGTAACGAAGTTTTAGGTGGCAAATGCGTGCAGGTGGTGATCATGGTAGAGGGCACAGGGGGGATCGAGTTCTTATTGCCAATTATACTTGCGATTGTCCTCTCCAATTGGGTTGCCCATCACATTCATTCTGCAGGGGCGTATGAATCCGACTTGGAGCGAATTGGTGGGGTCCATTTTCTGCAAAGTGAGCCTTCACAAAGGCTTCACTTGATCACGGCTCGGGATATCATGGCGCCAGATGTGATATGTTTTAACGAGGTAATCGCAACCTCGAGACTGAAATGATATAGAGATCGTCAATAATTCTACTGAGGGATTAATACCAATTATATGTCAGTAATCGATTGGTTAAGACTCACATTTTATCGGGTTTTCTTTTTCAGACCACGTCCGTGGCAGAGGTGGTGGGAGTACTTCGGGAAACATGCCACAATGGCTTCCCTATCATTCGACACACCAATGGACATGCTGATCACCAGGATGGTCAGATTGTGGGTGTAATGTTGAGGCATCAGATATTGCTGTTATTAGAGAAACGAGCCTTTCTTGAAATGGATACCCAAATGTTGCGTTGTCACGGCAGCGGTAATTATTTACAATTGCCGCGGTTGAAGAAGGAGCACAGTTTGTTGGACCGACTCATGCATGTGTACCACCACAGTCATCATCCCCATCGGCGATACTTAAGCTCACGACCTGAAGCAGTCGATGAATTAGAAATTGATGAACTGCTCTTTAAGGTATGACTAATCTCTCACTTCCAGCTGTAATCATGTTACAGAAATCGTTGCGAAGACGTGATTGACTGAGATACTGATCGACTGTTACGTCTCTATGACGCATTTTGAGGATAGGAAATGATCTAGTTCCTTGTTGATCGACATGGAGATCATGACCTTCGTTTTCTCGTCAGTTCATAGTAGTCTCGTGGCGTGCATTATTCCAGGACTTCTTACAACCAACTATGAACGGCAGCAGTAGCACTCGAAGCCTTGAAGAAGGTAATTGTAAGGGCCAGGATATTCACCAGGCTTCGCAATGTTCTGACAAAGAATTAGCAATTGATTTCCGGCCATGGATGAACCGCGCTCCTTTAACGGTACAACGTTGAAAACTTACCCTGTGATTTTTCCAAGGACGATGAAACTTTAGTGGATGAAGTGGTATAACGATTATTCAGAATGGAATTGAAGTAGATCTCTTATGCGTTGGAGATGTAAGAGTTAGCTCATAGAATTGTGTGCTACAATGAAGGCCTTTATTGTTTTTGGTCCACTTGAGCTCCACTGCTGCCAGTCTGAATCACGAATCATGGACACGAATCATGGACACGAATCACTTGCTGTGTAGCCGGTGTATTTGGCAGCGCTACGGTTGAATCTTACTTCCAGTCGGTGTTGTCTCATTTTGTTGTTGCAGGTTTGTGCTGAGACCTCAGCGCGGCGTGCCTACATCATTTTCCGAACACTGGGTCTGAGACATCTGTGCGTGACGGATGCAAGCAACAGGTCAGGTTCTAATTTTGCCACACAACTGAATGCCTCCTGATTTAATGAAGATGAGCTGCGCATCAAATACTATTTATTATGCAGTGAATCACAGGGAGATTATCTCTGATTTCCGAATTATCATTACCGATTTTTACAGTATTGCCTGCCGGGAAATTTTGTGCCTCTGGTTTCTCTGTTTGCTGCTTTTGCCTGATTTCCCTTCCCTCGTGCAAGACCATCTCGGAAACTTCTGATATTCTCGTAAGGGAAACCAGGATAATCTCCCTGTGAATCAATCGCCACCAGTTTTTTCTTTTTTGGCTTGGCAGCATCTCTTCGTGGGAGATATCATTGCAGGGCTGCTGTGACCTTGTAACTCGGTGGTGTTGGGGTGAAGGTTGGTGGGCATGATAACGAGGAAAGACATCGCCAAAACGCACAAGGATCAGTTGGAATATTTAGTGGACTCGGATACCCAAACAGACGGTGATAACAGCCAGTCCAGCTTCGGAGGAAAAAATTCGATCTTCACTGAAAGAACAGCTCGAGATGTCCTCTTTTCCTTGCCGTGAAATTCTCAAACTCACTAGGGCTTCCATTTACCACATGATCCCAACTGTTGTGTACTGTACAGTGCATGTTGCATACTGCAGTAATGGAGCTTCATAACGAGTTTCTCTTTCGAACAGCAGCTACTTTCTCAATCACATTTAAAACCTACCAACAAACCCCTTCAAAATGGGGGAATCTTGCCCTTAATTGGCCGCTGTTAAAGGTTGCCTCAAGGCATTGGCAACGACTTAATTCCATGATACTTGAAGCTCACAAGTTCCTCTATTCTTTCTGTACAAAGGATTTATGGTTAAGACCCCATCGCATGGGGACATTACCTCCTAAGTCACCTTGCTCCGAAATTTCTTGGATTTGTCTTGAACCTGAAATCCTTCTTATACAATAAATTGAATTGCTTTGGACATTTCTCTATAATATTTGAATTGTTTTGGACACTTCATCATGGAGAATTGCAACGTGTTTTTCTTTCTGCACAAGATGCACAATGGCAATGGGAAACTCCATCCCAAACTTATCACAGATTCTTCAACAATTTCACAGAAATTCAATTCTCCCATTTCCTCGACCACTTTCAGGCTTCCCTGTAAGAGTTCATTCACGACCTCATGAACCTCAAAAGCCTTCCGTGCATCGGTTTCTCTCAATGACATGCTACATATAATATGATTTGCACCCTTGCGCTGTTTCATGAGCATGTATAAAGCACCCCTTGCTTTACACCGATAGCTGTAACTCAAATAACAAAAAACTCTGATCTCCCGGACATGGAACCACAGTTCGTGATTCAAATCTAAGTTTAGTGTAGCTTTGCAAATTGAACACACAAAATCTCCCACTTGTGCACCCACGAGATTCTCGTGATTCTACGTGCCTACAGCACTGAAGCAAAGCTGCAATGCAGCAAAGATACTAAACGGAGCATAAAAAAGAGCATACTACATTTTCCACTCACCAAAAAAGTATCAGAGCGGTAGCAATCGCCTTCGTCCAGCTAGACACCTAGTTTTGAGGATAAGTCAATTCATGTTCACAATTAGCGGGTGATACAGAAGCAGATACATTTCTATGCGATAAGCATAGCTTCAACGTCACACACGCGTGAAGTTATGGCAAAGTCTTACTCTAACATCGCTACGGCAGTTACAAAACGAGGCTCTTCGATTCCAACAGGGAATCCTATCGAAGCTGCGGCCACTTATGTGAAATCTAAAACAAAGACATTCAAAGCTCGTCTTTCGAATCGTCTGTCACCACTGTCTCGTCCACTGCTTGCTCCAAGCGTTCGTTGTAGTCAACCTCACCGCCATCCTCGGGTGTCTCTTCCTTGGGCTCCACGTACTCCGGGAGATCGGCCGTGAAGGCGATGGTGGCGTGCTCCTTCACGAACTTGCCCAAGCCGGCGGTGGTGCGGTACATGCCTGCAGAGATGGGCTCCTCGCTCTTCTTCTTGCCCGCGGGGAAGAACACAACGGTCGGGAAGCCCTCGATCTTCACACGCGCGTGCTCGTTCTTCGTGCCGTCCATCTTCGCCACCACAATCGACTTCACGTCCTTCAGAAGCTCCGCCAGCTTCTTGTACTCGGGCTCCAATGTCTGACAGTGCCCGCACCACGGTGCGTAAACCTCCAGCAGCACGTCCTTCGACTCGTCCAGCACGATGGAATCGAAGGACTTGCCCACCACCACCTTCACGGCCTCATCATTCGTCTCCGGAATCTCCTCCGACTTGAAGTAAGGCTCCAGCGCGTCCGCCACGAACTTTTCCCCGAACGCCTTCAGAGATTTCTCGCTGAAGTCGCCCTCGTAACCGAACTTCAGGCCGCTCGCCTCAGGGACGAACCCCATCAGCTTCGTTTTGTCGCCTGTCAGTGAGAAAAACTCCAGCACGGGGGCGGCGACTTCCCTGTTCGCCAGGTCCACCAGCACGAAGATGATCTGCCCCTTGAAAGACTTCGCAGCCTCTTCGTACGCCGCAGAAACCTTCGTGTACTCCTCCTTGCCGGCGAACAGAAGCAGCTGCTTCTGGATGTCGGACGAGAAGATCGACTGCGCAGTCTCGCGACTGAATGTGATCACCAGAGGAAGCTTGTTCTTCGCCACGAAACTGCTCAAGCTCTCCGCCGAGAACTTCGCCTCCTCAAAGACGGCCACCTTCTCCGCCTGCTTCTTCAACACCACCAGTGACGGCGTCTTCTCGCCCACACTAAACTTCTTCGCCACCTCCTTGTCGTCGGTCATGAAGAAAGTCACGCCTTCCTCGCTCTCGGCCGTGGCCACATACGCCTTGGCGTTTTCGTCCTCCAGACTCTCGAGGTATGCCACAGCGATCGGAGTCTCCACCGCCAACGCCTTCTCAGCATCGGCAGCAGACTTCAAAACCTGCACCGCAGGTCCGGTCTTCTTCTGCACCCAGCTCACGATGTCGTCCGCCTTGCGACCGCCCGAGTAGGGCTTGTGCACGCCGTTCACGAAGAATAGCAAGGTAGGGAAACCGCGAACTTGGTACTCCTGGGCCAACTCTGCATGCTCTGTGGCGTCCACCTTGGCCAGCACCACACCATCCTTCTTCAAGATGGTCGCGGCCTGGGCGTACTCGGGAGCCAAAGTCTGGCAATGCCCGCACCACGGCGCATAAAATTCCGCCAAGACGTACTTGTTGCTCTTCACCACGTCCGAGAAGTTGCCACCGCCCAATACCAGCACGTCCTTCTCATCGATGTCCTCTGCATACGCAGAGGACACCGTCGCCACAACAAACAGCATTGCCAGCAGCAGTGCCACCGCCGATCGCCAGCTCCACTGCCCCATGGCTGTTCCGAACTACACACGCTATGGATATGCAATGTCGATGGGTATTCCAGAAAGCTCTGCAAGCACGGCCATCAACAGAAGTGTGAGATTTCTTCCGTAATCCCCGATTCTACAAATACATGGGTAACGGATGTCATCGAAGAATATCTAGTTGTGAAAAGCCTAAGTCACCAATTGCATTGACCGAAATATGTGCATGACGACATATGAGATATGTCAACCACTAAGTTTCAGAGTAAGTCACATCCCGAATGCATCCCAAGCGCAATGAACCAGGACTCTGCATATCTAGTATTCAAAACACGGGCAATTATGTGTCACGCATTACAACGACTATCGATATTACTGTCACACATTACAACGACTAGCGATATTACCCTTACGAAATCAAAGCAAACGTCGAATTCAGCAGGATCAAAGAGGAAGTAAAATCAAGCCAACCACACTCCCAGCACCAAGATTCAATTAAGAAGATCGACAAAGCACGAGGTACACAATGCAATCCACATCACAAGCTCGAATTCAGAGCGGCAACCGACAACAGAGCAACCCCAACCCTTGAACTGCAAAGGAAGCGACGAAACACGCCGGGAGAGAAGCCTAGACTAGCTGCATTCACAAGCAAGAGGGTTTGGTGTGCACAAACCTCAAGATCGGCGTCAACAACAAAGCGTCGAAGGTAAATCAGCAACCCACACCAACCACGCGGAAGTGCCGCAGCAGCAACGCAACACTCTCTCAACGCCCTCTCGGCAAGTGATGAGCTTCGTCTTCCTCCTGCAAACAACCCTGACAGAAGACAAGGATGGGGATGAAACTTTCTTCATCCAGGTCTGCCGTGGTATTGAGTGATGATCGTGGTTCGGGTGGTGATGGGAATCATCCGAATGGGGCTGCCTGTCATAGGTCGCGGTTGTGGCCCTTCTGGTTGGTACACCTCAGTTTGATCAGTTGGGATATCCAATCACTGTTTAGCTGTGACTTGGGCACTCTGACGTGGCAGGTCGCTGCGTATGTCGTATTGAGCGGCGTATGGACAATGTTCTGACGACGTTTTTCTGCCTCGTATGTGAAAATTGTGACCAAGCCAGAAGCAGGCCATACTGTATATATTACCAGAAGGACGTCATGAAGTCAGCTTCGGCAGCAGAAACCCGATCTATCAATGCTTGAGACTTCTGGATAATGGATTTCGATCTCGTAGGACATTTCCGCAAAAACAGTCTCCACTCGATGTCGCTGGTCTGCAAGATCCTTGGAATACTTTCTCATCGTTTTCTCAACTTCTTCATCATTAATTATCAATCTCATGTCTGAGACTGATCTGGTGGCATCATCCCGGAATAGAGAATGTTTGAAATTGGACACACAGGTATTTATGAAAGCTCGAATTGCAAAGCCCAAATTGAATGCTTGCTTTGAACTTTTGATTCAACGGAGGTCGATCGAGCACTTCGCTTCCTTTTCTGCAATTCTCTTGGCTGCTGCTACTTCTGCACCTTCCAATCCCTTCCGCTTTTTCTGAATATGTAGATCGTACGCTTTCTGCCTGTCGTCCATGATTCCCTTCGCCCTCTTCATTTTTTCTGTAGTTTTGACTTCAGGGCGTGTGCCTTGTCGACCTCTTTGATTATCTGCCATAAATGTTCAACGAAACAGATACAAAAAATGTGTAGAAAGACCCTCGCATTAATCAAACAAGAAGATTGAAACTAATTTAAGAAGGAAACATCGTGAACCCACCTTCTCATATTCGTCGTTCATGTCTTTCAAGGTGGCTTCCTGGCTCTCAAGTAGCCAGGCATTGAATGGGAACTTCCCTTTCGCTTTCTGCCATCAAAATACGCTTCTCAAGAAGTCGAATTCGGAGATCAGACTCGTTCATCTTCTGCAAGCGGAGGTCCTCCAACTCTCGCATTTCAATCAACCAATCTTGCTCCTTCATGTGCTCTCTATAAGGTAAACTACCCCATTCCAGATCAAATGGGAGCAAGCCCATTGTGGGCAAAATTGTTGAAGTGGTGTACTGTACATTCAAGTTCATCCATATTTAACTCAATAAAAACAAACTGAAGGCATGATTTCTTTTTTTAGCAACGTAGTTACAGCAAGATATGAATGCAGTATACTACGGCTGGAGCAGAAGTGAAGACTGAACAGATTTCTCGCACGTAAAATTCTCAACCCCACATTCCATTAAACGTAAAATATATATAGCACTACTGCATTCTTCTGTTCTTCCTCGAATTCCTCGCTATCAACTAAAAGAGCATCGACAAGCGACGAGTCGTCAACAGGGAGAAAACCATGTAGACTGGCAATATTGTTGATGTAATGTGTTTTTTATGTCTAGTTTGGAAATTTTGAATTCTTCTCATAGCTTCGAGATGGATGGAATATGGATAGTGCCACAATTTTGTAGGCTGTCTTTTGAGTGGATAGTGAGGCAGAGGTTCTGCCTCACCTCGGGGGCCGTTCCAGCAAATCCTTAAAATGGCAGGGTTCGTAAAGTGAATTAGAATAATAGAGCCTTGAGACGTGGCCAAAACTATCAACTTATGCTTCTCGTCCGTATGCAAGGAGATGATCTTTCCGACCACACAGCCATATTTAAGTTTATACTCACTATGAAACTACAAACAAAATTCCACCAGAGCTCCCACGCCATTCAGGAGCATCGACATGGACATGATTTCTAGACTTGATTGCCGAGTTTAGGGTTTAGGATTTAGGGTTTATGAACGTTTTCAAGTACCTGCATGAATTTGCTCCTCCCAGACTGGAGTGCAGCCTTTGGAAAGTGGCACTGCGTGCACAGCAAAAACTCTCCGTCGTCATTGGTACCGCACAGCAGGCCGTTTAGAAATAAACCTGCGATTCTTGTTATGCCATTGACTTTCGCTTCATAGGAAGTTTGAGCCATGAAGCATAAATTCAAAGCTCTTGAAATATGAGCAAAAATATGAGCACAACCTCGGAAAAAACAAGAATGGAACAGTAACAGTAGCAGCATTATTCTATCACTTAACTCCTAACCATTTAAATTGGCTGCTCTCTTACAATAGCTCCTTAACAATTCTCTTTGACATCGGGCATCTTAAACATACTTTCATGGAGCTATGAAGCCTGTATACGTCATGCTCCCAACAAAGAGCCGCTCTGATCGCCATCCTCCTCCACCGGTGGGCTTCCATCATCAGAGGCGACCTCTTCCGGGAGTATCTGCGGTTAGGGTATTTGTCCACTGCTCGAAGAGGAATGTTTGGCCCACATCCATAAACATGCTTCCGGTTGCCGTCATACACAATGCAAGAATAGAGAGACTATATTATCACTCATTTCGCGTAGCCATCCATGAACCAGCCGTAGATGGCTCCATCAACTAGTTGTGTAGTACTCCTGCTGTGGAAAGGTACTGTACATGGAATCATGCGACCATGCCAAAGACACCACAGTGCCCTGGTGACCCTGCAACAGATCAAACAGAGAAAAAAATTAGTCCGCAATCAGATCTGATTCCATGACAAAATGCAATTGAAACAGTTAGAATCAAACCATGCAATCTTATATAACTGGGTTGGACTCTTTCCCCAATTGGAATTCTGATCAAATTTGCAAATCACCATACTTGCTGGAATTAAGACAAACTTTTTTTGTTCAGGCACCTCAAGTGATCAACAAACATACTTGGCTCCAATTTTATTTCTTTAGGTTAATGTTTTGTCCGAATTCACACACTTAAAAGATTTCTTTTTTCCATTGATCGCCTTGAGTTCACAGTCACAGTGGGGATGGAACACCATTAAGGTAGTTTGCTCTTAAACCGACCATTTAAGAGCTGATTGGCTTTGGGGGGAAGCTAAAATCCTTGTAACAATTTTCAGTAAATTTTCAATGGAAATGGCATCCAACCCAAGTTGTTTCATATTTTTGGGACCTTTGTGGAATTAGTTACAAATTTTTAGGTTAAAATGCAGTAGTCACTAAAATCACCCACCTCTTGAAATGTAAAGTGCTAGTACATTGAAGAAGCCAAAATGTATCTCAGTGTCATGATCGCTTTTAGAACCTACTTGCTTTTACAGCAGGCTACCTTACTTATTGGAGAACTCTAATACATAGTGGCAAAAAAAAATAGAGCAAGAATGAAACCTTCAAGGCAACCCCACAGCTAATGAGTCGGAGAGGCGCGCCAGGAGCAATCTCCTGTGGCCTTCAGCGTGTGTGGTGGCGCTTTGCTCCACTGGGCACTCCAAATAACACACGCGGAAACTGGGAAGTTTGGAAACCCAAAAGAGTAATCCACACATTATGGGCGGGCAATCCTTGGGTGATGTTTGATGATGATGGAATTTTTCTTTCGAGCTATTTCATTGGACCTTGTGGCATTACCTCGGAAATGATGTTGGATCTTGTCTCGAATTGCGAGTTTGACCTCTTTGGCGTGCTACGCCCAGGAGTCTCCATTTGCTTGTATCTTCTTCATTTTTGGCCGGGGTCGGGCATGTTTTTTCACTTGGTGTGCGTGCCATGGGGCAATTTCCAAGCCACAGCCCACTCATTGCCCGTGTTGAGTGCCTTTGGCAAGCTGCTGTGGAATCACTCTCAGAGTTGCCATGCCCTCCTACCACTTGGGTTGTGTCTCTATCTGCAGTGATTGCCACGACATGAGCAGTGGGACCAACTTAAACCTCATTCGTTATATTTTTCTCAAATCGACATCATTTCAAAGCAGTTTATAATACCATATTTAATCCCTGAAGTTCCAAGGTCATTTTCCTATCAAAAAACATTTAGAACTGCCATTTCTACTATATTCATCCAAGAAAGCTTTTTTTCAGAATCTAACCGTGGGATCTTGTACTTCACTTGTCTAGGATTGTCTGATATATTTTTTTATCAAGTTTGACCCAACAGATTGGAAGACATTTGAATTCAAAGTTGGGGAAAAAGGTTTTTTTGATACTGCCCCTAAACTTCAGATGATTTGACCACCATTTGTGGAAAACTTTGCAATATAGACTTTGAATTTAAATTTTTAACATATTTAAGATCTTGTTAGGAACACCTTGACCAATTTTCAAGGGTTTTGGAGACTTAGAACACTTCCAAAAAAATCTTGCAGTACGACTATATTAAGAAAAATGACAATACACTTCACCTTTTTGCAATGAGTTTTTCTCTGCCATTCTTTCAAATCTCAAAAGTCCCAATGGTAGATTGAAAGATTCAATAAGTTACCACAAGATTCCAAAAAAAAATATTAAGAAAAAAATATTCATTAAATTCTATACAAATTTGAAAGCCTAGGGTATCACCCAAATATCTCAAATACTGCTAGGCAACTTCAAAAACAGGGTTCCATTATGTCCCCATTGAACCCATGGTGTTTTCATTTGAGTTTAACCCCTAAAGTCCCATTGTCCCTATGGGGGACAAAATGGATTTTGGGCAGGTTCCTATGAGCTCAATTTTTAATGAAACTTTCTGAAACTTTCCCATAAGATAGAAAAACTTAGTAGCTTTTGGGGAATGTAATTTTTATTTCAATCGGTGCCCGGGAGCAAAAGTTATGCCCAAATAAGCTCAAAACAGGGGAGAAGGGGCAGCAAAAAAATTTTGCAAAAAATTTAATTTAATTTTTTTAATTTTTTTTCCTTATAGATTATATTTTTGCCTATTTGGGAAGCTTTGATTCATTTCATTTGGACTTTTTATGAGAAAGTTATGGACAATCTTGTTTTTCGGGCAATGAGAGCATCTTCTTGAAAAAAACTTTTTCTTTCACTTTGAATGCTGATATCTTTCAATCCGTACGGTCAAAAATCACAAAATTTTTACTACATGATCTGTAAAAAGTGTAGTATAAGATCCTACGGTTATTTTCTATAAAAAATTAATTTTTCTCATCTTTTAGATGAACGCAACAAAAGTAGCAGTTTTGAGTGATTTTTGACAAAAAAATGGCCTTGGGACTTTAGGGGTTAATCCACGTTCCGAACACTGGGAACGCTGAATTCACCACCACTACCATTGTGCAGTATTATACTTCTGTGCTTCCGCAACAGGGGGACCTCGACCGCCTGTGAACAAGGCCTGTGAAGTGTGAAAAGGACTTATGAACGAGGCCAGTATCCTTCTAAGGCTTGGATTTATCCTCTGCCCAATTTGTCCCACCTATTCCTAAATTTGTTGCCCAGACTGTGCTGCCCCTCTCAAAGTCAAGCATTTTTGCCATGCCCGTCCTACTTCTTGAGCTAAAAAAAAAAGGGGGTTTTCTTCTTTAACTTCTAAATTGTAAGTTGGATTAGCGTAAAAATTACATGCACACAAAGGCCTCTAATTTCTGAATCTCTCCAAAAAAGTTTTAGAAAATCACGACTAATATTGACAATGTAAGAGCCTCCCCAAAATCCATTTTGTCCCCGGAGGAGACAATGGAACATTAGAGAAAATTTCAAGCCTCTGGAGGGTTGCTCCACAGCCCTCTGAAGGAGCCTGAAATAGTATTTTTCAGGGTTGAAAAATTATTTTTTGCCCTATATTCGCGTAGCAATTTCTGCTGTGACAGTGGCGCAGGAACCCAAATTCGCGAGTAAAAAAAATTTTAAATTAAAAAAATAATAATAGTTAATTAATCTTTAAAAAAAAAATTTAAGTACGAAAGCTGACTGCTCACCAACAGCCATTTCAAGACTGCAAGCCAAGCTTGAAATAGCTTGGCCATGTCAATCTAGAGCAGCCCTCCGAAGGGCTGCTTTTTTTTTAATGACTGCACAATCATTGCTTCTATGGAAAATAATTAATATTATTCAAACAATCAAGTTCACCACTTTGAACTATTCTTGAGATTCTTTATTTTCTTTTTAAAAAAAGTTTTTTGGGAAATAATTTCCAATAACTTCAATTCCTAATTTTAGAAATAATTTTGATGAAAATTTCATTTGTCTACAAGTATGAATGGTCTTCTTCATCAATCAATTTAGTGAACATGCATCTTTGTTGTAAGAGGCTATGTCATCAACTCCCTATTATTCATCTAGGGTCCAAGCAAAACACCCTCATACTCATTGCACATTTATTGCTTTTGTCAATGCTAAGCATCCTATAATTCCATCCCAAGCCAAAACACGCATTTTCCCTTGTATCTCAAACACCATTGTTGAATGATGATATGATCTTTGTGCAATCAAATTTTTAAAAATACATCACAAAATGAATGCCAATTTATTTTATGATCAATGATTATTTATCCATACCATAGATCTTAAGTTAGGCTGCTTGTTTTGTTTGTTTCACTATAAGAACCCTGTATTTTATGTGATGTTTTCATAATTTTAGGAGACGGATTTTAGTGGATGTTGAATAAAACAACTAGTGTTTTTATGTCATTAATAACATCTAATGTAACATCTTCTTGTAGTATTTGTTTGTTTTGTTTGTGACGGTCAAATCTCAGGAATTATATGTCCCTTGGTCGTGTGCTTGGTACCATCAAAAAGCCCTCAGCAAGGAGGGATGCATGAGCTTTGTTTTGTGGCCTTTGGACCTATGGTGGGAAAGTTATTGAATTTTCAATTTTTTATGAATTAAAATTAATTAGAAAATTACTTTTATTTTTACTGAAGCAATGGCATAGGACACACTAATTATAAAACTAATGTTGGAGATTCCTTTTTACACTTTTAACTAATCTAAATACCTGCCCAAATTTTCTATACAGTCAAATATCGCATGCCAGTCCTTTAGAGGTTATCAAACTCAAAATGAATACGTTCACAAATGCATTCAACAAGGGGGTTAGATTGTGGAGTTTCTGCAATTGCTGCAACTTTGAAGACGTTCCAGTTTGACATTGTAAATGAGTCAACATCTTGCTGCCCGACATGATATCGCTACCCAAAACGGGCGTGCAAACGGTGCTCGAGATACTTAGGCCAGAGAAAACAACAACCCGCAAATTCAAGTCCTACAAGCCAAAAACCTGATATTCACGGCCTCGAAATTGCATGTGCCCACACCTCAAAACACAAAACGCTTGGTGTGCAAAAAGTATAGGGCAATGTCCGCAAAGGAGGGCATTGCGCCAAATAATTGGCCGACAAGGAAGGCGGAGCCCGACGAGGAGGGCCGATTATTTGGCACAATGCCCGACAATAAGGGTATTGCCCGACATAAAGCACAAGCAAAATTCAATGAATACCCGGATGATAAATTGGAGCCGGATGAAAAATGCGTAATCCCCGATTACGCAGGTTTGCGTAATCAAGCATTACGGCACAGAAACTTCCCTGCAAAATGAACGGGAGAAGTCTCGCGAGTGGTTTACGTATTCCATAAAGCCTCACTTGTGGCTGGCGGTTTTGTTCCTTTTCTTTGCAATGAAATTCCTTTTCAATTGTTTAAAAAAAAAACTGTTCACATTACAGTAATCAACTTCTAATCATTGTTTATTCCTGCTTGCAGTCAGTCGACTTGATGGGGGTTGAAACTGCATGTTAGTTGCAAACTCAACAATAACTTAAATGTAACACATCTGTCAGTTTCAAACATCCAAGTGACGAAACAATTACTTTTCAATGTGGCATGTTAGATTACTCGTGACATTGGCAAACATGGCACTTGGAAATCAAGGCATTCTCCAACTTGAAAATTATCATGTATGCAATTTTTTTAATGCAATGGTATTTTCTATTTTCTCAAAAACTAAACAAAACGTTGCCCTTCACTAATTACTTGACATTTTACATTATATAAATATTTATTGTTATTGTACGAGGATGCAATAACAATAGTTATACTAGTAAACATTTTTACTTGACATTTTACACTATATAAATATTTATTGTTATTGTACGAGGATGCAATAACAATAGTTATACTGGTAAACATTTTTACTTGACATTTTACACTATATAAATATTTATTGTTATTGTACGAGGATGCAATAACAATAGTTATATTGGTAAACATTTTTACTTGACATTTTACACTATATAAATATTTATTGTTATTGTACGAGGATGCAATAACAATAGTTATACTGGTAAACATTTTTACTTGACATTTTACACTATATAAATATTTATTGTTATTGTACGAGGATGCAATAACAATAGTTATAGTGATAAACATTTTTTAAAGAGTAAAGAGTAAACTTACAAAGCTGCATGCACCTCCACATAGACAAGCAATGAATCATGAGTTAACATTATTGCATACGAACAATTTGATTTCTACTTACAGCAAGGTAATCTAATTTTGCTAAAAAAATTTATTTTAATCCCTAAAGGACCGACATGCATTTTTTAACTGTATAGAAATTTTGGGCAGGTATGTGTGAGTAGATATTTCCATATTTTAAGCTCAAAATCCAATAGAAAGTGGATGTAAGGAATATCTTTCATATGCACTAAATTTCATGAAATTTGGAAATAGGAGTCAAAAGTTATGGCCAAATATGTTACTTTTTTTTGTAACTAGGCAGTCTGGGCAAATAAGAAAAAACCACTTAATTCAAAAATAAAAATTTGAAATTTTTTTTCTAGAATTATATATAGGTGGAAAGCTTTGAATCATTCCATTTTACCAATGAGTCAAAAGTTATGAGGGTTTTTAGTTTGCGAGCAGTTACAGAATCTCTACTCTGAAATAAACTTTGAAGTTGTTTATTTAACTCAATTTTTAATTTATTTTGAAAAAAAAAAATGAATAGGATGTAGGTTGTTTATTATAAGATAACAATCATTGAGACTGACATTTTTCAATTCCATAATTAAATTCTTAACAATTTAGTGTTTTGGATCATTCTCTACTTCTTTCTACTTACTATTTTTTTTTGTATATGTTGAACAATATAAAATGATTTGAAAAATTTTAAGCATGTAGCCAACTTGTTTAGGAAAAAGAATTCAAAGATGCACCACCATTTTGGACATTTTTCATACAAATGTGATCTTGTGAAGTGAAGTTGCCTTGTTTTTTGCAAGGACAAAAGAAGAATTTTTGCCAATTCAAATGCTAATATCTTCCAATCTGTGTGGTGGAAAATGTTGAAATTTTTTCCACGTCTTCTAAAACTAGTTTACTATAAGATCCTACATTTATATATGTCAAAAAGGTATTTTTTGTCACAAAAGTATTTTTTTAAAAATTTGGTACTTATACTAAAAATGGCAACTTTGGAGTGTTTTTGGTGAAAACATAGTCATGAAACTTTAGGGGTGAACTATGTTTTCACCAAAAACGTTTAAAAACTGCCATTTTTAGTACAGGTATCCAATTTTTGAAAAAACAATTTTTTTGACACATATAACCATAGGATCTTGTAGTATGTTGACTTCAGAACATGTGATAAA
The DNA here is from genome assembly GCA_963969595.1 of Neckera pumila. Lineage (NCBI taxonomy): Eukaryota > Viridiplantae > Streptophyta > Bryopsida > Hypnales > Neckeraceae > Neckera > Neckera pumila. The sequence continues at coordinate 27,284,300 of OZ018409.1, forward strand.
AAATTCAGAAATTTCCACCGTGTGGATTGCAAGATATAAGCATTCAAATTCACTAAAACCATTTTTTTGGCCTTGCAAAACACTGGGCAGCAGCACTTCAAAAATGTCCAAAATGATAGTGCTTCTTTGGATCCTTTCTTTTAGACAAGTTGGCTACATGCTTGAAATTTTTTATTTTGTTTGGAATTGTAAAACATGTAGGAAAATAATAGTAAGTAGGTAGTAGTAGAGAATGATTCAAAATACTATATTGTCAAGAATTTAATTGTGGAATTGAAAAATGCCAATCCAATGGTTGCAATGTTGTAATAAATCATCTACATCCTAGGATTTTATTTTTTTCAAAAATTATTGAAAATTGAGGAAGATAAAGGACTTTAAAGTTTATTTTAGAGTAGAGAATCCATAACTGCTCGCAAACTAAAAAATTTCAAACGTTTGACTCATTGATCAAAATAGTATGATTAAAAGTTTTTAAGGTGTATATAACTCTAGAAAACCAATTTCAAGCTTTTGTTTAAGAGAAAAGTGATTTTTTCTGATCTGGTAGGATTGCCTAGTTAAAAAACAATGTAACATTTTAGGCCATAATTTTTTACTCACATTTCCAAATGTCATGAAATTTAGTGCATATGAAAGATATTCCTCGTCCCCACCTTCTATTACAATTTGGGTCAAAAATATGGAAATCTCCAGCCACACATACTTCCCAAAATTTCTATGTAACCAAGAAACACATGTTGGTCCTTCCGTGGTTAACAAATGAAACAGGAATTCATTGCGAAGAGAAACAAATTTCACTATTTTTGTGGAGGTTATCAAGGGTGGTTGACATTGTGGTTTCTAATGCAGTGTTCCACAAGGAGCGAAAAGTCAACGCCCGCGGCCCACTCCCCATGTCCAACCAAGTCCCGTTGACAAACCTGAACCGAGTACAGTAGTCAATTATCTAAAACACGTCAAGATAAGCCCAGAATCTTAAGGTGATTCCTGCACACTTGTCACCCATGTAGCAGTACAGTACTACAGTAGTGCTGGACACCAGCTACGTCAGAGCACCATAGCCGCTGTTTGTCTATTGGATGCACAACATCATGGAAACCGGGTATACCAACCAGAAGCTCCCGAACAACAAGGACTAACATACCGTAGCACGGCGTCAGAAGAGTAACCTACACTGAATAGTGCAATTAGGTTGCCCCAAACTAACATCTTGCTATTCACACTATACCCATAACATTAGAGCATCCCCACCCGTCTTGCATATTGGATGACTTGTTAAGAGAGGCTTGCAAAATTGCCCCACCCGTCTTGCATAATGGATGAACTTGTTAAGAGGCCAAGCCAAAAGCCACCGGTGGCTTGCAAAACTAGGCTCTTTTGCAAGCCAAAGGGTGGCTTGCAAACCGCATGAGACAAACACTTTTCCACTTTTCCAAAAAGCAAGGACATGATCCGTGAATGTGGACGTAGCTCATTGGATGGCGATGGCCTCTTAAGAGGCCATGGGTGGGGCGACCCTTCTTCCCCGGCTTGCAAAATGGACTGCTAGGTTTGCAACCTGGCTTGCATTTTGCAAGCCGGGTGGAGATGCTCTTATACCCATACCCAGCCTAGGGGTTAAGGTAGGAGGCTCCAAAACAGTTCGGGCATTTAGAACCGAACATGATACAGAGGTACATTTAGAAAGCAAAATGTACCTCTATATCATGTTCGGTTCAAAATGCCCGAACTATTTTGGAGCCTCCTACCTTACCCTTTTCCTTCCTCAGAAAGGGGGAGCATGCAAAGCTGGAAGTTTCTGTACAAGTGGACGTGGGGGGAGGGGCCAGGCCAGGGAATGGGATTGCACAGGAACAAGCCTCACAATCCAAAAAACCAGCCAATCAGATAGGTCTCATTTCAACTAAATTTCCCCCCAGGTATCTTGGGGGGAATAATACCTCTGACCTGGGAGGTGGTCAATCTGCTGGTTTAATAATGTTATGCCAATATCAGAGTTGCTATAGAAGGATGCAATGATGTGGGGAAACATGTGTGCTATGTGGATTGGTATACTGATTCATGGCTCGGGATCAGAGAATGGCTTGTGCCTCCATCTGGACAAGCCATGAGTCAAGAAGTAACATGAGGTAACTTCTCTCAGTAAGGCAACCTAATGGCCAAGGCAACCCAATTGCACTATTTAGTGTAGCTGAAAAGTAAAAACAGTCAAAGTTTTCATTTCTCCAATGCCTGGATGAATAAGTCTTCAGCCCCCTCACTGCTCTTCACCAAAACCTTCAAGTTGCTAAGGAGACGACGAACTTGAAAGGGGAACTGAAGGCTTGCCGAGGTGAAGGCTGTTGTGTGTGTGTTGCTCAAGGGGTTCCGGCTGCGGCACCTGCACATGCTTAGCCAGCAACTGCGCTTCTTCTTGTTGACGCTGATCTCGAGGTTTGTGCAGCCGAAACCCTCGTGCCTGGGAATGCTGCTGCAAGTCTACGTTTCTTCCCTCGCATGTTTTGTTGCTTCTTTCCGTGTTCACGGCTTGCGCTTGGTCTACAGGGTTATGCTTCTCATTCCTTGAGTTACTTGGGTTCTGCTTTTTTGTCGGCTTCATTGAGTCTTATTCCTGTGTTGTTTGCAGGAGGAAGACGAAGCTCACTTGCCTAGAGAGCGTTGCGTTGCTGCTGAGGCACCTGCGTATGATTGGTGTAGGGTGATCATATTCATCTACGCTCTGTTGCCGCCGGTCTTGAGGTTTGTGCACTCCAGACTCTGTTGCTTGTGAATGCAGCTAGTAACTTCTGTTGCAATTCAAGGGTTGGGGTTGCTCTGTTGTCGGTTGCCGCCCTGAATTCGAGCTTGTTATGTGGGGATTGCATTCTGGACCTCGTGCATTTTAGATCTTCGTAATCGAATCTTGTTGCTGGGAGTGTGCTTGACTTGATTTTAATTTCTCTTTGATTCTTCTGAATTCGATGTTTGCTTTCATTTCTTAAAGGGTAAGATCGCTTGTCGTTGTATTGAACACTTGACTGTAATTTGGTGTTCCTTCGCGGAGTGTGAATATCGTGAGCTTTTTCTATCATCTGAGACGAATTGTGAGCGCATTGTGCCTGGAATCCTGAATGTTTGCTTGGATATTCTTGAGCTGAGATTATACTTTCGCTTGCAGTTACTTTTGAGGCTTTCCCCACGTGCTTTGCTTCGCCGGCAAGGGCGATTCGCTCTTGAGATATGCATCGTATGCTTGAGACAAAAAATTGTCCGTGTTTTGAATACCTGGGATGCAGAGCCCTGGTTCATTGCGCTGTGGGATGCATTCAGGATATGACTCTGAAGCTTAGTGGTTCACATATCTCATATGTCGTCATGCACATAGTTCGGTCAATACAGTTTTGACTTAGGCTTTTCACACAAGTTTCCATTCACTAGAAAATCTTCGTTGACATCCGTTACCCATGTATTTGTAGAATCGGGGATTACGGAAGAAATCTCACACTTCTGTTGATGGCCGTGCTTGCAGAGCTTTCTGGAATACCCATCAACATTGCATATCCATAGCGTGTGTAGTTCGGAACAGCCATGGGGCAGTGGAGCTGGCGATCGGCGGCGGCACTGCTGCTGGCGATGCTGTGTGTCGCTGCGACGGTGTCGACAACGTATGCAGGGGACATCGATGAGAAGGACGTGCTGGTGTTGGGCGGTGGCAACTTCTCGGACGTGGTGAAGAGCAACAAGTACGTCTTGGCGGAATTTTATGCGCCGTGGTGCGGGCATTGCCAGACTTTGGCTCCCGAGTACGCCCAGGCCGCGACCATCTTGAAGAAGGACGATGTAGTGCTGGCCAAGGTGGACGCCACAGAGCATGCGGAGTTGGCCCAGAAGTACCAAGTTGAAGGTTACCCTACCTTGCTATTCTTCGTGAACGGCGTGCACAAGCCCTACTCGGGCGGTCGCAAGGCGGACGACATCGTGAGCTGGGTGCAGAAGAAGACCGGACCTGCGGTGCAGGTTTTGAAGTCTGCTGCCGATGCTGAGAAGGCGTTGGCGGTGGAGACTCCGATCGCTGTGGCATACCTCGAGAGTCTGGAGGACGAAAACGCCAAGGCGTATGTGGCCACGGCCGAGAGCGAGGAAGGCGTGACTTTCTTCATGACCGACGACAAGGAGGTGGCGAAGAAGTTTAGTGTGGGCGAGAAGACGCCGTCACTGGTGGTGTTGAAGAAGCAGGCGGAGAAGGTGGCCGTCTTTGAGGAGGCGAAGTTCTCGGCGGAGAGCTTGAGCAGTTTCGTGGCGAAGAACACGCTTCCTCTGGTGATCACATTCAGTCGCGAGACTGCGCAGTCGATCTTCTCGTCCGACATCCAGAAGCAGCTGCTTCTGTTCGCCGGCAAGGAGGAGTACACGAAGGTTTCTGCGGCGTACGAAGAGGCTGCGAAGTCTTTCAAGGGGCAGATCATCTTCGTGCTGGTGGACCTGGCGAACAGGGAAGTCGCCGCCCCCGTGCTGGAGTTTTTCTCACTGACAGGCGACAAAACGAAGCTGATGGGGTTCGTCCCTGAGGCGAGCGGCCTGAAGTTCGGTTACGAGGGCGACTTCAGCGAGAAATCTCTGAAGGCGTTCGGGGAAAAGTTCGTGGCGGACGCGCTGGAGCCTTACTTCAAGTCGGAGGAGATTCCGGAGACGAATGATGAGGCCGTGAAGGTGGTGGTGGGCAAGTCCTTCGATTCTATCGTGCTGGACGAGTCGAAGGACGTGCTGCTGGAGGTTTACGCGCCGTGGTGCGGGCACTGCCAGACATTGGAGCCCGAGTACAAGAAGCTGGCGGAGCTTCTGAAGGACATGAAGTCGATTGTGGTGGCGAAGATGGACGGCACGAAGAACGAGCACGCGCGTGTGAAGATCGAGGGCTTCCCGACCGTTGTGTTCTTCCCCGCGGGCAAGAAGAAGAGCGAGGAGCCCATCTCTGCAGGCATGTACCGCACCACCGCCGGCTTGGGCAAGTTCGTGAAGGAGCACGCCACCATCGCCTTCACGGCCGATCTCCCGGAGTACGTGGAGGCCGTGGAAGAGACACCTGAAGTAGAACCCGAAGTAGTCGAGGAACCTCTGACCCATTTGGAGGAAACAGTGCAGGAGACAGAGTCGAAAGACGAGCTTTGAAATTCTCTTGCAAATTTCACGCAGGCAGCCGCATCTTCGGGATCCCGTGTTTGAATCGAAGAGCCTCGTTTGTAACTAGAATAGCGATGTTAGAGTAAGACTTTGCCATAACTTCTATTATGTGTGACGTGGTAATATTGCCATGGACTTTGGGGTATCAAAGTAACCATCTGAGTGGGTGATTTCGGACAGTCGTGTCTCAGTGACCTGTATTCTGCAAATGTTTGGAATGGGAGTCTGCTGTGGGAGTCTAGATTGGTTTTGGGGTTAAGATTGGAGTGTTGACGTGGTTTGCATTTTTTTAAGATGAAATGAGATGTTTAGTTTGTACGAGCACAGAGTATCTGCAGTAACTTCCATTTCGATTAGGGTTTCGTTTCAAGAGGATGAACTGACACCTCCTTACTCAAATTTTACTTCTTATCAACCTCTCCTTGCTTGACAATTGGATCTGAACACGCAAATGGCTTGTGAAGGGCATTAAGACTGCGACATTCAATTATCACATGCCTTTACGCTCTTTGATTGGGAGTTTCGTCGCCTTTACTACTGTAATGTGAAGCGCTTTGAGTCCATGTCTCCATGAAGAAGCAGGTACAGTTTATCGGTACTAGTTAGGGATGTAAGTTCCATATAGTACAGAACAAACAAAGAGGACTAACACATATTGTCATTGCCAGGTTCCAGGTTATTAGGGTTTAGGGTATACGAAGAAGACGAAAATGGTATTAACAATTTAATATAATGGAGAAGTAATCCAAAAAGAAGATTGACAACATTCTTACCACATTTTATTCTGTTGAAAAAAAGGCCAGTCCATTATGCAGCAAATCTAACATTGAGCCCGCAGCATTAGAACAAATCTTACACTCGTCATACACCAAAGAGGATGAAGTGATAGAGTACTCGCCTTGAAAGACTGCTAAAGGAGGAAAATCTTTCTGGTAGGAGATTGTATATTAATTCCAATTTGAGATTTGGTTTACAACAAGTTACTCTCATTCCTTGGGTTTGGACAAGGAACAAGGGTGCACATCCGAACTCTGTCAAATTTGTGTGTAAGCTATGATATTCATGCAAATGGTTGATTATTGTTTTGTCTAGATCAAATTCTGTTCTTCTTGCAAGGACTCCAACGACACATGAACTTGGATAATGTCATGGTGGGTGGAAACTAGACATTGGTATTTTTCTAGCAATTTCTAAGTGCATTGCAATTGTGATATAGTTCTCATAATTCACTCAAAGAGAAGCTGAAACATAGTTGGCGGACTTGAAGAGCGCCCAGCTAGCTTGTAGAGACGGACGTAAGTCATGGCGACACATGTACTGTACCGTACAATGACGTCTCCGTTTCAGCTCTCCTGTGGAGAGTGGAGACGGAAGTAAGCCATGGCGACAGACAGTATCTAAGTTCAAGCTCTCCTGCAGAGATTGAAGTAAGCCATAACGGCAGCTAGATCAGACCGTACGTGTGGAAGTTCAACCTATTCTATAGAGCCGGAAGTAAGCCATGGCGGCAGACAGAGCGATGGAGAAGAAAGCGATGAAACTCATGGCGACCGAAGCAGCATTCTTGTCGCAGAAGACGCTCAAGCCGTTCGCACAGGACATCGCCCCGGACTCTCCCTTCCTGTAGAAAGCCGACGTTGCCGCTCCAGCTCCACATCCCGCCATAAGCATATATGTTAGTCCCTGTTAATCAAACAACCAGTCACATATTATCACATCTCTGCCCGTCTCTCATGTATAAACCAAATTAATTAGCTATAATTTGCTTGATTGTAAAATTAAGCAACAGATTTACACAGGAAATGGGATCGGACTGACATGTAGATATATCGTTAGAGCTGGCACTCACCTGGTCGCAGACGAAGGTGATAGTAGCCGCTGGCGATTTGGGTGCTTTCAGCACAGGCGATCCGGTGCACGCACTCACGACGGACAGCACCAGTTGCACGATCGAGTATAAACACACAATGACATCGATCGACAACAGATATCTGAATTAAACCCAACCCAGGAGAGCAAAGAAAAATCCGTGAGAATTAATTAAATGACAAGAACATTTCTCAATTTCGGAAGGTTCTGCAAAATGCGCATTGTGCTATGTAATTAATTTCTGTACATGGGAGATTCCGCATGCAGTGAATAACTGATGCTTACCAATCAAGAGATCGATTTTAGCTTGAACCTAGCTAGAGATGTTCGTTCACGATTCCGGAGAGATCAGACGTGACTTACGCTAAGCTCGAGGCGTTGATGGCCTTCCAAAATGAATAGTAATATACGCCATCGACATAGCCCTGAGATTCATTGCCCGAGTTCGACGCGATGACACCAAAGCCTACCGCGCTAAAGAGGATGGCGGCACTACGCAATGCCATGGAGACGATCGGCATATACGCGGCATCTTGGCCACTTCGCGAGGAAGGCGCGGGGTTGTACATGCCTGCCGGAACCCCAGGCACGGGGCTTGCCTGCTTCTTCTCACCGTGATGGAAGTCACGGCCATTGTCGAATACATCACTGCGCCATGCTCCCCCTTCCGCCATCTCGATCGCCGACACAGGTACTCTGACTAATGGTTTAATGCAGCCTAGCTCGCTCGATCAAAACTCACAAGCTGCCTCTACCTAGATTCTAGCTAAAACCTGAACTTGAAGCCGATCGACCTTAAGCTGAACTTCCTCTCCGAAGTCGCAACCTTAAACCCTGATCGACGTTCAAGGTAGAGAGAATCCCTTGAGTTCTACAATCTGCCACTAGCTCTTCTACAACCTATTTGAGCTCGAGACTTGCGGCCTCGATGAAATACTCGTCTTAGTAAGTCAACTGGGACACAAATCCCGCACCAAATCCTTCCCCTTTACCAGAGTCCTCGTCCTAAATGGGATCGAAGCAAACAAATATCAGCAATCCAACTGTTGCACCACCTACCCATGCACACTCTACAGCTGGGATCATAATTTCGCTGTCCAGAATTCCTTTTAATAATTGCTAATAAGTATTTTCCATGTCTCCTCCAGTCGGCACGTTCAAGTGCAAGTTGTGGAGTCTGCACTTCCCAATCATGTTGCAACTTAAAAAAAGCGGCAAGCAACGTGATCGGTCTCACCGTGCCATATATCGATCCTCTGAGGCTCCAAGCCTCCGACTGAGTGATTGAATTAACTAAGTAATTTATTGCTAGTTTACTAAGACAGTGCTCCGACTAAGTGATATTCTAATTTAGTCCTGTGTAAGTCCAGTTGTAGATGACGGTCTGAACTAGCTTAAAGTTAGAAGCTTTGAAGTTGCAAGTGCAAGGCATTGGCACCATGCTCGATTTGGGGGAGCTCTTACGACGCTCGGCGGTGCATACAGTAAGTTATATGGTTGACTAGCAGCAACAATACATGACAGCGCAAACTTCTACCGCCGGAAACAAGAGTGCTCTTATTATATTGTATACTCCACACCAAGAGTGCATTGAACTTACTCTTAATATTTCGAATACGGTAAGTCACTCTTTTTTTTTTTTTTTTAACAAATGGAACGAGCCATTGCATTATAAAAATAAAGTAAATAAATAAATATATAAAAAATAAATAAAAAAAAGAGCCGAACAGGCTGGACAATGAAAAGAAAAGAGCAAAGAAGAAAATGAAAAGCAATCGGAGAGTGGCCTAAAGGTCTTTGACTATGTTTTCACCAAAAGTGCTCCAAAACTTCCATTTTCAATACAAGTACCAAATTTTAGAAAAGAAACATTTTGGACAAATGTAACTGTAGGATCTTGTAGTACACTAGTTCAAGATGTTGTGGAAAAAAATTCAGAAATTTCTAAGTTGTGGATTGCAAAATAATAGCGTTTGAATTGACAAATATCCATTTTTTGTCCCTGCGGAAATCCGGGCGGTTGCACTTCAAAAGGTCACATTTGTATGAAAAAATGTCCAAAATGATGGTAATTCTTTGAATTCATTCTTCAAGACAAGTTGATTACATGCTTGAAAAATTTTAGATCAATTAGAATTCGCAACATATAGGACAAAAATAGTAAGTAGAAAGAAGTACAGAATGATTCAAAATAGTAAATTATTAACCATTTATTTAAAGAATTGAAAAATGTCAATCCCAATGGTTGCAATGTTGTAATAAACAATATACATCTAATGGCTATTATTTTTTCCAAAAATATTGAAAATTGAGTTAGATAAAGGACTTCAAAGTTTATTTTAGAATAGAGATTTCATAACTACCCATAAACTACCCTAAACTAAGAATTCTCATAACTTTTGACTCATTAATTGAAATGGAATGATTCAAAGCTTCCCGCGTACACATAAATCTAAAGATCCAATTTAAAAATTTTATTTTTTTAAAAGTGATTTTAAAAGAAGTTTTTTGGGCTGCCCAAGCTGCTCGCCGAATGTTGAAAATTACATATCATGCAATAACCTTTTAACTTTATAGTCAAAATTTATGAAATTGTTGGGCCTTAAAGCTATTCTCTGGAAAAATGTTGTGTTAAATTTTCAAAGAAAAAAAATAAAAACTCCATTTGTAGTAAGCTGCCCAAAATTGCTATATTGCCAAAAAACGCTGTTTGGTCCTTTAGGGGTTAAATAATCACAAGGGAGGATCCCTCTTATTCCATTAGATGGCATTGGAGGGCATTGGAGGGCCGTTTCAGGCCTATTCCCCAATTTTTCCCAATATTGTGAACAACGGTACGGATTGTTAGAATTTTTTTTTCAAAAAAGAAAAAAATCCCAAATATCATTTTAAGCAAATTTTTTTTTTTGAAAAATAATGTGGCACATCACCGACCACATCAGCCAGTAGCTGCAGCTACGTTTTCGCAGTCTGAAAACATAGGGAATTCTCCAGGAACTCATTGTCTCCCAATGCCCTCAAATGTCATCTAATGCAATAGATGGTGGAGCCATTTCTAGTAAGGTAGAAGCACCAGTAGTCGATCATTTAAGGAGTTTTGGAGCAGATTGTGTGCAATATGAGGTGTTGGAAATTTTTCTCATGTAGGAAGATAGGAAATATGGAGATGGCAAATTTTTCAGAATTTTATTTTCAAAATTGAAATTACTGTGAATTTTGGGAACCAAAAAGTGCATTTCACTAATAAACAATGTCTAGAGTCCTCCAATTCCGATTGTCAAGGATGCTCACTACTTCGGGACATGTGTCATAACCATATTAGTCCCAACCTTGAAAAGGATAGAAAAACATACTCCAAGCCTAATTTCCAACCTACGGTTGAAAATAGTGTACCCTACAAGTTGGGTACTGGGCGTACTTGACAACTAGTGCTTTTACCTTAGCAACAACCACAGATTTAAACCAAATGCTATCAAATTTTGCCCAATCTTTCCCCCTATCCTGAAGGCAAAGACAAACCTCAAGTTCAACCTTCAGTTAGGGAGTATGGCCGGAGTCAAGTGCTCCGCGCATTCCAAAGTGCCCTATGTGTAAACCCAAAGGCTAGGGGTGTTGAGCAAAGACCTCGCTATTATGGGATATCCACACAATTCACATAGCCGAGCCTCAAAGCAGGATCAAAATGATTCTAAATTCCTGGAAACGTCAAGAAGTCAAGGAACCAAAGATGCATTGGAAGAAGTCCAATCTATTATAAGGCCCCAAAACTAATAGCACACCATGTATATAATAGATAATGGATTGGGCATAGTCCCAAACTTCTTGAGCTAAGGACAAAAATAGAATCTGTGAAGGATTGTTTTTTTTCAGTATCTAAGGTGCAACAATTGCAATGCGTGTCAATACCTGGGACAATCCTGACTCTCCAGGAGTGGACTGCTATTGTGTTGTGCCAAACTGACTACATAAATGTAGCTTCTTTCAGTGATCTAGTTTTGTGCCATAACTCCTTCCAGTCCAATAAAAAGGTGGTGGATAAAAGTCCTGACCACTTAGATGGAGTAGATCTCTTGATTTGACAGTGGTGGTTGATGAATTTTTTCCCTATGGATGTCGTGTAGTCCACGAGGTCAAAGCCATTTTTCCATTGCCATCTACCCAGGTTGAAGGTTAAAGATTGACCCCCCCCCCCCCCCCCCTAAAAAGGAGGTATGGGGTACGAGTGCGTCCTTTCTTAATCTGCAAAATACACACTCTTCTAACATAACCTGAAAGTGGAGTGGGATTAGTCGTGCCGGTGATGATGGAGGGTTGCTGGGATGAAAGACCAACGTTTGCTCTAACAAGACCACCAGCCAAAGAAAGATTCTAAGGATGGGAGAGCATGATTCGGTTGTTGGAAGTTGGATTCATTCAAACTAAGGCGGGTACTTGGTCTTCCAATTGGGCAAATATGCCCATCCATTCTACTTCTTGAATGAAATCAAATTGGATAGAAAGTAGTAACATCTATTCATGGAGGATGCTCAAAATAAGGTAACACCAATTGTGCTTTTTCATGGGGAAAAAAAAAACTTAGCTGGTATTTCCTTCCAAGAGAAGAAAGCAAGAAATTGGTGGTCCCATAAATCTGCAAGGGTACCCATACCGCTTTGGGCCAAGACTATGGCCCGGTCCATTGAGAAATTAAAGTTTGACCCAATAAAGCTTGTGGACTACCATATGCTATTTGTGAGAACTTCATCTACATTGGTAGGGGGAAGGAGATCAATATACTTAACTATGAATTGTCATGCTATGGTAATTTGGTTCCACACCCTTGATCTTCTTGTGACGGAGGTTTGTAGACTATTAGCCATTCTTGGGACTGGAACAAATATACACATTTAGGGTGGGATTTCATCCTCTGAATCCTATATCTAAAAAGGATCTTGAGATTAGTGATGCTTGGTTCTATTGCAAATAGTATCCTCTTGGCTAGAAGCGCCCTTAGGGTCAAGGAGTTTCAATCCTCTGATTTCCTTTGATAGGCAACAATCATCCCAGTATATTCTATATCAAAAAGAATATTTTTTTCCAAAGGAAGTTTTGGAGGTTGCCACAAATCATCCAGAGAATCTGGAGTATGGTCATTGCAAGAAAGATCGTGTGTTTTTAATAGTGTTTCCTTTTTTATTTGGGAGCACTTTAAAATTCAAAAAATAATTTTAAAAATTATGAAAAATATGTTTATAGTATAAACCTTTAAGAAGAAGGTACCCCATGAAGGAAAAGCATAGGAAAATTCTCTAACTAGGAGAACTAGAAAAGTGCAAAATCTCATGAAAATAGGTTATTTGACATTTTAATTTGTAAAAAATAGGAAATCCAATTTTTAGAAAAACTAAAACATTGGTCATTTAGGAAGAGTTGATGGTGATGACATGCAACCAAAAGAATGATCTTAGAACCATCTTTAATGTTCAAAAATTGTATGCAATGGGACTGCTATTTGCACTCATGTGGAGGACATGAAATAATATGTTTTTAGATTTTTTTGGATAGGAATATGCTTTCATACTATGAAAATAGACCTTGAAAATTTCAGCTACAAGTCATTAAATTTGGGGACTTCTAGAACCTAAGAAAATCCCAAACCTCGTATTGTGACAAATTTAAAGAACTGATTTTTAAATAGAAAATCTTTTTATTTTATTTTTGAAAAATAAAGGTTATGATTATAAAAAAGTTTGACACATCCAATAAAAAATTTAAATTCATGAGGTTTATCCTTTAAAAGTCATTAGAAGAGATTTGAGGGCATTGGAGGGCCGTTTCAAGCACATTCCCCATCCTGGCCATATATGAAAACAGCCGGTACGGGCTGTCAAAATTTTGTTTTTAAGAAAAAAAAAAAAAATTCCTCTTCCAAATATCATTTCAGGCCAAAAACAAATTTTATTTTTTCATTTTTTTATTTTTTCAAAAATGATGTGGCACTCTTTCGACCACATCAGCAAAGCAACTTTCTTGTGTTCCACAGCGTGGGAACATTGCGGGAACGCAAGATAACTCACGGGCTCTTGGAGGCCTCAAATCTCTTCTAATGTATAGAAGATGACAACAGAAGTATCCTCATTGTCACAGGAAAAACACACAGTCTTTCTTGCAATGACCTAGTGTATGATACCTTTGGGTTTGGCTTCATAACCCTCCAAAACATTACACAAGTAAAGAGAGGCGACAAATTTTATGCCATGTTTCATGACTTTGATCTTGGCATAATCTATGAACTTAGAACTTTGAGATGAAACAGAAGATGTATTATTCAACCCATTAAGTACCCTAGACCCCTGACTGGCGTTTGACTTGGGGGTTCTGAATGTTTTCAAGAGGTTATTGTCGGAGCTACATGAAATGGATGAAAAACATCCATATATATTGACTATTTTTATTTTTTATTTGTCAATTTTGACTTTGAAAATGTTTTTTTTTTGCTTTTAAATAGGAACTAACAAAAGAAAGCTTTGTGAGTATATACACCACTTGAAAGGTTTGAAAAAATCTAAAAAATGAATATTATATTGTCAATAGTTATAATGAAGTTGATTGTATGGGCAATTTCATTAAAATAGAGGTATTCCAAGTGCCACTTTGACGGTGTGCTATTTTCACCACCTAGGATAGGTATAGATTTTAGAACGGCTATTTTGAACCATCTAGGACAAATATAGATTTTATGGTTAAAAGCTTTAGATCTTCATTCCCCTTTAAATAAAGACTCATGAGGAGCCCTTTAATAACCTTTTTTTTAATTAACATTTTTGCTTATATCTTTGTACTGATATATTACTTCAAATACAACATTGCCCTTTAAATTTTTAATGGAATAGATACCTTTGCCTTCAAGAGTTGGAATTGGCCTATAAAAGATTGTACTCAAATTGTGCATTCAATTTTATTGCTCTCATCAATTTCTAATATCTCCTATATTATAAATACAATGTTACAAAATTTGTTATAGTTTCATTTATATTTTGGAGTCTTATATATATATATAGTATACCTCGTTCAAAATTTGATTAGACACACCACATAGATGATTTTTTGAATGAAATGTTTTGGAATGGATTTGAATTGTATTTGTCTCATTTTTTATTTTTTTTGAAGCGTAATGTTATTTAAATCTGTGAGTTAAACTTTCAATGTTTGTGTTGATTTGAAAGTCAAATTGGTCTAATTTTCACATGCTGCTATATTCATCTAGAGTCTTCTTTTAGAACAAATTTTTTACATGTTAAATTTTTGTCATTGCATAGCAAATTAACCTTTTCAAGGCTTCTTCTAAGAAAAATATTGCACCACAAATGCTTTTGATTTTAAGTGAAAAGTTGAAAATACATCACCACAAAAAAAAAAATTTTGTCTTCTAACATTACAAGAGAAAGGGGTGTTTTAAGTATAGTCCTAGTTGTATTGTCTTTTAAGTAATGACCTTTAAGTAAGGTTTTCAATAAAATTTTACTAGAAAGACAGTCTTTTCAGTAAATTTTTACTAAGAACCTTACTTAAAAGTCATCATTTAAAAGACAATACTACTAGGACTATACTTAAAACACCCCTTTCTCTTGTAGTGTAAGGTAGTAAAATTAAAATAACACTACCAGCGATTGGTGTCCTATAAATGACAAAGACCATTCAACTAAACTACTTATTTTTGTTGAGATTTACTTAATCTCTATTTCATCTTACTATACAGATTTCAAATCATTCAGCAAATTTTAAACTTTTACATGGTGCCCTAATTCTAAAGTGATGGCTAAAATTTGATCACTATGTAGTATATTAAAGCAATTTCTAGTATCTTATTAGTCATCTCAATTATGACTACTAAATTGACTATCTTATTTTCAATTATTTTGTGATCAACTACCAAACGAGATGAACCATACCAAGTCTAGTTTCTACTCCACTTTGAATATAAAAAATAGTGCCATTGAAAGAAACATTTGTGCTACTTTACATCACAAACTGTATGAAAAAAATGTTTTTCATGCATACCTTTGTAAATAATGATTCAATGTAAATGGAATTCATAGTGAACGTGGCTATGGACATGTTAAGCCTATATAAGTATTTTATTAATTTGAAAATCAATTTCTTAGGAAAGATTGTTATTTGAAAATATATCACATTTGAATCTTTTGGAATTACTATTGTATACACTTTTTAAGGTATGTAGAACAAAATTAAGAGGAAGACGGTCTTCTAGTGGACTTTTAAGTAATATCTGGAGGAATTATAAAAATTATTTAATTCTATATTATAAAGATGTCTTCAAATTGAGCTTTTTTATGAATGGAATTTTAAATATAAAAGGTTTTGGGATATAACCATCTCCATAGAATTGTTGCAAATTTTTTTTAAATTTTTTTTCAAAATTCGATTTTATTAAAATTAAAATGTAGAAGTTCCTATTTTCTTTAGGTCTTGTCCATTGTAGATGTCTCATTTTGAGAATTATTTTGTATTATTTTCTAGGGAACATTATTTTTTAAAGTCTATTAAGTGAATCTACTATTTCATTCCATTTGAAAATAAATCATTTAAAAGCACTTCAAAAATAATTACAAGTTGTGGAAGAAATGCAATAACATCAACAGTCTTTTTCGTTTTCTGTCAAACTTTTCAAAAGTCACTTATTACACTTTTTTCAATTTGCAATTTAGGTGTAAAATTCTTAATTATCATTTTTTAAACATAAAACGATACATAAATTTGGTTTATTCCATAATCGAATTTTCATAAATATTTTCATTCCTAAAGTCCTAAAAGTCCCCTTAGAGGTTTAGGCATTTATAATCTAATTAGTCTTATAGAAATATAATTTTTCACTAAATCGGTACCTAAGAGCAAAATTAATGCCACAAAAAACTCAAAAAGGCATGGACTATCCGCAAAAAAGTCCATAAAAATTTTAAATAATTAAACTTCATAAATTTCTTATAGATTAGTTTTTTGTCTATGTAAAAAGATTTGATTCATTCCATGTGGCTAAATGGTGTGAAAGTCATTAAACTTCTAATGAGTGATTGCAAGAAACACTTGTATTTTTTTGTCACTTGTAGTGTTTTGATTTGTTTTTTGGCCATAATTTTCTTCTGCCTCCAAATAACTCAAGATTTAAAGTTAAGGTACCTATGTCTGTTATACATTCTATTTAAATTTTTTAATATTTAAAAAGAATTATTGTCCAAATAGAGCTGCATTTTGGGAGGTTTTAGAACCATTTGGTACCCAAAAAATCGAATTTAGGTGTGAAATTTTAAAGAGATGGTCTTGTAATAGATTTGTAGGTACTCTCCAAAGGTATTCTATAAACAATTAATTTTATATAGTATGGAAGTTCACAAAGTGGCTTCTTTGACTTACGTTTTGATTGTTATATATGGTCAATATTAATTTTTATGATCTAGCATGCTCATTGCTATGTACTTCATTTTGACCTTAACAAATGGCAATGTTTGGCAAGTGAAGAAAAAAAAAGTTGCACATGGTTTAGTTTAGTTGCACATGGTTTAGTTTCATAAAAACAATGTAATTGTTGTGATTAGTGTGTATCTATTTTATCTTCATCACAAAGTTCAAAACCTACGGATTGTCAATGCGTATCGTGTGAATATTGTTATTTCATGGGTGCGCAAGTTAATTTATATTTATTGGATTGTCACAATGCACATGATTACTACAAAGAATTGGCAATACTTTGTAATCAATATTAACTATGTGACTTCTATACGTTATTCACAAGTGCACAAAAGACACAAATTATGTACAAAAATTTATTATCTTTGTCATGCATTTTATATGCGTTGAAGTACACAAAAAATCCATGACAACAATGTCATTGCTATTTGTATTGCAATAACGCTTATTAAATGAAATCAATGTTCCAAAAATATTATTAATAGTTACTTTTTTCTTAATTTGATTTCTTGCATTTTGTTTGTCAACACCTGATTAATATTATTCTAATAAATTATAGTTTGCATCTTAATAATTGCACAAAATGATTGAATTAAATCCATCATTATTGTCAGCCATCAAATTTTAGCTTGAACCAAATCCACCAATAGGACAAACAAGAAACTTGATGGCATACAAATCACTTCATTCGCACTTGGTAAGGGTGGAGGGTGGAGAGGTCTTTTTTATACTAAAATCCATTCAATGACCACTTAAAAAATATGGGATAACTTGAAGATGAGAGCTTAACCGCTCATTGTCAAAACGTAGGAATTGTGTTGAAAATAGAAATTCAAAATTCATTTAGGCATAGTAGAACAATTTTTTTCAAAAAAATCTGAAATTTAAAAAGTTGGAAAATCAAGCTAGCTTTCTTCTCCAAAAACCAGTTTGAGATTTGGAGTCTTCAATCAAAAGTTATAGAGAATGTTTGATAATGTCAAGAAATGGTTCCTTTCAATTGAAAAATAAGACACTCAAAAGTTATTCTACTATGCCTAAATGATGCCCAAATTTCTACTTTCAACACAAGTCTTGCTTTTCAATTGACTAAGTACTAAAATTGTGAAAGATAAAAATTGCAATGTTAGTGCAATAACTATGCACATACATGATGTTATATGATTATTGCACTAATTTCATATATCTTAAATAAGCATTAATGTTGCACAAACCACCCATCACCAAACCACTAAAGTCATGCATAGTTATCATGCACTTAATTTTAACAATTCAAACTCAAATATCAGTGACATGCCTAAACTGCGTGGTATTAATGAATGTCAGTATCATGTTGTAATAGTATTTCCAAATGAATGAATGTAACATAAAAGTAGTGCCCGACAATAATCATACAATTATCATTGACACTTTATAAGAAAGGACCCAATTCCATCAAAATGTACTAACTACATATATTTGACTGAATACATATCTAGGATTGTTCAAGATATCTTGTTGTTGTAGTGCCCCAAATTTAAGGTATAATTGAGTGGTCTTAGATTGATGTTTTACATTGATAAGTTCTGCTAAAAGTTGACAAAATTAGGTGATTGATGGTTTTGTAGCAATCTAACTTATGTGTTGATTTTGCAATTCTAGTATAATTCTTCTAATAGTCATCACATTTTTTTCTTGTTGATTGGACAACTTCCATCTCCAAAACAATTTGAAGATCCAATTTAGACTCATTGAAGCAAGAAATCATCTCACGTGTGGGTTATAGAAGTTTGACCGCTTCATCCATTGCAAGTATTTTTTCTCCTAACTATCTACGCACTTTTCAAGTTAAAAGGGATTCATCTTCAATTGGTGAAGAATGATATCTTGTGCATAATATTATTGAATAATGAAGAGAGCCTAGGCATCATTGGAGTAAAAAAATTAACCCCTAATGTTTTTTGACTATTTTTTGCATTAAGTGTTCAAAAACTGCCACTTTCTAGTACATTGAGCATAACTAAAATATTAATTCATTTTTCAAACTTTCAACCGTACAAATTTGTACTAGACTACTTTAGAAATTTGTGGAATTTTTTAAAACCATTGACCACCTAGGTTGCCAAATTATAACTTTGAATTTTGAAAAAAAATGGGGACTTTGCCCTTTGTTTTGCCTAATAGTTTGACTCAATATGTGGAGAATTGGGCAATATCCAAATTTGGGAATTTGGACCATTGGATAGGTAGTTATACTAGTTTCTTGCATGTCAATTTGCAAAAATAATAGAAGTGTCTGATATATACAAAATATCTTGCACTATGAGGTTGTCCAAAAAAGGCAACTATATTAGCAAGATTTCAAGTTATTTTAGAGAATCTATTTTTTGGAAGAATCAAAATCCCAAGAATCAATACAATTATATATTTTTTTCTTTATCAAATACTAAAAAAATGAAAAAAAATTTCATAACTTT
This sequence comes from Neckera pumila, assembly GCA_963969595.1. Taxonomy (NCBI): domain Eukaryota; kingdom Viridiplantae; phylum Streptophyta; class Bryopsida; order Hypnales; family Neckeraceae; genus Neckera; species Neckera pumila. The sequence goes on from OZ018409.1 coordinate 27,303,253, forward strand.
AAACTAGAATTTGAGCCAATGGTTCTAAAATGGTTCTAAATTTGATATTCAATTTTGCGCATTGAGTGGAAATGGGGAAACAACAATTTTTTTAATTTACCATAAATAGTGAAATATTCTTCTATAAGAATGTGTAAAAATGAATCTATTTGGCTTCATAGATTGTGAAATATAAGTGTTCATAGTTAATGAAAAAATATTCACAATTTGCTTGACTGCTTGGCCTTTCTATTAGCATGCTGCCCAAGTTGCCTATAAACTTTAGAGCCCTATTTTTTGATCCAGGATTTGATAAAAAGAAATGTATTTTCACAAAGTTAATACAAGTATACATCTTGGGTATGAATTTTCCTATCATTCATTCAAATATAACTTTGTATAAACCTACTCGAGCTTTTAAAAAGCTCTACATTAACTTATTGTCCTTTAGGGGTTAAAAACAATGAACAATCTAAAATATAATCCTTGCTCACAAAAGCTTGTTTTTCATTCATCCAAATGTTATTAGATTCTTTTATTATATTTCTTGTATTAAAATTGGCTTTCATTAAGCAAATATAAGAAAGTGCTTGGTCAAATTATTTTTAAAGAAAAATCATGACTTCTCATTGTGGACAATAAAGAAGAAGCTTTTGTTGTCTTTTTGAAGTTTATTGTGTCTCTTTTAATTTCTTACACTATTGCAGTGATAAGTCAAATTTTTCTCTCTAGATTATTGTAGGAATAGGAATGAATTTTTTTCTCAAATGTATAACACAGTGATGGCCTAATCCATTGAATTCATGAAAGAGTAATTTTGCAACTCAATTCCAACCTTTCTAATTCTTAGTGTAAAGTCAACCCCTCTCTTTGTGAAAGTGAGTGCAATTTTGATGACAATAGTATAGAGCAAAATACAAGTGGATCTAATTATTTAAAATAAACTATTGTTAGTCCATTTTAGACACAATGGTTGCCTTGCCTCCACAAGATTGTTGAGTTTTTATAATGTTCATATTTACTTGAAGTGATCAAATTATTTTCCTATAATGATCACATTTTCAAAACATCAAAATAATCATAATCATATCATCATACTACTAAAACCATAACTTCCTCTGTAATATCACAAATGCTACCATTAATAATAGGGGCTCATGCTTGCTATGCTATGCATTCATTGTATCACATATTTGTAAAATTTTGATATATTTGAATAAAATGCATGATAATGATTTCAATAAGACTTTGAAATAATTAATTTTAATATTTTGTAAAAATATTTTCAATCATGCATAAATAAAAATAATATTTTCACACAATGTTATATTAAAGAAATAGAGTAGTTGTTTGCAATCACCCTTGTAATATCACTTTTACAACTTTTATGATTTCAAAATTCTGTTGCTACTACCAAATGATTTGAGAAATTTATTCAATTGAAGCGATTTTGGATTTCACAACAATTAAGTTGTTTATGAAGTTTTTGAAAGTTATAAGTTTTTCTTTTCAATTCACCAAGTTTTTGGGTTGCCATTGTTGATAACTATTGAGTCAACTTTTGAATGCATTACAATAAATGTGTATCTTTTACAGTATTCACCATTGCATATATTTCATTCATCATTCAACAAATTTCTATTGTACATTTCAATATACGCTTACTTATAAACAAAATTACACAAAGATTTTAGTAATTTTTATTTGAAGATTTAATGAAATTTTTGTTCTACATTTTATCTAATACATAAAAATTCTAATAAAATTCTAATGATGAATGCATAGCATAGCAAGTGCCAACTGCTAGTGTTATTCTAAGATAGCCAATTTTGTAATAGTTAAACACTGAAAAGGTAGAAGATCCTATTGTGGTCACTAAATCACTCCATTGTTGTCAACTAAGAGGTTTGTTGTTGCTTCTAAGTCAATCTATTATGGCTTGAAGCTCATTAATTGAAGAATGGTCCATTACAAGTTCAAATAATGCAAAAATTTAAAAGATCTACCTTCTAGGTAGAGATTTTTTTGAGCAACTCATCACTCCAAATAAATACAATTTTTTTGAAGGAACATTTGACAATATATTTTTCCTTTTGCAATGAATAAAATTGCTAAAGTGTTACAAAACTATTGCACGATATCACTCCATTGAACATATGTACATTTAGATTATTAAACAAGTTATCATCTACATTTTGCATGTTCATCCATGTCTATAAATGTAAAGAGGCACAACTAGGGACAATGACTATCTAATCCTAAAAAATGAAAAATGAAATAATAACTGCTTCTAGGTTCGCCTGGCTGGGGTCAAGTTGGGCCCCAAACGAGACTGTCAAAACAATGGGAACCAAGTGCATTAGGGAACAGTATCAGGGGAACAAGACCCTCAGGCATTAGGGTTAGGGTTTTAGAAAATGGGAGGCCACGAGCATCTTTTGCATTCCTTTCCGAGCCTGAGTTCAGGTGTGCGGGTTCCAGCACCTTTTCCGTTTTCATCCTCCTCGGGCTGGAATCTCTTCAGTCTGCTGCTTCTACTCACTTCATATTCATCGAGCTCTCTTGTTTCGCAAGACGTTTCTTGCATTCCGTTCAATTTCTTCTTGCAGTTTTGTTTTGTGTGAACGTTGATTGCGAAGAAGGTCCAATGGCGTTTCTCGCGAAGCTCGGGGGGTTGGTGCGCCAGTCGGTGGCGCGATCCATGTTGCAACAGCACAGTGGCGCCGCTGCCATTCCTGCCATGTTCCTTGTATCCAGGGGCATGGCCAGCTCAAAGCTTTTCGTTGGTGGTATGTTGTCCCTTAGTCATTTGATTTTGCCGGAGCTTGTTTCCAATTGGAAACTCTTCTTCGCTTTTACTCTCTATGGTTCAGATCGGTGCCATTTGGTTGTTAGGGACTCTACGGTCCTTCCACCGCCTCTAGTGCCGATGAGCAGGGGAGTCCTGGGAGTTGCTGTTAAGCTAATCACGAGACCGTATGGTTTACCGGTGGATTTACTATCATGCGAAATGGTCTGCATCTCGTTTTCTTGATGTATGCTTGATTGTATCTCAGGTCTTGCGTGGGGGACGACTGATGCCAACATTAAGGAGGCTTTCAGTGCTTTCGGGGAGGTCATTGAAGGTATGTTCGAAATTTAATCGAAATTTTATACAGATATATCGAAAACTACTTGGAAACGTCGTTTCATTGATTTCTGGAACTTAAACCCTAGGGTTTAAATTTTAGGTTTAAGAAAAAAAATCCTACAACCGTGAGTGCCGGGTTCATGGGTTTATTAAGTTCTAACAGGCGGAAATGTTTCGTTTGCAGTTAAGATCATCTGTGATAGAGATACTGGAAGATCCAGGGGTTTTGGCTTTGTGAGCTTCACTAACGAGCAAGAAGCCGAAGCTGCACTTCAGGCAATGGACGGGCGGGTGAGTCTTTGTTGAATGTATTACTTGTTCCATTGTTTGCGATACTCTTGTTTTGCTCTGTGTCCACTTAAATTAATAGAAACATCGTTGTTTTGTCATTTTGCACACCAAAGTAGTGTCCGGTTGCTGACTTTTGTTCTCGATATCTGTTGCAGGACCTAGCAGGTCGCACCATTCGAGTTGATTACGCGACTGAACGGTCACCACAAGATAGACAGGCAGGTGGAGGCGGTGGCCTATACCGCACCGGTGGATATGGTGGCCGTGATAACTCAGGTGGCAGCGGAGGATGGAGGGGCATGTAAGGACTTGGCAATCATGCTTTTGTGGCCAAGTGTTTGCCCATTAGGCTTTCCTTTCTTTTTTAACAGTTTTGATTCTTTTAGGTAGTCATTTACGGAGGGTAAATGGGACCTGTGAGCCCTTGTGTCCCAATCAAACAGTGAGTTTTCTCAGTGATACATCGTGAATAATTCTGTATTGTAGATGAAGGATCAGTTTTTAGCGTTTTTTCAAAGAGTCAGACAGACTGGGTACTGTTTTGTGCTATCTTCCACTTCAATTGATTTTCTCGCTTACTCAAATTGCGTCGAAGACTGTGATGCCTGGTTTGCTCTGTTCTGACTAATGTGTTTTTGGATAAACCTAGAAACTCAATAGGAATATCATTCATTCTGGTATTTATAAATCATGGCAATTAAGGGTCGTAAATTACTCTGTGTCTGGAATAAATATTTGTACTTTTGAAAAGCATGCATGAGAGGCTCCTTCCTCGAGCCCTGCAGATAACTCAGTTCATGATGTATGATGCCAACGATGTCTTTACTCCGGGATCATGTTAATATATATCGGACAACTTGAAGAATGCGAGCTTTTCTCTTGCCAACCGGGTATTGTAAGTGTCATTTTTATTTATATTCGAATTGTTACTGTCTGTACGCCACCGAGTATTATGAAAAGTGCTGGCAGTGATCGTAGGTTATGCTTTTCAGGATAATTGAGGTGCGGAGTATTCGCAGCGCCGGTTGAAAGCATAACCGTAATTAAAACTGTATGTCTTTAAAACCAATTCGAATCTAATGTTTCCTTTGATATGAAAAGTTGCGAGTGGGTTCTCAGTGCCCATGCTGAACTGGAAGTGATCTGGAGATAAGTCCCGTATTCTTTGATCTGGATGTGAGTTGCCAGTGAATACTGAAGCTTGAAGTGACTGTAGCAGCATCAAGGATGTAGATTGATGCTGCTGTTTTTGCGAGACAGTGGAGTAAAATTGTTTTCTTTTTGTTAACAGAACGAACCTGAAGACTATTCTAGAGTAATTTGATCTACGGTGGGACCTGAGCGAGAATGTCAGCCTACTGGGGCAAATACGCAGGTAATCACCTCAGAAGTTATGTTGCAAGAGAATCATATGTTTGATTTGAATGTGCATGATTATTGTAACTAAGTTGTTGACAGCAGTCCGATTGACGTCGACTAGCGTTTTTATTTTAGCCCTTTTGTGTGTCTGGGTGTAGCGAGCAATCCACAAAGCAAAGGCGCTCACCAGAAACACGCTTGCTGGAAATGCGGTTGGGTCTCAAACATTGAATCCCTTCTTTTCTTGAGTACTCTCGGTAACTATCAGAATTGTCAGATGAGTAGGTATGTCTCTCCATCTCATCTCCGACTGCACGCTGGAGACGCAAAGGACCTTAACAATCCTGATAATACTAGTTTGCTCTTCCAATAATCCTCGCCAATGATTATATCTGAATTACAAACACTGAATTCATTAATTCCTGGTAGAGTTGCGATATCCCTTGCCGGGTAGTAACAATTGAGGTGCGGGTATGTATTATTCTACTAACGCTTAGACTTTATTCGTTGTGCTCATCCCAATACTAAAGGGTTGGCTTGAGTTGCAACTTCGATGTGCCTCGACATGTGCACAGTATCATTACTAGTAGGGATTGCACAAGTTAATTTTAGAGTTTGCATATTTGTTCTTCCTAAATTTTCGCTTTTCACGTAATATCACGTGTGCAATGATCAATTCCTTGTCTGTAGCTGCCTGAAGCTCGAGCTCAATCAGAACTGAATGCTCTCGAAATTGTTCGGTTGGTTTATTCTTCGAAATCAGTCAGGTCAACACTAGTAAGGGTTGAACTTGTAAATTTTTTACTTTTTCTCATATCGTTCTTTCTCAATTTTTTCTTCTCATCTCATTATTATCATGTGTGCAATGCTCAATTCTTGACTTCCTCGACTGGAAGTTGCACAATTGCAAACGACATGTGAGCGTGTTGAATCATAGTTACGTTGATGTGTGTTACGGCAGATGAGCTCATTCGGACAGCCAAGTACGTGGGCACGCCAGGAAAGGGCATTTTGGCTGCAGATGAAAGCACGACGACCATCGGAGCCCGTCTATCGAGCATCAACGTTGAGAACACAGAGGGCAACCGCCAGGCTCTTCGTGAGATGCTGTTCACCGCCCCGGGCACCCACCAGTACTTGAGCGGAGTGCTGGTCTTCGAGGAGACGCTCTACCAGAAGACCCAAGCAGGCAAGCCTTTCGTCAAATTGCTGGAAGAAGGTGGCGTGATGACAGGAATCAAGGTGGACACGGGCACCGTGGCCCTAGCCGGCACCAACGGCGAGACCACCACGCAAGGGCACGACGGGCTGGGCGCGCGCTGCAAGAAGTACTACGACGCCGGAGCTCGGTTTGCGAAGTGGCGAGCCGTGTTGAAGATCGGCCACACGGAGCCCTCGGAGCTTGGGATTCAGCAAAACGCGCAGGGGTTGGCCCGGTACGCTATTCTCTGCCAAGAGAATGGGCTTGTTCCCATTGTGGAGCCCGAAGTCATCTCGGACGGGTCACACGACATTCGGAAGTGCGCCGAGGTCACGGAACGCGTCTTGGCCGCTTGCTACAAAGCACTGAATGACCAACACGTCTTGTTAGAAGGGACGCTGCTGAAGCCCAACATGGTGACGCCCGGATCTGATGCCCCGAAAGTGAGCTGCGAGATCATCGCCAAGTTCACTGTGCGCGCGTTGCAACGAACAGTCCCACCAGCTGTGCCGGCTATCATGTTCCTCAGCGGAGGGCAGAGTGAGGAAGAAGCGACCATCAATTTGAATGCCATGAACGCCCTGCAGACGTTGAAGCCGTGGACGCTGAGCTTCAGCTATGGCCGTGCCTTACAAAGCAGTGTGCTCAAGACGTGGGCGGGGGAGAAGAAGAACTGGGTGTCTGCGCAGAGGGTGCTGTATAACCGTTGTAAAGCAAACTCGGAGGCTGTGCTGGGGAAGTACAAGGGCGACTCGGGTGGGGATGCTGGCACTCTTCATGTTAAAGATTACAGGTACTGATGAGAAAAACAAATTTTTTAGTGATGATCTTATGCTCCGCCACAGGCTATTTTGCGTTTTGAGTGTACATCATATTGGCGGAGGAATCATTTTCACCCTCGGAACAAATACAAATACTTTTGAAAAGAACACCAAACAATCTCCTTTCAGTCCAAGTTTAGCTTCGACCTATGATCGAGTATCCTTGGCGCACTGACTGATTCGAAGCTTAGCTTGCACTTTAATGTGGACAACAACTTGATGAGCTGGTCCACATCAGAACTCGCCGCTGAATTAGCGATTCACACCTACAAGTGTTTCAATGGATGACCAGAGACAAGAATTGTACTGCGAAAAAAGTTTACTTAGTGACAGAACGAGGTGCCGGACGGATATGAGTGCTCGACTCTCCAGACAGAAAACCGTAGCACTCTGCTTCAATTTGCGGAAGCCATACTAACAAGATACAGTATTGGGTATGATACTAGGGGTCCCTGCCCAGAATTTTTCGTTCAAAATGCTTGAATATTTGTTCGGTGTATGGTGTTTTTTGGTACTTAAAATTGATATGTTATTTCACAAAAACAAAAGTTCACTGTATTAAGAGTGATTCGTAAAGTCCCCAGTTTGGAGGGGACTTTTTACGACAAATTTCCTCCGACAGACGACCCCGCAGGCAACCATAACCCCCAAGGCAAAGTCTAGACCGAACTTTTTGTTGGTCGGTTTGAGCGCGAAAGAAAGTTTGGTATCCACTTTTGTATTGACTTTTTGCCCAAAACCTGCTTTTTCACAAAACTATGGGGTTTAAACCCCCGTTTGGGTACTTTACAAATAACTCTACTGTATTAAAAAAGAAAAGATGGTTTGTTTGCAATTCTCTTCAAACACAATTTGTTACTATTTGAAAATCAATGGCATGTAATCACCAAACAAACTCACCATTCTTGGAAGATGTAGTAGAAAGTTTAGAAGAAATTTGAAACAACTCTAGAATAACATTGTGAGGGAACCTCAATTCCCATGCACTCAATCTGCAGGCATCCACTAAGGTAAAGCAAATGACGTAGAACAAAAGGAGAAGCAACCCTTGAGCGTAGAATCAAAGGAGAAGCAACTCTTGAGTGTTAAGAACGTCAACAAGACACCACAAAATCAATGTGATGAACATGTATCAAAGTCACATGCACTTCTAATTGCCACAAATTACAATTAAGCATATTTACTATTAAATGGTAGGATTGGTCTCTATCATGTTAAACTTGTAAATAAAATGGTCTCCAACACAATTTGCCATGCATTGTTTGGACGTTGTAAGAATAGTAAATTAAGAATTTTCTAAGTGCTCATGATAGGTGTACCTAAAATCAATACAAAACTCTAATATTTAACCCCAAAAGGACCATGAGTGCAGATTTTGAACAATGAATGAACAAAAACACATCTCAAACTCACAGAAATACATTCTTTCATCCATCAATTTGTTTGCAAATTCTTGTATTAGTTCTTTAATATGGTATCTTCTATGGTATAGATTATGAAGATTTGCTTTGCGAATATTTTGTAATTCAAAAGATATTGATAGGTCTACTCTCAAAAGTAAGTTTTTCATTGCCAAAAACGATTGTTCAAAAATGACTTGAATCAAAAAATAAGATAAAAATCTTCAAAAATCACTATGATTAGAACTCAACATTTTGAACTTGTAGGAAAAAATCTTGTAAAAATCATAAATTTTCAATCTAGAATCAATTTTAGAACGAGTTTTCAATTTATAATTCCAAATTTAATTAAAAAATATTGATTTGTGTATTTGTTGATCGAAACATATGAATGTGATCTATGAATCATGTTTTACAACTTTTGTTTAGAAGTCAGCATTAAAATATTGTTCTAAGTTGCATTTTATAATAGATCTTTACAATTTTGGAAATCTGAACAATTCCTTTGTCCTTTAGGGATTAAACCTTGTATATCCTTATAGTTATTGTCTTCATTCTAATTAATAATCTAATTGTGAAGGTTTTTAGGTAGTGCCTTCTAACCCCTAAAGGACCAAGGCCCTTTTTCTGCCAAAAAACACTTAAAACTGCCATATCTATAGCAAAAAATAATAAAATTTGAAAAATGTTTTTTTCCCACATCTTACCATAGGATCTTACACCTAACTAGTATGAGAGTGTGTGGAAAAAATTTCAGAATTGTTGACCGCACAGATTGCAAGATATCTGCGTTTAGAGTGAAAAAAAGAAGTTTTTCAACACATTAGGGGATTAGATTTTTCGACTTTGAACATTTTTAACTTTATTTTTTTGCACTATAAAGATTTGAGCTTTTAATGTTTATAACGGAGAATTGAGTTTAGAATCTAGCCAGAAAAAAAAAGTTTAAAAAAACTTAATTTTCATTAATAAAAAAATTATTAAATAGAAATAGGTACGAGATAGAAGGAAAGTCTAAAATATTCATATATTTTAGATGGGATTAAAATGCACTAATCCCAATGGTGAGATTGTTCTAGAAAGTAAACTAAACCATGCAAAAAAATAAAATTTGAAAAATTTGAAAAATCGCATTCAGAAATGAATCCTACAAGTTATTTTTTTCAAAAAGATGCTCTAACTGCCCAAAAAACAAGAATGTCCATAACTTTCTCATAGAAAATCCAAATGAAATGAATCAAAGCTTTCTAGATAGGAAAAATTATAATCTATGAGAAAAAAAAATACTTTAAAAATAAAATAAAAAATTTGCCCGCCGTCCCCTGTTTTGAGCTTATTTGGTCATAACTTTTGTTCCCGAGCACCGATTGTGAAAAAAATTATATTACCATGAAGATAATCAAATTTTCTACCTCCAAAAAAAGTTTCAAAAAATCAGAGGAAAATTTCAGCCATAGGTACCTGCCTGAAAACGCATTTGTCCCCTGAAGGGACAATGGTCCTTTAGGGGTTAAGTGTAAGTAGAAAGCTTTATATTGGTATGAAACTAGTGAAACGATGCATTGGGAGTAGAGCTAAGATTACTATAGGACCCTTACCTACTTGCACATCTATGGATTTTTTTGGGGGGTGACCTTTGATAATGATTGGCTAGGTTTCTATCCCAAGGCAATCCGTAGTAAGCATTTCTTGGAACATTTGACTATGAAAAAACACCTAAAGAATAGTTTAGCTTTTTTTAGCTACAAAAAGACAACTTGAAAACCACATGATAGAAATGTAAAATGTAATTTTTTTTGAGAATTGGGCATCCCTTGAAGTTGGACAACCAACCATAAAATGATTGACTGGGCATTTTGGGTTTAACAAACAAATCAAACTTGGTGCAATTTTTTTCCTAAAAATTGTGAAAATTGATTTCAAAAGTGGATTCAATATGTTATTTTTCCAAAAAGATGCTATGCTTGCTTGCAAAAATAGATGCTTTGTAATTTTCACAATATTTATTCAAATGAAGTAAATCAACTTTTCATATATAGACAAAAATACAATTTATACAAAATTAAATTTTAATCTCAAGCTATTTATTTTCCTATCTAGAATAGAATTTTAAAGAATCATTCTAAAGATTGAAATTATAAAAACCAAACCAAACCTTTGATTGTCCTCCAATAGTAAATTTGGAACTTTAGAGGCCATGGCATTAATCAAAATAGAATGATTAGGTTTTTGAACATATATCAATCCATCTAATAAAACAAAAAAAATCGTGAATTTCTTAAAGCTAATTTACTAAGATGCACACATTGAGATGAAAATTGAAAGAACGTTATTATGACTTTTGCAATAACTACCTTTTGAATGCTTCTATTTAAAATTCTAAAACAACTATTGCATGTAACACAAAATTTTGTTGAAAAACAAACTTTAAACTTCAACAATGATTCAACCATTAGAGCATGTAATCAACTCATCTTTATACCCATTGTAGCTTTTACTTTGTGCTTTGTTTTTGTTCATTGTTCTACTACACACTTGTTTTCTGCAAGAAGATAATCTATTTCAAGGACCACTCTTTCAAAATTCCCACATCCGTACAAGGATTTAATTTCCATTGCTAAGGCTTTTCAAACTAGAAACCGGCTGCTGAAACCTTCAATCTTCAATGGGAGTTTGGTAGCACGGAGAACAACAGAATTCTAGTTGTTTGATACCAAATCTGCTACCAACCCAAACTAATAGGACGGATGCTTTAGATATCTCTACATTTTCACTGTCACCAAAATCCCAAATAAATTGTATAGTATGGAGTACATGGATGAAGTATTTTATCTATCTATCTGTGAGATCTACTGTGACATCTTCGGAACCATGTCTCCCTTGATTGATTTCTTGGTAGCGTTGGAAAATTCTTTGCAAAGAAGCGTGGATGGACTTTGTTTCATAACGTTTGGACATACAGTGTGAAAGTTGTTGAATTTCAAAGATTTAGGAATTAAAAAAACTGAAAACTAATTTTACCATTATTTTGATTGTAGCAATGGCACAAGGCACACTGGTGTGTATTGAAGGAGTATAGAATCAAAATTGGGTGATTAATCCTTAAACGACAAGGAGGCCATTTTGTGGCCGATGAATGACAGAGAATCAAATTGTATAGGGCAGAAATGCAATCATTCATCCTCGGAATTTGTTGTGAAAAGGGGAGATCTTCTATAGTAGCTTGATTTCCAATAAATACTTTTGAATTTTTAATGCAGATGATGTCACACGGTAATGAAAAAGGATGATTTCCAGAGTCACCCCTTTGTCCTTTAAGGGTTAAAAGTCATCCACTGAACTTTGTGGCCCATGGCCAACATTGTCCACTGTCCAGTAAGTTACTACGTTATCATTTGCCCCCAATGCCCGGGCACATGTGTCCATGCACTCCACAATTTCCAATCCATAATCAGAATTGCATCCCATGCCTCCCAGTCCCAAATGCCTCTCATGCATTGGCCTCAACTTCCAATGCATTGTCTAGTAAATAATGTTGTACAAGTAGGGGAGATTTGGGACCATTAAGGTAACTGCACCTTAAATCGCACAGTTAAGCAATTCAGCATGGTTTTCACTATTATATTGAAAAATAAATTGTGGGGTCCCATTGGTAGTCAAAACAGGATTCTAGATTCTCTTAGAATGCATTTTTTGGACACCATATGAATAAACTACGAATTTTCAAAGTGCTAAAAATAGGTGCACCTAAAAGCGATCATAGAGTCATATGAGTAGTGGGAGTACATTTTAGGCAAGAATATATTTTAAGGATTGTGCAATTTTAGGTGTAGTTACCTTAGAAGACTACGAGTTATCCTGTGAGTTATCTTGCGTTCCCAAACTGTGGGAACGCAAGATAACTGCTGGTTGATGTGGTCGAAATAGTGCCACGTCATTTTCAAAAAAAAAATTAAAAAAAAGAATATGCTCAAAATGATATTTTGAAAGAAAAAAAATCTAACAGCCCGTACCGCTGTTCATAGGGTCGGGCCAAACTAAGGAACGGGCCTGAAACGGCCCTCTAGAGGCCCCAAATCTCTCCTAATGCATGGCCTGGGCAAGACTAAATATGAGATTGTTGGGCCACAATAAGGTAGACAAGCCTATTACCACTTTAATTTGCAATCGAAATATCTTGGGGGCAACATCAACAGGGGCATATATTTTTCCAGAGGTGTGCTTGTTTCACACATCAAACCTAAGTGGAATTATAACTTTCCAATTAAAATTGTAATTTATGTGAATATATAAAGTGGTCTACCCTAAAATTACACAACCTCCTACAGAGTGAAGTCATAAATGTCCTATAAACAACCTGTAATCATCTTTCCATATATCCAATGGTACTTGTCTTCACCATTAAAGTACTGACATGCTGCCTCTTGTTGACATTAACCCCTAAAAGCCTATTGTTCCTTTGGGGGACAAATGAGATTTTGGGCAGGTATCTATGGGCTAAATTTTTGCTGTGATTTTTGAAACTTTTTGTAAAGATAGAAAAACCACTAAGCTTTGTGGGATTATTTTTTTTTTCAATTGATGCCCGGAAAAAAATGTTATGCCCAAATAAGCTCAAAATAGCGTTTGAGGGGCAGCAAAAATTTTTTTTAATTTTTTTTTAATTTTTAGTTTTTAATTTTTTTCCATACAGATTATATTTTTGTCTATATGGAAAGCTTTGTTTCTTTTCATTTGGATTTGTTATGAGAAAGTTATAGACAATCTTGTTTTTCGGGCATTTAGAGTATCTTCTTGAAAAAAAAAATAACTTGTAGAAGTCAATTCTGAAAGCTATTTTCATAATTTTTTGCAAAAAAAAGTTCCACAAGGTTTAGTTTTTTGGCTAGAACAATCTCACCATTGGGATAAATGCTTTTTAATTCCATATAAATGATGTTAATATTTTAGGTTTTCCTTCTATCTTGTACCTATTTATACTTAACGATTTTTTTAATAATGAAAATTAATTTTTTTTGGATTTTTTTTTCCTAGATTCTCAACTCAATTCTCCACTATAAAGATTTATAGCTCAAAACTTTGTATTGCAAAATATTTAAGTTAAAATGTTCAAAGTCATAAAATCTAGTCCCGCAATGTGCTGAAAAACTTGTTTTTTTTACTTTAAACGCAAATATCTTGCAATATGTGCGGTCAAATATTTTGAAATTTTTGGTGCATATGCTCATCTAGTTAGGTATAAAATCCTATAGTTAGAGATGTGCTAAAAGAGCATTTTTAAATTTTTTTACTCTCTGCTATGAAAATGGCAGTTTTGGGTGTTTTTTGGCAGAAAAAAGGCCTTGGGCCTTTAGGGGTTAATGTAGTGATTTTGTTTGAAGTTGGTCGGATTTGGATGTTTTTTTGGACAGAATTGGAATCAAAAGTAGGATGATAGAATTGGGTAGTAAGTGGAATTGGATTGGTCTACCTTATGTGGGACAAAAAAGCCGCCCGGTGAAGAGTGTTCAATTTTGTATTTTGTGACCTCTAATCCTGAAGCTAATTCAGGATCCTTGATTCCAATCATGAATTCTAGTTCACCAAATTTAATCTCTGTAGCAGATAATGAATTCTTACAATTTCTTACAGAGGAAAATTAGGAGATGGATCTACCAAAATGTAATCTTAACCCTAGACTGCTACCATGTGCTCCACAATTTACAATTTATGCATAGCAATTTTAAATCCCTTGTCAAAAACCATGTCTCAAAATGCAGTGAGCGTCCGAGAACTAAGTTACTGTAATTTTCTTAAGTTTCAATAGTTATGTTCAAATGTTCTCATTATTTGTGCACTGCTCTGGGGTTACCCCTGAGGAAGCAGTGCTCTACTTACTATATTGCTAATATAGCAAATTTTTATACCGACTCAAATACAAAAACCAGCGTTCTTGACACTCATACATTGCATGTTTTGAAAACCCAAAATACTATTGGTTTTGTATGAATTCAAGCCACTAGTTTGATTCATTATTTTTTTAATTTCTTTTTTGTGTTTTGTAACATTAAAAAAGTTTTGTAATGTTACAAAATACAAAAAAAGAATTAAAAATATAATGAACCAAACTATTGGCTTCCATTCATACACAATCAATAATATTTTGAGTTTCCAATGGAAAAGATATATATATATATATATATATATACATACACACATATATATACACATGGAGTGGTAGGAGGTAGAACAACCCATGTGGAATAAACAAATTAGAATTTGTAGTTTGTGAAGCACTCATGGTTAAGTCAAAAACAAAGAATTTTGTTAAAAGTGGAATTTCAGAACCCATTTAGGCATATTAGAATAACTCTTCTAAAAAACTTTGAACTACAAAAAAGGTGGTAAATGAAGACAATTTTCACCTCTAAAAATCCATTTGGCATTTTGAATGTCCAATCAAAAGTTATGGACAAATTTGAGAGAGGGGTTGGAAAAGTGTTATAGAAAATGTCCACTCCAACCCCTCTCTCAAATTTGTCCATAACTTTTGATTGGATATTCAAAATGCCAAATAAATTTTTGGAAGTGAAACTTATCTTCACTTACCAACTTTTTTTTAGTTCAAAGTTTTTTGAGAAGAATTATTCTACTATGCTTAAATGAGGTCTGAAATTCTGCTTTAAACACAACTCCTACTTTTTACTTAACTATGAGTGCTTGAGAAACTACAAATTCTAATTTATTTATCCCATATGGGTTGTTTTACGTACCGCCTATCACCTCATGTGTATATAAAGAGTTGTCTTCTCACTAAAAAACTCAAAATGAATTATTGATGGTAAATGGTAAGATTGCATTAGCGTATTACTCATTGAATTGAGTATTTTTGGCAAACCATCATTCTCTACAAATATTTGTTGATTTGTATGTTTGGTACTAAAATTAAAAAAAAGAAAATGGAACATTAGAGGGATTTCGGGGGCCTTGGAGGGCCATTTCAGGCCCATTCTCTAATCTGACCAAATGGCGGTACGGACATGTCAAAAAAAAATTTCAAAAAAAATAGGATTCTTTTAGCAAAATATCATTTTAAGCAAAAAAAAGAAAAAAAACCCCAAAAAACGACGTAGCAATCCTTGTGCCACGTCAGCCAGCTGCAGCAACTACATTCCCGCAGTCTGGGAATGCAAGGGAACTTGGAGCCCTCCAAGACCCCCAAATCCCCTCTAATGAATACCATAATTTACTACCATTATCTCGGTACCAAAGCTTACATTAATGCTTGAGAGGATGAATTTTGTGGATGAGGACTCCAAAGAAAGAAAGGCAGCCTTTCTAAAGGCTACTGAATGTTATGTGAATCCTTCTTGTCATTGATTTCTTACTTCTGTATATCTGTTCATGTAATTCTAATACTAGAGCAACAATTCAATACCTTAAGATTGCTTGTTTTGTTTTGTTTTGTTTTGTTTAATTGTTTGTTATGTTGAGATCTCCTAGACCATGCGTCTCCTGGTTGTGTGTTTGGTACCGTTGGAAAACCCTTTGCAAGGAGGGGTGCACGAGCTTTGATTTGTGGCGTACTGACTCACAGTGGAAAAGTTATTGAAGTTTGAAGTTTTAATGAATTAATAAATTAATAAATTATTTACATTTACTTTTGTTTTGGTTGTGGCACACAGGGCATACTTCAAATTACGTTGTTTTGTTTTGATTTTGTTTTGTTAAATTATCTTTATTTTGGAAAAAGTATAACTTTTACATTGCGTGCCCTAACTCCACAAAACATAACCTTTGCACTCTTCCGTGCATAGAGCTTTCTATTTGTACCAGTTTTGAGGCGTTTGGACCTACGATTTGAAAGTTATGAATTTTTTAAATTAAAAAATTAAATTATATTATCTTTTATTTTGAAAGAAACATAACTTTCACATTGCATGTCCAAATGCGATGAAGCAAAATCCCTTTCACTCCTTTGTGCGTAGAGCTTTCTATTTGTACCAAGAACGCACCTCTTATACTATAACGGTAAGAAAGTTATTGAATTTCAAAGTTTTTATGAATTAAAAAATTAAAAACTTATTTTGTATTTTTATTTTGGTTGTGGCAACGTTACAAGGCACACTAGTCCATACCTTAAATCAGGCTTTTTGTTTTGTTTTGTTTATAAGTTAGTCACGATGAGATCTTCTAAATTGGGTGTCCCTTGGTCACATTGTTAGTGGGGTGTACGTCTTTGTTTTGTAGCATTTGGACATACAATGTGAAAGTTATGGATTTTTGAGTTATTTTTGGATCTTAAATTATCCTAAATTGTGGATCTTTTGGATTGTGCATCACTTGGTTGTATTCTTAGTATCCTTAGAAAGCTCTCTGTGAGGAAGGGTGCATGGACTTTATTTCATGGCGTTCTGACATACAATGTGAAAGTTATGACTATATCATGACAAAAATTGGGCCAACAATACAAAGTTGTACCAACCTATTTGAAATATGAGGAGATTTTTTCGAAACTAAAATTTGATATGGTTGATTGGGATTGTATAAGATATCAATGTTGATATTGCAAAAGAAATTATGTAGGACTACTATAGGGTCCATGAATGCTACATACTCTAATATATATATATATTACAGTAGGCTACATAAAAATATCATGTAGCAGGAACTTTCATTAATAAGTTAGTCTCGACAAATAGGGGCCGTACAAATTTTATGATTATATGGTGAGCTTAGATGTAGACAAATAGGGGCCGTACATAATTTCATACATATGAAAGAATGGACATAGTCAAGAAATCTACAATGAAGGGTGGTTGACTGAAATTGTGCCCCAATATTAATAGTGTGTATATAAAAAAAATGAAATGTAAATGTAAGTATAAAAATTAAGTGTAAATATATTCACAAGTAGCAATTGCAAAAAGTGTATGAATTTGGAGGTTTGCCTTAGTAGATTCAACAAACAAAAAATTGTATAATAGAGGTAATGAGTTTATAGTCCATTTAACTTCAATCTTTGAAGCCATATACATTAAATGCTTTCAATCATATTGAATGGGAAGTTCATGAGATAGTTATAGTGGGGATTTTAAAGTCTTATGTATTCAATGATAAATTTGTTATTAAAAAAAGCCGCTTGGTCAATGACACTTGAATCGATTGTTGTTGGTTTCAAAGTATATCCCCTGTACATGTAAGTAGTAGAGGAAAGTGAAATCTGTAAAGAAAGGTAGAGGCAAGAAAAATTTGGGAAACTTAAATTCTATATGTAAGATTTCCCTACTTAAAAAAGCACATGAATGAATTACAAAAAACCACAGGGTATTGGAAATATGACCCCTGTAGCTTTTTATGTATAAAGATGATTGTTTTAACCCCTAAAGTCCCAAGGCCATTTTTCTGTCAAAAATCACTCAAAACTGCTACTTTTGTTGCATTCATCTAAAAGATCAGAATTTTTTTTTTTTTTAGAAACTAACCGTAGGATCTTGTACTACACTTTTTATAGATCATGTAGTAAAAATTTAGTGGTGTTTGACCATACGGATTGAAAAATATCAGCATTCAAAGTGAAAGAAAAAGTTTTTTTCAAGAAGATGCTCTAACTGCCCGAAAAACAAGATTGTCCATAACTTTCTCATAAAAAATCCAAATGAAATGAATCAAAGCTTCCCAAATAGGCAAAAATATAATCTATAAGGAAAAAAAATTTAAAAAATTAAATTAAATTTTTTGCAAAATTTTTTTGCTGCCCCCTCTCCCTTGTTTTGAGCTTATTTGGACATAACTTTTGCTCCCGGGCACCGATTGAAATAAAAATTACATTCCCCAAAACCTAATAAGTTTTTCTATCTTATGGGAAAGTTTCAGAAAGTTTCATTAAAAATTGAGCTCATAGGAACCTGCCCAAAATCCATTTTGTCCCCCGTAGGGACAATGGGACTTTAGGGGTTAAATATAATATAATTAAATTAAATAGCCCTATATCAAATACCCTTAGCTTAAGTACCTACAAGAGAAAGGGGTGTTTTAAGTATAGTCCTAGTAGTATAGCCTTTTAAGTGATGACCTTTGAGTAAGGTTTTTAGTATAATTTTTTATTTGAATAGGTGCATGGATGAAAATATATGTATAAGTTTAATATGATTGGTAATGAAGAAAGATCAACTTCAAAACTTTCAATCAACACTATAGATAAATGAAAAATCATTTGGACAAAACATTGCCCATACTGGTATTTGTCCGCATGTATGTCTCAGTTCAACATCCCAAATATAGAAATTGGAGTGCTTAGGGACATGGGGGCTCAATGTCCCAACTGAATTTTTTAATTTGAATTTTTTTGAACTCAAGATGTTTCATAAGAATGATTTTAAGAAAAACCATGTGGTGTTGATATATGGAAAAAAAGTTAATATAGATTATAAATTTTGAATTACATAGTTATTGTTTAATGATTGTTATCTATCATGCTATTGTGAATGATTATAAAAAAAAAATTGAAGCTTAAAATTCACCGTTCCTTCTACAATTTAATAGAATTATACAAGGACAATGAAATTGTAAACATCAAAATTAAGACTTATGATTTTTTAAACATTATAATCTCATGGAAGATATCCTATAGAAAATCTAGATCCATTTGTTACAAATTTTACATTTTTCCACAAATCTTAACCCAAAAGGACAAGATCAATTATCAACCTATTCACTCAAAATGATGTTTTTGGGACCTATATTCTAATAGGTGCATTCATCATTTCTACAATAATTTTGCCAAAGTCATCTATTGACCACTTTTTGGTCTCTAGAGTGTTTCATAGTTAACCTTTGAAGGACCAAGGCCATGTTTTTGTCAAAAAATACTCGAAATTTCCACTTTTGCAACATTCATCCCAAAAAATGGAAAAATGTTCTTTTTAGAATTTAACTATAGGATCTTGTACTTCACTTGTCTCAAATCATGTGCTAAGAAAATCATAAATTTTGACCATATAGATTAGAAGATATTAGCATTCGAAGTTGGAAAAAAAGTTTTTTTGAACATTGGTGTGCAATTTGAGATGACTTTGATTTCCATTTGTGGAATTCTTTTGAATAGTAGACTTTGATATAAAATATCCTAATGTTGAAGAATTAAGTTAAAAGATTAGGAAAAGAATTTCAGAAAAACACACACTTAATTTTCATTCTTTAAAAATTGTTAAGTAGTTATCGGCCCAAGCTTGAACAAAAAATTATATCGTAAAGAGCTCTATGGTGGAATTGAAATACTACAATTCCAACAGTAAGATTATTCCAGCAATGAAGCAAATATAACTATGTCAAATAAATTTTAAAATAATTCCTTCAATAAATCTAGGGAATTCAAATAGGTCTCTACAATCTCAATTCCCTCAAAGGAACTCTGTGAATAATTCCCTCAATAAATCTATTTTCCTATTTTAGAGAATTTTTTTTCCAAAAATTGAGACGTAAAGAACCTACCCAAAACCTTCAAGTGTTTTGAAAGGAGACATTTGGGACTTTAGAGATTGACACTTGCCACCTATAAATTTTTTCTATTAAGCATATGAGTTGGAAACATGTCTTATTTTGAAGGTTGATAGGAAAGTGAGATGCACATAGAGAATCACATAGAAGATTGTTAAACCATACAATACCCCATAGGATATGGGGTGCATATATGTAGAGTTGTCAACGAACGCTAAATTGAAGTATGAGAGAGTTTGATAACAACAAATTTGGTGTATCCGATTATATTTGGTGCATGTAATCATTGCACCCATATCCCCTGCTTAAGGACAAATCTACCCATTGGCAAATTAAATCCACCCGTTGGCATTCAAATCCACTCATTAGAGCACAATCATCCAACCTATTGGCACTCAAATCCACCCGTTGAAGGACAAATCCACCCGTTGAAGGACAAATCCACCCGTTGAAGGACAAATCCACCCGTTGAAGGACAAATCCACCCGTTGGCACTCAAATCCAATTGGAGTACAATCATTCAACCTGTTGATAGTAAAATCCACTCGTCTGACCCGTTGGCACTATACACCGTTGCCTCTACATTCTCAATATGTTGGTATTCACAGTTTCACACCTTACCATCACACCCAAATTATAACTTAGAATTAAATATTCTTTGAAACAAAGATATTTTTGAATGTATTTAGATCTATTAGCCCAAAACATTTGAAACGCTAAATTAACCCTTGGACTTTTGATAATATTACTATAAAGACTTTAGTGGTCGTGCATATAATTCATTTTGATAAGAAGTTTATTTCTATTGCAAATTTTCATGCTTTAATTTTAATTTTAGGGAGGTTTGTATAATTTCTAGCTCAGAAACCAAATTTGGATGTGAAATGAATTTTTAGGATTAAGGATTTTTTTACTAATAGCAATAAAACCAAATATTTTTGTTATGGCTGTTGCATATTTCAACATTTGAATTGTTTTTTCTAGATACAACCACTTTGTTGCATAAATTTTGTTCACTTGCATTCCTTATATTTTTAACTTAACCTTCTCTTTATTCTTTATAATGTGGTAACGTTTTTCAACAACAAATAGTTGTTTATATCAAGAGAATCACTATTTGCTTTCATAGAACTCCCTAACTATTAATTATCAACATTTTTGATGATTGCTATCATGTGTTTAATTGCAAAACATTATAAAGTTCCACACTGAAATTGAAAATGTGATAAATGATTTTCATGTACATTAATATTAAAGAAATTGGTATGTGATTACCTTGGTGATGTAGTAGGAGTTTTTTCATATGCATGAATATGTATGTACTTTATGAAATATTGGATTAGATTGAGAGTTATTGTTCAAATTCACAAGACCTTTAAGTTTTCACACAATTTTTTGTATTTTTAATTTGCATTCTAGTAGTGCAAAAATGAAAGAACAATGAAAGAACACACCGAGAAATAAAAAATTTGAATATATAATTCATATTTTGAGTTCTCCTTTCTTACGTTGCAATAAATTGTAATTTTTTCACATTGATCTCTTGATCTTTGGATTCACTACAAAATGACATTGCATGGTGTAAAAAAAGGAGCCAAAAAAAAAAGTCATTTATGCAACTTATCCCACTAATAGTGTCAAACTAGAAAAATGTATTACATAGGGAGTAGGGAATAATGGCATGTGATATGGACTTTCATGTGTATCATATTAAAGATGATAAAATTTGATGCAACATTGAACAATCAGAACCTCTAATTGCTTTGTTAAAGATAATCAAACTCATGTATATGCCAACCCTATATTCTTTTCAAGGATGACAATGATTTGTTCTAGCATTTCACTAGTTGGTAGATCTTTGTTTTAGATTTGGTCGTAATGCAACCCTAACCAATGAAAGGCCTTTGATCGCATTATTAAGAATAAACAAAATCATTTATATGCCATGCCTGCGCTTTCTTTTAGATGATATTTAATGACATGCCCTAGAATTTCACTAGCTAGTTGGTAGATTTCTGTTTTTAATTTGGTCTTGCTATAGTATGTTTGAATAGAAAGTATTTCAAGCCAGTGACAATGACATATTTTGTTGGAAATATAGATACTAAGATTGACAATGACATATTTATTTGGAAATATAGGTAGAATTGCATAGGGTGGGATGTTATAAAATAGAGATGGTCTCAATCTGACAATAATATGTTCAGTTGAAAACATAGGTAGGACCACAAGGGGTGTTGTGTATAAAGATGATCTCAAGTTGGCAAATGACATGTTCAGTTGAAAATATAGATAGGACAATGGAGGGTGGGGAGCATATATAGAGAAGGATACCACATTTTTTGCATTTTCTCATATGAAGTACTTGAAAAGAAAGAGAATGAAGAGTGGAAAGAAGTGGAAATGAAGAGTACCAATATGGAAGAAGGGGAAATGAAGCGCCTAAAGAAAATGAAGTGTAGAAAGAAGGAAAAATGAAGTGAGTGGCAAGAAGCAAAAATATAGAGTATGGACAAAAGGAGAAGTGAAGAATATAAAATAATTGCAAAAGAATTATGTGGAGGCAACCAAGAGCTTGGAAAGAAAGAATGCCTTCTATCTTGATTTCCACCTAGTAGCTCGCTAGGGGAAATTTTTGCCTATGTGCTCGAACTCTGACCTATACTTAGCCAATTTCATTATTCTATATTCTTTTTGATAAAACCAAAAGTTCCTTGTCAGTAATAGAGATTACCCCTTTATATTTATCCTCCACGGGGCTTTGCACCTAGGCCTAAACCCTACTTACTCCACTACATAAAATTTAGGTACTATAGTATTATATACTCCCTTTCACCTACACAAAATAGTGAAATTAGGTTGCCCCACACTAATTTCTCGACAATCCACACTATAAAAATATTCACTGCTTTTGTACAATGAAGCAATCAATTCAGAGCCATGTGTATATCTTAGATTTGTGCATCAGTTCAAGACTTGGTTCACATAGTGACATGCACCTCCATGTGGAACAAGCATGAGGTAACTTAGTTTATCTCAGGTAAGGCAACCTAATTGACAAGGCAACCTAATTTCACTATTTTGTGAACAGCAGAGGGATTTTAGATTATTCTATCGCCACTAAATGACAGATTATGATAAGCCGGGCGGTTTAGCGAAAATTTCCCCCGAGGCGGAAACCCATTCCCTAGTGCCGATGCCTTCCGTCGAGGGGAAGGAACTGAGTCCAAGCACAAAGCCACCTGCTGCCCTAGCACCTCAACTGAAACCACAAAATCCTCCTTTCCAAGCTTAATTTCCCAACCTTGTGACGCATTTCTCCATGTTCGTTTCCATCGTTCAGTCATGGTTTGTGGCCTTGTGGGCGCTTGTGCACTCTTGCTGTCGGGGTGCGCCTTTCGGGGTTTTGCGCTCTTCGGAGGGTTTAGTGGGTGCGATGGCCCCGTTGGTGCACTTTTGCCAGTTCTCGTGCTTGCACTAGTGCATCCAAGGATCGAGGAGAAGCAAGGAATAGCATTTGTAGAGGAAAGGCTACGTCCCCAGTTTGGAGGGCTCTGGGGCTTTTGGGTTGCGTTGATACAGCACTGGGCACCATTTGTGTAGGTTTCGAAGATGGGGCATGTTTCTTTCGATGCCGGAATCAGGTCAATTTGAGCTGAGTTGTGATATCTCCCTGGACTTGGTTTAGTTCAGCTTTCCTTGATATGCTTTCACAGGTCGACCAACGGTGAAGTAATTGGTTTGGAGAAAAAGTGTGGGCACAAGTATGAGCTGGACATGGGGTTGCACGGGGTTGTAGGATTTTTACTAAGTTAGGGCTAATATAGAGGAAGTTTAGGGGTTCTTGTGTGTTACTGGTTTGAGAAGGATTGTGACAGAGAAGGAGGAGGCCATGGATTAGTCCTTTTTTGGGTACCTGGTGTGAATTCATGGCAGCAGTGCAGGCCTTGGCCCCTGTACCTGTGGCCTATCCATCTCCTGCAACGTCTCTGTCCACTCCCATGACGGCTGCGTCTTGGGGCGCTGGTGCGCTCCACCAGCGCCTCAATACTTTTGTGAAGAAATCTCTCATTCAGCAGCTCGTGCCCACTGGTGCTGTTGTAAGTTCTTTCGTTCGGGACTAATCGTTGATGTAGCTGGGAAGTACTTAACGTTAACGTTTTAGTTAGTTGCTTAGCCTCGTTAGAACGCACACAATGCATGGCATTCGAGTGAAAGTGGCGACGGAGGCAATGAACCTCCAGCTCCGTCAATGGTTAGCTTTGCTTAATTGACCTGTCCCGCAGGTAACTGGACTCTACGATTGCGTCGATGACAGCTGAGATGTTCAGTTATTTGGTTGCAGGTCTGTGACCTCTATTGCGGACGAGGTGTTGACACTCAAAACTGGGCAGAAGCCGAAATCGGGAAGTATGTCGGCGTTGGTACGTGGCTTCCAGTGCAATTGAGTTTCAGTGTCGGAAATCCTGAAGAAACTGTAACTTATTGTCATTGTCATTGGCTAGTCAAAGAGGTTTGACGAGTTTTTTTTATAGTTATTTTTTACCTTTGACCTGTGAATACCTTGTACTGTAGTGTTTTTTGCTAGAATCAGAGCGATTCTGAGACGTACTTTATGAGTGCTCGGCTAATGGCTTTTTCCATCCTCTCATTTTTGCCTCGTTGGCACGAGTCAAACTACAGTTTGGCAGTTTCTGCAACTAGTAATGTTTTTCATTTTCTACGTGAAGATTTATCATCATCAGCATTGGAGGAAGCAAAGGAGCAGTGGGAGAAGAGTGGGAAACCATTTGTTGCAAGATTTTGTGAACTCAACCCGTGCATGGTAGTTCTTTTCTTGCCTTCATGGCGCAACCATTGCTGCAGAATGCAACTACCTGCTATTGAACTCCTAAAACCCTCAGAATTGGCAGCTTATATTCCCCAGCAGTAGGCTAAGTTCTGCAACTCACTCATTAGTCAGAGAATTGAATAAACACGGTGATCAACTCAGGTTGTTGCAAACCTTCGTGAAGTCCAGCTAGGGTAGCTAAATCGAAGGGGAGGTTTAGAGTTGTTCAAGCATCAATTCCGTCGCTATTGTTCTCCTTCACGATAAGGATTAAGGACTTGAGAGGTTTGGAGTGGTAGACATACTTATGATTGAATTGAAGCTACCAGATTGAATTGGAGCTACCAGATTCTAGGAATTTGTTCAATAGAATTGTTGATATTCTTCTGGATTTGTTCAAGCGAGCGAAGGGTTAAGCCTATTTTTTCACATCTGATGTAATGCAGGTAGATTTGGAAAAGCACTTGGGTGAAGATCTTCTCTCCGCTGATATAGTCACTTGTCTCGCTCATCTGCAGGTTGTTCCTTTTGGATGTATTGTTTAACTGGAAGCTAAATGTGACTTTTACCTGTAGAGATATGAATCGTTAGTGGATCAAATGCTTTTAGCTCTCACCACATGGTATAACCATCGTTTGGTGAGTCTGACTTGTTCATGATGTGACTTCAGTGGTCTTAGTTAGTCATCTGGTTTTACTTAGCACTCTATTAAGGATGTACTATATAAAATGGAGGGATCAACCTGATGTTGTTTATTACAATGCATATGCTTATGTATTTTTTGGAGTGTTTGGTGCAGGATTGTTTTGCAAGCGAAGATATGGTGCGTCAGTTCTTGAAGAACGTTGCATCTCTACTGAAGCCAGGTGGCTACTTCTTCGGAGCTACTCCCGACTCTTCCACCATCTGGTTTATTATCTTTCCCCACTGCCATTTCAATATAGCAATTGATATTGTATCTTACCAACCAATTATG
The DNA here is from genome assembly GCA_963969595.1 of Neckera pumila. Taxonomy (NCBI): domain Eukaryota; kingdom Viridiplantae; phylum Streptophyta; class Bryopsida; order Hypnales; family Neckeraceae; genus Neckera; species Neckera pumila. The sequence continues at coordinate 27,328,719 of OZ018409.1, forward strand.
AAATTAAACACCCATAGAAGTGCTGACATCAGGGCTGAGTCTGTTGGTTCACATGGTATTGGGGTCGTAACTTTTTAGGTACAAGTACCAGAAAGCTGTCGAAGGCGCAATGAAAGCCGGATCTCTCAGAGCAAATGGACAACTTCCCCGCGTGAAAACAGATTTGTATAGTATCAGCTTCGAAGATGACAGGTACTTTTCGTTTCCGTTATTTTAAGCTCAGTTGCTTGAAGGTTAATAATCGAACATTTGCAAACTGCGGGGAAGCACTTGTGAGTGATGATTCCCTCTGTGTGTAGGGAATGGATCCCGCTTGCGTGTATTTTCCTGAAACAAGAGCATGTCTATTGAAGAGCTTGTCAGCACGTCGTGTTCTCTTTGCACCCTAGTTTTTATTCAAGGTTGTTGGAGGTAGACCCTTATGCCTGTCTTAGGCTGACTTCCTGCAATAACGTAGAGGCGTCGACTGCTGTTGATCCCCTCTAAGGTGTATTTTTAATGCACTCTAGAACTAGGGTCTGGCAGGTTAGATGGCAACTATTGAGTGATCGAAGAGCTATTATTATTTGAGTGCCTGCGACGTCAGGAGACAGTCGTTGGTTTAATCATTTGAATATGGTTAAGTCTGTAGTTGATTTTAATATATGCTGACGCTTTTTCGCCTGCAGGTTTAACTTGTATGGATCCAGATACCAGCTACGCTTCACCGATGATACTGTCCCACCTCAACCGCAGATCCTGGTTCATTTCCCGAGTCTGATAAGGTGCTTCTTAATTCCAGTCTTTAATATTCAGGGACTATAACGTCAAATTTTCAAATTTTTATTTCTGCACTCGATTTGTACGTGTGGTGTTAGCAGAAAGTTTGATGCTTTCGATCCAGTGCATGCATTCTTTGTTTTTCGTTCGTGCTTCGGATTGTTCGATGCGAGCGGGAGTTGTCGCTGGAACTGACCTGGTTCTGTCTTGAGTTTTCTCAGGCTTGCAGAAGAGCTGGGATTAGAGTATGTGGAGATCCAGAATCTGACTGAATTTTACGAAGACTACCGGTACTTTTCGTTCTGAAATATTTTTTGAGCGTTGACCGAAAATTGAAAATGCTTTACACTGAAAAATGTAGAATGTTGGCAAGATTATACTTTAGGGTCTATTTATCGTAACCTAAGGTCAGTGATATCCGTCTCTATGTCAGATGCTCAGTCTCCAACTCTAGACCACATTTTACACATCATTGTATTGTAAGATTGTGAGACTCCGAGAAACCCTGACTCTGAGATGAATTGTGCGTGAATGCCATATGGGACACCGGTAGTGTTCCATTCGCAGAAACCCTTCAGAGCAGTTGTGGTACCTTGGTTGACGGTAAAGGAAATCCAGTTGTGGATGGGAAGTCTCGCCTTTCGCCAATTGCCCAAGACGTGCTAAGTACGTCCCAATCTCGAAGCTTCTTCAGTAATCTCGTTTCTTCTATGTATTGTCTTCCCGGATTGACTCATTGTTCCCATCTGGTGTTGCGGAAGGCTGCTGCAGAATGTGAACCAGTCTACTCAGTTCCTGCAGCATTTCAATTGTATTTGCATCAGTTCGAGGTTTAACCACGCCTTTTTTCCCCCTGTAGGTTTGTATACGACATTTGTTTTCAAGAAGCCTGACCCTGAGCAACGTGTAAGAGCTCTAAAGCGAGCTGCTTCATTTGTGCCTACTTCTGCACCGCCGCCTCCATTGACTGATGTCAAGAAGCACAAGAAATCTAGTCCTGCTCTTCATGTTCGCGTTCCTGCCACACCAGAGGAGATGTCCTTGAAAAAACGAAAGCTCTCGGCTTCTCCAGCCATCGCCACTTCGAATGGTTCCAAGTTACAAGAAAAAGAGGAGAGGACTCCCAGCAAAGCCAAGCCTGAAGCTGTCGCCAAGAGCGAATTAGGTCGCTCTTTCGCAACCCCCGAATCGAGGGGCCTTCCATCCACACAGAAAACTGAGAGCCCAAGGACAACCAAGCAAAGAACGCCGGGGGCCCAGAGATCTGAAAGTCCAAGCACAAGCAAGGCGCACGCAACTGGAGCTCCCAGTCCAAGCGCTAGCAAGCCTCCAGCATCCGTTGGTCAGAGAGTTGAAAGTCCAAAGCCCAAAGCATTTGAAGGAGGTCAGAAAACCGAAAGTCCCAGTTTGAGGATCCAGGAGTTGAAGGCAGAGGAGGGCTTCAAGAGCAACATACACGGAAGCTCTGACCCTGATACAGACAAGCCGAACTCCAGCGGATTGCGTTCGGAGACCGTCCAGAAAATAGATACTTCAAAGTCTGAGACTGAGCGAGCGGGGAATGAAAGTGCTCCAACTCCGGTACCAGTGAAGAAGAAACGAGTGTCGAGATGGTCTAGTGAATACTTTCCTCAGAAGACTGCTTTATCAGCTGAGCATCTACCAAGAGTTGATGCCATTCCAATTACTGTGCGTGTTGATAACGGTGTACCTCAGGTTAGAGGATTCACTGGGGCGGTGGGAGGTGCAACTAACGGTGGCAAATCTCAACATGATTCGAGATACTACTACAATACGAGCAGAGAGCCCAGCAGATCTTCCAGAAGCTCATATCAGAGGAAAAGTCCACTGCCAAAACAAGAGCACAGGAACGGGAAACAGCGCACCCCCAATCACGAAGAGAATTCAACACCGAGGCTCTCGGACCGTGAATCACAAGTCAAGGAAGAAGGTGAAATCGTTCCAGAGCCTCCTAGTCACAAAACCTCCAGCCCAAAGAGGGATAGACCCCCTGTGGGAACTGAGCTTCATTATGAAAGACGGATTTCACTGAGAACACAACTCTCCGAAACCACAGGAACCATGGGGTCCGAAACTCGCCTTGAGGCAGGCACTGCTTCCAACAGTCAAGTTGGACCTGCAAATCCTGAGAAGCCTCAACCGAGATCTGAGAAAGCTGAAGGTTTGACTTCGGACACTCGACCCGAGGAAGGTTCCATTCAGAAGAACGAGTCTACCATATCTGAAGCTGCTGTTTCAGATAGTACCACTGACAAGGTTCAGCATCATTCTGCTGAGCCTCTCACCACTGAACCTGCCAGTCTCCAGACCAGTGAATCCAAGAACGAGAGTCCGAGCTCAAAGTTCCGAAGAAAAGACGTGGCTATAGCTGTATTGACGGAGAGAATTTCAACTCAGAGGCAGGGAGATAATCCTCCAGCGACTTGTGCAACAGAGGAGGGAGTGGCAAAGACAGGCACCGAGCCCGCCATGAAGAACGAAAGCACTGCATCAACTGCACCCACGCAGTCTGGTCAGAGGAAAGAAGTCGACATGGATTTTGAAAAAGGCTCCAAGTTGAGCCGCGACAGTCCAGCTGCTCCTGCTGCTGCTGCTGCTGGAGAGCATCATTCCAAGCCAGGATCCTCACAGAAGCGAGAGGAGCCTCCTTCTGACACAGGGAAGAATCATCATCATCCGGGATCCAAGCGAGATTTCGAGCCGGCTTGGGAGACCAAGCCCCAGCGGTACACACTGCGACGTGCTGCATCCATGAGCGAACAGCAAGCTTTGGAGTCTACTCCAAATACCCAGGTGTGGTCCAACCGAGGTGCTTTTCCTGGGAACAGAGAGCAACAAGGAAGAGGACCACCTGTGTTTCACCCTCGCATTCCGTATGTGAATTCGGTCCCAGCATATGGTGTTGCACCTCGACCACCGCTTCGTGCACCAGAGAGAGAGAGAGTCAGAGTACCAGTTGTTGTGGCTCCGTTACCTGGATTACCTGGATTACTAGGAGCTGCTCCTTCGCCAGTTTTTGGAGATAGAGGCATGATCCCAGGGGACCGAAGGTTTGACAGTATGGGTCCTCCTGAAGGGACCCGTGGGTATAGTGACTATAGTCCGTCCCCTAACCGGGGACCGCGCTCCATTCGAGGCTCTTTGTACAATGACAGAGTGGTTTCTGCTGTTGCAGGGCCCAGAGGACCAGCCGAGTTTCCAGGAGAGGGCTCATACTCTGGTGCCAGTAATGGGCTGGGGGCTCCCTGGGAGGATCACTTCCAAGGGGATGGACGCACCAGAAACCGGTGAAAGCTTCTATAGCCTTGTGACTGACTATTTCCGTTGTGATCTTGCATTTGGTGGACATGATCACGTTTTTACAGGTAGAGGAGCTTTTTGTCGACTTCCGAGGTTTTGGGCAGCAGACTGAGAATTGATCAAGCTGCCATTGCTGAGGCTGTGATCATTGGGGTATAGAAATGTGTGGTTTGACGTCCATGTGGGCAACTTTGTAAAGAGGCCACAACTGGTTTCCGGGGTTGAGGGTAAGGTCTTGAGCGCCATGTGTGGCCACAGGGACGGGTCACAGGTACAGGACATACATTGAATTACTAAGTTCAAAATTTTGAAATTTCCCAAAGTGGCCACAACCGAGGATGGATTTGGAGTCCAAATTTTACAATTGCCATTCCCTTGCGCATCTCTGCTTCAAGGTGCCGTTTTTTTAATTTATTGTCCAGACATTCAAATGAAGATCCTGGGATACTTCTCTAAATGACATGGCTTGTAATTGAAACGCTGTCGAGGCGCATCTATGTTGAATTCAATCACCTCCTCCTGACTAGGAGACGCGTGTAACTTTACTTGGCACATCAATTTATCATATTTTTATTGGATGAGTGCAGCACTTGAATTCTTGGTGAAGACTAGTATGGAAGCAAATTGGCAAACTATGATTTTCTGACTAGGCTCCCTCATTTCAAAATATGAGGTCCTAGAAAAAGGCTGCGCATTCTACAGTACAAGCCATTCAGCGCATTCATTTGCTTGGACAATCATTATTTCTACACAGAAACGTTGAGATCCAGCTCAAAATTATTTATGAACTCGTTTTGAGAACACGGTTCATTTCAATAGGGATTTCACACCTTCTCTCCATTCTCAAGTTTCAGAGTATGAGGACGTGGCACTCTCCTTGAATTGCGGCAGGCCCATTGTGTAATTTGCATTTGTATACTCATCTGACAAAAGCCCCTGATGATGAGATCCTTCAGATCCTAACATAAAACCCCCAAATAGAATCCACGGCCCCTGTTCGAATCTAAATTTAGCATCAAAATGGCGGCACCAGCAGATTTCAAGCACGAGCAACAAGCCAAGCAAAGGAAGAATGAGAGAGCCTAATTAACAGTGAGCTTAGAGAGAAGAGAGACCGAAGGGAGAGGGCCAGCCAGATCGGTTGGTCGGTCAGTCAGTCTGTTTTTCTTTTGTAGCGCCGTAAACACTCACTTGCGATGAACAGTGTTTTATTGGTTGATAGCTCATGTCCTCTTCCAGATTGTGAGGAGTTTCACGGTGTGTCCACAATTTCTCGTCAATCGCCATCGCCATCGCTGTTGTAAAACTCTGTAAGCGATGACAGTGCTGTGCTGCTTCTTGGGGAATTTTTCGTTTGTGGGTTTAAGGTGAGGATCGGCGAGGAGAGCGCAGCATGCGTTGTGCAGCTCACAAAAAAAGAAGAATCTGGTCGGCAACCGTGTATGCGCAATTTGAGAGAGGTGCCAGGGAGTGAGCGAGAGAGAGAGCGTTCTTTGAGAGGCTACTGGAAAGGGGCAGAGAAATAGAGAAAGATATAGAGATATTGCAAAATTTTGGAGAGATTTTTGTACCTCGAGCTCTCTTTTTGCAGCCAGTTTATTTGCTTTCGGAGTGGCCGAGTTGCGGAATAGCGGCATTGGGAGTTGCATGAACTTCCAGGCGTATCTGTGTCGAGGAAATTGGATCCCAATTGTCTAGGTCTTGCTGTGAAATCTTCTGCACGAATGATCAATTCTGTGTGCGCATTGATAGAAAGAAAATGTGGTACTGCAACACTTTGTGCTAGGTTTTGGTACTTAAGCCTGTGATATGTGAACGTCTCTTTGGTTGTGAATTTTTCTTGGTTGCTGATTGTTCGACATTGTTCTGGTCTGTCCCAATTAATGCGAGTTGGAAATTCCACAACGTGGGGTCCTATTCGTCGCTTTCGGGGAATTGTTTGCGTATTAGAGATTCTTGTGTAGCTTCTTGATTATTGATTTGTGGTACCTTCTCGAATGTTGCCCCAATTTCCGGAGTATTCAGCATTCTTGAGGCAGTTAAGAGACCATTCTTGTAGGAAGAAAAAATCATGTGTGGAGTTATAGGTGGAGAGGAGGATGGAACAATCAAATAGCTCGGAGAGAATGGAAGAGGAGTCAAAAATGTCTCTACTTGCACAAAAATATTTCTCTAGAGGATGGGTCTGTTAGCCATTTGAGAGTGTTATGTAGTCTGTGGTCATCTCCATGCAACAACATGAAAACCTTCTAGGTTGTCCTCTTGAAGTATTTAAGGGTTACCGTGAGCTTGTTGATTGTTTCTCAGATCGTCTGGAGAAGATTGAAGGGTTCAAACTTAACAATGAATGTCTGCCACCCTTGGATTGTGTGCCATTCAACCATTGCAAATGTTCTACCATGTGATTTAATGTATATATTTTCTTGTTTTTCTTGAAGGTCGAGAGAGATGAACTCCGGTTTGAACTCTTCGGAGACGAATCGACTGATGTGCTCGTAGTGGACGAGTCGGTCGTCAACATGCTTCCGGTGGGCTTACCGCTTCAAATACCACTTATGTAATGACTGTGAACTACTGAGTACCAGAATTTTAGTGGATTAATGAGAAAGGAAGAACAACATAGGTTTGCTTGACCGAATTGGATTCGATTTTCACCTGATTGATTGAGAGATTTTCACCGGATTGATTGAGACTGTTGTTGCAGCATTCTGCAAATGGAGACGGAGGCACTACTTTAGGGCTTGCGCGGATAAAGCTCCATGAAATATTGCCAGAAGATGGTGCAGCCTCTGCAGTGTACACTCGAGCAGTGGAGAAGTTGTCACTTTCCTTGGCTCGGAACAACGCTGCTATAATTGAATTGAATTCGGAAGATGCATCGACTGTGCACTGCGCTCTTGAATCTGCGAAGCTTTATTTTCGGACGCGGTCCCACACTGCGACCTTTTGGAACTCATCAGATTGGCTCAAGCTCTCGGGTTACTTGGCTGCTCCTGCACGGGAAATGTTTTTCTATCGGGCCGGAAGGTACTGTCTGACATGACCAGAACAAGAGTTGTGTTATAGAGCATGAAACTCCATGACGAAGATAATATTGAACTGATACAATAGTAAGTGCTTTCATGTTTATGTTAGGCTAAAATATTGTTCCAGGATAATTGAATTTACGAGTTTGGGCTGCAGAACTTTAGAAGGTGAAGAGACAGAGCCACCGCCGCCATGCATGCCTGAAAGTTTTCGATGTTTGGGGAAGGCTTCACGTGCTTCTTTGAGTGGAATTGCTCGGCATCTTCGACTTCGCGGAGAGTAAGTATCTCTGTATTGATCATCAGCAGGGTGATTTCTAGCTATGTTTGAGGATGTAAGGAATGTTTCTTTCGATGTACAGCAGCGTGAAATATGCCTACGAGTAAACCCTCTTTAAGTTCCTGAATCATTTAACTGATCCAGCTCAGAGTGCTGTGTTTAGACGATAGTCCTTCTAAAACAGTACTAGTGGTTACTTCAAATCTTAGCGTAAAGAACACTGGAAGGGCTTAAGAGTAGTGGTCAATGATTGTAATATTTTTGTAAGTCAACATCACGCGTGTGAGATTGACTCTGCAACGGCTGAATTGACTGTTGCCTACAAATCTGACAGTAAAATGAAATCTGATGCTGACATATCTCCAAAGTTCACCACTAAATTGGGTTATAATGTTTGCTGGTTATTACAAATTTGCACTCATTTGCTGATTCGAGGTTACATATGACAGCGCGTTTGGTCAGCTGCTGGACGATTCCCCTCTTGGGACTGGAGAAATTTCCTCATCTGTGCTAACGGCGACAGCATTCCATACAGGCGAGAAGGGAGCCATCAGAGATTCCAGTGCTGCCCAAGAAGTCGAAAAAGGGTTTTTGCTTCTAGTTGCGTCTGATACACCTGGCTTGCAGGTGTGTTATACGTTTTCTCTTTTACCCCTTCCTTTTTCTATTTTCTTCTTTACGGTTAAATAATGCATAACTGAACACCATGAAGGAATAACAAAACATGAGCGGTCTTGGTTTCGTTTATGCACTTACTGGTGGTCTGTCACCTTTCTAAATATGTGATGAATGCTGGGATTGCGAGTTAAAGTAAGCTGCCTAACTAGATAGATGGTCCTTTCACCGTTCTCATGTGCGAATGAGGGTTCTTCGGTAGGGAGCAGTTAGAAAGTTGGATACTCTAAAAGCTGGTGTGTAATGTTGGTGGAAGCAGGTACTGGATCCTAGTGGCCGTTGGTACCTGGCTGACAATGCCATGGGTCCAGGAGACCTGCTGTTACTCACAGGAAAGACATTGGAACAAGCTACTGCTGGTGTGCGGAGGGCTTGCGTCTATCGTGTAGTCCCTGTAACTCCGACAACTGTGAACGCCTTCTCAGGCAGGTGCGTTGTCATAGAACCTCAGCCAGTTTATTAATTTTCTTAAAGAGTGTGGGCTCGATTGGTTTGTTATTTCAATTAGCTGGACACGACATTCTGATCGTAAGTCAGGCACACAATCAAATCAATCGATTTTGGGTACCTAACGAATTATAAATCCATTTTTTGCAGGATATCCTTAGAATTTCGACTCATGCCTCGTGTGGGTCGAACTATCGACTGCATGGCGGTAGCGCAAGCTGGTCACGCCATACCTGATGGATATGGGCCTATTCCAGTGCACATATTCCTCAACCATGTAATTGCCTCTGTAATTGCCATTGCCAACGATTCATATTTACGTATTGTGAGGCTCTTCGTCTTTGTCCTTGATCCCTTTTCTTGAAAATGTGGTTCTACTCTGCGTCTCAGGGGTTTCAGTGAGTTGTGTTTGCAGTCAATAAATCTGTGCTGCTTATTGTAAAATTATGTACAGGAACCAATCGGTTGCAATGCAGAGCCAACACTGCGAAGTACTCTTTCTGACCCTCTCACGTAAGTGCCAAGAATCAACCATCCTTGTCTCAACTGTTTCAAATCTTTAGGCTTTGCTCAGCTCTGAGGCCTGAACATTTTGTTCGATTTGCTCCCTTGCTGACAGAAGTTATAATTATTCGACCTCTCTATAACACTGTTCAATGCCAAGGAATCTTAATTTATTTTTCTCACACCTGTTGGCGTCGTCTCTTTGGTGCAGAGGAGCCCTTCTGGAGGATGCTATGGCATCGTTTTGTGGTCACTCTTATGGGGGTGGTACTTTACAAAGAGTCTATGACACGGTACAGTCACATATTCCATGGATATTCTGAATAAGGAAAACCCTAACGTTAGTCTAATCGCCAAAACCACATAATGTGAACCTAGGTGTTATTTCGTGGATGTCTTGTGTATTGCCCCTTTAGAAGTTGATCTCCTTTTATGACGGTCGCCACGATCGTTACTGATGCTTGTTTTCTCGCCAATTCCGAAGCAGTTAGGTTAGCATTGTACGAGTTAGTTAAGTTTGTGCTTCTTATTTGCGCAACTTTTTGACGTTTGCTATTGGTCTTCCAGATGCAATGCACAACGTGTGGGGCCACAGTGGAAGGAACCTCTATGGTTCACAACCTTGGTATGTTCGAAAGAGGAATTTGCTGATGACCTTTTTTTTATGGTTTCTGGGGCAGATGGAAGTTACCTATTTCCTCTGAGTGCAACAGAGTTGTTAATTTTGGGCATCGTCGATTCTATGATATTCCACCATTATTTATTTTAGGGATTTGTTATGAATCTGCATGTGAATATTGGCATGGATGCATGTGACAGCGTTGAGAGCAGCAGCCTCTGCTTTTAAAGGGGATGAACGAATGAGGCAGTTACATTCTGGATCTTTGCGGCTCGCTAAGCGCAAAAGAGAGATGGGAGAGCAAGTTGACATGGGCGGATTGAAATTGCCTGAGAAGGTATTGTCCATGGCATTCTCGTAAGTTGTTTCCAGTTATGACTATCTAGTTAGCAATAAGCTGTTGTGGATTATTCATGTTTAGATTCTGCAGCATACAGAAAAGTGGTGTGACCGTTTTGCCTTTCTGGAATTTCTGTCGATCGCAGGAACTTCCAAAGTCACCTGAGAAGAATGTGAGTCCACGTACTGGAAACCAAGGGAAGGGTGTGCAATATCCATTCTCCGTCAATGAGAAAGTTATGATCAAGGTACATCTTTCCATTTCCATCACTCAAATTTTGCAGTAAATCAATCACTATTTTTTGGACTTGTGAGGATTAGGGTTCTGTTTCCCCTAACTTTAAAAACCAAAACTGAACAATATGCAGAGACCGTTTTAGTTTTTGGGTTATTTCTTTCTTGCTCAAGAGATAGTAAATAGATAGGAAGGTTGTTACTTGACGTGGTCGTTGCAAAATGTAACATCTGTGTTCAATGAATATCTGAGACTGACTACTTTGTCTGCCTATTACATGAACAGCAAGAATGGACAAAATTACGTTCTCCTTGGAGATTTAAGTGTTGTGGAAACTGGAATATCTTGTTAACTGAGGATCTGTCATCGTGAGGGTCTGACCTGATGGCCAAGCTGGTGAAACTGACCAGAAAGACCGTTTCGGTGGCGTTAGGTCAGCCGCTCATAAAAACGAGTGGTTTCTCCAATTCATCTTTTGGATCCGCCAGACAGTATGTATCTTGGTATGGTCATGAAACAATTTCTCGTAGCACGAGTCTGACAGACTAATCCTTACCTGGTCGTGACACTTCAGCTCCTTGAACTTTTGCTGGCAGGGTAACAAGCGCACACCTGAAAAGTTTGTTGGAAGGGAAGCCTGCATCGCTACCCAGTGTCTGAATGGATGGTAAGGAAATCCACTTAATCGCTTTAACAGTTGGAGGACTCTTTCTTGCAGATTGGAACGAAACCAGGCTATAGACACGTAGTAGACTTGTTGCAAATTTCAGCCATTCTCATTTCCTCGGTTGTTCTGACTTTGCAAAGGCGTCCAGAATTGCACCCCTTTCTATTTCTAAGAGAGTTGACTTGCGCTTGTAGGTACTTAGTCCGGTTATTGGACAGTGGAGAGAGTGTGCGGTTGCAATACCGATCTTTGGCAAGGTCAAGTGACGACCACAATGGGGTGAGCGATGATGCGCGGGTTCCAGCTGCTCAATGATGAAGCCCATAGTCCAGGGAGCTCCATCCGTTTCCGAAGGAGGATATTTACGAAACACTTGCTCTCCTTGTACAGTTCAACTGCAGGCGACTAGTTGCTGACAGGGCTCCAAGTATGATGCGTAACGTGTCTGTCTGAATTTTAAGGAAAATTCTCCAACTTGGATAGCAAGAAGCTGTCACCTTCTACGTTGCCTGTTTCTGCATCAATACATCAAAGTGGACCCTGCTCTCTCCCCTTCATCACACTGCCTGGGAGTGGATTGTTTCCATTAGTAAGGGTGTACCGTTTCCAGAGCGTAGGGTTGGGGGGTAATCCAGGATTGTGCATTCGTGAAACTCCCTTGCAACAGGCTCATGACTTGGTAACTTTCAAAATGTGCACTGATGTTCAAATCGTTAGCAGAAGCCTTACGCTGTCACGGAGAAGAGTCCAGGGTGTAGGGAAGCACCTGCAACGATTCGGCAGTTACAGAACAATGCAATAGTGCCCTTTCTGCTTGGAGGGGATGCCTGAGGTCTACCCACACCTGTAATTTTAGTGACACTGAAACATCCACGCATATTGGTGACTTTTCTCAGACTGCCTGTCTTCAACACCTCTGTCCGCTTCTCTAACATCAAACTATGCTTCTTTTGCTTACATTTAGGCGGAGTTCAAAGGCAGAAAATGCAATAAATTGAAAAATTGAAGTATTTGCGGTCACCTCTTACTTATATGTCCAGTATCCAAATTTGACTCTTGAAGGCTGGTTCTGCTACTCTGGCTCCATCAATAGATGTATGGTATTTTAAGGTTATTTGAAGCCCTCATGGGCTTATCGTCACATGTTAACCCCTTAACGCTGAGACTCGCCGCAGCATAACTTACTTAGGAGACCTCAGAAGTGCTAAGGTAGACCAGCCTAACTCCGTCTCCAACCCATTTCCGCCACCCTGTTTTTGGCCCCATTTCCACCCATTCCACCATCCAAATCTGTCCAGAAGTGAGCCAATTCTATCTGGAAATCTGACAAAATCAGTGCATTTAAGTCATTTAGGGTAATGTGGCAATAGCTGATTGGTGAACACCTAGATGCTTGTAGGGACATAAGAAGGTGGTTATGGGTTGTTATTAGGGCGTTTATGACCCTAGTCATAGGCGCTTTAGTAAAACACTTCAAAAGTTCACAGAAATTACAATTTTGATCAGAAAATTATAATTTCACTTGGGTTTGATTCATGAAACATGCGCACACCTCTGAAAAATATATGTCTCTCATGGAATTAGCCCCAAGATAGTCAAATTGCAAATCAGGGTGGTAATAGGTTGATCTACCTTACATTGATGAGCTCAGGAACTGGTGAAGTTTTCGATAATGCAGGTCGAAGTAACCGTACCTTAAGATCTGGAAGTTGCTGCTTGAAATTCAATAACTGTGCAATGACACATGAGAGAAGTGTTGTGAATCGAAAAACTACACACTTTGTCCATGAAATCTGATGCGTTGACGTCCTCGTGCAGCTCCAATTATCACACTTTCCATGCTCTCTGAAGTTGTTCTGCGTGTGAAAAATCACCAAAAAAATTTCAATGCCATCACGAGGCTTCTGAGAAGAATTCCATCAATTTTGCACAACACACTACAAATTAGAGCATCAGCACTGCAACTCGCTGAAGCAACACTTTAAAGGTTCTACACCATTGATCTTCTAAGATCTTCTAAGATCAATGGTGCAGAACCTTTAAAGTGTTGCTTCAGTGAGTTGCAGTGGGGCTGCTCTAAGTAAGAATTCACAGAAATGCTGACAAACTTCACCAATTAATGCCCTTTACGCCAATAGTTCGTTCGCCCTTACCAAGATAGAAGTTGTTAACGATAAACCAAATAGACATGAGAAATGATCTTCATTGTACTGAGAAAAGAGTACATTTATACAGAAAATTCCTAGAACTACGGACGATGAATGACAGCGTCAAAATTATCTACAGTGAATTCATCTACAATGCCAGGTGGCAATTGGTACTGTGATCGTCAGGCAATCGTCATGCACGTTATTATCTGGCAGAAGCCAAGCTAGTATACATACTTTCAATAAGGATTTGATAATTTAACCCTGAGAATTTTAGGGATGCCCGTGTCAGGTTTTGCAGTTTCCTCCGATACCCTAATTGAAGAATTTTCTTTCAATTGTCGGCCCTTTTCATTTTTGGCTCCAGTTGCAAATAAAATTCGCCAAAAGTTAGAGGTAAACGGGAAACGTGTTCCCTAAGTTATTGGGAACAGCATGGAGAACTCTAACAAGAACGAGTGGGCAGACTGCAGTCTAAGAGTGCCCCTGTTTTCAAGCAACGATTCGGCATCCTTGGCAAAACCTTCGCTGGCTTTTTGGTTTCCTGTGCGTTGCGATCGGATGATCGCAAGATTCTGAGCGTCTGGTAAGACTGGACTGGCGATTATCTTTCCACTGGTAGCTCTTTGGACGATTTTGGCCCAGAATTGCAGCCTTGGGACGAACTTTTCCTCGGCTTGTCCGTGTACTCTGTTTCGTTGCGCTCTTTTGGTGGTTGCAATTTCTGTAGTATGTGATAAGAATTTGAATCATTTTTGAAAGGAATCTTTGATTCTGTTAATTCTAGGTCTTTGTAACTGGTTATGCTGTGCGATTCAAGCCCAGGATTTTCCTAGGGTTTGGAGCTGAGAGTAAGTGAGGGTCGCCAATTTGCATGTGAATAAGGCAGAATTCGCGGTGAAATTGCATGAGGCGGTTGCGCTGTGCTCAATTTTCTTCCGAAATTCGCAAATTGTGATTATAGTATATCTCATTTAGGTTTTGGTGGACACGGTCCTTAGGACTCTAGCTCGAGCTGTGCGTCTTCTTGCAAATATTCAGAGTATGTTCCAAGTTCTTTCGTTGAAGGGCTTGCAGTATGAGGACGTACGCTTTTAGATTTCAGGAGGTCCTTACACTATCTTTAAAGCATCAGATTATGGATACGGATGCACTTTGATTGACTAAGAAATTCATTAATTTTGAAGGTTTAGAGTAGAGCACACCGCATTAAAGGACCCCGGAGTAAAGTTTAAATTGTAACTAGTTTTGATGTGTTCTTCTGGCTCATGATGTCCTGGGGGTACTTTGATGTGTGACTAGAAGGTGCAGCCCATCTAGTGAAGATGGGCCGGGAAAAAAAAGGTGGTCCTGGTCGCAGTAAATCGCGGCCCTCAAGCAGCAGGTTTGTTTGTACCTATTTTAACAGATGAACTTTGTATTTGATTGTTAAGCGTTCTTTTTATGATTTTCACTATCAATTGTTAACATGATGCTAACAATCATATTAATTTTTAACTTATAAGTAGTAGAATCAAATTATAATATCAGTGGTCTTGGATGCAGCTTGGCAGCTGCCCATCCTGGAGCAGCACCTCTTGGATTTGGAGGGTATATGGGGAGCTCTCTAGTGGAGACAACATTCTCAGCTGAAAGGGAGGTCTCACAGGTACTACTACTACTACTACTACTACTACTACTACTACTACTACTACTTTTTTAAGATCTTGATTCATTCTGGTTTTAGCTCTCCTTGGCATATTCATGCACGGTCTGTCTGATCGAATTCCATACCATGAAGTCTGAAATTGGAGCATGGTTGGTTGATTTTTTGCCTCTTGTGTTTTGGAAGCATTCTGCAATAGTTTATTGTAACTCGTAATTTTTCGAGTTCCTTGTCTGATTCTAGTTTTTGGTTAATATAGGACCTTGATGGAGAAGCTGCACTTCAGCTTAAAAAGCTGTCCAAACGAGACCCAATAACGAAGGTTAGAAGCCCACCCTAAAAGTTTGATTGCATCCTGCGTAGAAATAAGCATTTGATAGTTTACGATGCTTGGAAAACCATTTGCTGAATCTCTTCATGATTGAGTGACCCTGCAGCTTAAAGCCCTTGCTGCTCTCAGGGGAATATTTAAGGAGCGTTCGGTTGATGAGCTGGTTGCAATTCTCCTCACTTGGGTGCGTCCTTATTGCAAAATATGTTTTTAAGAGCTTGCTTGGTAAATTCTTGAGTTTTTGGTGGTTTCTAGTACGTCTATTTGAATTGCACCTTTCTGATACCTTTTCTGGTTAATGACTATGATCGTCTGCAGCTCTCATTCTTGCATGAGGACCTGCGATTATGTGTGCCTCTGATCCTCTTGTGTATGCTCAATTAAAAAGTAGTGATCCATATTGAATGTATAGAGTCTCATTCATTTATGGACAGGTTTTTGAGTATAAAAGACTCGTGCAAGACAATAACCGGCAGGTGCGGGAAAATACTCATGGGGCAATGGCTGACCTCACAACGAATGCAGGGTGCGTCCTCACTTGTATTTTTGGTTTTCTACTTTGTTAGCATCTTTGTCACTCATGACTTGAAAAATACTATTTTTCTTCATATGGAAACTGGTCTTATTGATTGACTGTTGACCTAGCTTCATTAGCAAGCTGCAATATAATTAACTCCAGTTGTCTACTATGTCCTTCGAGAATTCCATGTACCTTGGACGAAAGTTAGACGCGACCATTAGATTGGCAACATCTAGACCTTTCTAGAAACGCTGGAGCTGTTTCCGAGAAGCTCTATCATGGATAATTTGGTTTACTATGTTTTAAATCGCAATTGTTCCAATTCTGTCAGCTGAAGCACTGACGATCTAAAATTCTTGATAAAAAAAATGTATTGATGTCTTAAAGGGTTATTGATTTGGCTTGTATTTTAGTTGCTCTTTATTTTGCTATTTTTCCTACGTACTTTTACTATCAAGCATTCTACCGAAACTTAGATTTCGACCTTTTCTGTGTCTCAATAGGAGAGGGTTAGCTCGCCACCTTCGATCATTGATGGGGGCTTGGTGGGTCTCTCAATTCGATCCTTCCAAAGAAGTTGCTGAAGCTGCTCAGCGATCATTTCAGGTTAGACGCATGATTGGCTGCTTTGAGTAATATCCATTTCGGACGTTTTAGTCTCACTTAGTTTGTGGCTTGTTGGTACACAATGTTTCGAATTTTAATTTGATCAGGCCATGCATCATTGTAGGTCCTCATGTTGTATCTTATGTTTGGATGACCATACTCACCTCTGCTGTTTCTTTGTTTTCCTTCTACTTAATTGCAGGTTACTTTTCCAGATCGGAAGAAGAGAGTGGACGTGCTGATTTTTTGTTTGAATGACATCATGACCCATCTGGACGAGAATTTGAAGTTGACTCCTCAGATGTTAACGGAAATGGGTACTTTGCCGGAGGAGGTTGCAGAGAAATTAGAAAGGGTGAGTTAATAATCTGCAATTTTTGTGAATGACGCGTGTTTTTCTACATTATTTAGAGCGGAACGGCTGTTAGGTGAGCATGATTTTGAGTTTTTACATGCTTTTTTGTCTAGACGCTCAGGGTTGCAGCATTTCCACCTCTGAGCTCATGATAAGTTGTGCCTTGCTTATGGACTCTTTTATTTGAAATTTGACTCTGCTCTGTATTTTTTATTCAAAGTTTGGGCCCAGTTTGTAGACGGAGTGCCTTCCTGTAGAACCTTACTATTTTCTTCGCATACCTTCTATTCGAGGTGCGGGAATCGCCTCATATTTGTCATGTGTTTAGTTTACTGTATTTTATTTATTTATGCATGTCTGCCATGGGAGTTAGTGCCATCTGCACCAATAGTTCTAAATCAAGAATATTGTGTGCAGATTTTATCATCTTCTCTACTTGCTCTGGCTGCACTACTTGATGTATTAGTAGGTTCATCACCCTCACTTTGGAAGGAGGGGCCTGCAGAGAGCACTTCTGCAGCTGGTGCCGCTGAAGGGGCAGGAGACGCTGTAAAGGAGGCTGCCACTTCACTCTTTTATGAACAGAAGTCTTTCCAAAGCTTTGTAAAGAACAAAAGTTCTCAGGTGCGGTCGGCTGTATATCAAACTCTCCGGACCTATGTTCAGCACATTCCACAGGTACTCAATCTGTGTATTACTTAAGTAATATCCATCCGTCGCTCCTAAGTTTTGGATTGCAAAATGAAGAGAGTCGTTTTATCTTTTTAGCTCCGGTGGCTCACGATTTTTCTACGGTTCTGCCTCTCCGAAATGTATACAGCTGGTGTTTCATTTGAAGCTACAAACATTATTTCAACACCTGTGATTGATTTTTGGTTTCTGGATGCAGGTCTTCTCTGATGAAGAGAATCTTGACAATTCTGTGAATCTTGTGCTGGGTGCTTTGGGAGAAAACGTAACAAGTTGTCATCAACCTATGTGGGACATGATATTACTTTTTAGTAAAAAATTACCTCAAGCCTGGGGAAGTACCTCTATAAGCAAAATAGTCCTCCCCAAATTGTGGGATTTTCTTAAACAGGGCTGCTTTGGATCTCAACAAATTTCTTACCCCTGTATGTATCCATTACTCGCACTCATTCCACCTCAATTCGTGACTTCTCCTCAAGGCTTTTTCCTTGAGTTCTTTAAAAACCTCTGGCAGGGCGTGTACATGCCTGTATTATCAACTGCAGATCGGCTATCCCTATTCAGGACTTTCCAAGAATGTTTTGTTTGGGTTGTTAAGAATGCTAAGAGGTGGGCATTTCCAACTTTTCCATGCGGTTCCTGTTGATTATAAAGAGCAAATTGTTGAAAGAAAATATAGTCTAATTATGCATGGTTAGTTTTGAGAGCCCATTTGCATTTAGGTGGCTTAGGTTCTTAAATAATATAGGTTCTTGCTAATAGCTCTGGTGCAGTCCGTGCTCTGATCTTTCCGACATCTGCAGATATCGATGTTAGTTCTATCATACCCCTTTCTATTCACTGGTGCTCAGTCTGGCTGACATTGCGACCGGTATTCCATGTTGCTGCAGATATGCTAAGGACGCAGACTGTAAATTATTGCAGGACTTTCTAGTGGAGGAGGTGTTGTTGAAGATAGTCTGGTGTCAGTATGCAAGTGTTGCCAATCAGTCTCTTCTAGAGAATTCCTCACTGGACCAAGACTGCGGCAACACTGTTACAAACTCTGCTCATTTGCAACCTGTTTTACCACCAGCAGTTTGGAATGATGTGGCTAATACTATTGTTGATATTTTGATCCTGCTTGGCCAAGAAGAAGGTGTATTAGATTCATTCTGGCCTGGATTTCAAACTGCATGTGTGAGCATTCTCCTGGACACGTCTTCAGAGAATGCATCGCGATTGACTCGTCTCGGAGATTTATTTTCTATTCTTCACGTGAAGATACCAGAAATTGAGAAAACAAGCAATGCGTGGCTTCTTCTGAATGCGGTTCAGCCATTTGTGGAGAAGAGTTTTCCTGCAATAAGACGTTCAGTGAGTTTACTTTTTTTTCTCTTCGTCGTATGAATTGTTATTTGATTACTTTGGTGGTGTCTCCTTCGAAGTTGAGGACGCTGTGTAGTAGCGAAGAGCTCTTCAGCGAATTGATTGTGTCCAAATGTTGAGTAATCCTGTGTTGATCTTAACCATTCCCTTATAATCTACTTAATTTGGTATCTGAACGCTGAAGCACTAGAATTTAGGGAGACAATAATTCTGGCTAGTGCCTAATAAGCTTGCGGTTCGTTTATGACAGGGACATCCAGAAGCACTGCGATTGCTTGGGAAGCTCATTGCGACTTATGGGACGTTCGCATTCACTTCAAGAGAACAAATTCTGGGCGATATCATCAGGAGGCAATTCCTTCAGGAGGTCGTTCCATGGTGCTTATCTGGAGAAGAGAGCAGACTTGTTGAACCTAAGATAGACCTTCTACTGTCTTTCTTTGAGGTGAAGGAATTCCATGATTATTGGAAATCAACAATAGAGTGTGCCGCGGCATGGCTGCGTCCGCATGACGAGCGGATGGACCTTGATGATAATGATCTGGCGCATGTAGGAGTTCTGGCTACTTTAGTTGGGAAATTCAGTGAAAAATGGGCAAGGCTGACGAAACCTGCAAGCAACGTGGCTGAGGATGACGCTGGGATGAATGTGATAGATCTATGGAGATTACCCAGACTTGATGCCGCTGGTCTGGCTGTTGCACGGAGTAGCAACCTTATTCATACTGAGAGTGTTCGGCTTCTAAGGTACATGGGTTCTATGCCTTATTTTACTCACTTCCTAATCACTCTTATCCTAATGGTCCTGGGATATCACTTTCTTTGATATCAGTGCTAATCCGTTGCGGACATGTGGTATTTATTGCGCGCCATCTTAATACTGTCTTCTCTTTATGCAGGAGTTTTTTGAGTCCCCAGAATCCAGAGGACAGTCTTCTCTCTTCTGCTGCTACTGCGCAATTGATGGAAGTGCTGTCAAATCATTTGATTGAGGTGCTGCTTTTGCTTGACACTCCATGGACTAGAGCTGCACCCGCTTTCATTTTGTCTGGTAATGTTCATTACAAATCGAATAAAACCCAAAGTGGTGATGTGGAGAAATCAATCAGCTTTGAGCTGGCAAAGTCGGCACTTGAAGTGGTGGAGGTTTCCATGCCGACTATTGGTGCTCTTCAACTGGAACCTAGTGGGACGCAGCTGCTCTCCACCCTGTTTTGTCTATATTGGGCTTTTCTGAAGCCCTCACCTAGAAAAGTCAATGATGAAGATTTTGATGAGTCTGAGGACGAGAGAGGGGTAGAGGACACGTTCCCGAATTCCGATGGTGGTGAAGAGCGCGCTTTGATTCAGGAAGTGACTTCAAGCCACCACATCGAGCAGAGCCGGTTCTCATTTCTGAATTGCTTAGAGACACTACGCAGGAGTAGCCCCCCAGCTATCTATCGGAAATTGAGGGTAGAGAGCCGTGAGCGCATACGGCATGTACTTATAGAAGTTGTGAGAGGCGCACTTGTTTCTGAGGAATCCTCAGACGTTTTTTCTACCTCTACTTTGTGCGCCGCTTGGGTTTGTGACATGGTTGATTACTTTTGCGTGGATGAAAACGAAATTCAAGACACTATATCCTGTACTCTTGCTCCAAGTCTCTCCTGGCCTACTTGGGTGGCAGATACCCAGTATATAGATAACACTATTCCAATTGTCAAGTTCCCTCGACAGAAAACTTTGGTTGAGGTCAGTTACTGCTTATAGTTTGTTTTTTGTTGGCAGTGTGTAGTTTGCGGAATTGAATTTGTAGCCTGCCTTTTGAGGATGTTGGGTTCGCTGGTCAGAAAACTGTCGTTTGCCTTTTATTTCAGGACTGAAAAGAAGTGCTTTATCTTCTATTCTTCAGTGGATGTACTTACTATTGTTCTACTTTGATATTAAGCAGGAGGAGGTACACCAGCGGTTTTGTGCATATGCTGATGTGCTGGCTACATATCTTGGGCCGGAAACAGTGTATAATGGGCGTACTTCCATGTCTATTGATACAGGTAGTGGGGAGTATAGGATATGGCTCGTCATTGAATTACTCTGCTCCTGGGAATGGCCAGGCGGCTCTGCTCCTTCGCACCTTTTTGAGTTCCTGTGTGACACTGCAAGAAACGCAACCGGACAAAAGATTCCTCCTTTACTGGATATGTGTTTTCGTTCTCTCTTAGCTGGTTCTTCTTCCGAAAGTTCAGACCGGATTGCCCAGGAAGGTCCTGTTGAGGATGATCTGTTTCTAGAAATGCGCCCCTCTACAAATGCATTGCTAACCTTGCTGAGAGCCTTGCTGGATGGTGAAGCTGTGTGGAAAAGAGAGGGTGTGGAACAGTTCTTTTCTGAGTACATTGCAAAGTCGAGCAATGCAGATGATTTAGTAGATGCAGGCTTGCTCAAAGTTCTGCCTTCTGTGTTGTTGATTTTGATGCCAGTGCTACGTAATCCTTTGATTGAGACTTCTGATGCCGAAAGTCTTGAAAAGGAGGGTTGGGCATTGAAACAGACTGTGTGTGATTGGTTAAACAAAGCCCTCAGCCTTCTACCTCGTGCTGACGTTGGGAAAGGATGCGTAGAGTTTAAAGGAAAGCAATGGTTGGAAGTGGCCATATCATGTTATCCTCTGCAGTTGCCAGGCCTGAAATCTGGTATTGCTGCAGCTGCTAGTGCAAAGATCAGCCTTCAAGAAACTTCCCTACTTCTGAGGTTACTACGAAGGCAATTTAGCATGGCACAATACTCCGAAACGCAGCTCATATCAGCTGATACCACAGACGTGATGCCCCAGCTTGGACTTGAGCTGACACTAGCAAGATTAGTCGCAGTGTCAGTGGCCTATTGCTGGCAAGATTTTAGTGTTGAAGAATGGGCGTTTATTCTCAAGTGCCTCCGCAAATGGGTGGACTCGGCTGTTGTAGAGTATGAAGAGATGACTGAGATTATCGTGAGCTTTCACAAAGATGGACAGCAGGGCGATTTAGATTTGCAGCAATTATCGGGTAGAAAGATCTTGATTGAACTCACTGCAACAGCTGTATCAGTTTTAATTTTGCTCAAAGATCTCACCAAGCTTGAAACCGTGACGGCTTTGAGGGCTAAAGGTGTTTTGCGAGTATCCAACTGGGTGGCTGTGGAGGACCACATGATGGAAGCTCTTCTTCGAATCCTTTTGGCTACTGGTCTTTCTGAGGCAACGGCATTGGACTTCGATGCCAACCGTGAGGCTGCAAATACCATTTCCAAGCACCGAATGGCTGAATCGTCCTTGTGGGAGAACCTTGCTGTAGTTGCTCTGGGAGCTACAACTAGGGCTCGTGAAGCTGCAGTCCGAGCAGCTGACTTGTGGGGAGTTGGAAAGGGATCAATCAGTGCCCTATACGCCCTCTTGCTGTCTCCCAATTCAAGTGGTGCTTTGCGATGGGTTGCGTTTGAGTTCCTATCAACTGAACCCATCCAACAACTGGCCGTCACTTGGGGTGGTGCTTCTCAAAATCAAGAGGAAGTAGAGGATGCTGCTCCGCAGGACGAAGCTTCGCTTGCAGCTGCTGCCAAGCTTCGGCCAGAGCTTATCAAATTGTTGGAAACTCCAGAAAAGCTCCTTCTTCAGACCTCTTTCACCTCAGCTCTTCGTGTATGTAGTCACCTTGCTTCTTTTTCCAGTTTTAGGGTACACTGATTATTTTTGAAACTATGTTGTCGCTTTGGACATGCTTGCTTTATCACAGACCTTCTGAGTTGACTCTTCTAGTTGCACGTTTGAAAGGGTTTTACCAGCGAGTTCAAATCATCAAACCTTACACTGCAGCTTACTATACGGTGTTGCAGGTTCAGTATCTTTTGGGATGGTCGCTTTTATTGATGCGTTTGCATGCATTGCCACTACTTTCTCCAACTAGGGAGAGGCTGCTACTGTTTGCAAGAGATTCCGACACGTCGTCTACCCTCTTGGACTGCCTGTTTCAACACATTCCTCTTGATCTAAGTTCAGGTCAAATTTCATGCACTGATTGATGGTTTCCAGAGCTATCGTGTTTCTAAGTTTCTAATGATTCCCATCGTTAATATCTATACCCACTAAATACCGATGTAAATGCAGGAACGTCTGCTTCGAGAAGAAGAACTGCAGCAGCTGGTGCCAAAATAAGTGTGGCTGCTACGTCTGCAACTCGGGCAGTGTCAAGTGGAACTGTAGGCTTTGCTGTGGAAAGTTTGTGGCCAGTGAAGGAACAAAATGTAGTAGTCCTTGCTGGGGCAGTCTATGGTCTGTTGCTGCGGGTTTTACCAGCATGCGTGCGCATATGGTTCACAGGTCTACGTGACAGATCGACTGTATCAGCAATCGAGAACTTCACATCCAGCAATTGCAGCACGCATCTTCTAGCTGACGAGTTTTCACAGGTATGGTGTAGTTGCCATCGCAATGGCTGCCGTATCATGTTGCATGCGCTTTTAACATGATATTTATGGTGCACCTCTTTGATTTTATGGCTCTTTTAAGAAGTCAAGCAATTGAGAGTTTCCTGTATGGTGATGTACGCAGCTCCAAGCGTCAGTTGTAGCAGATGAGACTCTGTCCATTCGTGCCAATCGGACGCTTCGTGAAGTCACAGCTGTGTATAAAAAGGAAGAGGCGTGCCTGGACATTGTGATACGGCTCCCAGCCTGCTACCCGCTGAGGGCTGTAGAGGTGGACTGCACGAGGCGTCTCGGGATCAGCAACACCCTTGTCCGTAAATGGATTCTCTCCATGGCATCTTTTCTTCGAAATCAGGTACTTTTTGAACACTTACATAACCCCTAAGTGCTCAAGCTAAGAATATATTATCTACTTTTGAAGCTAATTGTTGAGTATATTAACTTTTAGAACATATTTCAATCTTACAAGAATGTAGGATATGATGTCCTCTCTGTATTGGTTCACTTTGTTTCCTTCCCAGAAGCTTACCCCGGAAGTGCCCAAATGGCCACAAGTGCCTGCTTCCATGTCTACTGGAGTTGAAGTAAATCACTTCGGAAGCTTGACCATGTCTCGTTCAAACTCCAAACTCCAAATCCTCATGAGATATGCAATTTGGTCGCTTGTGCATGATAGAATGGAGCATTGCTGGAGGCTATCCAAATGTGGAAGAAGAACGTTGACCGTGAATTTGAGGGGGTGGAGGAATGTCCCATCTGCTATTCCATCATTCACACTACCAACCACTCCCTTCCCCGACTGGCGTGCAAAACTTGTAAACATAAGTTCCATTCCGCCTGCCTCTACAAGTGGTTCTCCTCCTCCCACAAGTCTACTTGTCCTCTGTGCCAGACTCCCTTTTGAACCACTTGTGCAAGAAGTGAGACTCCAACAAGGGTCTATGAGAGTGCGCTTTGTCTATTTCCTCCTTTCCATTTAACGCATGTTATCGGTATCCTTTGATGATTTTTTCAGTCATTACTCTTGTAGCGTTTTCACCAGAATTTTGTTAGTGGAGTAAAGCAAATCAACAGAGGAGTGAGCATGCTTTTGCAACCCTGTCTTAATGTGAATGCCTTAAATATGTGCACGAATGGTGAAGAAGGGCACAATGGTACTGTATACCATCAATAGAGGACGTCATAAGAAGTCATTGAATGTGTGCAAAATGTGAATCCACCAATTATGTGTGCTGATCAACATGTACTGTGCTCTTACATGTGTTGCGCTTGATGTGCGGGTGACCGTACTATCAATCATTGGTTCTTTAATGAATGTTCTCTATTGTTTGGGTTGAATTCCATTTCAGATTACCTTCTCTACTATTTGCTAAAAAAATGTGCTATTCCTTCTTCGAGTTCCAGTCAATTTTTGCTTAATTGCAACATGTGGCGATTATGGGTGAACATCCCTTTCTTCTTACGATTCAGTTTGAGAGGTTTGACAACCTCCCAAGTGAAATCAGGGTCACTTCGACCGAAATGCCCATACGCAGCCGTCTTCTGAAACCTTTTCCTGCCACCCCTCTTCAAATCCAAGTTGATACATATCATCCCCGGCCGGAAGTCGAAATTCTCTCTGATCAGTTTCAGAATCTCGGAGTCATGCACAATGCCCGTGCGGTAGGTATCCACAAACACAGACAAAGGATCTGGCACGCCAATCGCATACGAAACTTGCACCAGGCATCGCCGTGCCAGTCCTGCCGCCACAACACTCTTGGCCGCCTGTCGCACCACATATGCGCCACTTCTGTCCACTTTGGTGCAATCCTTGCCCGAGAACGCGCCCCCTCCATGCGCGCCCCACCCGCCATACGTGTCGATGATGATCTTTCTCCCCGTGAGCCCTGCGTCGCCGTGCGGACCCCCGATCACGAACCTTCCCGACGGGTTGAGGTGGAAGATGGTGTTCTCGTCGAGGTAGACATCGGGGATGACGGGCGCAATGACATGCTCTCGTAAGTCCGCCGCGATTTGATCATTCGTGACGCTTTCGTCGTGTTGGGTGGAGATCAAGACCGTGTGCACTCGCAGCGGAATGAGCGCGCCGCCGTCTTGGCGATACTCTACCGTGACTTGCGTCTTTCCGTCGGGGCGTAGCCATCCGCAAGTGCCGTTCTTGCGAACTTCTGTGAGCTTGGCGCCCAACTTGGTGGCCAGGACGTGCGTCAAGGGCATGAGCTCGTCGGTCTCGTCCGTGGCGTACCCGAACATGTGGCCCTGGTCGCCGGCGCCGATTTCCTCGGGCTTCTTCGTGAAGTGGCCGTGGACGCCTTGCGCGATGTCGGGACTTTGGGCTTCGAGGTGTAGGAGGACCGTGCAGTGGTCAGCATCTAAGCCCACAGCTGGGGATGTGAAGCCGATGTCGCGACAAGTCTCCCGCACGATGTTCTCGTAGTCGACCACGGCCTTGGTGGTGATCTCCCCGAATACCATCACCATATTGGACTTGGTGCAGGTCTCGCAGGCCACTTTGCTGTCGGGGTCTTGCGCCAGGCACGCGTCCAGGATTGCGTCGGAGATTTGGTCGCAGAGCTTGTCTGGGTGACCCTCGTTCACGGACTCCGAGGTGAATAGGAAGGTCTCCATCTACACACAACCTTGAGAAATTAGAAACCAGTACAGCCATGGACCTATATGCGATCACCGATTGAATCATGACTTGCCACTACATGACGTCTTGCAAGATCCAAAGAAAAACACACCGGCATTCCAGGGTCTCGATGCACATCAGCTGTGCTTGAGCCCTGGGTCGATTCGCCCACGCACATGCGGCAACCAATCTCCTAAGTTAGCTATGAATTGGATTGAATTGAATTGAATTCTGACTAAGAAAGAGGAAAGGGAGGTACACGACGAAGAGGAAATTCGACTTTTACATCAAGAATTCCAAACACCACTGCTTACGACGAGTGATGGTGGACTCAAAAAGCTTGAACCGTCACAGCGTCGTCACGACCTTTCGGAACAAAGCAGCAGCAGCTTCGATGGGCATGTGTTTTTGCCATCAATTCGGGGACAGGCAAGACCTATCAATCCAAAATGCAGTGACATACTGGAACTGCAACTGGAATTGACGTAATTTTTATTACCAAAGTCAGCAGACACTTAGGCCAGGATTTTCAATGTTCACAGAAGAGACATTGTTTGTTATGGTGATTCCTACACTGCCAGGAACAAACCATTGCTCGTGCGAGTCGGTGCATCGGATTCAATGTTCGCCCAGAGAGCGAAATCGCGTCCGTTATCGAAAACTCTTTTTTTTGTTGCAAATCGGTCTCAATTTCGGAGTTGCGCTATTTGCGGCTAAATCACAGATCGCTCTGCAATTGACCGACACACCTAGCTCTTCAGTCAACTGAAAAAGTGGAATGAACTTGCGGTGGGCATGTACACTTACCTGCCAGTTTCTTGGGAATTTCAGAAACGGTTACAAGCATTCCATGAAATATTGCCAGTTATAATTCAGCAGTCAACAATCCACAATGCAGTGCTAAAATTGGGTAATATTCGAGAACCGTGGATGACGATCACATCACTGAAAAACAGAAAATACTTTTGCAGAAACAGTCGCATGGTGCCTGCGTCATTTGCTTACTTAGCCCTAATTGGAAGTTCCTGTCCTGTCACTCCCTCTGAGCCCCGCTCTCTTTTCCTCATCCACCTTTCCTACTCTTCGAATTGAGTCATCCGTTTAGCGACACTCTCGTGGACCCACAGCGAGGACGGTTTCGATTCTATTTTGCGGAGCCAGTGTTTTGAGCAGTACGACCTGACGAAGCCCGCGATCTCCCATTTTCTGGATTTTTCTGGATTTTCAAGGTTTGGCGGTTGCGAGTAATTGGCGTGATTGCTGTTGCGGACGACATTGCAATCGCGTGTTAGGGTTTGGTGGTGTTGAATTACGCTGTGATGGGGGACGATGGGTACAAACCCAGGTGGGCGATCGACAAAGCCGCATGGCGTGAGGTATTTGCGTCCTTCTACAAGTTTGCGAGCATCTCAGAGCGCCGTGACGCGCCATTGCCGCCCTGGAGCGAGGCGGATATGCAGGAGTTTATTCAGTCGGACCCCGTTTACGGCCCGCAGCTCAAACTGGTACACACTTCCCTTCTGTTTTAGGTTTCGTGTGCATCTCTCGGGTTTCACTTCTGCAAATGGAGTTGTGGAGAGATTACTTCGGGTACAGAGTCATGTCTGTGGAAATCAAATTTTTGCCACTATGTATGAATTTTTATGTAGTTTCAAAAGTGGGAGGTTGTAGACCACTACCAGTGGTGTCGACAACCCCATTTCCAAAGATCAGTGGCCATAGCCATTTAGCCAAGTCCTGCTTACACCCAACTTGCTGATTGAAGGCCAACCAAGTGTATGAATAGTGGACTTGCTGTTGGTGGATATAAAAGACGGGATCAGACCCCTAACGGTTTTAGCATCCAGAACATGCAATCACATACTTGCAGTGGATTGTATCTCCACTGCAACGAACTTAAATGAGCTTTTATTCTGTTTCGGCCATTGTCTTGCACTTTTAGGTTGTAATGGGTGTGACAGAAATTGGGAATGACGATTTGTTTACTTGAAATGCAGGTGAGGCAGGGAGCTACCATTGCCAATATTGGGGCAGTTGTGGGAGGTCTTGCAACTGCCGGTGTAGCTTTCAGGTACTCCAAGAACGTTCCTGGAGCGTTGGGCGCTTTCATCGGGGGTGCAGCCATGAGCTGGGCAGTAGCCGAGGAAGGTGCCAATGTGGGCTTAGGTCTTTATAAGTTCAATTGCATGGACGCCAATCTCAAGTTCTTGAACTGGTGGGAACGGCAGCAAAAATAATAATTAGGCCTAGAGGCTACAATAATGAGGAGGTTTGGAAGAAATTCGGTCGGACCATTTTCTGAGTGGGCATCTTTGTCATCCACAACAGGAATTGGAAGTATGCAGCTTTTTATCAGATACCGTTTTGGTGTATAAGAGGTTGTGAATGTAGAAAGTTAGCCGCCGCAGTAAACAAGGGACTGCGAATTGTTTGAATTGTTCCTCTATTATGCTGCATGATTTCTCAATCCTTTGAATAGCTGGTAAAGGCTTGTAAAGACAACTGCTGCAGCTTAGATTTTCGCACTCACATGGGTTTGTTGCATTGACAAACGAACTCGTCACTTCTGATCGCAACTTGGCGTATGGGCGTTGTCCTATTAGATGGGTACACTATATGACAGTGTACTGGGAATTTGCAATTTGAGGATGGTTTAGAATCTTGTTGCCTGCATTTTTGCTTTTATAACTTGTATCTTGCTCTTAGATTCCCATCTGGTAGATGATCGCCATCGTGGCTTTCACCCCTAAATGCCCAAGGCCTATTTTGGACTTCCTGGAAATTGCTCTAAATTGAACAAAATGCCAACATTTTGATACATTGTATCAATTTTTTTCAATTGTAACCGTACAAATTCAAACTAGACATGTTAGAGATCGCATAGGAAAAAAAAAACATCAGTATCACTTATGGAGTGAAAGATTATAAACTGCAAAAATCTTTCAAACTTCTTTACACAAGCCAAATCTAAAAAGTTGGTGAAAATATGAGGTTAAAGGGCCTAACTTGTTTAACCCAATCAATTTATGGCTTCTTAAAATCTACTCTACAATTTTTTTAAATGAATTTTGAATGTGATTTTTTCTCCAAGATCTAGTGTATTTGAGGCTCATTTTCAAGAGCTCTCAACACTAGGGGAAGTCAAGATTGCAATGGATACCCTTGTACAAAAACTTGAGTAGGAAAATCACTATCATTTATTTTCCACATCGGATTTTGGATTCTAAAATTAGACTTCAAGAAGAACTTTCAAAAAATATAAACTACTAAAAATAGCAACTTGGTTAGGTTTTATTTAACTTCAAAGTTTTGCAAACACCAGATTTGGGTGCCTTGGGCATTTAGGAGTTAACACAAGTTTCACTTGCCTCTTTTGGAGCTTCATAAGGCACTGTATTAAGGTAGGTGCACCTACAGGTGCCACTTTTATACCACATTAAAGTCACAAAAGGAGGTTTAGATTGGTCTTATGATTTTTATAGGAAATGTGATTTGGTACTCAGGATAGTGCAATGTGATAATTTCTTATGGTGAATTGGCTTGTGAGACATTCATTTTTTTATCACAAAGTAGAAAGTGAGCATCTCATTTTTTAAACACCTCTAGAAAAAGGTAGTCTATATGTCATGATGATCAAATGGTCGTGCACCCAGAGGACTTCCCTCTGACGCAAGAACTTAGAGAATCCAAAATCCAAAATTTTATTCTATAATCACACATTGATGTCTAGTGTCTCCTAAGCACATTCTTATAATTGTACTTATATCTAACTATGACCAGTTACCATTTGGTCAGTGATAGAACACCAATAACTAACCTCTTCCAATTGTAGTATTGTCAAAGAAGTGTTCAATTGTTTCCAACTCCCTAATCCAAAGCTTAATTGAAAATGGGGTCATCAATGAGATCATTAAATTTAATCTCTGAGTCTCTCAGGTAGAAATTGTAAAAACTTTTGGGAGTATTATTTGGTCTTTTAAATCAATATCAGAAAAGGGTCCCTCCAATGCGATAGTCAAGAGGTTTTTAAACGCTTTCTCTTGCACTATGAACTTACAATATCTAAAAATCAAGTAGATTCACTATTACAATATTACTTAGCTACTCACTATACTATTGTTTGGATAGGCTAGTTGTCCTTCACAATAAACAAAACAAAGTAAAATGCTCTTTTGACATCCATGTTTTCAAGGTTAGAAATTGGCTTTTGAAGATTTTGAAACTTTAGATCATGTTGAAACTATATCAAAAAGAGACTATGAAATTGACAGTTGCATGGTAGTTTGGTACATATCAAGCCTTAAATACTCCCAAAGACTCCTCTAGCTAACTCATTGTTGTCAATAATGTTATGCTTGTTCATGGATTATACATAACTTTTGAGAACTAGAATGGAGAATTTGGTGCATCTTGTCTGCCAAGAAACACCATGGAATGATTGTATAGATTCAAGCTAGGGGGAGTCAAACTCACATGTTATTGGTGACAAATTTTGGTGATCAAGGTTGCTTTGCATACTCTCTTTTTGCAGGAGGTCAAAGAATTGGTCACGGCTTAAAGTCCTCCTCTACATCCAGATAATTATACATATTCTCTTTCCTCAATGATTCAATCTCGACAAACAAGAGTAATAGTAGCATGAAGCACACATGTTTGATATATGGTACACAATCATGAAATTAGAAAGAACAAAAGATATGATCACTAGAGGCTTTTTTGTATTTCCCTATCTCACTTTCTCCTATGTGAGCAACAACTTTATGACTTTCCCTTGTGTTACAAGATTGTGACACAAGGGAAAATCATAGGTTGTCGCTCATAGAGGGGAAAGTGAGACAGGGAAATGCAAAAAAAAACCTAGTGGATTTAATGTATGTACCAATTGCTCATCTTCCTTGTAATCTTCTCTCTTGAATGTCAAGTGAGTAATAATGGACATGGTTGCATCTCTCTCTAGTTTAAGGAGTGCTCAGTTGGGCATGTGTTGAGTGATGAAATCATTAGATTCAACCAATTTTAAAGACGAATGGCTTTTGGATGGCAGTCACATACATTTATATGAATGTATGTATTTTGGTTCAAAGGTTCAGTCAATAAAAAGAAATTTATAGTTTGTAGATGAGTATTTGGTTCAAGAACTAGAGATAATCCTCGAGTTTGTGAGAAACAGTACCAAGGAATATCTAGAAGTTGGCTCCTCTAAACTTTGGCTCTCTGCAACACAATAACATTAATAATTAAATTAAGGAAGGGTGTAGTACATTATTTTGATTGCTTCCAATTAAGGCATTGTATCATAATCTAATCATTGCTTTTATGCCCCAAACAACTTCTTACACAAGTAATACACACTTGCAACATTTGGCTATTTCTTTAGAAAAAAATTTATGAGGTGATCATGCTCAGTGAGCTTACTCACCTCACCCAAGCACCCCAACAACTGGTTTCCTTAAGGTACTGTGCCTAGCCATGCAAGTGTTTTGACATACTTCCTTTGGGCTATTGTGCCATTCCGACTTGAATGACTATCTAAGCTAGGGCCAAAACTTCTCTATTGCACTTCTGTAGGCGGTTGAGTCTTGTTGAACACTAGATTAACACCTATTAGAATAGAACTAGTTGAACAAAGGATGTCAAAGCTTGATAGAACAAGAGCTAAACAAGGAGTGAGCAGAAGGCAAAATAGTGAAGAGAATGAAAAGGACGTTTGTTGCACCTGCCTTTATAGGACAACAAGCAAGTCTCGGTTATATGAAATTGTGCATTACTTGTGAATACTATACCCAGTACTTAGAATTTTCAATCCACGCCTCGGTAGGCAAACAATGCAAATCAAATAAGATGCTCCACAAGCAGTTCATGGTTGCCAAAATTGCACTAAAAACACCAATTGCTTTGTGTTTAAGCATCTCCATTTCATACAAGCTTTTTTACTCAAAGACTATCACAATGGCCTGCAAGCGTCAATAACCATAGAAATCTTTTCAATGAAGAAAGCCAGAGATGAATCACTTCTCAAGTAGTCACAATCAACTTAAGCTGTTAATCAACTTAAGCTGTTATGCTAGCAATAAAACCCCGTTACACAAAATCTATGAAAACTACACAAAATTACTAAGACCTCGTGAGAAATGAGCTATCAATTCTCTTGCAAGTAATTTACTCGGACTAAACCCTAATTAGGGAAAATTACCTTTTTGCAGCTCCCTATAGCTAGAGAGATACAAACATGATCAACAGACAATGTGATAGGGCAAGGCCAAGCAGAACCAAAATGCAAAAGCAATAAAAGTTTGAAAAGTTGCCAATGACGCATTGAATGGGAAATGGCACTAGGGCTCAAAATATGCGGTCGATGAAAGAGAAAGCAACAAGACACGAGGTTTAAGTGCCCACTGCCTCCCCATGGAATTCAACTCCAAATGATTCCAAGGATTTAAGAACCTAAATTGACGATCAAAACGACCACTTTCTCCCCAGCTAGCCACTGGAAATGCTTTTCCGGGCTCATTGTTTGTCAATTCTACTACATTCTTGCCAAACCTGCAAAGCATTAAATGTAAAATAAGTTTGTCAGAGCAATAGTGACCTACAGAATTTGCAGAATTGCATTGCAAGGCTCCGTCTATGTTGGGGATTGAAGCAAGATGAGGAGCTGGATGGCCATGGAGATGTGGATGGGAACCTCATCCGACCATTGGCCTTCACACTCGTACCAAGGGAAAAAAACACCCTTCATATGTGTAAATGACTACAAAAAATGACTCAAAATTGACTTCAGGTAGTCATTTTGGACAAATTTGACTAAAGAATGACTCGGGCCCTCTAAAGTCATTGTGGACAAGTTGTTTATAAATGACTTCAATGTCTGTTATCACTATTCGTTTTTTCCTTAGATGGATGTTGGATGAGAAAGTCTGAGGTAGACATCCACGTCAACAATCATTTGCGAGTCATTTTGCAATCATTTGCAAGTCATTTCAAATCTACCTTTTCTTTAGATATTTGAATTTTAGAGCTATCTTTCTTTTAGATTTTAGGATTTCAAATCTATCTTTTTTTTCTAGATTTCAAAATTCCATATCTACCTTATTCCTAGGTTTCAAAATTTCAAATATTAATATTTAATAGATTTTAGTTGTTTAGGAAACTTTACAATTTCATAGATTTTTAAAAAAATTGAATTTTAAGTAGACTTGTAGATTATACAATAATTTTAATAAAATTTGTAGATTATAGAAATCTACAAATTGTAAAAATATATACTCTATAGAAACCTAAAAACCTATACTTTATAGAAATCTACAAATCATAGAAATCTTAGAATTAACCCCTAAAGGAACAAACACCGTTTTTTGGCAACATAGCAATTTTGGGCAGCTCACTATGAATGGAGTTTTTATTTTTTTTCTTTGAAAATTTCACAAAACATGTGCCCAAGGAGTAGCTTTAAGGTCCAACAATTTTCATAACTTTTGACTACATGATTAAAAAGTTATTGCATGATATGTAATTTTCCGCGTTTGGCAGGCAGCCCGGGCAGCTCAAAAAACTCCTTCAAAAATCACTTTTTTGAAAAATGAAAAAGTTGGAAGTGGTTGTAAGGAAACATTTAAGAGTGGAAAAGTAAATCACTCCATTTTGTTTAATGAAGTGAGAGTTATTAAGAATTCTAGTTTGTAGGTAGGTATGGAGTCTCTGGATTATAATATTAAAAAATTAGTCTTTTAGGGATTAAAATTTAAAAAAATTCATCGTATAAGTCTACAACGACTTACAAGTCTTATATATTCAACCTAATGGTACTCTTTAGGATTGATATAGGACACTTGATATAAAACAAATGGAAATAAACTTTAGAAGCAACTAGAAAACAACTAGAAAACAACTAAGAAACAACTAGTATACGACTTAAAAGCGACTAGGAAACAATTAGCTTTACTATTAGAAAATTTCGTTCTTTTGTTGATTTGGTTACATTCATTTGGTTCACTTTTCAATTTAGTGTTTTTGTTGAAGGTAATGTACTTGGAGCCTATGAGGAGGACATACCTATTTGGCAAAATTGTAGCCATATCATAGTGGCTGCAAAGTGCACAGGTTTTCACTGTTGCATAAAAGTGATGATGAAGAAGTCATTTTCTAATTGCCCAAAGCTGAATTTAGGTGCCATTAAGGGACTATGTTTGACTTGTGTATGACTTATAATAGCCTAGAGCCATGTAAAAACCCGAAATCCACATTGGATATTTGAAAGTCATTGAAGGCGTCAGTCAGTGTTGAATAAGTCATTCTCTAATTGCACTTGAGTCAAGTGTAGTCCCAACATATGGCTATGTCTTTTATGAAACAGTATTGAATGAACTATGAACAAACAAGAGGGCACAAAGTTTGGTTTTCATGAATTTTTCATCTACCAGTTACAAGAGCAATTAAAAAATGACTTTGACACACTCGATATAGGCAAAGCCATGCAATTAGAGAGGTTTAGTTGAGATGCAGTCATTCTGGATATGCAAAATGAGTCCGCAGTCATTTATAGGCCCAATTTCTTGTAGTGTGTTATAAAATGTTTGAACAAATGCACAACCATCACCTAGCCTTAGCAAGGTAGGTGTATTTTGCTTACGCTAAGAACATAAACCATAGAATGGCACAACTTAGTATTGCTAAGCCCTTAGAGTATTTGACAATCATGCCAAAGACAGTCAAAGACATACAACCATGTCAATGTATGTTTTCAAAAGCCTGGAATAGATCGGGTTCAGAAACACAAAATGGCTGAAGTTGCTAGTTTCAAACTTTCAGCATGCACAATTTTCAGCTTTTAAAATGTACCTAATCATAGCAATCAAATAACTTTGAGGTTTACCAGAACAAGACTTCAGCTACAATAGATGTGATGTCAATCCCAGGGTCAGCATTAAATAAGTTGGATTTGCAATTTGTGGCTTTGCGTAAATTAATGAAAAGGTTTGGTTTCTTGGCATGATGTGAGAACTCATTCTCATTATATTCATTATATTATTTAGGAGTTGTGAGAACTCATTCTCTCCAATGTAAATGACAACCCATGTTTTTCTATTAAGCTAAGTATTGATACATTCTACTTAAAATGAGCTCAAGATTATACACTAAAGAGTTTGAATTCTATTTTCTGAAATGGTCCTAAGGATGATATGTTGGGTTGAATTCAGCTACAGTTGCTAGCTTTGTGAGCTAATCCAAAAGAATCTAGAAAAGGGACTGAAATTTGCTTTGGATGATTAGTTTGTCAATATAAGTGGGAGTTTCCATTGTTGTCACATCAAATGACTACGGAACACCAGACGCCCTGGACAAGTCGATATATCAAACAGTTTGGATAGACTGAACAAACAATGTAACTACCTTAAAGTAGTCACATTGGGCAAGTTAGGGTTATTGAACATCTTGGACACATTGGACGGTTTGGACAGATGGTCTATCTAATGTGACAACTATGGAAATTTCCACATGAAGAGCAAAACTACAAAACAATAGTAGCAATCGAAAAGACTATTCTTTTCTTTTTGCAACCCCATAAAGGGTTAATACTCAAATTTTGTGTTGCTACAAAAACTTTGTTAGCAAAGTAGCAAATTTCAGGGATAGAATTTTTCTTACATCCAACCAATGGATATACAAAAATATTTTATTTGGGGTATTTGTACAAACTCTTGTATTGCTATAGGATGCAACGTTTACAACAAAGTCTGCCAAAAATAAGGCAAACTTTGTGCTTAGGGAAGATTTGAGTTTTTTGGGGGGAAGACCATGCAGAAGGTACAAAGAATCTTCAAGAGGATTACAAGGCCTTAAACATTCACAACACCAAAGTTATGGAAACATTGGAGTTCATGAAAAATCCAACTAACACTAGGGCTGCAATGTGCAAGATAGTGGCATGTGCTTTGTTGCAAAAGGCACAGGATGAAATTAGCCACCGTGTTAGCCACCCATTCTCTCCCATTGCATCACATGTAGTGAGAGACAGAGAGTGCTCTGGCTATCTATTCCGTACTTTTGACACATGAGTTCACTAAGGTATGCTCATTATACTATTTGGACATTTTTAATTGTTCTGTTTTTTCCAAAAGGTTTTGTTGTAATAATTGATGAATTAATCAAATTGTATTGATTGATTTGAGTAACAAGATGTCCGTAACATTATTGTGCTAGGAATAGTCAAACTTGACCTTCTCAAATCTTTGGAGCGTTTCAAATTGAAGCAACTGGATTCTATTGTGATTCAAGATTCATGGCTTCTGTCAGATTCAAAAGATGACAATTCAAACAATGACTTATCTCCAAAACTTTTTGGGCTATGGAAATCATTGAGCTAAACTTATGCTACTCTGATTTCCGCTTAAATGTTGTCACTCTGTAGATTGTAATTGAAATATGAATCTTTAAAATTGGAGGCATATATGGGTGTTAACAATCTCTTACAAATGCCCTTAAATTTTTTGAGACATAATGATTTGCTTTGGGATTGAGCCATACAAAGGTTTATCCATGTAGTGAAATGGAATGTATTGAGCTGTGATCATTTTCTCGCGGACATATATTAAAACATTCATAGGACAATCTATTGATAGTCGCTAGGGTAATATTAATTATTTGGCAAGCTTGTGTTGATAGTTCTTGGTGTATTGAAGATTATTAAGAATTCAAGGGCGATAAAGTAGATTCAATACATTGTTGTCACATCGGGCAAGTTAGGATAATCGGGCGTCCCAAATAAGCGGACACATCGGACGGAATGCACGGACAATGTGGCCACTTTAAAGTAGTCACATTGGGCAGGTAAGGGTCATTGGACGTCCCCGATGGGTGGACAAAGAGGACGGTTTGGACGGACGATCCATCCAATATAACAACTATGATTCAACATCTAATATCGAACCCTAGGGATTGATAAAAATTTACAAGTAAATACACAAACAAATTATAATCTTAATTGTCTATGCAAGTATCTAACTGCAAGAGGAGAACAATCCTACAGTACTAATACATTGTCCTATGACATCAAATCAAGGGTGGGTCAAAGGACCAAAGCATGTCATATCAGAGATGGAGATATGAGAGAGGATGATATTGGAGACAACAACATTAAACATGTGTTAAACTACAAATATTTGAGCATGATACCAATTTGGTCAGTTTGAGTCAC
This sequence comes from Neckera pumila, assembly GCA_963969595.1. NCBI lineage: Eukaryota > Viridiplantae > Streptophyta > Bryopsida > Hypnales > Neckeraceae > Neckera > Neckera pumila. Next base: position 27,365,525 of record OZ018409.1, read on the forward strand.
TAATTTTATTTGCATAGAACTATGAGCTGATGCATTTTTTATGCGGAGACTACACGCTATGCAAACATGAATACACCGCTATTCACCATAGGCATGGCTCTTGCACAATTTGACCAAGTCCTGGGATCGATCTCCACATTATGATTTATGAACCGTGTACCCAGAAGTAAACATGCTTCTGGAATCATCTTCAGAGGAATCAAGGAAGATACAGTGACAAGATTCTGAAGACAAGACTAACAACAAAAAGTAGACCAAATAGCCAGCTGCACTGAGAACAAGCGACGATCCTGCTCTAAGCCTGCCCTGACATGAGGGGGGAGCCATCTTCCCCGTCTTCAAACAACAAGTCCTTGGAGAAGTCTGATCGGGTCATCAGGACGTCCGAGGGATAATGATGACCATTGGGCCCTTCTTCATCTTCCTCCATCTGCAAGGTATCCAAGAAGTTGGGCCTTGGCACGGGAACTTCCACAGGCACTTCGCCTTCTAGCATCTGCACCACCTTAGCCATGGATGGACGGCGCTGCGGTTGGTCGTTGATGCACCAAAACGCAACCAGCAGAGCTCTTTGCACCTCCTCAGAGTTCACAATTCCGGTGAGGGAAGGATCCAGCACATCCATGAAGGAGGCGGTTTCAATGTAGGGGTAGGCCCAACTCGGGAAGTACAAGTCCGTCAGCTGATGACTGATGGAAGAAGTCGTCACATTCCGCCGCCCACTGAGGAGCTCCAACAGAAGCATGCCGAAGCTGAAGACGTCGCTTTTGGAAGTGACGGGCATCTCCTGGTTGGTACACGCAGGGGCAAGACTCTCACGAGTGGAATTGGTTTGGATTGGCTCCCGACCCGATATGCTGCTGGAGAGTCCGAAATTGGCCACTTTGACGCATAACATGGAATCCACCAAGATAGTTTCAGGCTTCACGTTGCCATGGACGAGACTTGGACGGCACTCGTCGTGCATGTAGGCCAGGGCTTGGGCAGTTTGAATGGCAATTTGGAAGCGCGGCCTCCACTCCAGCACCACGGATTTGGATTTGTCACGCGGGAAGAGCAATCCATCCAGGGAACCGTCCTCCACGTGTTCATAGACAAGGATTCGATGCTCGGCCTCGGCACAGTACCCAAGCAGGTTGAGCAGGTGAAAATGGTGAATCTGTCCGATGATGTCCACTCTATTAATGAACTCATTCGCCTCGTATCCCGAGTCATGGAGGAGTTTGACAGCGACATCCATGGGGTCGCTTGGGTCGTCGATGTGGCCCTTGAAAACGGTGCCGGACCCTGAACCAATTCCGGTGTCCATGGCGAAATTGTTGGTGATGAGTTGGATGTCTTCGAAGGTGAATGAAACTGGAAGAGACGCATCTTTGCCAGTAGCCCATTTTTTCTGTAATTGGAGCAAACGGGACTGTTTCATCTTCCCTGCCAGTGAAAATCCTGCGAAAACACTGAGCAGCAATCCGAGTATGAAGGTGCCTACGCCAAGAGATGATGCCACGAGATTGATTTTATCACTCTCGGAGAGACCGGAAGGAGGCTGCACCGGGACTCGCATGTAAGCAATGCGTCCAAGATGATATTGACCATTGAGCAGGGTGTCTCTTTTGAGCCAACAATTAGTTGCACCATCCTCCGGGAATTTGATCAAGGCAGCTTGGCAGTAGCAGTCAGATAAGCAACTCTGCAGGCAAGCCTCAAATGTCATATTTTCGCTGTACAGGTAGTCACCGGAGTACGGAAAATCAATGAACTGAATGGGGACCAAGTTGTTTATGCTGCACAGGGCCTCCGAACTGATGCGGGAACATCCTTGCCTTGGATCTAGGGGGGTCACGAACTGGAATCCTACAGGGCAATTGCACTCTCCGTTGTTGGTGCAGAGCCCAAATGGACCACAATAACTGTAGACCAGGCAGGCATCCGCGACGGCTTCCCACTCCACCTCCCAGGCGGAGCTTCCGTTCATCCAACTGTACATGCGTAAGTTGCCGTCGGCATCCAGGGTCAGGCGGAGCAGGCGAGTCGAAACCAGACCTGCTCCAGATTTACTCGATCCAATCAAAGAGGTCTTATTCTGATCTCGGCTGATTGATTGAAACTCCCCTTGCTTTGTCAAGGAGACCGACGAAGCTGGCGTTGGGAAGCTCCAGTAACTGTAATTGGTGGGATGACCTAGAGTGGTGTCACAATACCAGAGTTCTTTGGTCTGTCCAAAAAATGCATTTAATACACTCACTATATCCCAATTCAGAGAATATGGGCCGTCTCTCCAGTCCCCGGATGCTCGCCATGCTTTCATACTCCCAGTACTGTTTGCTGTGTAGCTCTGATTCGGCAGCAGCGTGTCTGTAAGACTGTCAAAGCTCTGCCACACCACATTGTTGGTGCTGTTGACGACCACAAGATTTCCTGTGTCGAGGATGGTGGCCGTTGTCCCGTTGAGCTGCAACAAAAACCAGATCTGAGTCAGGTTCTGGCATTGAAGTGCTGCATCATTTTAAATCATATAAGCATTTTTTTGAACCATTAATGAGAAAATTAATTGAGTCTCTGGATGAAAACGTCCATTTCGGCAATCTTGGCACAATACATTAATACGTTCCAGTAAAGCCTCAAAAAAAACAGGAAATTCATGAAATGATTTCGGTTGGCGAGAGGGGGATGGCCTTGGAAATTCTAGATATCTGGTGCATAGTGTTGGGGACGACATGCTATTTGCGTACTAGTTTGCAATGATCTATCAACACAAGAAGCTAATGTAAACGTCCCAATAGAAAGCCCACGGATTACCACCAATATAACGGAAAGTGACATCTCATTGAAGATTACATTACTGCCTGGTTTAAATCACCCCCACTAACTCTCCGTAACGAGCTTACCTTGTGCACTACTATAGAGCAAAATCCATGAGTTCTTGGAAGAATAACTTTCCTTACCTGAGCAGTGTTGGAAGTCCACATGAGCTGTGGAGAGCCGATGTTGTCGTGCACTTGAAGATCCCCCTGTGGTGACAAAGACAAGGATGCATGCTCGCTCAAGGCCAGGGTTCTGTCGGGAAGCCACACCACTGTCTTGGCAGGCGAGCTGTTGGCATACCAAATGGCGAGAGTGTAGACAGGGCTGGACACCTGTGCTCGAGTCGCAGAGTAAAATCCAAGCTCAAACACTCCGCCTGGCGATACCAGTGTTTGATTGGAGAGCAGTGTGGAATTGCGTTGCATACTGCTCGGTGATGCTTGACGACAGGCTCCTGGCTGTATCAGTACGGCACAAGTGAAGAAGACTGCAAGCAGAAAAGCCGGCAATCTGGCGTACTCCCGACATGATCTCGTCTTCGCCGAGGGCAAACATTGGCCCTTGGCGATCTGCATCTTCGAAGGAATGATGTGTAGCTTCGCCACCAGCTTGATTTCCAGGTAAAGTTCTAATTTCACAATGCTGTGTATATTAAAAACAAAATCTGGTACCGCAGTTTCCGTTTTGCTGAGTTAACTTGCCTGAATACATCCAGGCAGTGGAGAGAGGTTGTTCCCATTCCGGCTGGCTAATGAGAAAATTTGTTCATTGCTGCAGTCGGTGCTGCCAATTTATGGTTAGTATGTCAATACTTTACAAGACTTTGTTGCAGGGTTTTTTGAAAATTAGGGACTGTGATGACATGTGCATGATGGTTGCTGCAAGATCATGTGGTCGTGCTTCCGGCCGGCTAATGAGAAAATTCGTTCAGTGCTGGAGTTGTTGCTGCCAATTTATGGTTAGTATGTCAATACTTTACAAGACTTTGTTGCAGGGTTTTTTGAAAATCAGGGACTGTGATGACATGTGCATGATGGTTGCTGCAAGATCATGTGGTCGTGCTTCCTGCAGGCTAATGAGAAAATTCGTTCATTGCTGGAGTCAGTTGCTGCCAATATATAGTTAGTATGTCAATACATTGTTGCAGGGGCTTTCGAAAGTTAGCAACTGCTGTGATGACATGTGCATGATGGTTGCTGAAAGATCATGTGGTTGTGCTTTGGATAAATAATTAAATAGGCTTGCACCTGTGAGCATATGAATTAATAGAGACAAGAAGCCACTGGTCTACGCTGCACCAGTGTTCAAACCCAGTGATTCCTGCTTCTTTGAGGCCGTTTCATTATTCATTACAAAAGATGTGCAATCCCATGACCCATGTCTTATGTCCTCTTCATCATTCATTACAAAGGTGCTCAGGTATCTATTATTTTATTGAGAGAAACTGAAGATGTTCAATTGCATGTGTAATTGTATATTGTCCTTTTTCATTTTCAGGATGTTTTTTTAACCCTGGAGCGCAGCGGACGCCATTCCGCGGCATTCTGATGACAATGACAATATTGTTGAGCTAAGAAGAGTTCAAAAGTATTTTTTCATCCTCCTTTTCCTTGTTAACTTTTCACATTGGGTTATGAAGAGTATCCAATTGAATTTATACTCTTTTCAGTTTTTGTTTTCACGGAAATGAGAAGCTATTTAAAAAAACGGATCACAAAATATGCTATTTTAGAGTGTTTTGGGAAGTTGCTGCTCCTTGCTTTAAATCTGAAATTTCTCCATAAAAATGATATTTTTTGAGTTTGAGTCAAACTAACAAAATGAAGGTCATCTACTCTAGTTTCTACTCCAATTTGAATTTTGAAAAAATTCCTAATATTGCATATTTTATTGCAATTTGAACATTGGGTATAATTTCAATGTCTATTATTTTCTAATTCTAGAATGATATGTAAATTGAGTTCACACCATGATGTTTGTCATTGTGATATACACTTATGGTGAAATTTTTAGATTTTCCACCCAAAAATCTAAATTTTTTCTAAAGTAAAGAAGACACGTACTTTCATCCCTGAAAAAAATTATAAAAAATTTCATACATATCTAGTTGCAAAATGGTAGCAAACTGAGTGACGGACAGTGAAGTTTGAAATCAATGGTCATGGGTTCGTCATTTAGGGATTAATCTCTTGTCTTTATTTGCATCTTGAAACAATCCTAGTATATTACAATCCTAGTGTATTTCACAACCCATGTCTTGGTTCTATTTAATTATCATACAATCCTAGTATATTCCACGGCCCATGTCTTGGTTCAACTTTTCATTAAATGTTGATTATTATATCCATATTATAACATGATTTATCCCACATATTTTATCCCTTTCCATCTTCACTATGAACATCTCTCATTAATTTCTTGCCTTGTATACTCTATATAGATTTGACGTCTCTCCTGTTGACTTCAAGTTCAAGGCTCAATGTGTTTTTATAGTGATATTGACAAGTTGTATGATGCTCATGTTATGTATTATCTTGTTTACATTATCAAAAGGGCTCTTTGAACTAACAAGTTTTGTATCCAATAATTGTAGCAGCTTTAACCTATTATTCAAACTTTGATGGATATAAGACAAACAAAATTTATATAATTTATATGAACTTTGAACTAACAAGTATTGTATACAATAATTGTAGCATCTTTGACTAAACTGTTTTTCAATTTTGATGGATAACTTATAGGAAGGTATACAAGAAGGTATACAATTACATGATAGTGACCCTGAAGGTTGGCATAAGGAAATTAAAGTATGCAATGTTGAATTAGGTCTTGTTTTAGTACAAGGTGTTGAAGTTTCATTGGAAGAATTTTTTATCCATAAGTTGCAACAGAAATTAGCTAGGGTTGTAAAAATTAGCTAGAAATAAATACATATTGCATGGCAAAAATCTTTAAAACTCTTTTAAGCTTTTTGAAATGACTTCATTAGCAAGAAAAAATTATTTGCTTACAAAATGTGCACTCTAAGGCCTATACCATAATTTATCCTTGGAGAATTGAAACACCATCACCTTTGCCATAATGAGGTGGCAAAAAAATTGAAAATTACATTCAATATATGAGTGCAAGCTACAATAAGTGGGTTCAAACAAGTAGCAAAATCTGCAACTTCTGTTTTGAAACAAAGGTCGGTTGCAGACTACGGTCTTGTAAGATAAACCTTTCATGCAATCTTGCACATTCAATGAGCATTCTTGTTCATATGAACAAAAAAATTAAACCATTTAGAAAATATTTAGGGCTGAATTATTACAAAATTCACAAAATTTATGTATTCCGTAAAAAAAATATGTTGACTAATGAATGAGGTTTGAAAAAGGCCCATTTTTATTTTTATTTTTTATTTTTTATTATAAAGCCCATGTTAATATTTTTCTAAAAAAATTTAAAGCACCAAGAAAGTTCTTAATATAAAGAATTTATGAATTTCTAAAAAATATGAATATTAAAATGCATCTATCTAAAAGTAGTAGTGAAATACTTGAGCTTATAATTTCACATATTTCTCTTCCAAAAACATATAGACCTAACAAGACAATTTACAACCTACTTTTCTTTGAAATTTCTGAAATTTTGGAGTACATTGAAGATGGCAATCTATTAGTCTTTTAACCCTTTAAGGTCCGCGCATCCAAAAAGTGGATGTGCTATGGTCAACCCTGATAGTAAATTTCAAAATGTCCATTTTTTGTATGTATTTTAACCCCTAAAGGACCGACATGCCTTTTTTGGCTAAATAGAAATTTTGGACAGATACATGTGATTAGAGATTACCATATTTCAGGCTAAAATTTTAAGAAAAGGTGGATACAAGGAACAATCATATTTTGTATGCACTAAATTTCATAACATTTGGAAATGTGAGTAAAAAATTATGGCCTAATATGTTACCTTTTTTTGTAACTGGCAGGTCAGACAGATTAGAAAAAATCACTTTTTTCAAAAACAAAAATTTGAAATTGATTTTCAAGAGATATATATATATACATGAAAAGCTTTGAATCATCCCATTTTGATCAATGAGTCAAAAGTTATGAAGATTTTTAGTTTGTGGTCAGTTACAGATTTTCTACTCTAAACTGCTTTAAAGTCCTTTGTCTTACTCAATTTTCAATATTTTTTGAAAAAAATAAAATCCTAGGATACACATTGTTTATTAAAACACTGTAACCATTGGAATTGGCACTTTTCAATTCTATAATTAAATTCTTGACAATTTAATATTTGAATCATTCTCTACTACTATCTACTTACTATTTTTTTTTCTATATGTTGGACAATTCCAAAGGAAGTGAAACTTTTCAAGCATGTAGTCAACTTGTCTAGGAATATTGAAAGAAGCACCATCATTTTGGACATTTTTTCATTGAAAAGTGAGGTTGTGAAGTGCAATTGCCTTGTTTTTTGCAAGGCCCAAAAAATGATTTTAATGAATTTGAATGCTTATATCTTGCAATCCATGTCGTGGAAATTTCTGAAAATTTTACCACATGTTCTCAAGTCAGCATACTACAAGATCCTATGTTACATTTGTCAAAAAAAGTTTTTTTTTTAAATTTGGTATTTGTTTTTTAGGGCAATTTTTGAGCATTTTTGATGAAAATATAGTCATGGAACTTTAGGGGGTAAGCTGAAAAAATGAAGCTTGATAAGTTCTGTTTATAATCCATTTTAAAATTTTGAAAAATGTCAAGAATTGAAAAAATTATCACAATTGAAAGCTCCAAGTGTAAGAATCCAAATAACATAGTATGGTGTGTTTTCCATTTTTATTTTTTATTTTTTAAATATATTTTAAATTTAAACTATAATATTATGTTTCTCATTCTACCCGTCATTTATGATAAAAATTACATATTACTCTAATATATGCTAACTAATATAATTTGATTTCCATCTTTAGCTTTAAAAAATTACAATAATTTGATTTTTCCATCAAATTTATAGAAAAAGACAACATAAATTGAATATGAATGCGTCTACTAGCACCATTTATCAAAATTTTATACATCAATTAAATAAAAGGATAAATTTGGTTTGATAGTCATATATGACTTCAAGGTCCTTGTTGTGGTTGTTTTGGGTGTAAAATATAAAATCACCTCGTGAAAAAAATTTATACTACATCACAAAGTTTAGTTCCTATAGTTTGTCAACAGTTATCATGTGGTTTTTGTTGTTTCATGGTTTTGCACGTTAATTATAATATATTGCATCATTTCTTTGCATTGTTACAATGTAGTTGCAAGTAATGCATTGTAATAATGCGATAACTATGCAAAATAATGCATTGTAATGATGCAATAAATTGTAATTAACCTTTGAATCCATGAAACAACAATAACCACATAATAATTGTTGACAAACTGTAGGGTCTAAATTTTTTGATGAATCTCCAATGCTACTTGTACTGAGCTTGAGAAAATTTCAAGTAATTTAGATATTTTTTGCTATTTTAACTTATTTATGTTCAATTTTTGCAAAAATTATGATAATGATTAGAACTTTTTGGGAAAAAAATTGAAATTTCTCACAATGATATGCCATTTACAATTTCAAGTAATAAAAATATAAGATTATTATTTGAATATAGTTTAAAAAGCAAAATTTAGCTCAAACTTAGTGTTTTACCATTTCACAGTGGAGCAAGTCCTTAAGAGGTTAAGTGCCTCATTCAAACTCTTTAAAAAAAATTAAATATTTAATTTTTTATTAAATAATACCATGATTTACAATATAAATCTCTATTGCAAAATTGTAGGCTACAAATTAATAGATTACAGTTTGAGGATTTGAAAATCATAGAATAGAATGAAAAGTTGTGCATTGCAATATGAAAACTATTGCAATGTACCATGCAAATGTCTTGAATACCAAATTATTCTTTATAATATATCTTTATAAAACCTCAGATAAAAAAATGAACCAATGCATATAAGAGTCAACTTTGCGTTTAAGCTCACTCTTAGTCATTTGAATATTTTTCATGTGTGTTTTCACCACAAAATAAAAGAATCCTCGCATGCAACTAAATGCTTATGTCATCTTAGTTGCAAAGTATCTGCATTCAACTTAAGGCTAATAGAGCCTGTCAGACTTAAGAATGTCTTGATTAAACACTTTTACGTATACCAATAATAGATATCATCATGCTCTCTACATGTATAGCTTGATTGTCATGCATCCCTTCAATGTTGGTCTTTAATTAGAAAAAAATAGTCTTTTGGGGTCATTGCATGAAACACCGGTCCTGTGTTTATCACAGCGAGAGGATTTTGTTTAGGTTTGCAATAACTTTTGAAGAACAAGTCTTATGAAGTTGAAATTTTATTGAAAACTAGCGATTGGCACTTGCTTTGCTACGCATTAAACGTATTACCTTCATCAATTTTTCATGTGATAGAATGTAGATAAACAAAATATGTATATTCTTTAAATGAAAATATTGACATCCTTATACAATAGTCTTTGAAAAAATTTATATAGTGAAATATAAAGTAATTAAAGAAAATCTTTATATCATATTTTTTACAAAATAACCTTTGCAAAGATGAAAACATTGCAATAAGAATAAATTAATCAAGTGAACAATGTAAGTAGAATCTTCACATTTGAATAAGGTGGGTACACCCAAAACCGCCACAAATTGGTATTGTGCCTACTTACTATTACTATGCTGGTCAGATTTTCCTATTGTCTTGTTGATAAGTGAAAGGAGGTTCCAACGCATCAAAGAATGTAGCATTTGGATACTGTATGCAAAAGTTATTAAAGAACAAAGTTGAGTTCTAAAAGCGTTTCTTGCACATAAGTACAGAACTGATTTTGGAAATGTACAGAGAGTATAGATGGCGGTTTAAGGTCAGTGGCGCATTTGGGTGTACCCACCTGATGTAGAGCAACGCTAGTGGTTGGTGCTTCTTCATTCTTTAATATCACATTTTAAAAAGACATGGAATTTATCTACAGTTTTTTTGTCTAAAAAGTTTTTTTGAAATTTTTTTAGAAGTATCCATTTGATTTTCAAATATTTCACGAAAAGAATACATAATATATAGTAGAAAGTATCCTATGGCTATTACAAAAGCAATTGAATTTCTATAATATTATTCAAAATTGAATTTTGATATTATAGAGGTCATTGTGATTTTAGTAGTATGATGTCTCTATTGAGTGAAATCATATCCCATATTTTTTTTAAATTTAAAATGATAATTTTATATTTAAAAGTCAATTTAGCTAATATGTCATGTTTTTCATTTTAGTGCTTTTTAGTACTAGAGAGTAACCAAATTTAATGATCTAGGGTGATTGCAAGAAAGATCGGTACTGGGAAGTACTAAAACATTGTCACAAAAGGAATGTTGAAGCTTCCTTTTACAATAACTTTTGAATTGTGACTTATATGAACTTGAAATTTTCATTGGAGATTCTTCTTTTGAGTTTCATTATATCTCGTATTTTTCAGAAATTTTCAAAAATCATTTTATATTTAAAAATCGTTTAAACTAATTTGTCACGTTTTGAGTTTTAGGATTTTTACTACGTAAAGAGTCCCCAAATTTAATGATTTGGAGCTGAAATTTCTATGGTCTATTCCCATAGTAGGAAGCCATGATTCTTCCAAGGGTCAATAAAAATATTTTATTTTGTATCCTCTACGTCCATGCAAAGAGGGCTCCCTTGTGCAAGCAATTCTGAATATTGAAGATGGTTTTAGGATCATTTTTTTGGTGGAATCTCTTCACCATGAAGTCTTCTCAAATGGCATTTTTCAATTTTTCTTAAAATTACTTTTCCTATTTTTTACAAATTAAAATGTCAAAGTATGTATTTTCTTGCAATTCTGCACTTTTCTAGTTCTCCTATTTAGAGAATTTTTTTTTGCTTTTTCTTCATAAGGTACCTTTTTCTTATAGTTTTATACATTTCTCATGTTTCTCATAATTTTTAAAAATGTTTTTCTATTTTTATAGTACTCCCCCAAAAATGGCTGAAAACGGGCAAAGTGGAACAAAAACAGAAAGTCTTTCATGCAATTACCCTCTAGATCTAATAGGTTTCTATAGTCTATTCATACACTAGGAAGGCATGATACTACCAAAGAGAATTTAAAGATGTTTTGTTTTATGTCCTCCACATTCATACAAATAGGACTCCTTTGCATGCACTTTTTTGAGTATTGAAGATGGTTTTAAGGGCCGGTTTATACTTGGGGCCGGATTGAAGGTTGGCCGGAACTCTCCAAGTTTGAACCAATAGAATCACTCAATTTTTCCTAATTAGGTCCACGGGCTCTATATACTTGGGGCCAGCCGGAACTACAATTCATCTTATGTGTCGCCTTAGGTGGCATGATTTTGGCGCCAAACCATCCGGCCCCAAGGGAGCAATCGGGACAAGGTTTTGGATGGCCCAAACTCCCATCTTGGCCAGATGGAGCCCCTCCGTTGGACTGTATAAACCTCCACCGTCTATTAATGCAATGTCTTGTTTTCTTTTTTTATTACATGCTTGTTAATTGTGTTATCAAGAAACTTCTTTCCATTTGCATTGTTGAAATTTTGGAGCTCTGTTGTCAATCTCAGGCTTGCTCAAGTTATCAAGATGCAGTATAGTAGTATGTGAAAGATAAATGCAAACAAAATTATCATCTTGTTATTGTTCATAGGCTTAACTAAAGTTAATTTGCAAGCATTACAAAAATGTAAATTAGCTAACACCTAGCAAGTTTACCAATGCTGTTTAATATTTGCTGAGTTTAGTAAACTCAGCTGATTTTGATTTTGATTTCAATACTTTATTTTAACTAATGTAACAATAAGGCCACTTTCTAACTACACAAAATAGTGAAATTAGGTTGCTCCATACTAATTTCTCAACAATCCACACTATAGAAATATTCACAACTTTTATGCAATGATGCATTCAATTCAAAGCCATGTGTATGGCATAGATTTGTGCACCAATTCAAGATTTGGTTCAGAGAGAGGCATGCACCTCCATGTGGAACAAGCATTGATCAATGAGGTAATTTATCTCAGGTAAGGCAACCTAATTGACAAGGCAATCTAATTTCACTATTTTGTGTAGGAAACCAAGCACACTGATTAAAATTAATATATAATCTATGTTTGCATATATTGATTAAAAATATACATAATCTATATTTGGTCACACGGATTAAAAATAATACATAAGTGATGTTTGTGCACACCAAATAATAAAAATAATACATAATCTATGTTTGAACACACTGACTAAAAATAACACAGAATCTGTGTTTACATGATTTAGTCGAATGAATATTTCAAACCCATATAGTGAAAGGACCAAAATCATTTTATTGCAAGGAGAAAAATGAAAAGTTTCAAAAAAAATTAAAAAATTCAATTTTTCATTTTTGGAATAGGAAAAATAGGAACAAAAAGAAAAGTTAAAATAAAATAAAAAAGCTTCTTTTTCTATTTTTGAAATAGGATAAGTAGGAAGGAAAAGGAATAAATAAATAAATAAATAAATAAATAAACTTTTCTTCTTTTTTTGAAACAGAAAAGAAAGGAAGAAAAAAAAAAACATGTGTATTTTTTTATATTTTTTTAATTGAGCACTGAAAAAATCAAGAGCAGATGAATTGGAAATTGGGCCCTAGAATCCAGCCCAAGGGCTTTACATTAATTGGGGCCGGATGGAAGAATTGGGGCCGGATTGAGGGCCGGATTGAAGGCTAACCCGGCCGGCTTTCCATCCGACCCCAGGCCAAGTATAATCCGACCCTAAGACTTCTATTTTTGATGGAATCTCTTTACTATGAAGTCTTTTTAAATGGAAGTTTTTTGGTTTCTTTAAAAATTACTTTTCCTATTTAGCAAATGCTTTTTTTACAAATTAAAACGTCAAAGTATGTGATTTCTGGCAATTTTTCACTTTTCTATTTCTCCTATTTAGCAAATGTTTTTATGATTTTCCTTCCTAGGGTACCTTCTTCTTACAAGTATATACATTGGTCATATCTTCAATATTTTTGAAAGAATTTTTTTTTAATTTATAGTACTTCTGAAAAAAGGGTTGAAAATGGCCCAAGTAGAACAAAAACAACCAATCTTTCATGCAACCACCTTTTTGTTTTTATTCAATAAACTACTTTCTAAAGGACATGGCAAGGAAGAATAGTGGTGCTTGATTTCTACCATGAATATGCCTTTGACATTGGAATCTATATGAAGTCTTTGACATTGACAAAAAAAAAGATACTTAGAAATTTCTTGGCATAGAGTGCCAAGCACCGCATTTCTGTCCAATGGGAGAATGTGGCATAGAAAGTACCACATTTTCATCACTTGAAGACTCATTTTATTACATGCAAGAGTTCAACCAAGAAAATAACGTGTCCTAAAAAAGTCATTATAATGGAATTGCATACTTGAACTTGCTTTAGTAAAAAGTGCATAAAAATATGATTTGTTCAACAAAATCTGGTACAAGAATACATCTACATTGAGCCATTTCACAATAATATAAGAAGAAATTTAAAGATGAAACAGGGCTAAGGTGAAAGCAAAGATAACTTGTTAGTTATATAATTGCATTTAAAGGGAGTGTAGTGAATACTATGAGCTTTTGGAAATAAAATTGCAAAAAACAATAGTTAATTTGAAGAACACTACAAATAACATATTCCCAAAAGTTGAGGTCTAAAAAATTTTAATCTAGAAGTTATGAATTAAAAAGAAAGTGATAATTTTTTTTTATAAAAAATTGCTAGAAAATAATGAAGACAGTTAAAAAAACATCAAAATTTAAGCCATTTTTAAAAGCTTTAAGGAAATAAAAATTCACAAAGAATTTATAGAATTTTTTTTATAAATATCTAGAAATGTGTACACAATGTAGCTTTGTCTGCATCTATGTGGAGGACAATGAATTTTTTTCTTAGAATCACTTCTATAAATCCTTGTAATCTTAATAGGAGATCACGGTATATGATTTTCAAAGTGAAAATCATCATTTTAGACTCAATGAATATTAAAAAACTCAAAAATTTGAAGAAAGACAAATTAAAATGATTGAATATAATATGATAAAAAATTTTAGAACTTACAAAAATAAATATGGACTTAGGGGTGATTGCAAGAAAGATAGTACTATTTTGCATCAAATTGAGAGTGACAAAGTTGTTTTGCGCTAGAAATTTTGAAGGTAGAATCCAAAGATCTTGAAATTTTTATTGGACATGGCTAATTTGATTGTAATTCATCTTCATTTTATATTTAATAGTCAATTCTAATAGTTTGTCTCACTTTGAGGTTTAGGGGTTTTAATACTGGGCAGTATCCAAAATTAGTGATCTAGATTTGGAATTTATGTGGTCTATTTGCCACAATAGAAAGACATGTGCCTACCAAGGGGCATCTAAAAATACGTTATTTTATGGCCTCCACAATCAATTTTTTGGATCAATGGCTAAGAATGTTCCACTACAAAGTACTCCTAGTACTCCTAGTACTAAGCGCAAAATTGCAGTTTTTGACCAAACGCTACAGAAAACAATTGTTCTTTTTTACAACCACCCTTAGGCAATGTACCATTTACCTCCAGTACAGTTTTAAAAGCCGTATAGTGAGAAAAATCCCTAGAAGTTCTGTCCAATTTTGTGTTGTGCATGCACCATGTGACAAATTTTTTTGTTATAAGTGTTTCATGCTTTTACTTGCCACACCACTTGTTTTGAAAAACAAACCAAAATTCAAGAAAAGCTTTGTTTGCAATTTTTGAATCCAAATCAATGCAATAAAGTACATCACATTCAGTAGCCTTCAGAGGCTGCCTTTTCTTCTCTGGAGTGCTCATCTATGAAATTCATCCTCTCATCATTTTGGATTTCTGGAAATGAAAGTAACATTCATTTAACAACTTTTTTTATTTCAAAGTTTTAAGAATAAATTATTCTACTATGCCTAAATGAGGTCTAAAGTTATACTTTTAATACAATTCCTACTTTTGACTTAACTATGAGTGGTTGAGACTCTACTCATTCTGGTTTACATATCCCACATGGGTTGTTTTACCTCCTACCACCCCAAATGTATATATGTAGCTTCTCTTCACACTTGAAAACTCAAAATATGATTGATTTTTGTATGAATGCAAGCTGAATGTTTGATTCATTGTTTTCTTTACTTTTTGTGGTAAAGAAAACAATGAACCAAACATATAGCTTGCATTCATACAAAACCAATACTTTTTTGAGTCATTGAAATACACAATGTATAGGTGTAAAACGCTAATTTTTATGTGTTTGGTTTAACCCCTAAAGGACCAACATGCGTTTTTTGGCCGTATAGAAATTTTGGGCAGGTACGTGTGACTAGAGATATCCATATTTGAGGCTGAAATTTTAATAGAAGGTGGGGGCGAGGAATGTCTTCATGTGTACCAAGTTTCATGACATTTTGAAATACGAGTCAAAAGTTGTAACCTAATATGTTGCTTTTTTCCGTAACCAGGCAGTTTGGGCAGATCAGAAAAAATCATTTTTTCCGGAATTTTTTTTTTGAAGTTGGTTCTCTACATTTATATATACTTAAAAAAGCTTTGATTCATTCCATTTCAATCAATGAGTCAAAAGTTATGAGGGTTTTTGGTTTGCGGGTAGTTATGGATTGTCTACTCTAAAAAAAAGTTTAAAGTCGTTTATTTAACTCAATTTTCAGTTTTTTTTGGAAAAAAAAAAATCCTAGGATGTAGATTGATTATTAAAATATTACAACCGTTGGGATTGGTATTTTTAAATTCCATGATTAAAATTTTAACAATTTAGTATTTTGAATCTTTTCTACTTCTTTCTACTTACTATTTTTTTCCTATATGTTGTACAATTCCAAATGATGTGAAATTTTTCAAGCATATAGACAACTTGTTTAGGAAACTGAATTCAAAGAAGCACCACCTTTATTGGCATTTTTTCATTGAAAAGTGAGCTTGCAAAGTGCAGCTGCCCGATTTTTCGCAGGATTGAAAAAATGATTTTCAAGACTTTGAATGCTTATATCTTATGATCCACACGGTGGAATTTTCTGAAATTTTTACCACATGTTTTCAAAATATCATACTACAAGATCCTACGGTTACATGTGTCAAAAATTGTTTTTTTCCAAAAATTTGGTAGTTGTATTAGAAATGGCAGTTTTGGAGCGTTTTTGGTGAGAACATAGTCATGAAACTTTAGGGGTTAAGGGGTGTAAAACGTTGGTTTTCTTTTAATTTTTAATCTACCTTGTACAATTGTGGTCAGCTGACTTACTTCAATTCTCTGACAAAATCGACGCGTGTATATTAGCTACTGATGGTGTAGAATATATCGTGCACCATTCCATTGGGGGAAGGCAACCCACTTGACCATTAGAGAAAAATTCAGCCCATTTCAGGGCCGTTAGAAGTTGACATGCCATGCTATTGTTTGCATGGCTTGTCAACTTTGAGATTGCTCTTGGTGAGCAGTTAGAGTCTCTGACTGCTCGCCGAAGCAGTCAAATTTTGCAAAAAAATTTAATTTAATTAAATTTTTTTTTTTTTTTTAAGGTTTAAAAAAAAACTTTTTTTTTTAAGAATTTTTTATTCAGAATTTTGGGTTCTTGCGCCACTGCTGCTGCAATTTCAGCAAGGCGGAAATAGGGGAAAAATGACTTTTTGAGCAAAATAAAAGCAAATTTCAGGGTACCTTGGAGGGCTGTGGAACAGCCCTCCAGAGGCCTGAAATTTCCTCTAATGCTACTATTGAATGTTATGTACTGAAGAAAACTATCTGCATTTCTCTACAACAATGCTTTGTGATGACAACCAGAAAATGGAAATTTTGCTATGATTTCTACTCCTCTTGTGTAGTGAATGCAATGAAATTTTGAGTGGTGTACATTAATTATGTTACAAAGATTGTCTTTCAACAACTGTTTTTTGAAATTGGTGCACAAAGTACAAGTTTGAAAGTAGAGGTTCCGCCATGTCAAGGTTTATCACAGTTAGTATTTGTAACTGACTGCATCACAGACTGCATTTGTAATACACAGTTGGTAACAGTCTAAAAACGTTTCTAGCGTTTCTAGCAATGCTCTAAGATTCCAGTGTACTCGACACAATGAAATCATCAGTAGATTCACTGTCATCGTCGTCCTTCGTCGCCAAATTATTGAAGAAGTCCGGTCGTGGCACAGGAAATTCAACTGGAGCATAGCCTTCCAGCATCTGGACCACTTGCACCATCGATGGACGCACATGCGGGTTATCATTGATGCACCAGAACGCCACCAGCAAAGCTCTTCGGACCTCCACAGAGCTGGCAATTCGTGTTAAGGACGGATCCACCACATCCATAAAGGCGTCCGTTTCAATGTAGGGAAAGGCCCAGATTGGGAAGTACGCGTCCTCCGCATCCTCATCAATTGACGATGTCCGCAAATTCCTTCGGCCACTAATGAGCTCCAACAACAACATGCCGTAGCTGAAGACGTCGGTCTTGGCCGTGATGGGCATCCCACTGTTGGTCCACTCCGGAGCCAGATACCCGCGGGTGCCACGAACTTGGATGGTGATGGTTTGGGTTTGGTCCCGCTTCATGATTCTCGAGAGTCCAAAATCGGCCACTTTGGCACGAAACATAGAATCCAACAAGATATTCTCGGGCTTCACATCGCAATGCACGATTCGTTGGTCGCAGTCATCGTGTAGGTACGCCAGGGCCCGAGCAGTTTGCACCGCAATGTTGAAGCGAAGCCGCCATTCCAAGACCGGGGATTTCTTGGTGCTTGATCCTCGAAACAGAAGCCGATCAAGAGAGCCTTCCTCCACGTACTCATAAACCAGGATTCTGTGCTCCGCCTCCGCACAATACCCCACAAGGTGTACCAAATGGAAATGATGAATTTGTCCTATGATGTCAACCTCGTTAATAAACTCGCTCTCGCCATTAGCCAATTTATCCAGACGTTTCACAGCCACATCAATAGGGCTGTTGCGGTGTCCTATCTGGCCTTTGAAAACAGTTCCGTACCCTCCTTTACCAATCTCCACGGCAAAGCCGTTGGTGATGAGCAGCACATCATTATAAGAAAGCCGAACCACCGCCGCATCTTTCCCGTGCACCCATTTCTTTTGGAATCTCCGAAAACGAAATTTGTGCACCGCCCCCGGAAGACAGAATCCACAAAACATGCACACCAGTGACCCAAGCACGAGGACCGCCGCACCAAGCGTCGCTGCCACAAGCATCAGAATATTGCTATTCGACGTTTGATGCGGGACCGACGTCCGCAAGTAAGTCGTTGCATTGAACTGATACTGACCATTAAAAAGGGTGTTTTTCCTCAACCAACATGTGCCGGCAGATTCAGAATCCAAGAGTTGCACACTTGCTGCTGCGCACGAACAATCCGACAGACAGCTTTGTATGCAATCCTCCGCGGTCACGTTTGTGACGAGGGTTGAATCACCAAAGAAGGCATAGTCAGTATAAGCAAGACGCATCGTGGTATCTATGGCACACAAGGTTGACTTCGCCTTTTTGCGCACACATCCTTGACGCGAATCTTCTGGACTCAAGAACTGAAACCCTTCAGGACAAAAGCACTCTCCATAGTTGGCGCATACTGCAAATGGACCACAATAACCAGAGACCGTGCACACATCATCTAGAGCTTCCCACTCTACTTCCCATGTCGAGCTTCCGTGAAACCAGCTGTACATGCGTAAATTGCCGTCGGTATCAAGTGTCAGCCGCAATAGGCGATTTGAAACTCCTACTCCAGACTTACTCCTTCCAATCAAAGTGGACGCTCTATTTCCTCGCCTGACGGATTGAAACTCCCCTTGCTTTGTCAAGAAGACAGACGAAGATGGTGTTGAGCAGCTCCAGTAACTGAAGTTGGTTGGTATGACTGAAGAATAATTTGATAACCAAAATGCAGTCAGGGTACTTGATGTACTCCAATTCAGAGAATATGGACTGTCGCTCCAGTCTCCATACGTTCGCCATGCTTTCATGCTCACACTACTGTTTGCTGTGTAGCTCTGATTCGGCAGCAGCGTGTCCGTGGGACTGTCAAAGCTCTGCCACACCACGTAGTTGGCGCTGTTGAGGATCACCAAATTTCCTGTATCCAATATGGTGGCCATGGTCCCGTTGAGCTGCAACAAAAACCAGATCTGAGTCAGGTTCTGGCATTGAAGTGCTGCAACATTTTAAATCATATAAGCATTTTTTTGACCATTAATGAGAAAATTAATTGAGTCTCTGGATGAAAACGTTCATTTTGGCAAAATTGGCACAATACATTAATACGTTCCAGTAAAGCCTCAAGAAAGACAGGAAATTCATGAAATGATTTCGGTTGGCGAGAGGGGGATGGCCATGGAAATTCTAGATATCTGGTGCATAGTGTTGTGGACGACATGCTATTTGCGTACCAGTTTGCAATGATTAATCAGCACAAGAAGCTAATAAAAATGTCCCAATACAAAGCCCACGGATTACCACCAATATAACGGAAAGTGACGTCTCATTGAAGCACTTACTGCCTGGTTTAAATCACCCCCACTAACTCTCCGTAACAAGCTTACCTTGTGCACTAGCTATAGAGCAAAATCCATGCGTTCGTGGAAGAATAACTTTCCTTACCTGAGCAGTGTTGGAAGTCCACATGAGCTGTGGAGAGCCGATGTTGTCGTGCACTTGAAGCTTCCCCTGTGGCGACAAAGACAAGGATGCATGCTTGCTCAAGGCCAGGGCTCGGTCCGGAAGCCACACCACTGTCTTGGTAAGAGTGCTGTTGGCATACCAAATGGCGAGCGTGTAGACAGGGCTGGACTCCTCCGACCGTTTTGCAGAGTAGAATCCAAGCTCAAACACTCCTCCTGGTGACACCAGTGTCTGGTTGGAGAGCAAAGTGGAATTGAGTTGCATACTGCTCTGTGATGCTTGACAGGCTACTGGCTGTATCAGTACGGCGCAGGTGAAGAAGACTTCAAGTAGAAAGGCCACCAATCTTGCGTACTCACAGCATGATCTAGACTTCAAGCATCGGCACTTGGCCGTCTCCATCTCTGAAGGATCGGAATGAAGTGTTTATATATATATCATCAACAATTTATGCTTCAACAAGTCTGTGCAGGTTTCTAGGTATTATGCACTTGACTGTTCAAGACTACTGCTTGGTCTTCCGATGTACACGCAAGTTAAGCAACCGTCATAAAAAAAAGGTTGAATTGACAGTCTGAGCCTCTAAGGTTTGGGATTGCAGGTAATTGATGACAGAGTTCGAAATTCGCTTCGGAAGTCATTGCTGGTGAAAGGGTTGGCAATGGACAGGAGGTACGGAAGGCTTTGGTGAAAAGAGTGATGCTTGCTAATCATGGGGAAGCTCTCACTGATGCAGTTGACACACAAGATGCAAGTTTCTGCAAACAACAGCAGAGCGAGCTTGCAAGGGCGGAGTGAGGTTGGCAGAAGTGGTTTCGGAACGGGGGGCTCTGGCAACTTCCTTGGCTCCCCTAGTTTTATCCCTAGTTAACAGGAAGACCGGGAGGGTGTTACCGCGGGGTATACTTTCAACATGTAACTTTACTCCCCCCCTTTGACTTTCTGTTTTGGGGATAAAGCTATATATCTGAGAAGACTACCCAAACCCCGTGTTCTTCGTGTGGTTTGCCAGAACTGGACTAAAGTAGGTTGTTGTAAAACCAACCATGACCCATTTCTGTTAAATTGTATTGACAACATTTATTGTGGAATGTCAATCTAGGACTCTCCAAGATATCTTCTAATTGGAATGTGGATATCTAGAAAAAGAGGTGTTGAACAGTCATAGATTAGCATTCTACAATGAATTGCTTGCCTAGGTTTTGATGGATTTGGGTCACAGGTGATTTTACAATCACCTACCTTAGAATGTTTGATGAATGACTTTCAAGAAAACTATAGAAACAAAGAATGCATCCGTTCATCAAGGAATATGATATTTTTTGGTTGACAACCTTGGTGATAGGGCAATAATTAATTTTTGAGGGTTATACAGACTTAGAACTTGTCTTAGTGCATGGTGTCAGGATTAGCGGTTAGATATGCACATAGAGAAGATATGCATTTAGACAAGCTCTAGATGTTTATTTATACTAAAAAAAACTCTTGTTTTAGGTGATGAGCCCAAATTTTTTTAAACAAATTTTAAGTGCAATCTAATGCAACAACCTATGTTTTTATGTCAACATTGTTGTTACATTGGACATTTTGTTGACATAAAAATATGGGTTGTTGTATTGGATGTCACCAAAAATCTATTTAAAAAATCTAGACTTGTTACTACAACAAGGGTTTCTTCTAGTGTTAAGTGACTGCAAGCACGTGAAGAAATTAATTGAGGAACAATGAAAAGCTACCCCATCCAAACAAACAAGCTGGATAGGAAGAAACTTGTTCTGGTTAGCTCCCTATCCATAGGGCTTTGAGCTAGTAAGTTACCTTTTATAAAAATGTGCTTGAAATTGGGCCCACCTACTGTCTGCATATTTGACAATCATGCAATAAAAGAAGATGCACTAAGTTCTACTATACTCAAGAGTACCTCCAAATTTTAAATGAAATTATGTGAGGAAAAATGATACATGACCATCCAAATGGATGAATCGTGGCAACTGGGCATCACATTGTCGACCTTTAACCCCTAAAGTCCCATTGTCCCTACGGGGGACAAAATGGATTTTGGGCAGGTTCCTATGAGCTCAATTTTTAATGAAACTTTCTGAAACTTTCCCATAAGATAGAAAAACTTATTAGCTTTTGGGGAATGTAATTTTTATTTCAATCGGTGCCCGGGAGCAAAAGTTATGCCCAAATAAGCTCAAAACAAGGGAGAAGGGGCAGCAAAAAAATTTTGCAAAAAATTTAATTTAATTTTTTTAATTTTTTTTCCTTATAGATTATATTTTTGCCTATTTGGGAAGCTTTGATTCATTTCATTTGGACTTTTTATGAGAAAGTTATGGACAATTTTGTTTTTCGGGCAATGAGAGCATCTTCTTGAAAAAAACTTTTTCTTTCACTTTGAATGCTGATATCTTTCAATCCGTACGGTCAAACATCACAAAATTTTTACTACATGATCTGTAAAAAGTGTAGTATAAGATCCTACGGTTATTTTCTAAAAAAAATTAATTTTTCTCATCTTTTAGATGAACGCAACAAAAGTAGCAGTTTTGAGTGATTTTTGACAGAAAATTGGCCTTGGGACTTTAGGGGTTAATAAAATAACTTAATTTGTTGTTGTGCTTATTTCATTGTTTGATCAACATAAGGTAGTCTGCTCTTAAAACACCCTGTTCTAAATGCATCCCCTGTCTAGGAATGAGTGACATGTTCCTTGAAATATCTATTGCAATCATTGATGAGTTACGTAGGCTTAAATGCCGTTGCTTTTAAAACAAACTACCTTATTGCTCATAACTGATTACGTCCACAATTCGTCATCACCTCATAAATCCGCCTGCAAGTTGCCGGTCCAGAAAATTCCTACACAGTCCAATGCTGGACGGCTGGACCTCTTTAAATTTTTGCAAGGTGATGACTTCGTACAAGAAATCAGCTCCTCATAGTTGACTGCAAACCTTTGCTCATTTTCAGTCTATCAAGCATTGTATTTTTAATGCCAGATTCCCACGTCTGTTGCAGCCTTCATCGTTGAAGATGTTCAATCCCGCTTGGCCACGACCCCATGTCTTTGATCCTGTTCCGCATCGTTCATCGTGAAAGATGCTCAATTTTCCCGAGACTGGCCAGGTTAGTTTGATGGACTCTCTAAGGACTGAAGGTCAAGAGGCTTTGAAATTTGGCATTGGCAAATGCTAAGGTAGTCTTCTCTTAAAGCGACACTATAAGAGTTGATTGCAATTTCCGGGGAAGCAAAACTCCTCGAAACAATTTTCAGTAAATTTTTTGTAGGAAGAATGGTGGAATTGACATCTAACCCAAGTCGTTTCATATATTTTGGACCTTCGTAGAATTAGTTATGAATTTTCAAAGATTTATGTTGTAGGCACCTATTTATGAACATAGATCTCTCAAAATTCGTTCCCTTACATCTTGTAAAGAGATGTGGAGAATACAGGGTGATTGATTGGCTCTTGCAATAAATTACTCTTTGTCCTCGATCCACTCAATTGCTAAAGAGGTCCATTTACCCCCTAAAGAACCGGCATGCATTTCTTGGTTGTATAGAAATTTTGGGCAGGTACATGTGACTAGAGATTTCTATATTTTAGGCTAAAATTTTAACAGAAGGTGGGCGCAAGGAATATGTTTCATATGCACTAAATTTCATGACATTTGAAAATATAAGTCAAAAGTTATGGCCTAACATGTTACCTTTTTTTCGTAATTGGGCGGTTCAGGCAGATCAGCAAAAAATCACTTTTTTCAAAAACAAAAACTTGAAATTGGTTTTCTAGAGTTATATATATGTGGAAAGCTTTGAATCGTCCCATTTTGATCAATGAGTCAAAAGTTATGAAGACTTTTAGTTTGTGGGCAATTATGGATTTTCTACTCTAAAATAAACTTTGAAGTCCTTCATCTTACTCAATTTTCAATATTTTTTGAAAAAAATAAAATCCTAGGATGCAGATTGTTTATTAAAACATTGCAACAATTGGGATTGGCACTTTTCAATTCTATAATTAAATTCTTGGCAATTTTGTATTTTGAATCATTCTCTACTATTATCTATTTACAATTTTTTTCCTATATGTTGGATAATTCCAAAGGAAGTGAAATTTTTCAAGCATGTAGCCAACTTGTCTAGGAAAAAGAATTCAAAGAAGCACCATCATTTTGGACATTTTTTCATTGAAAAGTGAGCTTGTGAAGTGCATCTGCCCTGTTTTTTGCAGGGCCAAAAAAATGATTTCAGTGAATTTGAATGCTTATATCTTGCAATCCACGTGGTGGAAATTTCTGAAATTTTTACCACATGTTCTCAAGTTAGCATAATACAAGATCCTATGGTTACATTTGTCAAAAAAAAATTCTTTTCAAAATTGGGTACTTGTACTCAAAATGGCAGTTTTTGAGCATTTTTGATGAAAACATAGTCATAGAATTTTAGGGGTTAAGGATCACCTCATGTCCATTCCAGAGTTAATTATAGGAGTGATTTGAAGAAGAGGGGCGCTTTTAGAGCAAACTACCTTACCTTTGAAGATTCCTCACGGCAACACACTACAACTAAAGAAGATCAATGGTAAAGATAGGAGGCTTGAAATCCACGTGGGCATTAGGAACCGCCCTTACAATTAGCTCTAAAATGAACATGAGGTGGTCTTCAAATTGACATCCTCTCTAGTCATTGAATGGATTGAGGAAAAAAATATTATTTAATGCAAAAGCCAATCATTTCTCCTGTACACCGTTTAATTCTGGCAGACCTGAACATGGACATCTATGTGTCCAGTCATTTGCGAGTCATGTTGCAATTGCGGTTGACCCTTTATACGTCTCACATGGACTGACACGTCACCAGTCATTTGCTAGTCATTTACCAGTTGCGCCTGACCCCATTCAAATCTGACATGGACTGCAATGTGAGATTAGGATTACAATCATTTTGAAGTTGTGACAGAGTCGTGCCACAGTTGAGGTTCAATGACACAAGTCCAATCTTTCAAGTCATTTACAAGCTGTGATGAATTTATTGGAAATATGTACAACAAAGTCATCAATCATTTTGATGTATCATAGGTGTTACAATTAAGTGCACGGATGGGACTCTAGGGTACATTGATAAGGCAAAAGTCATTCTTGAGTTGTGTTTCAGTATGAATCCTAATTTGGTCTAGTCATTTAAAACAACAAATAGTCGCCGTCTAGTTGCACCACAATAGCATTACTGTTGGGCATGTCACAACAATTTTCCAATGCTTAGAGAGACATGATTGTAAAACAGTGACAAATCTTTGGCACATCGTTCCCTAACTTGGATTGACCCTACTAAACAAAGACTTTGTCTGCACTCCACATTGCATTCTAGACAAACAATGGCCATTGACAACTAGGCTTGGGTATCATGCACTTCATTCAACTTAAGAGCAGTGAAATGGCAAAATGGAAATTCTGCATTTCCAATAGGCAGAGCAGTTCACAAGCTCTTAGCACTTCCAACAACATTGTATGTAGTTCTACTTGCACCATAGAATGAACTACTCCGTCTTGCCTATTCATCTGTAGGAAGCCAAGGCTACATCAATTCATAAATTTTATGCACATTACATACCACACTGCATGTTGGCAACATTGAACTACAACAAGCAACGCATTACCCACTACAATCTCCATGAAGTACTCACATAATTGCAAACCAAACTTCCTACTAGTTCCCTACTATTCCTTGACTTGTGCATGACATGTAACTTCTTACCTGAACTATGTACAAGTTCACTACTCTGCAACTTGAAAACAATATTCTCACATTCCAATCTTCAATGCAGCACAATGGATAAAAAAAGTCTCTAGTGAGCAACATTTGGGCACCTGATAAATAGATTGCAAAAGAGTACTATATCACAGCAAAAAAACATTAGAACCTGCTGCCAAAGCATAATCTTAATTTAAGAATTATTTGATGGAGTATTGATTCAATTAGCTCATAATAAATTTTAATCAAAGATAAACAACATAAGTGCAAAAAAAGTCAAATCTTTGGTTATAACAAATTCAAAAAATGATAGCCCTAAATGCTAAAAACCTCCCCCTCTAAACTAGAACTCCCCCATTTTTTACACACAAAATTTGAAAGAGTTACAGAAAAGAGGATCAATCCCTTAGCTAAGAGCAGTTTTGACAGTTTCATTCATTCCTTCAACAAAGCTATAGAGACTAGCAGCTCCCCTGCAAGGCCCTTCTGTAATCAAGAATGCATGACTATACTACAAGATATCAAATCCTAAGCAAATACAAGAATTGGTCTAGGGTGTCTTCATTGATCCTACAGCAAAATCATAAGCCTCAAACTTAGCACAAAATTTGACAATAATTTCTTCAGGGAACTCACAGTTGGTCTTTGTCTCCTTCAAGCCTGATCCCTCCTCTCCATTGTGATTGACATGCTTCATTTTACTAAAGAATTGTCCTAGAAAACCCTTGCCAAATGCGTTGCTTTGCTAAAAAATTTACACCTTTTACTACAAAAATACTCTACTATAAAGCAAGAAGGCAAGATGAGAAGAAACTATTAAAATTTGAAATCAAGAAGACACTACAAACTGCAAGCTTGGAAGAAAACAATACAAGACATCTGCAGCAACAAAGATAGACACAATGATAGACAAGAGCATAGGGGCGGACCCTTCAAATCAGGAGAAACAAAATCTGGGCCATTGAAAACCTAAGATTGGTGCTTGTAGGTTCTGTGGCCACCACGTTGCAATGCAACCATCACATTTATTGCACTACAAATGCAGTCCTTGGTGACATGTCTAAAGTGACTAAGTAAGTACTGCACAAGTTGACCATGACTTCTTTAGAACTCAAAAGCGACTGCTGACCAACTAATAAATGACTTACATACAACTTAAAGGATTTCTATGTGGCAAATATGATGAACATTGTATGTAGAAGCTTTGCAACCTAAATTTGCTACCAAATCCTTTTTAGGTAGTATTTACAAAATGCTAAAAGATCTGTAGAAAGAACGTGAATATCATTTACGAGTCATTGCAGGCTTTTTGGTCTTGCATGGTACGGGAAAACCATATGTAATGAATACCGCGCTATGAGGTATAGCACACCTGTACGTGTTGACAAATGATTTGTTTAGAAAGATTTCTTTGTGTAAGTGCCTTAGTGAATTTGTCCATACAATGGCATCTCTTGTAACAAACGGCATTGGTAATTATGCATGAAACAAACTTCTACAAAACTCCATTACTTTGAGCTCTGATAGATAAGGTCCCAAAAATTGCGTCATTAGTTAGGGAATAATGTGCAATAGCACAAAAGATGAGAAGAAGTCATTTTTATATCTCAGTCCTAGCGCAGTAGCAAAATGTAACTGAGTGGTGACTTCTTGGAGTCCAATTGCAGTCATGGTAGTGTCGTGGCCTTCATGTTGTGTCTTATAGCACAATGTCATATTATGTTACAGTTGGATATTGCATTCTTTTGATGGCTATGTAATCATCAACTTGGTTGGGTGGATTTGCAGGAATAGAAGATGGAATAAAGGGCAAATCCATCCACTCTAGCGCTGATGGACTAGATTGTGATTGTTGTGCAGAATTTTGATTTTGATTTGAGGAACCTGGAGGATTGGGACCACTTCTGGCTGAGCACGAAGCCGTCACACAAAGCAACAAAGTAGGCGCAGATCACTGTATTTGGTAACCACTTTTGAGTAGATGACTTGACGAGTGCTTGATTGCAAAGCTTCAATAGTGGTGTACCTTTGATTTTTGAACTACCTTCAAAAAATGCTCAAGACATGTTCTTGAACTACATTGGAATGCTCAAAGACATATTGTTGCTGGATTACAGAGCTTTCAATATGCAAATCACTCTTCTGCAATATCAATAGATGGAGGCCCAATCCAAAAATTGAGGAATGCAACATGTACGCGGGATGATGCTGGTTTTGCGGTTGTGAGCTTCCGTCCACTACAAGAGAATGGGGTGTTTTTAGTGAGTTTTTAAGTATAGTTATAGACATAAGATTTTAAGTAATGACCTTTAAGGCAATTTTTAGCAAAATTTTACTAGACATACATGTGTTTCTAATAAAATTTTGCTGAAAATTACCTTAAAGGTCATTATTATAAATCTTATGTCTAGGACAATACTTAAAACTCACTAAAAACACCCCATTCTCTTGTAGTGGCCATATGTTACCTTGCATGGCAGAGCCTTTCATTTTTTCCATGTCACCGGAAAGTAAAGTGCTCAATCCTCATTGTTTTTGCAGTCTCTAAAGCTTTAAATCATCCCTTTGATTGTATTTGTAGTGTATCCGCATTCAATTGTGTCGTATTGCTTCACCTTACTAGCTTTAATAGCTTTGCAATATAAAAAGGACTACTCCCCACCCGAGCATGGCATAAAAATTCTTAGAAATTGCTTTCCAGTTCCAAAAAACTCATGTCCTAGTCGTCCCAAGTGACCTCCAGTGGCATACCACAACTGCCCGTGACTCTAAAATGACTCACCCCTAAACTACTGTCATGTCAGCACAACAAAATCCACATAGGCAACCTCAAAGTCCCTTTAAATCGCCTTCAGTGAACAGAAAGTCATTATGCATTTGTACCTCAATCACGCCAAGTCCCAAAATATCATGGTAACCTTCAAAGCAAGAAAAGAAGTGAATCAGGAAAAGAAACATGCACATAAAGCCTGCTTTTCATCCACTCTTCATTTGCAACTGCTCATTGACTTGGATACTGTCGACTAAGGAAAGAGCATGCAATTAAAGAGGGACAATCACGCCTACGACTGCAAATCCAGTTCTTTGTGACTCTGCAGTCACATAGACCTCTATTTTCTTGTACTAATTTACTTTGTCTAAAAAATGAGCTAGAAATATTCCCATCCAAGGAAACACATGAAAAAGGCAGACTAGCCTTTAGATGGTCAATTTGTGAGCCTTGTACCTTACAAAACCTCTAACGCAAAGCTAACAAATAATGTCTTCCATTGACTTGCTTAACAGGGCAAGTGTGGCCTGTTGGCATGAGGATACTCTTACATGTATAGGATCTTAGTTGAAAAGCACACCAATCTCACAAAGCCAGGGACGGTGTCTTTCTTGAGGCCCTAAAAGACTATATAGTCAAACTTACAATCCTTCATTTTGAAATCTAGATCCTCCATTTCTTTTCTATTTATGAGTGACTTTTTTTATTTTTATTTTCCAAGATGAAACTGCACATCTGCTATTTTCATTGGAATTTCAAATTCTTTTGGAAAAAATTCAATTTAATACGAATTTTTGAAGGGAAAAAATAATAAAAAATTTATATTAAATACAAATCATTTTCACAAAATCTAAATTTTTCAAAATAAAAGTAAACTATAACTTAGAACATTGTGGTATAAAGAGTTTTTGGGTATCACTCCAAACTTTAAAAAGTGGTTTTAGATCTTCAATTTCACACTAAAATTCTTCTTTTGAGGAATTTTTCAAAATTTCCAATTGGAATAGAATCTGCACTTTAGAAGCTTCATTTTGTTAGTTTTTTTAAAAGCAAAAGAAATTATTTTGAATGTCTAAATCAAGTTTTAAGAAAAAAACTTAAAGTATTGAAATACACTCGATAGTCTACTATTTGTTTGATAAACTACACCATATAAAATTTAAAAAAAAAAAAAAAATGTCTTGGACTTAATTCAATGATGTAGCTATATCATCAAAAAAGTTGCACACCAAATTTTGGATTAAAATCACCCAATCTTCTATATGCACAAATTTGGTTGACCATCTAAAAGCCACACAACATCCTCACCATCCTTCCAGGGTTAACATTTACTTGCTATAAGAGAGTTGTGATTGCAAGCAACACCTAAACAATTTGTTGTGTTTTTAGGAGTTGTTGTTGATTTTTTTTCTAAAGTGCTTAAAATTAGAAAAACCCTTTGAAAACCCTTTGAAGAAAATTTGAAAAATATAAACAATGTATACACCTTTAAGATGAAGATACCCTAGGAAAGAAAAGCATAAAAAAATTCTCTAAGAAGGGTAACAAGAAAAGTGCCAAATCTCAAGAAAATAGATATTTTTATGTTTTAATATATCAAAAATAGTAAAGAAAATAAAATAAATATAACAAAAAATTGGCCATTTGTAATAATTCTATGGAGATGGTCACTCACCAAAAAACCCACCAAAAAAATATTTTATATGTTTCAAAATTGCAAGCAAAAAAAAGCTCACTTTGTGGACTTCCACACCACATGAAATCAATTATTTTCAGAATTCCTTCAAACTATAGCTATAAATTTACTAGAAGACTACTTCCTCCAAATTTCAACTCCAAATTTGTTTTTGGGGATACAAAATAGATTCAAGAAATCCCAAATTAGCAAGCATGACATAAAATCAAGGACTATTTGTAGATAGTAAAACATTTTTGAAAATTACAAAAAAATTAGACAAGGTAAATTATAGTCATGAGTAACTAACTATAAATCTTGAGTCATTTGGAGTCAAAACGCAAAAGTTATGGTCAAAAAACATATCAACATGCAAGGTATGACATCAAAATAGTACATGTGTTTCTTGCAATCACACCAATTCTCATTTTCAAACCAAAATCATTCAACACATATTTCCATGAAAGTTCACCACTTCAACATGATTTTTTTCATTTTCATATATGATCCTACGATCCTATAACTTTAACACTTTGAACAACTTTCAGGCTAGTTGAATATATTGGCCAATACAGAAACCTGCAATTTTTCTCTTCATGGACAGAATATGTTAGAGGAAGAGTGTTTCCCCCAAGACTTAAAATTTGTAGACAATTCAATCTGTATAATAAGATGAAAGAAAACTGTGTAAACAGGGCCAAGAAATGAGAAAGCCAACATGGATGATTGAAACACATAAAAGAGATGGAGTGATACTGAACATCTCTGTAATTTCAGTCACACCAGATTGAGCATAAATAAAGCTCAGATTGAGCGTAAATAAAGCTCATAACAAAGGTCGTTGATACAATATAACATGAGAACACAAATTTGAGCTATATTGATACAATACAACATGAGAATACGAGTCATGAGCTATAATTGATGCAATTTGCTTGGAGGAAACCTGCAACAATAATCTTGCAAGGTGTGTTTAGAGAGTCGCTACTACTCACGCCCAAACTGTTCCAACCTTGCTTCTTCTTCTGCAACATCCTGGACCATTGCATACTTAATTTACTGTTCCTGGATCTTCAAAAGCCTCGATGTGCTTCCCACCGAACCTTCATTCACCTGTATACTGAAGGAACACAATGAAAGCTCAAACATAATGTGGTATAACAAGGACCTAATATCTGCCAACATTTAAATTATTCAATTTGCTAAGTAACAACTTGGGCAGGACGTGCTGGCATTTAGTAACTAATCCCAGATAGAAAATTGGCGCTAATTGCATCACAATAGGAAGTAGCGGTTGCAACACATGATCAGAATACTTTTTCAAAACATTTGTAGTGGTTCCGTACTTTGCTTTAAACGCATGGTCCATAGCGAACCATTGCAAAAGAGCTGCACACTTGTCGCAAACCTTTTTGGGCCTGGAACCAATGCATATCTATGCTTAAACTGTTGCAAAAACTATTGCAATCTCAAGTACACAAAATAGTGAAATTAGGTTGCCTTGTCAATTAGGTTGCTTAATTACCTGAGATACATTACCTCATGGATCAATGCTTGTTCCACATGGAGGCGTATGTCACTCTTTGAACCACATATTGAACTGGTGCACAAATCTATGCCAAACACATGGCTCTAAATTGAATGTCTCATTGTACAAAAGCAGTGAATATTTCTATAGTGCAGACTGTCAAGAAATTTGTGTGGGGCAACCTAATTTCACTATTTTGTGTAGTTGTGAATACATTGCATAATTTTGTACTAACCCATTGCAAAATTGTTAATAGATTTCTGTCGGTCACTGCACACCGTTGAGAAAACTATTGTAATCTCAGCCTTCTGCACAAGTGCTGGTTAATGCCTTAAAAATACTGGTTACCAGATGAGAGGTAGAACTTACCAACGGTCATTCATAATCTGAAGGCACTTCAAGCCACCTGCTCTGTCCTTCAAACTTAACCATTACACCTCCGTCTGGTTGGTTCTCATAAATCTGATAAAACAACCAATACAACACATCAATCCATGCCAGCGCAGCAAGAACTCATGTTTAAACCAAAAAATGAAGATCATGCGACCCCCTTAGCATTCTACCAATTTAGAAAATTTGCACAACTGCTAATGCAAGACTAAAACAATTATTAGCCCCTCAGAGTCACATGCAAGAGCATACTCAACTACACCTATATAGATTAGACCTATAGACCCAAAAAGAACATTAGAAGATCTTGAGCTTACTCGGAGGTCCTCAAGGGATCCAACACTACAAGAAAATGGGGTGTTTTAAGTGGGTTTTAAAGTATAGTCCTAGACATAAGATTTTAAGTTATGACTTTTAAAGCAATTTTCAGCAACATTTGACAAGAAATACATGTGTTTTTAGTCAAATTTTGCTGAAAATTGCTTTGAAGGTCATAACATAAAATCTTATGTCTAGGATTATACTTTAAAACTCACTTAAAACACCCCATTCTCTTGTAGTGCAATGTTAGTGCATTCAGTCATCAAATCTCCTCCACCTCACGCAACAAACTTGGATCGGATTGTCAAAGTATCAGGGGCTCCACAGTGCTTGAATCAAGACTTCAGTATAAATCATAGAGTTAATCAATAATACTGTAGCAATAGTACCACTCTATGGCATCGTTGTGACTGACCTAAATTCTTTTGTCTGATAATAACCGAATATTAATCACATTCTTTGAAGATCATGCTGCATACAGGGACGGCAATGTAGTACTCCAGCCACTGAGAGCCCCACTTCCGCAGTTTCCAATCAAGAGAGCACAATGAACCGGTCACCGCAGCTACTGTTTGCCTTGTTTGAGCTTCGTGAAATTTGCTTCACGATCACGGTGTTGCAAGTTTCGTTGTGCAATTTTGGGAAGTCATGTAGGAGGTGTTGGCCATGATACACACCATTTTTGAAGTTCTGTGGAATAGTACTGCTCTTGCCAGAGCTGCTGAAGCACTTGGCATTTACGTGAAAAGCCGCATTTTTTTCTTCTTTGGATCCAATCAGACCCTCATGCGACAAAAATCTAATCGGCTGAGTGATTTTAGATCAGGAAGGTGCTTTTTTTTTTTTTTAACAAATGGAGCGAGCCATTGCATTAAAAAGACAGGAAGGTGCTTTGAGCCCCGCAGCATGGCTACTTTCCATTGTTGTGGTTATTTTCTGTGGATTTCACTTTTATAAACCACACTTGTGTGTTTTGTTCGACTCTCCTCAAAAGCTCCTACGACAGTGCATCTGACTATGGGCGGTGAGGGGTTAAGGCACATCCGCTTTTTTGTATGTGTAGACCTTCAGGGGTTAAAAATGCTTATACCATTCACATCTTTGCACACAAAAACACTGGTTGAAAGTTTATCCAAGTGGCATGGCTACTTTCCATTATTGTGGTTTTTAAGTTGTCATTTTTCTAGATCACAAGACTGCTTTCATTGGTCTAAGGGAAGTTTTTATTGTCCTTGTCAGTCTCTTCCAAGGTTAACCCTTAAACGCTCCTACATCCAGTTTCTGGATGATGAACAGGTTCAAATTCTTGTTTTTTTCTCATTCTACTTGGATGAAAGTCATCCTAATTTATGGAGAATGATATTTTATTGTCCTATCTAATGGTTGGATTTTATGAAACTAGAATACAGTTTTTTCTTTTTAATTACAAATGTGGAAGTATATCAAGTGGTTGACCACGCCAAAATTCCAAAGTGAGGTCATAGATCTTAAGAACACAAAAATTTCAAAAAATCACTATGTGAAGAGAATCTCCTTTCAAATCCATTCCAACAAATTTTACTCAAAAAATTGATAATATTTTGTTTATAATCAAATTTAGAAGGAATTTTGAAATTTCCCTTTCAAAATTTATAGAAAATAATGGTGATAGCATTGGTGAATCTAACTATATAGATGGAATCTACAACTCGAAATCTACAACTTTATTTGTACATCAATTCCAAAATATTCTTCCAAATAGTATTTCATGACAATTTTTCTCAAATCGCAAATTTTGAAGAGGACTCTGGACATTTAGGGATTATCTTCCTAGCACATGAATCTTTTCTTGAATTTTGGAATATCCTTGCTTCTATCTTTATAAACATATATTATTTATCTCAGTTTCATCAAAATGATCATACAAAAAGTGAGATTCTTTAAAAATCAAGCATTGGTTTGAATGAATCGGAGAAGTTATGTGGTCAAAAATACCCTTTAACCTCTCTATTCATCATCCAAGATTTTGAACATCGGAGCACCAAGGGGTTAAAAGTTAAAAAGCTTCGTAAACATATTCAGAGGCCACAAATCTTCCACTGTGCGGCGAAGGGCCGCAAGAAAAATTTGATTAGATTTTAACATCAAATTGCAATAAACTTTAAATTACAATAAACTTTTCATAAAGAAACCTTTTTGCATTCTATTTTTTGAAGGTGAATCTTAACATGACAATTAACAATCTCGCCAAATTTGAAAACATGCAAATCACTACATTATTGTGGAGAAGGATTTGAACTTTGTCTGTGAGGTGATTGGCATGTTTACTATACAGCCTATTGCATAAAACACCACACGATCACAAGCCTCCACATACTGAACTGCAACTCATCAGTAACACAATTTTCTCTAACATGCTCCACAGCAAGCAAATGGCATCAACATCCATGCAACTCAATGGGGCTGAATTCAGCCACGAATGGACCTCCCATAAATCACCAAATCTTCCATACGGTACACAGCAATCTGGAAACATTTCTCCTCACTTCTATGGAACATAATGAACAATGAATCTCTATTCTATCAGGAATCCAACAACGTATCCCTCCTAACTAATATGGCAGGCGCCAATCCCACCAACGATCAAAGCCGAAGAAAGATTGAAGATTTACGTCCAAGCCCGAATACAGACAAAATTCACCTGCACCATACGCATGAAACTCCTGAAAAGCCCATACATATATATATATATATATATATACGAACTGACAGCCGGAGAACTAAGTACGCCCCGTGCGTGTGTCTGACTGGCTAGAGACTTTTCTGCAACAAACCACGTTGAGTTTGCTTCAGCGACAAACCATTACATAGAAAGCTGATCACACGACAAAACGAAATAATCACTGAAAACTATATAGAACCATACCCCAAGTTTCAAATTCTATACGTATTTCAAGACAAAATTGCCTAGCATAGTGGAAATAGGCTCATTTCCAAAAATCACACCAAATCATTTTGGAAGTCATTGAAGAGTGGCTATGTGTTAAGCCCTCAATCATAAAGGTCGTACATAACAAAATAAGTGAATCCAGAAATAAATGTACACAAATGCACAAATCGCTTTAAAGTAGAGCTGCCAATTCTGATTCAATTAAATCTTAAGTGTTAATCTTGTATCTGCAAACACTTTCAGGTAAATGACTATTTCACTCTCCTCCGGTCACTGAATTCGTCGACACCGAACTATTGATCCGACGCCACCTTCAATAATTCAGACGGCGCAATAACTATCAAGCTTAGATTTCCTCAGTCCGAGAAATATTGGAAGAGAACAATCAAAACACGACCTCAGCCAGGTCTCTTACAGCTCGTGAGCGATGGTCAGTCTTGCTTCGACATGCCAGACTGCGGTATCTCTACCCTTCTACATTCCGGAAACACTCGGCAAACGATAGGAGGACAACGGAATGTACCTTGGGCATCGTCGGTGATGGAATATCTGCTATCATTGCTCTATCCATAACATGCCGGCGTAAAACGAAAATGAACCAGCTCCAACACATACCACCTTTCGCCAAAGAAGATTCTGTTCAACAGAACGCCAAGCAGATCCAGTATAAAAGAGAAACAAACTCTACCAGCAGCGGACTAAAGCATCAAAACTGCCTAAAATACAACTGAGCGCCATTCAGTAATTTCACAGTCATTGTTTACTCTCCTACTCCTCCCCTTTGCGGATTCCAGTTATACAATTTGTTCCCACTAGTTACTGCTGCGGGATGACAAGGGCCATGCTGTTCTTCTTCTCTTTTGCAGCCTCAATGGCTTGCTTGATCCTTTCCGCAGGTCCCAGCTTGATGTGCAGCCTGTGCTTGCTCCGCAACTGCTCAAGCAGCACCGTGATGTCTCGAGAGTTTATCAATGTGTACTCGTCCATGTCTTCCTGGAGCATCGCATCGATGATGATCGGAGGAACATTATACCCCTCGAACAGAGCCATCAGGGCCGGGGCATTCACGTGTTCCCGTTCCATGTCTTCCAGCGCTCTCTTCCTTTTCCTGCGTCCCTGTATCGGCGATATCTTAGGGACCGTTTCTGACGTTTGATCGCCTTCACCACCTGGACCCTCCAAGTAGTAAATCCTGTCTCCTTCCTCCCCTGATGACCGAATACCAAGAGGCGTGCCACCGTTCTCTAAGGCTAACGGCGAGTCCTCCCCTCCCAGCCCACCCCCGCTACGCATATGCCTCGGGTTGGATCCAATCAGTTCATCCATCATGTCGTAGAATATCCACTTTGATGTTCCACTGCCTGACACTTTTTTTTTCTCCCTCTCCACTTTATATCGTTTCTTCAGATTATCGACCTGAGATTCTCGTAATCAGTTAGAGACAATGGATACCCGTTGACCGTAGTAATTATCAAGGGTCAGTCCTTGTGCTTTTTAATCCATGTAGAATCCAATCACTTCAGGATAAAATCAAAAGGAAGCATCTTGTGTAGGGAGTGCGAAAAGAATACCCACTTTTATGCGACACTGCTCTTGCGTTTTTGGTATGCCGTCTACTAGATTACCCTACAAGATGCAGAGACAAACTGTCAGTACTTGCGAAATCTAGTGCACCGTTTCAGAATTCCAATAGAACGACAGTCAGTATTGTGCGAAGGTGGCTACATCATGGATTCAATCGTCGCCACTCAAATACGTTTCATATTCGTAGAGAAGGCACTGGTCAATAGGGGCATTGCTTTCACGCAAGAACCACTGCTCATATATAGATGATCAGCTAAAGACTGCAACCACATGCTACGGAGAAACCCCGAAGTTCACATCAAATTTCTAGTCTGGGGAGTATTCCTGCAAAGGTTCGACCAAAACAACTATCACAACTTACGAAGATGATCCTTCCAGAAACTCTGATCAAGTTCTGCCATATCAAGCTGACACATGCGACTGCCCCAAACTGGTGTCAAAGCACTACTCGGAACACTCTAAATGAGCACCCTCGGTGCAGGTTCCTCTCGGTGTATCTCTCCCACCACAAACTTACCCTGTCTGCGACCCCTCGCATTCTCTACATCAAATCTTGCAATTCTCCTTCCCTCACCCTTCCAACTTCAATTCCCAACCCTAACTCCACTAGATTCGGGAGAATTTACAAAAAAGAAAGGGAAGGGACACCCAAAACAAAACACAAACTACACCAATTCACAACGCGAATCGATCAAAATTCAAACCGACCCCAATAGCAACCATCGCGCGCATTACCGTCAAGGAGCCTCGGCTGTTCACCCGGGCCGCAATGTCGGCCCATATCTTGCTCGTGAAATTCCCGCGATCCAGCGCACGGTACTTCTCCCCGAACGCCTGCAGCAGCACCGTGGTGGCGTTCTCGCTCCACTCAATCGCGGGATCGCGCGACGAACGCCCGCGCAGCTTCCCGACCTGCGGACTGTTGGCCGTGCCCACGTCGCCCTCGCTCATCTGGCGCTCGCGCGGCTCCATCTTCTGCTCCACGCCCAGCATAGCGGCGCCCAGTCCCCCGAGCTTGCCGTCCATGTCGTCCATCCCCACCCCCGCGTGGCCGCCGTGCTTGCCGTTGCCCAGGTCCACCGCATGGTACTGCGCATGGCCATTGCCGAGAGTTTGGTCGTCGTGGTCGTCCAGCGGCTTCTCCCCATACAAGATGCGCTCTCCGCCCTGCTCGTCCAGCATCCTCAGCCCGCCCACGGGCGCCATCTCCATGCGCCCGACCACCACATGGTGCTCCTCGCAGTGCCCCAAGGCGTGCTGCTCCATGCCCCCGCCATCGCCCTGCTGCTGCGCTTGATGTTGCTGGTGTTGCTGGAGTTGTTGTTGCTGCTGCTGCTGCAGCATCATCTTGGTGGATTTGGTGCAGATCCCGACCTAAGTTAATCCCTACTCCTGCCTGCGCACGCCTTCCTTCCCTCACGGCTCACAGGCTCTGTTGAACAGTGATGAAGGCCAGACGCCGGAACTCCGTCGCCCTTGCGCACCCTTGGATGGATGGGTGTTCGTCTTGCGCTCGCGGTCGAGGCGTGGCTTCTCGCACCTTCTCACAGAGCGGCGGAGGATAACTGTCATTTCTCATCGCTCAAGCTCGTCAAGGTCGTCCCCGGGCTCCAAGTCCGACCCTTGCCTTTTGCTTTGGACCCCACGCCGCAACTTCCTTTTGCTTTTTCAAGGCTTTTGCGGGACCGGACACATGCTAATCTCACTTGGAGACTTGGGGACCGAAGTGATGCCATTTTCATGCTTGGCAACCTCTTTACTGCAGAATCTCTGCCTTGATTCGGCACTTTGGACCTCATTGGGTGTACCGCCTGATTTTCGGTGTAGTATTCAGTCTCATTTTATTTTCACGTCGAGATGTTTTTAGAAGAATCAATTTTTATTTTACCTCTTTCAACCTTTAATGCCTCAAGGTCAGCGACTATGTTTTCTCCAAAACTGCCTTTTCTAGTACAAGTACCAAATTTTAGAAAAAAAAAAAAATTGGACAAATGTAACAGTAGGATCTTGTAGTGCACTAGTTTGAGAAGTTGTGGAAAAAACTTCAGAAATTTCTACCGTGAGAATTACAAGATAATAGCTTTTGAGTTGACAAAAATCCAATTTTAATCCTAACAAAAATCCGGGCAACTGCACTTCACAAGGTCACATTTGTATGAAAAAATGTCCAAAATGGTGGTTACTCTTTGGATTCATTCTTCACGGCAAGTTGGCTACATGTATGAAAAATTTCACATCATTTGGAATTGCACAACATATAGGAAACAAATAGTAAGTAGAAAGAAGTAGAGAATGATTCAAAATACAAAATTGTTGTGAATTTAGACATGGAATTGAAAATTGCCAATCCCAATGGTTGTAATGTTGTAATAAAAAAGCTACATCTAAAGTTTTTATTTTTCTTCAAAAATATTGAAAATTGAATTAAATAAAGGACTTCAAAGTTTAATTCTAAATAGAGATTCCATAACTACCCACAAACAAAGACTCCTCATAACTTTTAATCTCAATAATCAAAATGGAATGATTAAAAGCTTCTCAAGTATAAATCTGAAGAACCAATTTCATTTTTATTTTTTATAAGTGATTTTTTCCAAATGTTACTCCTGTCTTGATTAATGGTAAAACCTCAAACTTGTTTGACATCCAGCATGGGGTACGCCAAGGGTGTCTTTTGGCCCCCTACTTGTTTCTATTGGTTGGAGAAGCCTTCAATATGGCTGAGTCGGAGGATTGTCAATTTTTTTATCAATACATAGATGATAATGGGATTTCCATTCTATGCCAAGAAATCTTCTTGAAGAACACGGTGGATTTCATTCACCATTTTGGCTTTGCATCAAATCTGGTCATTAATCTCTAAAATACCGAGGCCCTTTTTCTGCCAAAAAACACTCAAAATTGCCATTTCTATAGCAAAAAGTTAAAAAAATTGAAAAATGTTTTTTTTCACATCTAACTAGAAGATCATACACCTAACTAGCTTGAGAGTGTGTGGAAAAAATTTCAAAATTTTTGACCACACAGATTGCAAGATCTCTACGTTCAAAGTGAAAAAAACAAGTTTTTCAGCACATTGCGGGACTAAATTTTTTGACTTTGAACATTTTTAACTTTAAAATTTTGACACTACAGAGTTTTGAGCTTTAAATCCTTGTAGTGGAGAATTGAGTTGAGAGTCTAGGAAAAAAATGAAAAAAAAAAAAAAATTAATTATCATTCTTTAAAAAATTGTTAAGTAGAAGTAGTTACAAGATAGAAGGAAAATCTAAAATATTCATATATTTTAGATGGAATTAAAATTCACTAATTCCAATGGTGAGATTGTTTTATCAAGTAATATAAACCATGCAAAAAAAAAACTGAAAAATTTGAAAAATTGCATTCAGAAATGCATCCTAGAAGTTATTTTTTTCAAAAATATGCTCTAACTGCCCGAAAAACAAGAATGTCCATAACTTTCTCATAACAAACTCAAATGAAATGAATCAAATCTTTCCAAATAGGAAAAATATAATCTTTGAGAAAAAAAATATTAAAAAAAAAATTCAAATTTTTGTCCTTTTTTTTTGCTATTTGCCGTCCCTTGTTTTGAGCTTATTTGGTCATAACTTTTTTTCCTGGGCACCGATTGTGAAAAAAATTATATTCCCACAAAGCTTATCACTTTTTCTATCTTCAAAAAAAATTCAAAAAATCACAACAAAATTTCAGTCCATAGGTACCTGCCCAAAATCCCAAATGTCCGCTGAACTGACAATGGTCCTTTAGGGGTTAATTGGACCAAGAGCACAAGATAATGATTCTCACATATCCTCCCCCTAGGCTAGCTCAATGATTTTAGGATTCCTTAGGCCCCTCTTCATTCTCTGTCTAAATTATTAAGAGCCCCTTTTGGTGTTTCACTGGAGACTACGGATGTAAATTCATTTTTACAACAGAAGATTACCAAGAAGTTGAAGTACTGGACAACCCAACACCTCTCTCTGACTGGACAAGCAATTATGGTAAACACAATTCTTCTCTTGTCAATTTACTACTTTACAGCAATTTGGTGCGGCTTTATTCAAGCAATTAGGACAACTAGGGGTAGTATGCGCATCTATTTGTGGAGTGGCTCCAAACACTTGTCTCAGACTAGGATTAGCTAGAATTATTGTTGCTTGCCGAAATCAATTGGTAGCCTCCAACTACTTGACCCAGAAGTGTCTCTCAATGCCTTATTAGCTAAGTGGGTTCTATATGCCATAGAACCTGGTATCTCTGGACTATACTTTCTTGCAAAAAGTAAACCTGATTAAGAATTTTGATTGCATTGCCTAGCATTTAGAGATTGTGTGGTGTATATTCACTTTGTAGTATTGATGTGTTGACTAGAGCAATTTTTTATTATGGTGAAAAAGATGTTAGTCATCGATGGGTTCTGAGATCTTGAATCAGTATTTGAATCTTAGCTTAATCCTGAAATATCTCAAAAAATGTAATAGGGCAACCTAAAGAGAATCTTAGTACTTTGACAATATTGATACTAGAAATAAAAATTAGATATTAAAAAAATCAATGGCCATCTGCCTGCATGCATAAGAAGATGTGCAGGGATAGGTGCATGCAACCAAAAAAAAAATATATATATATATATATATATATATATATATATGCATACATACATATACATATTATATATATATATGTATAGAGAGAGAGAGACACACATAGTCACACAGACACATATACATACATATATATACACATAGTCACACAGACACATATACATACATATATATACACATAGTCACACAGACACACACACACACATATACATACATATATATACACATAGTCACACAGACACATATACATACATATATATACACATAGTCACACAGACACACACACACACACACACACACACACACACACATACAATTTTGAATTTGTTTCGTTAAAAAAAACCCACATTAGCTCACGTAGTTGTGATAGCAGGCATTGTTCAATAGCATTCTCTCTCAAATTTTCACTTTTTTGTTTGATTTCCAATTCTTCCTCACAAAACCAAATCCAATCAATTTTGTTGCTATAGATTTGCATTTTCAATGTCTTTATCTACTTAAATCTTTGCTTTGAATGGTTCAGTAAACATCTCCTTTTCTTCATTGTTTTCTCACATAAGACTCTCCTTCGATACCAAATTCACCATATGAAACCACATCCAAAGTCAGGGGTTTGGTACTCCTCAGCTACATGGCTTATGGTGTAAAGACCATCGGTGTCTAGAGGGTCAAGAGTATGGAATTGCGTCTCCTTTGCGTAGAAGAAGCTCGTGAAGCACATTGACTTAGTTCCACCTACTAAGGTAAACCATCCCATTGTGGTCAAACTTTGGAGGCTACCCTCATGCCATTGCTGAAATTTCTCAAATTTTTTCCCGCACAAAGATAAGTGTGAGAGAGAATGAAGACATTTGAAATTATATTTTTTGGACCAAATATGAATTAGTTATGAATTTTTAAAGTGATCAGCCCATTGAGGTTTGTAGGCCACCTCATGACCAACAAAATCTGAATCCAATATGGTCATCTTCCTACCCAATGCAGTCACAACATTTTCAAACATGGAAGACCTAAAAAATCAGATTTTACAAAGAATTTTATACTAAAAAGTTGGAAGTACCTATTGAGGTCACTAATTACTTCATAACTATCATGTAAGGCATTGATTGTGGTCTAAAAAACCACAATGGGGTCATTAGGTGTCCATCATGGGCCATTTAACCGCAATGGGTCTTTTACCTTAATGCATTTGAGGTTCTCTCTACTAGCATTTGATGGTCAACGAGCTTTATAAGTTCCAATTCTAATTTCTCTATCGATTGAGCACGAGTCTTAGCTAGGGCAAGTCTTTGGATTGTTGGAGACTTATGGGATGTCAATGCAGCTAGTGAGTTCAAGACATGGGAGACCATCTTAGAGGAGTTTCTACTTACTACTATAGAGCGCCACCACTGGTTCTTTCTGATCTCTCAAATCTCGCATACTTGTCTTTAATTTTTAATTGACCAGTCACGTTTAGCTTCTATAGAGGATTGGGCTGGCCTCTATTCTATGCCTAATGATACACTTCCAGAGATCACATGGCTGGTGTCTAAACCCCAACCTTCTGTTATTTGGTCTTCAAATTCAAAATATTTCTTTGGGAGGCGATTCTACATGTGCCACCATGGGCATTCACCCTAGACAATTGTGTCCTTTCGGATGTAAAAACTGCCTTAGTTTATAGAGGCATCGTGCGGAGAATTTGTGTTACCCCAAGTCAAGAAAGAGA
The DNA here is from genome assembly GCA_963969595.1 of Neckera pumila. NCBI lineage: Eukaryota > Viridiplantae > Streptophyta > Bryopsida > Hypnales > Neckeraceae > Neckera > Neckera pumila. The sequence goes on from OZ018409.1 coordinate 27,408,356, forward strand.
AAAGATGTCCACCCAAACTCTTGTTCTCAGGACCCATCCATCTCCTTCAATATGATCCAGGGCAATGGAAGTGGTCCAATGGCAAACCACTCATGGAGTATATGGCTGTCCTTGGTTGTAAGCTACTCACAACTTCAACTTAGCTAAAGCGTCCTATAGGCCATAGCAACTAAATGGCCACTCTCCTCCCGGGTTCCTATGCCCCACGTTGGAGAGATGTTTGGATCAAAGCCTGCCCTCAAAAAGAGTTAGCCTTTATTTGGTCAAGTTGACATAATGTCCTTGTTGTTAATTCATTACAGGCTCAAATTGCTCCAAAGATTGATGCAAATTGTGTTGTTGCAATTTTCTTGTCATAGAGTGCCCTCTGCATAGGTTCTTCAACTACTCGAGATCCCAAGAAATTTGGGATTATGCACTTTTGATGATGCATCAGTTTCATAGCGCGTCTCTAGTTTTGGTCCCTCATCAAAGATTAGATGCCATCTAATGTATTTTTAAGACTCCTACTCCTAGATTGTTCCATAGAGTTCACACGATACGGTCTATTGTTTGTAGTGTTGCCTTATGGCTATATTGGATTACACACAATCATATGGTTTTCACCCAGAATCGCTAGCCTACCATCCTTCTCCACATAAATCTATGGAGTGCCCTTCTTGACTCAAGACAAGCTGCTGCTCTTAATACGGACCTTGCTTCTAAACATAGTCCTCAACATTTTGATAGGATTTGGACTAAGTTTTTTAGTATTTGGTTACAATCCCCGGTTCTTGCCACTAGAGTTGGTAACTCTATTAGGAGGAACAAAGAGGGTCCTCCTCTTTATCTATTCTCTTAGTTTCCTATTTCTTTTTTATGCTCATCTTCTCTTCATTTGCTCTTATTCTCTTCATTTGTCCAACCTTTGGCTTGGCGGGTTACTTTTTTCTCTTAATACAATGGTCTCCATTGTTATCAAAAAAAGAAAGTGATTTTCAAAGAATCCTTTTGAGCTGCCCAGCCTGCCTACCAACCAATGAAAATTACATATCATGCAATAACTTTTTAACCATGTAGTCAAAAGTTATGAAAATTATTGGGCCTTAAAGTTCAAAGAAAAAAATTAAAAATTCTATTTGTAGTGAGCTGCCCAAAATTGCTATGTTGTCAAAAAACAATGTTTGGTCCTTCAGGGGTTAAAGCTATGGTGGAGATTGCATATACGATTCTGTATGTACGTATACATGATTTAATATTTTATTCTTAAGAAAAAAAGTACTTTGTATGTACTCTCAGATTTGGTTTATATTTGGGGCCAAATTGAAGGCAAGCCTAAATTCTCAAAGTTTGAATAAATAGAGGCGTTCGATTCTTCCAAATCTGACTTATACTAGGACCGGGTCAAAATTACAACTCATCCTAGATGGCGTTTTAGGTGGCATAGTTTTGGCAATAAAGCTTTGGGCCCAATGAAGAAATTGAGACAAGGCTTGGGGTAGCTTGAAGTCTCATCTAAGGCCTAATTGGGTTCTTCCATTCGATCGTATAAATCTCTATCATTAATGAAGATAAATTTCTTTTTCTTTTTTTTATGAGCTCTTTCATCTCTACAATTTTGTTTCTTATTTGTCTGTACTACTTCTTCATCTTTGTGGTTCATTAGAAGAGATTTAGGGGCATTGGAGGGCCGTTTCAGGCCTGTTCCCCAATCTGGCCAGAACTGTGAACAGCCGGTACGGGTTTTCAGAATAAAAAAATAAAATAAAAAAGATTCTCTCCAAAATATCATTTCAGGCCAAAAAAAATAAAATTATTTTTATTTTTTTTCAAAAATGACATGGCAGTCTCTTGACCACATCAGTCCAGCAGCTTTCCTGCGTTCCACAGCGTGGGAACGCTGCGAGAACGTAGGATAACTCACGGGCTTTTGGAGGCCTCAAATCTCTTCTAATGTTTGCTTTTTGTTATGCTTCTTGTTTATCTATGCCTCGTTTGGTCTATTGAAGCAGCTTCTTATTTGTGGTGCTCCTTCTCAAAATTGTGCTTCTCTTGTGCATGCCGCTTCTTTTGTGCTTGCAATGGCACTTCCTCTTTGTGTAATAGGATTTTTTGCTTTCAACCGCTTTATTTTAGTTGTTAGCTGTTTGTTGTAGCATGTTGGGGGAAGAAGGGAAATTTGCACAATTTAGGCTCTTTTGAGAATTCCAATTTCAGCTATGTTTAGAGAAGTAGGGTCGATGAGAACTGTGAAATATTTGCAATGGAATTAGAAAAGAAGAGTAAAAAAATCCAAAATTCAAACAATTGAAGCTCAAAGAGGATGACAACAAACGAAATTGGTTAGATAGCAAGTTGAAAGCATTGATTCCATTGGAAAGGAAGATGCAACCAAAATTCACAAAGAATGACAAAAGACAAGGTCTGCAAGGAACTTGGATTCTAGGGTTTCAATTTTTTTTCTTTGGTTCCTTTTATAGCATGTTTGATCAATCTCGTTGGCCTAGTGAATTTGATCAAATACAATAAAGGAAACTACTAAAACCTTAGAATTCTTAACTTCAAGGATTCTAGAATTGAGGTCTGTACACTTATAGCTTGACTGTAAATTCAATTTCAACCAAGGTTTGTGCTCATATACTGCTCTTGAAGTAAAATTAACATCACACTCGGGTTTTTTCCAAGCTAAGCTTTAATCCCTTAAAATAACTTGTATGATTCAATTTTGAAGCAATTTTTATAACTTTTCAAAAAAATAGAACAATCTCACCATTGGAATATGTGCATTCTAATTCCATATAAAGAGAAAAGAAATGAAGAGAAAGGAAAAGGTTAAAAAAAAAGTAAAAAAGTTCTCTTCTAATTTTAAAATAGAAAAAATAGGAAGGAAAAGGACTAATATTTTGGAGTTTAGAGTTTAGAGTTTTTTGCATATATTTAGGATTTTCAATTTAATTATGTTTTGCCACATTTTAGGCCTAGTCAGTTTATACTAGTCCTAGGGTCAGATGAAAGGCCAACTTGATTTGTGTGAATTGTTGGACTCTCAATCCAACCTAAGTTCCACACTTTGGACCTAGTTAATGTAAAGCATTGAGGTCGAATTTTGGAACCCAATTTTGGTTTCATGTGCTATTGGATTTTCTTACGTCCTATCCAAAATATATGCAAAAAATCAATTTTCAAAATTTTTGCACCTTGTAATAGAAATGGCAGTTTTAAGTGTTTTTTGTTGAAAAAAAATGCCCTAAAAGTTTAGGAATTAATGGCTAACCCCTTGAGCCTTGGTGCTTGATTTGAACCCTAAGATATACATCTAATCCATCCATTGGGTGGTTTATTAATGTTTTCCAAGAGTTTAAGGTGGACTTCTGCAAACAAAAATTAGTCAAACTTTGCAAAGAAAAAAAAATTCAGAAATTTGGTATAGAAGTTTGCAGCATTTGGAAGAAAAGAATTGGAATTGTTGGCTAGAAAAATTATACAGAGAGGCTGTTGAAAGAAAAACAAGGCAACCTCCAACCTCCAAACAATGAATTTTAACATTAGACTTATTTAAACTTTTTTGGTTGTTTTGTGTTTGACAACATACTCCTAAAATGTAGTTTCTTCCCATTCACATAGAAGTGTAATCATCATAAAACTCAAAGAAAACAATTATCATTGTAAAAAGCTTGAAAATTATTTTTCTATTTTGGTATAGCATGAAAGTACCTCATTCAAGCTATGGAAGCTTTAGAAAATAAATGATATATATCCAAATATGTTATAAAAGCAATTTTTGCTTATTTTTCAATGATGTGATTATTGTGCAAGGTCCTGTCTGTGTTTATGTAGGAATGGGAAGAAAAAGAATACTTGTAAAAATGAAGATCTAGAGACTAGATCCTTCTCTAGCCATAATTTATTTTGCCTAGAAAGCTTTAAATTTACATTTGCCTTCCTAATTAGGAATATGTTGTCAAATCTTAGGGGTATGTTGACATATTCAATATTTAACAACATACCCCTAAGGTTTGAAAGATGGTTAGATTATTTTTGAAAATTCAGAATAAACAATTGAAACTTTCAAAACATATCTATATCATTGACTTATGCAGATCATTTTTTCTTCTTTCCAATGATGTATGTGACATTTTTTGAAGCTTCTCCAATGATTATTAATTCAAGAATGAAGTGGACTTATTACAATATTCATCATCCATCCCGTAGATAATTGAATACTTAGAAGTTAGTATGCTCTACGTATTGTTTGATATATTTTTGAGAAGATTTATAGATATAGTCAAGTGTTCAAACTCTTCATGTGTACATGGCCCCAAATGTTTAGTTGCAAAGAAAGATAACTCTAATTTACTTTTGAAATAGCATATAATGAAAGTTTATTCATTCATAGTTCTATGGTAGGATCAATAGGGCAAAAGTGAAGATTCAAAAACAAATATTGGACGGTTGCTTGTACAAATCTAATAGTGCAAAATTAATTAAATGAGGCTAAATGTGAGTGGATTTTACGTATAATAAGTATAAATTCTTAAAAGTAATTCAGTATGCAAATTTGATATAGTTTGTGCTTTAGGATGTTATTTAGAAGAGTGAGTGCATATATTAAAAAAACTGTCAATGTACTATAGGTGTGGTGTTCATTTACAGAAGGTCAATTTGGTTTGAAACTATCAATTATCTAAGCCTTAAGGACCTAAGTGGCAAATTCCATCTTATTGCCTCCATTAGGAATAGACCCTATAAATAGACATCATGATTGTTTCCTTCAAAAATTCTGAAGTCCCTAGATGACAACAAGGTCATTTGACCCCACTATAGTTGGTTGGACTATGGTTGTAAGCACCTTCCGCCAACATCCATATTTGAATTCATGAGCACCTCATCGATGTGCCAAGGCCAATTGAGCCAAGCCGCACAAGCCTATTCATTTGCATACTATATTACCTAATATAAAAGAATATTGCATTTTCTCTACAGATGGCATGATGCATTTATATCTAATTATTAATCATATTACATCATGGTAGGACTTGATTGTTTCAAGAAAGTTGCTTATAAGTTTATAGAAGATTTCAAAGAAAAATGAGGGAAAAATTAATGCTTTTGTGATCATATTTTGAATTCAATTATATATTGTTATGTTACATAGGTAATTACAAAATTCTAATAAAAAGTATGAGCAAACATAATTTATGAAGACTCGTGTACTATGTGTCACTGTCACAATATAATAAAATTAAAATTAAAATAATTTTCTAATTTTATTATTCATGAAAACTTTGAAATTCAATATCTTTTTTTGCCATGAGCTGGAACACCACAAACAAAAGTCCATGCACCCCTCCTTGCAAAGAACTTTCCAACGGTACTATAAACACGACCAGAGGACGCATGGTTCCAAAGATTTCATCCTAATAAACAAACAAACAAATAAAATAGAACAAAACAAAATAAAACAAACAGACTCATTTAAGGTATATTAGTGTGCCTTTGTGTCTTTTACATTGTAGATCCAAATGTCACAAAACAGAGCCCATGCACCCTTCCTCGCAGAGATCTTTCCGATGGTACCAAGAATGCGACTAGAGGATGTATGGTTTGAAAAATCTCAATGTAACAAACAAAACAAAACAAACAGTCTCATTTCAGATTAAGAAGATATGGATATGGATTAGAAGTTTTTATTCTTTGGTCTTCAAACAACTTGGATCTACCGTAGCCAGAGGTCACTTTCGGTAGAAAATAATTAAAAAAGTTTAAGCCAAATGATTTTGAAAATTAACAAGTTACCTTGCCGAATCCAAGGAAAATTTATTGTCAAGAAAGCCAAAATGCTAGAAAATGTCCTAAGACATCTCCATGCCAATACATGTCCACTAAGTGATGAGTAGAGAGGTCATTTTTATAGTGAAGTTCACTATCCATCATGAATCCTCAAAGGATATGAAACAATTTGAAGATGAGCTTGAACGCTCATTGTCAAAACGCAAGAATTGTATTTAATGTAGAAGTTTAGACCTCGTTTTGGGATAGCAGAATAACTTTTTTCAAAAACTTTGAACTGAAAAAAGTTAGTAAATTAAGCCTAATTTCATCTCCAAAAATCCATTTGATAATTCAAGACTCCAGTCAAAAGTTATGGACAAAATTCAGAGAGGATGTTTGAAAATGTCAAAGAAAATTTCTCTTCTAACTCCCTCTTTGCATTTTGTCCATAACTTTTTATTGGAGACTCAAAATCTCAAACGGTTTTTTGGGGATGAAATAAGGGTTGATTGATCAACTTTTCTTAGTTCAAAGTTTTATAGAAAAAGTTATTCTTTTATGTTAAAATGAGGTCTGAATTTTGACATTGAACATAATTTTTGCTTTTGACTTAACTATGTATGAGCGGTTGAGCTTCTACTAATCCCAATTTGCATATCCCACATGGGTTGTTCCACCTTCTACCACCTCACTTGTATAAAGGCATTGTCTATACGTCTTCTTCCACTCACAACAAAAGTGACTTTTGAATCTATGAAAGGTGGTTGCCGGAAATTACAATATTACTTATCTAAATGCCGAATTATTAAAGAATTATATTTTAAAGTGCCAAAGTGCTTTTTGGACTTTAATTAATTATTCGACAAACATGTGCCAAATGTGACCTCCAGGTATGGTATTATCCTTTATACTTATGAGACAATATCTCATGTATTACAAATTTAAAATGTGTAGGATTTTGGACACTTTATTGCAAAATTTTGGATTTAGAGAGAGTGGTTTATTTTAGGAAAGTTTATTTTGAAGATTTTGGTCAATTCTGATCATCATAGTTATGGTATTGATGACTACAAAATCTTGATGAAACTTTGTGTAGTGATGCACATTTGATTGAATCTTTTTGAAAATCTTCTCATTGCTTTGTTGAATTGTATAGAACAAGATATTTTTAAACGCATTTGAGCACAAGGGTAATATTTGAGCCGTACATGATTGACCACTTCCAAACACTTAGGATTTATGGACAACACAAAGTATAAAATTCACATTTTCAAAATCAAATCAAATTTATAAATTTTTAATCATCCAAACCTACTACATATATGATCCAGGCTTGAAAGACTTGGTTTGAAGGTTTCTTCTTTTATTCAAATTTATCAAATATATAATTTTTCTTCTATACATCCAAAATTGTGGAAATGCTTTTAGATTGAAAAATTAACAATATATTTTGCTTAACAAACAAATTTCAATTAAAAGTCAATAAAATAAAATTTATAATAAAAAAACTTAAATTTGTTTGTTTTAATATTAAATTTTAATATTAATACATTCAATTATATAAAATAATTTATAGGTCAGATTTTACAAATCCTATTTCAATTTTAATTCCAAATTATTATTTAATGCTAATATATTATTCAATAATTTTAATAATTTTAGAAATGTAGGACCTAAGATAAACTAGAGGTGAGGATGGTTTTGTTAGATTTTGTTTGTCAACCTTATATATGTGTTCATTCAAATATAATGATGAAGAATGAATAATGAAGAATGAATTTTAGATAATAAAAAACAATTTCAAATTTGTTTTATAAGTAGAAAGATTTGATTTTGCCATTTTTAATTTTTAGAATTTTGTATTAGTTCTTAAAGATTTTACACTATGAATTCTTAAAATTCTTCTTTGCAAGTATTTTGTAGTTCAAAGATTACAAGTATGTTTCAATCATTTAAGAATATTACTTTAGTTTAAAAAATAATACTTCATAAATCTACTAGGACTTTGGTGTTCTATGTGCTATCACTAATGCCAAACTTAAGGCTTTGCGGCCCCATTTTAGAGTCGGGAGACCTCAGCAATTGGAATTTTCATACAAATATTGGAGCCCGAAAAGCATTAAATTTCTATTAGAAATCAATTTTTCAATTGATAGTCTTTAGCTATTCATTTGTGATCTTATTTACGATGTAGAAAAATTTCTTAAATATTGACTAAAATTTTGAAAAATGAATTTACAACCACGGATTGATGATTTTTTAAAATTCTAGAATGACACAATAAAAAATATGTGCCAAGATTTTTGATACTTAAATACAAACTTAGAAAAAATTTCAAATTTTTTGAGCAATAAATTGCATTAATACAATTTCTTTACTTTTATTTTAAATTCATGGCAATTTCAATTTTTTTCCAAAATAATGTAAAAAATTTACAACAACTCTAACAAAAGACATATACTAATCACATTTCTAAAGAAAAAATAATTATAAGCTCATCCTTGAAGGTTAAAAGTCTATAGAATTCATTTGATGCCATATTTAATTACTTTTGGATTTTAACCCCTAAAAGACCAACATGCGTTTTTTGGCCGTATAGAAATTTTGGGCAGGTATGTGTAACTAGAGATATCCATATTTGAGGCTAAAATTTTAATAGAAGGTGGGGGTGAGGATCATCTTCATGTGTACCAAGTTTCATGACATTTCCAAATACGAGTCAAAAGTTGTGACCTAATATGTTACTTTTTTTCGTAACCGGGCAGTTTGGGCAAATAAAAAAAAATCAATTTTTCCGGAATTTTTTTTTTGAAATTGGTTCTCTACATTTATATATACTTTAAAAGCTTTGAGTCACTCCATTTCAATCAATGAGTCAAAAGTTATGAGGGTTATTGAATTGCGGGCAGTTATGGATTCTCTACTCTAAAAAAAACTTTAAAGTTGTTTATTTCACTCAATTTTCAATATTTTTGGAAAAAAATAAAATCCTAGGATGTAGATTGATTATCACAACATTACAACCGTTGGGATTGGCATTTTTAAATTCCGTAATTAGATTTTTAACAATTTAGTATTTTGAATCATTTTCTACTTCTTTCTACTTACTATTTTTTTCCTATATGTTGTACAATTCCAAATGATGTGAAATTTTTTATGCATATAGACAACTTGTTTAGGAAACTGAATTCAAAGAATCACCACCTTTATCGGCAATTTTTCATTGAAAAGTGAGCTTGCAAAGTGCAGTTCCCGGTTTTTCGCAGGATTGAAAAAATGGTTTTCAAGACTTTGAATGCTTATATCTTATGATCCACATGGTGGAATTTTCTGAAATTTTTACCACATGTTTTCAAAATATCATACTACAAGATCCTATGGTTACATGTGTCAAAAATTGTTTTGTTTCCAAAAATTTGGTAGTTGTATTAGAAATAGCAGTTTTGGAGCGTTTTTGGTGATTACATAGTCATGAAACTTTAGGGGTTAAAATAATCCAAAATGAATTCAAGACAAAACATTGTGAGATCTCACAATGGTAACTTTGGGAGATTTGCAAGTGTTTGTATAGATCTCTAGATGTTTTGTACTAATCTTCCATAGATACCATGATGTTTTGCATTATTTCCTGATAAGCAATTTTTTTTTCCCGACAACCATTATTAATTCTGGACTTTCAAAAGTCCAGAATTAGTTATATGTGACATTTTGACATGGAAGTCTTGGCAACTCAATATGTCACATTTTGGACTTCGGTTGATCAATAGCTAATATTTAACTTCATATTTTTCAATACACAACCCCTAAAAACCCAAACCTTAAGGACCCTTTCAACATAACTTTTATCTTTTTCTGGATTCATATTCCAGTTAACCTTTTTATGGCTTTGGTTTCAGAAATTAATTGAATCCAAATAATTATATTGGTTCCTCAAAAAACTTTCTACTCCTTCAATTAAAAAAACACTAAATTTTCTATGGATCATGATCCAGCAGTTGCAAAATAGACCCTTTCAACTTTCATAATTTTTCTTTTTAAATTCCAAATTCTTCATCCATTGTTATGGAAATTAAGTGGACCTTGAAAGTTCTTATTAGTTCTTCAAAAAAATTCAGCTCCCTCAATTGAAAAGACATTGGATTATCTTTGGCTTCATTTTTAGTCATGTGACTTTGAAATTCTATTATTTTAGTCGTAGCTTCATGCCATCATTTTTGTCATAGCTTTGTTCCACCATTTTCTTAGTGATGACTTCCAATCAAATTCATAGTTACAAAATGAATCCTATATTTGTTCGGGTATTTGTCAATGTACTATACAAATCCCAAAGGTCACTTTAAAAATTGGCTAAACCAGTTTCAAATTAAATATTGTCACTTAAATTTTATAGCAATTTGAACTTTGGACCTATAAACATAGGGAGCTCATTTTCTAATTTTAAAGTAACACAGTACAAAGTTTTGCACCATGATATCTACACCATATTATAAATCTAAAGAGAAATTTTCATTTTTTTGCTATGAAGGTTACAAGACTTTAGTTGATGTGAAAGTCTTGGTAATTGTGAATTCATTATGGTAAATTGTTGAAGTATATGTTAACCAATAGCTAGCATCAAAGCCTAGGGGAGGCAACCCATTTCCAATCACTTAAGGAATTATGCATATCTACAGGGCGGATTTCTTCAGTGGGGAAATTTTTCTGGGTGCAAAAATAGAGTTCGGAAGGTTTCCATAATTTTTTAGACTTTTATTTCTCAAAACGTATTTACTATGAATTTTTTGGTTGAAGATTCTATTTGACCCATTCTGGTCATAGAAACTTTCCTATTTCCAACCAAGGGCTAGTTGCAAAATCAACCAAAGGTTGGTTGCAATATTGAGAGTCTTGGAGGCAATCCTAATGTGCCGCAACTGTCTCGGGAACAATGTCATAATAAATCCCTGCTCACCTCCTCCTTCATGAAAAGAGAACAGTATACATGACCACAATGGGGTGTCAATTAGGAATGGGCTGCCTCCCCTATATTTATCAATACAGGAACCTCAAAGATCCAAATCTCATTGAACGGCTCTAAAATCTTTCAACTCTCATATTTAATTTTATGAATTTCAGAATTTTCCTATCTTTTTTTCATAAATGAATTGAATCCCAAAGGTTCTCATCAGCTTCCACAAAATCTTTTGAACTCCTTCAACTTGAAAAGGCACTTTGAGCTTCAATTTTAGTCTTGTGACTTCAAAATTCAACCATTTTCGTCTTGTGACTTCAAAATTCAATCATTTTTGTCTTGGTTTCATTTTACCATTTTAGTCTTGGGTTCAATTCATTTTTTTCATGTTGCCTCTCCATGGTCACAAAGTATTAGACCTTATTTATGTCATTATAAAATTTCCAAAGGTCATTCAAAATTTTGCTAAACCCGTTCCAACCTAAAAGTCATCACTTGAATATATATATATTTTTTTATTTTTTTATTTTTTTCCATACAAAATTTGAACAATGATTAGACTTGCCAAAGAAAAATTTCTCATCCATTTTGGTTTTCAAAGATGTAACCATTCTATTCTTATGAACTAATTGTGTAGGTAGGCAGTTATTGCCTCTTTTGAGTTGATTGTGGGAGAATGTCCATTTTCAAAGACAAATATAAACCATTTCAAAAGGAGTATACGTGGTATTATCCCATTTGTTGTTAAGCTTTTGTAGAAGGGTACACAGGGCATTTATATATTGAATGTCAAACTTTTAGATTGCAAAATTCCCAAAGGAATACACATAAAATTGTTTGTTGGAAAAAAAAAGTTCCAACTCTGCATTCCAAAAAAACCAAATGGTAAAAACTAATTTATTGAATTCCCACAACAAAGCAACTTGTTTATTTGTCGCTCCCAGCTTGTGCTTGCTTGTTCCAACCTCCAAGCATAATTGCTGCTACAAGGAGACATTTACTTTATTTTCTTTCTCCACCTAAGAATGTACGATCTGCGTAGACAAAATGATACTTCTCAGAGAATGCACAAAATATATTGCATGGATTCATACAAAGCAGATCCTCAAGAAAGCACAAATCACCTTCATTTTGTAGACTCAGACCTTGCGAACAAAATCGATAAGTCAAAACCTGAGAAAGTAATGTATGGAGAAAGTAATCCTAAACAATAGTCAAACCTAGACCCTCGATCTTGCATCGAATATCAGAAATTGAACTTTACATAGAAAAGAAGCAGATGATACCTGCATACAAGTGTCATTGAGGTGATGTTTCGGAGACGACTCAGGCAAGGTAATCGCAGGGGGAAGTGGGTGGATAAGCTTAGGAACTACGACTAAATTCCTATCAAGAACCAAAATTGCTCTTGTGTTGTTTGCAGTCCCTATCTCGAGGGGTGCATTCTATACTATTCTTAGACATCACGTGTGTTGAAGCTCTTATTGGATAGGGGCTACATAGGTAAATTTTGTGAATTTACCTAGGGCTATCTTTACCTAAATTTCTAAAATCGTTTTATTTTTTGTACCCTATCTTTCAGTTGAATTTTTTTTTGGTCTTCATTTCAGCTACCCTATGTTCATTATAATCAAAGGAGAGCTGCGTATTTTGCACCAACACTTATGGAATCCAAAAAAAATTATCAAAAAAGAAAGTGTAAACACTTATGGGATCTAAAAAACTGTATCTTACACTTTGAAGTCCCCAAAAGCACTTTGACCAAACAAAATCCACATTCAAACACATTCAATGTGTGGAAAGCATAAGACACAATAATACTCACAGCAACAACCATAAACATGTACAAACCACACACAAAGTGTCCCATAGCTAGTGCAAATAGCAAAAGAGAATGCCATGTGCAGAAATGCTGGAGATGTGTTCACAAACACAACATAACCTAATATTGTAGTCCCAAAATTGAAGGTTGTGCAAAGAAAAGAATAGCAATATGATTTCAATGTGCAATAGAGAAACATGTTGCCTAAAAAGACAAAAAGATCCTAGAAACATAATATACAAATAAAAGATGGCTACCGGTGGATTTCATTGCTAAAATCTTTGAACGCAGACCAAAAAACCTACACATTCCACAACACCATTACAATAAAAGATAATCATAATACTTACAATTGAAATGGAAAATTAAAGAATCAAGCATTCACTAGTAGAAAACGCGGGAATTTTAATAGAAATAAGTTGATTAGGACGTGTTGTCCCGGTCATTGTTTTGTTGATTTCAACCAAAATTTGTTACTTTTAACAGATTTTTGTTAAAATCAACAAAACAATGACTAAGACAATGCGTCCAAATCAACTTAATTCTGTTAAAATTCTTGCGTTTTCTATTAGTGATTGGTTGTAGAATTTAGCACAATTGACCTTAGCGCATTGCAGGTGTTATCCATATTTTTGGACAGAAAACTTGCCCATTTGCCTTTTGCACTTGAATTTCATGGCGCCACCCGCTCTGAAGAATCCGACAAAGTTTGTGAAGTTCTGCGCCACATTAGATGAGTTTTGGGGGGTCGGGAGGGCCGTTTCGGGCCCGTTCCCGACGCTAGTCCCCCCCCGTAGTTTCAGGGAACGGCTCTTCCCGACAAAAAAATTTAAAAAAAAAAAAAAAAAAAAAAAATTTCATTCTTGAAATGAAAAAAAAACAGAAAAAAAAAATTTCATCTTTTTTTTTGGAAATTTTTTTTTTTTTTTTTCCGACGTGGCAGTCGCTCGGCCATGTCAGCGAGCTGCCACGGCCCTGAATTCGGCAGTTCTCACAAGTTCTCACAGATTGGGAACACGCAGCCCTCCACAGGGCTGATTTCTCATCTAATGCTCAATGCATGAAGGGACTGATATGGAGGTGCTCAGGGACTTCAATTAGTCCAGTTTCCACGACTTTGTGAAAATCTAAATGATTTTGTCAAATTCCTGCAGTAACTTGCCTTCTTGAGCTTGGAACACTCCACACCAATAATCTTTACGTCTAGAGCTTCATTCACGAAACAAAGAAGAAATCCGTTTTGCAAAGTGCCAAACACAGAGATGGAAGTCCACAACCCTAATGCGACAAAAACGTGGGATCTGAGGAAGTGAATTGAGCGACGACGAAAAGTAGTTCATCTACAACTTTTCATCCATTTTCACTCAAAGCCATTGTCTGTAGAGCATATAGGATCCAGCACATGGGATACCTATTGTATGCTTCATTTGTACGTAGTACTTCTGAACCCCTAAAGGACCAACATGCATTTTTTGGCCGTATAGAAATTCTGGGCAATTACGTGTGACTAGAGATATCCATATTTGAGACTGAAATTTTAATAGAAGGTGGAGACAAGGAATATCTTCATGTGTACCAAGTTTCATGACATTTCCAAATACGAGTCAAAAGTTGTGACCTAATATGTTACTTTTTTTCGTAACCGGGCAGTTTGGGTAGATCAGAAAAAATCAATTTTTCTGGAATTTTTTTTTGAAATTGGTTCTTTACATTTATATATACTTAAAAAGCTTTGAATCATTCCATTTCAATCAATGAGTCAAAAGTTATGAGGGTTATTGAATTGCGGGCAGTTATGGATTCTCTACTCTAAAAAAAACTTTAAAGTTGTTTATTTCACTCAATTTTCAATATTTTTGGGAAAAAAAAAATCCTAGGATGTAGATTGATTATCACAACATTACAACCGTTGGGATTGGCATTTTTAAATTCCGTAATTAGATTTTTAACAATTTAGTATTTTGAATCATTTTCTACTTCTTTCTACTTACTATTTTTTTCCTATATGTTGTACAATTCCAAATGATGTGAAAATTTTCAAGCATATAGACAACTGATTTAGAAAACTGATTTCAAAGAATCACCACCTTTATCGGCATTTTTCATTGAAAAGTGAGCTTGCAAAGTGCAGCTGCCCGGTTTTTCGCAGGATTGAAAAAATGGTTTTCAAGACTTTGAATGCTTATATCTTATAATCCACACGGTGGAATTTTCTGAAATTTTTACCACATGTTTTCAAAATATCATACTACAAGATCCTATGGTTATATGTGTCAAAAATTGTTTTTTTCCAAAAATTTGGTAGTTGTATTAGAAATAGCAGTTTTAGAACGTTTTTGGTGATTACATAGTCATGAAACTTTAGGGGTTAAAAATTAAGATTTTTTGGAAGTCTTTATAGCGGGGGTTGTTGTAGAATTAAAAAAAAGTTAAATTTTAGTATTATTTCCTACCCTTCATTACTTATAATTTACAATATCCATTTTAGAGATGCTACTTTATTTTTTTTTAAATTCAAAAATTTAGGACCAAGTAATTAAAACCACCCTTCATTTGATTGCAGGTTAACAATAAAAAAAATGGAAGTGCCCCCCCCGAGGTCCTTGTAGAATCGACACTCTTCATCAATCACTGTATTATTATGATTTAAACATCTGCACCTGAACAAAAGTGACAAACATATTACAGCAGAAAACCTAAGACACCAAATTCTACTAATGGAAATTCAGGCACATATTGTAGTAGTTAATTTATAGCCAAAAATAGCATAACCTTGGGCAAATCGTTCAAAGCCATCCATTACACATTCATCTGCTCTAACAATGAGCTAGAGATTGTTGTTCTTACAGAACTCTATAACACGATCCGGCTGACGTTTCCATGCCACAAACATTGATGTTAACTGCCAATGCCTTCAAGCAAGAATAAAAAGGTTGCCAATTCTATATTTTCTGTATATATGGAAAGAGACAATTGTGATTCAAAATGCAATATCATAAACTAAAAACTCACCCCAAATGTAATCAAGCCTGGACCTCGTGCATTTGGACGCAAACCCTCAACGCTATCATTCTCAGTGGGATCAGACCTGCCCAAGAGTTTGATGACTCCGTCAGAAGCACAAAAAGAAATCCAGAGATCAAAATGCACCAAGATACAGACCGGCCAACAGTGAATCAACAACAAAATAATTGATGGGTAACCCAAAAAAAAATAGACAGAAAGAACTTTAAAGTGACTCTGGAGTCCAGCCAGTGCATTTGGTGTCACCATTTGCTTTGCAACATGACCACCCTACAAAAGAAACTTCTTCAATTCACAGTTCATTGACAAAAGCAAGCATGTAACAAAATTCACATACTAAGTTGCAATTTACAAACAAGATGGCTGGATCAAGCCAGGAGTACTTCTGACAATTTTACACTCTGTACATTACCAAAACCTAAACCTAAACAGCAACACTAAGCACACTAAGCATCTTGTATAAAATGTACACACCAAAATTCAAGCATTAAATAATAACGCAAACATACAAGGAAATATATTGACAAAAAACAAGAATTTGCACCTTCTGTTGAAGTGGTTGGAATTCCAAGCTCTATTTTTATAAATTAAGGAACCAAAGTACAAAATTCCAAAAACAAGAAAATGCAACAAATCTTCAAATCATATCGTCCAAGTCCGAACCTGACCTCCACCTGAATTCTTTTGCGGCCCATGTCCACACGCCAGGCACGTGAACTCTCAACAACGCCTACATGAACATGCCAATGATTCTCATTTCAAGATTCAGCGTCCAAGGCAACGTTAGCAAAGGCAATTTCCAGGTCTCGATCAAGTCAAAATTGTGAATTGTCCGAGGTAGAAGCTTCCCAATTGCTCGCCTATTTGAAACCCTACATTTCATTGTTTGCAAAAAATTCAACAAAACTCCCCGAGATGCATTCAAAACAACAACTACACCCCAGATCGCCGAAACTCTCCAAATTCTATTTGAATCCGAGCGGCTTTATTAATTGTTCATTTTTTTTCCATGCAGCTCTACATCGACGGCTATTTATTAGTAGCACGGGGTATTTTAGCGTAGGGTTGTTTGACTCTTTTGAAGACGACGAGGAAGAAGGGCGAGGGGCTCCGACCAAGAAGAGGAAGACAAAGAGAATATGGGGCTTTGATCACAAAGAGGCATTTAAGGGGGAACCGCCCAACCATCTCTCAGGCAACATCAGCGGCTCACGAGGCGGCTCATCAATGGCAGGCGGGGGGGGGGGGGGTTCATTTTATTTTTTTATACAATCAACGGCTTCTTATTTTTTTCAGCAAGGGGGGGCTTCCCAATGTGTGTGCAACCACTTTTTGGTACATGTTAGCGCATGTGTTCATATTTTTTCTTATATTAAAATATTTATAAATGAAACCGTGCCTTAATAATTCATGATTTGAAATAATGTAATACAACTTAATTTCAACATACACATTTTCAACACATCAAGTCATTGCAAACAAGATAAAAAATAACAAGAAAGTTATCATTTTGTTAGTGATTATATATTGTTTCAATCATGTGAATGATATCTTTATGCTTTACATTATGATAAACGTTTGACCTCATTCATAACAATTGATACATGAAGTATTGGAAACATTTATTTTTATAGATGAAACAATGAATATTACCCTACATATGTCATATATAAAATTGTAAATGTATTAATTAAGTCTAATACACACCTATATTATTTGAATACAATCTAAAGCTTGAAAATTGACCAAATAAATACAATATATTCATGTAATGTATTCACATAATATTTTGGGCAATTTTTAGGAATTTGTTTGTATTTCAAACGTACATTGAGGTGAGTTTGTTCAAAACATTTTTTTAGTTGAAATTTTTACTTCAATATCCATTCAAAGAATAATAAAATGAACACTTAATGATTGCCATTTTCATTACACGTCTAACTCATGCATTTCAAAGCACTTTTTTAATATTAAAACAATTTAAAACCTTCAATCATAGCATATGCAAAGCATGTAAAATGCAATTACTTTTCATGGCCTTTCAAGTTATAGCTTGATGACTTAAGCCAATTCAATATGTCTACAAATGTTATGACTTTTGAGGCTTTATTCCTAACTACATCTAAATATTTTAACCTCTAAAGGCCCAAGGCCTTTTTTTTGCCAAAAAACACCCAAAATTGTCATTTTTTTAGCAAAGAGTGAAAAAAATTTAAAATGTTTTTTTTGCACATCTAACCGTAGGATCTTACACCTAACTAGTATGAGAATGTGTGGAAAAAATTCAGAATTTTTGACCTCACAGATTGCAAGATATCTACGTTTACCCCTAAAGTCCCAAGGCCATTTTTTTGTCAAAAATCACTCAAAACTGCTACTTTTGTTGCGTTCATCTAAAAGATCAGAAAAAATAATTTTTTTTAGAAACTAACCATAGGATCTTGTACTACACTTTTTACAGATCATGTAGTAAAAATTTTGTGATGTTTGACCGTACAGATTGAAAGATATCAGCATTCAAAGTGAAAGAAAAAGTTTTTTTCAAGAAGATGCTTTGATTGCCCAAAAAACAAGATTGTCCATAACTGTCTCATGAAAAATCCAAATGGAATGAATCAAAGCTTCCCAAATAGGTAAAAATATAATCTATAAGGAAAAAAAATTAAAAAAATTACATTAAATTTTTTGCATATTTTTTTTGCTGCCGCTTCTCCCTTGTTTTGAGCTTATTTGGGCATAACTTTTGCTTTGGGGCACCAATTGAAATAAAAATTACATTCTCCAAAAGCTAATAAGTTTTTCTATCTTATAGAAAAGTTTCAGAAAGTTTCATTAAAAATTGAGCTCATAGGAACTTGCCCAAAATCCATTTTGTCCCTCGTAGGGACAATGGGACTTTAAGGATTAAAGTGAAAAAATCAAGTTTTTCAGCACATTGTGGGACTGGATTTTTTGACTTTGAACATTTTTAACTTAAAATTTTTGCAGTACAGAGTTTTATGCTTTAAATGTTTATAGT
Source organism: Neckera pumila (assembly GCA_963969595.1). Taxonomy (NCBI): domain Eukaryota; kingdom Viridiplantae; phylum Streptophyta; class Bryopsida; order Hypnales; family Neckeraceae; genus Neckera; species Neckera pumila. Next base: position 27,426,923 of record OZ018409.1, read on the forward strand.
GGAGAATTGAGTTGACAATCTACCCCAAAAAAAAATTCAAAATTGTTTTTTTTCATTATTGAAAAATTTCTTAACTAGAAGTAGGTACAAGATAGAAGTAAAATCTAAAATATTCGTATATTTTAGATGGAATTAAATGCACTTATCCCAATGGTCAGATTGTTCTAGCAAGTAAACTTAACCATGCAAAAAAATAAAAATTTGAAAAATTTGAAAGATTGCATTTAGAAATGAGTCCTACAAGTTATTTTTTTCAAAAAGATGCTCTAACTATCCAAAAAGCATGAATGTCCATAACTTTCTCATAACAAATCCAAATGAAATAAATCAAAGCTTTTTAGATAGACAAAAATTTAATCTATGAGAAAAAAAATACTAGAAAAGAAAAAAAAGTGCAAATTTTTTTGCTGCCCGTCGTCCCCTGTTTGAGCTTATTTGGTCATAACTTTTGTTCCCGAGCACCAATTGTGAAAAAAATTATATTCCCATGAAGCTAATCAGTTTTTCTACCTCCCAAAAAAGTTTTAAAAAATCAAGAGAAAATTTCAGCCCGTAGGTACCTGCCCAAAAATGCATTTGTCCCCCGAAGAGACAACACGCTTTTAGGGCTTAAGTAGCACTGACTTCATTATCTTTGAAGTCATTTTTCATTTGGTCAAGAGCTTCTAGGACGGTGATGATTGACATAGTTGAATAAAAAAGTGGAAATGACCTACTTTACTTCTAAAGTCCCACTGTCCCCTCAAAGGGACAAAATGGATTTAAGGCAAGTTTTATGGTCTCAATACTTGTTATAAATTTTCAAAACTTTTTGTCAAGATAGAAAAATGCATGAGCTTTTAAAAAAATATCTATTTAGTTTTAATTTTTGCCGATAAGTACAAATTTTAGTTTGGCGGCCCAAAAAAACCTCACAAAAAATTTAAATAAAAGATTTCAAAATTTTATTTTTCATAGATTATATTTATATCTATATAAGAAGCTTTGATTCTTTCCATTTGGATTTGTTATGAAAAAGTTATGGACAATCTTTTTTATTGGGCAATCAAAGCATCTTTTTGAAAACATAACTTGTAGGATTATTTATGAACTCCGTTCACAATTTCCCCAAAAAAAGTTTCAAAATATTAGGATCTCTTGCTAGAAAAATCTCATCATTGACATTAGTGTGTTTCAATTCCACCTCAAAGCTGTTAATGATTCAGTTTTCTCGTCAATCTTGAATCTATTTCTACTTAATCCTTTTTTAATGAGTGAAATTAAGTGTTTTTTTTTTAAACTGTTTTCCTAGACTCTCAACTCAATCCTTCAACATAAAAAATTAGAAATTCAAACATAGTAATGCAAAATTTTAAGTTAAGAAGATTCAAAGCCAAAAATCTAATTAAGCAAGGTGCAAAAATGTTTGTTTTCTTCACTTTACATGCAAATATCTTGCAGTTTATGAGGTCAAAGTTTTTGCAATTTAAGAATTTTTTTAATGTAGAGGATCTCCCATTTGTTCAAAAAGAAAAAAAAAATTGCGATTTTTTCCATATATTTTTTCCATTAGTCTAGTACAAGATCCTTTCATTAAAGGAGATTTCAGGGGTATAAAGGGCTGTGAATTTTCCAAGCTTCTGGATTGTAGGAACTTTGTTGCAGCAACTAGCTAATGTGGCACAACCACGGGTACAACGATTGCCACGTTAGATTATAATATATTATTATTATTATTGTTTTTTTCATATTTTGGATTTAAAAATAAAACCATTCATTAATTATTTAGTTTTTTTTAGATCTTTTTTGGAATTTTTAAATTTACTAAATATTCTGACAACATTTCTATTCATTCTAAGAAAGGAAACAAGGTTGAAACGGCCCTTTATACCTCCAAAAGCTTCTCTAATGAATTACATATGCAAAAAAAACAAGTTTTAAAGTTTTTGCTCTTTGTAATAGAGATGGCAATTTTGAGTGCTTTTGATGGAAAAAAGATCTTGGGACTTTAGAAGTTAAAGTATTGCAAATTTTTATAAAAAATATTTATTAGATTTAAATTAAAAGCAAAAATAGCTTTTAAATCATATACATACACACACATGATCATATGGTGCAATATAACACATATAACAATATAAATTGCATTCAAAATCTACCTTGTTATCACTGTAATGTTTTAGCTTCTCATTCCCAAATTTAAAATTTGAAAATAGAAATTACATTTTTGGAGATATTTTTACTAATCCCTACCGGTTTTTGACAATGTTTTCATCAAAATCGCTCCAAAACTACCATTTATAGTACAAATACCAAATTTTTAAAAAATACATTTTTTGTGGACATATGTAACCATAGGATCTTATAGTATATTAGTTTGAAAAGATGTGGAAAACATTTTGAAATTTCCACCATGTGGATTGCAAGGTATTAGTGTTTAAATTGACAAAAATCTTTTTTTTGTCCTTGCAAAAAAATCGGGCACCTGCACTTTACAAGTTCACATCCATACCTTAAGTTTGTGAGTTTGTTTTGTTTTGTTTTGTTTTGTTACGTTGAGATCTCCCGGACCATATGTCCCCCGGCCATGTGCATGGTACCATCGGAAAGGGCTCAGCGAAGAGGGGTGCACGGGCTTGGTTTCGTGTCATTTGGACCTACGGTGCGGAAGTTATTGAATTTCAAAGTTTTGATTATAAATTAGAAAATTAGAAAATTATTTTTATTATAATTTTGGTTGTGGCAATGGCACATGGCACACTAGTCTGTATGAAAACATGTCCAAAATGGTGGTTATTCTTTGGGTTCATTCTTCAAGTCAGGTTGGCTACATGCTTGAAAATTTTCAGATCATTTGAAATTATACAACATATAAGAAAAAATAGTAAGTAGAGAGAAGTAAAGAATGATTTAAAATACTAAATTATTAAGAATTTAGAGAAAAGTGCCAATTCCAATGGTGATAATGTTGTATTAAACAATCTACATCTAATATTTTTATTATTTTCAAAAAATATTAAAAATTGTTAAATGAAGGATTTCAAAGTTTATTTTAGAGTAGAGATTCTGTAATTACTTGCAAACTAAGACTCCTCATAACTTTTATCTCATTAATCAAAATATAATGATTCAAAGCTTTCCACGTATATATAAATCTAAAAAAACAATTTTAAATATTATTTCTGAAAAATATTTTTAAAAAATTTCTTAAAAGAATTTTTTTGAACTGCCTAGGTTGCCGCACCAATCATTGAAAACTACATATCATGCAATAACTTTTTAATCATGCAATCAAAAGTTACAAAAAAGTTGTAGGACCTTAAAGCTACACCTTGGGCACATGCGTATGAAAATTTCAAAGAAAAAAATTAAGATTCCGTTTATAGTGAGTTGCCTAAAATTGGCATTTTTCAAAGTTTGGTCCTTAACCCCTAAAGGCCTAAGTTTGAAAAATTGTTAAAATTGCATTCGGAGATGAATCCTAAATGTTATTTTTTCATGAAGATGCTAAAAGTGTCCGAAAAACAGGATTATCCATAACTTTCTCATAAAAAATCCAAATGAAATGAATCAAAACTTTCCAAATAGAAAAAAATATAATCTATAAGAAAAAAAATTAAAAAACTAAAAATTAAAGAAAAAAAAAATTGCAAATTTTTTTTTGTTGCCCTCCATCCCCTATTTTGAACTTATTTGAGCAGAACTTTTTTTCCCAAGCACCAATTGAAAAAAAATTACATTCTTTCAAAGCTTAGCAGTTTTTCTATCCCCCAAAAAAGTTTTAGAAAATCAGAACAAAAATTCAGCTCGTACGTACCTGCTCGAAATTCCATTTCCCCCAAAGGGACAATGCGCTTTTAGGGGTTAAGGAATTAATTGATTCAGCACAGGTCTATAATGACTTTCCTATAATCTATATTTCTTGTTTAACCTAATTAAAACCAAAACTTCAAAAAGTTGCAAAAGTAATATATTATTGTATAACTAAGTGTTGTTGAGCATTTATTTTATGCATAGTAAAATGAATTATCAATGAATAGGTGTATTACAAAATTGAAATTGCTATTTCCTAACTTCTTTAAAGAAAAAATGAATACTAGCAATGTTATATGAAAGGATATGAGAAGCAATGATCATCAATGCGGAAGCAATGCCATTCATGAAGAAGAAGGATCGGACAAAATTGGACAAGCCTCTTGTACTTGATGCGGAAGGATGAGGTACCATAGGACAATATTCCTTCTTATTTAAGGTCAAAGTTTGGCATTCACAATTGTATATACTAATGACTTGGACAAAGTCATTAATATTAGTGTCACTTGTACTTTCTATCTAGAGTCAATAATAGGACTTTAAAAGAGATCATTAATAATTGAGTCAATGTCATTTGTATTTTCTATTTGGAGTCAATTATAGGACCTCAAATGAATAGACTTTTCATTTCCACCAATTGTTAAATAGTTGGAGCTTCCCTTTTGTTCTTGCAGGTAGTATCTTCAATAAGTAAAGGCCTTGTTTTTTCTGCACACACTAAGCATATTTTGTCTTTCCATTCTTTTTTTCTTTTTGAGTATTAAAAATGGATGTATTGGATGTTAAGATGTGGGGAATTGTGAGACTATTGCAAGAAGAAGAGAAGGTTTAATGAATGCGTGATAGGAAAGCAAGAATGTAACTCTTAACTTGGGAGATTAGATGTCTAATTCAAACAAATGAATCAATAGCCCATTAAATGCACAAGTTTGTACAATCGTATTGAAAAATTAATAATTATGTATTAGTAGATAATACTAATGTTTTCATGTCAAAATTTTGACCATTATTTTCCTAATCAATGTAAAACAAAGTTTTAGCCAATTGTACAATGATTTTTTTAATGCAAAAAATATAAATTATATTTTTGATAAATTGACATACTAGAATGTTTTGAAATTGCTTTGAAACAAATTTATAAGTATTTTGGAATATATTCATATAAATCATCTCTATACTCTATGCATAACATAAATATCTTTTATTAAAGATGTAAAAAAATTATATTATATAGCACACCTTGGAAGAATTGTGTAAAATCCTTTTGGTCATTACTTAGAGAATTGATTAACCCCTAAAGGACCAAGGCCTTTTTTCTACCAAAAAACTCTCAAAACTGCCATTTCTAGAGCAAAGAGTAAAAAATCTGAAAATTGATTTTTCTGCACATTCAACCGTAAGATCTTATACCTAACTAATATGACAATGTGTGGAAAAAATTTCAGAACTTTTGACTGCATAGATTGCAAGATATTTGCATTTAAAGTGAAAATAAGATTTTCAGTATAGATTTTTTGACTTTGAACATTTTTAACTTAAATTTTTGCACTACAAAGTTTTGAGCTTTAAATCTTTATAGTGGAGAATTGAATTGAGAGTCTAGGAAATAAAAGAAATTCAAATTAACTTAATTTTCATTCTTAAAAAATTGTTAAGTAGAAAATAATACAAGATAGAAGGAAAATCTAAAATATTAATATCTTCTAGATGGAATTAAAATGCACTAATCCCAATGGTGAGATCATTCTATCAAGAAAACTAAACCATGTGGAACTTTTTTAGTTGAAAAATTGCAAAAATTGCATTTCAAAATGAATCCTACAAGTTATTTTTTCAAGAAGATGCTCTAATTGCCTCCAAAACAAGATTGTCTATAACTTTCTCATAAAAAATCCAAATGAAATGAATGAAAGCTTCCCAAATAGGCAAAAGTATAATCTATAAGGAAAAAACTAACTTAAAAAAACTTAAATTTTTTGCAAATTTTTTTTGTTACCCCTCCTCCCTTGTTTTGAGCTTATTTGGGCATAATATTTATTCCCGGGCACCAATTGAAAAAATAATTATATTCCCACAAAGCTTATCAGTTTTTCTATCTTCAAAAAAAATTTCATAAAATCACGACAAAAGTTTAGCCTGTAGGTACCTACCCGAAATCCCATTTGTCCCCCAAACAATGAACACTGGTCCTTTCGGGGTTAACCTCTAAGTACCCAGGGGATATGGGACAACATATAGATTTATTATCAAGTATGATTTTTCCAACCATTTTTATGTTTGCATGTAAAGATGTTAGGCATCATAGTTAGCAATTGTCTTTACAATCAAATTTTGATTAATTCCTAAAGGATTGGGGATATTTCAGCATAGCTTTTGTTTTCTTGACTAGCTTTTGTAAAAGACACTATCCCTCATTTATGTAGAATAATTTATGTGATCGCCACCATTGAAATGAAAGAAGACTCATGTAACTTTTCTATGAAAAAAAGATCAACAAATCGTAAATATTTGAAAAAATGCAATCGTTGATAAGATTGACGAAAGATGTTCGTTTAGGCAATATTTTTATATATGCTGAAATTGAAATGTTGAAGTTGGAATCTTCAAAAGTGATCCCAAAACTCTGATTTTTTTTTCTTACAAATATATATCATCATGATATTGATGCCTAGTTTTTTTCAAATTATTTTGAGTTGTGGAAAAAAAGATATGAGGATGTGAAGTGATGGCCCATAGTGCCTTCTACCGATACATTCTCAGAAAATTTGCCAAAAAATCACACACTCGATCATTTCTTGATTGGATTGCATCAACAAATTTAATGAAAAAAATCATTTGGGTCTCTTTGTTATTCCTAGATTATTAGTAAGGTTCACATTTCAAAATTTCTACAAATGTAGTTGCGAAAGCCACATGGCGGCCTTATGGTCCTTTAGGGGTTAACTACAGATCAATTTTGAAGCAACTTCCTTGAAAAATATAATATTACTATTGAAGATATTGTGTAAGGGTGTCCATTGCAAATGATTTTTACTATTAGAGACTCATCTCCATGAGCTTGAAATACACAGGGTCTCAAGGGAACTTTGCATTGGACATTCATTTAAAGAAAATGTAGAGTAAATTTTGAAAACTCTAAATCAATTATGGTAACGCATATTTAAAAAAAAAATTCATAACTTCAAATTTAGATGTGACATGTGCAAAGAAGATTGAAAGCCATCAAATCACTTTCACAATTTTAACATCCTCTTGATCAATCATGAAGTAAATCCAGAAGTGATATTGTTGTGTTTTCTTTTCCATAACATATCTAGTTTGAATTCACGTAGTTGCAACTTTTAAAAAACTGATAAAACTAATCAAAGTTTTGGCTGTTTGTTTAGTTTTGAGCAAAATTCCAAGAGGCTCACAAAAAGGCCTTGGACATTGAGGAGTTAAAGTAGGCCCTGAGAGCCCGTTTTCTCATCCACACTGCGAATCAAGGCAGCGATTCCGCCCAGTGAGAAGGGACAGATCAGCACGCCCCAAAAGCCCCAACTACCACCTGGCATATTTGCGCGCTTGCCCAGCCAAAGCAAAAGGCCCGTCTGAAAAAGCAAAAGGAAAAGGAAAAGGAACTGAAGAAGCGGAGAACAACCCGATCCGGGCAGCGCCGGGTAACTAAAAGCCACCCCAGGCAGCCTCGGCAGGTGGTGGACGAGAGTGCTAGAAACAAGAGACAGAGGGCGATGAGAAACAGTTATCCGTAACTTAGTTGGCTGCTCTTCTGTGAGAAGGTGCGAGACGACCCCGACGACGACGACGACGACGTTGGCAGCACCAGGCGCATCCGCATCCATCCAAGTTTGCGCGGGGGCAAGCGCTTCATCACTGTTGAACAGAAGGCACCCAACTACGACAGAAGTAGTGTCACAAGGGAGGGAAGGAAGGAACGGAAAGGAAAGGGAACTGAACGAAGGCCAAGGCAAGGCAAGGCAAGGCAAGGCAACCAGGCAGCCAGGCAGCCCGCCCGCCCGCCCGCCCTCAGGGATTAGGCTACGACGGACTACGCGCGCGACGAGATGATGCAGCTGCAGCAGCAGCAGCAGCAGCATGCGCAGGGGGTAGTAGGCGATGGTGGCGCCGGGCAGCACGGGCTGGAGCAGCACGCGCTGGGGCACTGCGAGGAGCATCATGTGGTGGTCGGGCGCATGGATATGGCGCCCGTGGGCGGGCTGAGGATGCTGGACGAGCAGGGCGGGGAGCGCATTCTGTACGGGGAGAAGCCGCTGGGCGACCACGACGACCAAACCCTCGGCAATGGTCATGCGCAGTACCATGCGGTGGACATGGGCAACGGCAAGCACGGCGGCCATGCAGGGGTGGGAGTCGATGACATGGACGGCAAGCTCGGCGGACTGGGCGCCGCCATGCTGGGCGTGGAACAGAAGATGGAGCCGCGCGAGCGCCAGATGAGCGAGGGCGACGTGGGCACAGCCAACAGTCCACAGGTCGGGAAGCTGCGCGGGCGTTCGTCGCGCGACCCCGCGATTGAGTGGAGCGAGAACGCCACCACGGTGCTGCTGCAGGCGTTCGGGGAGAAGTACCGCGCGCTGGATCGCGGGAATTTCACGAGCAAGATATGGGCCGACATTGCTGCCCGGGTGAACAGCCGAGGCTCCTTGACGGTAAGGCGTGCGGTCGACTTGTGCTGTGGTTTGCCATGGTAGTATTCGTTTGTTCATGTTTCTGATTGTCCTGTTTCGGTCTTATGCTTTTTACTTGGACTTTTTGGTCTTGGCGATGTAGTTAGGGTTGGTGAAGAAAAGGAAGAAAGAGATGAGATGAATTGAAAAGATTCGATGTAGAGAATGTGAGGAAATGCGGATAGGGGGAGTGGGTGATGTGGAGAAACGGAGGGTGGCATAAAGAAAGTGCGAGTTTGGTTTAGGTCTGGTGCAATTGATCAATTCTGGCTCTTTAATTTTAGTGCGTGCAGTGTCTGTTGAAGCGAGGTAAGTAGAGTTTGAGAGGTGTTTTGGGATTTGTCTTTATTCTGGCACTTTTGAAATTCCATGATACAATCGCGAAGTAGTGGGAGACAAGTGAGAGGAGATTTTGTTTGTCGTGTGGCTTGATCCAAAAAATGAGTGGTTTGAACGAACTTGACAGTCGCAGCCTTGAATTCCTCGACTCAGGCATGGAGTGTTCAGCTAATTATACTATATAAATATCGGTTATCGTCTATTTAAATTGCTTCCATTTCAGATGCTCCTTGAGATTATCTGTTTGGAACAGCGTATTGTTTCTTGGCTGCACTGTTGTGGCATGGATATGAATGTTTGCAGTGCCATCCCTACGGTTCAATACACTAATTATTGTTTTCGTAGTATATAAACGAGAATCAGGTGTATTACACATATTTCTAGGCTTTGAAATTTTAGATGATCTGCTTAAACTGATCATACTTTAACATCGCGAGGTAGAATGCGTTCTTCTTTTTGTAGAAACGCCATACTTTTTTAGAAACGTCTTTCCTTTGCATGGTAGACTCTCAGTTTTGGGGTTCCTATACCATATTTCAAAATTAATTTCCAAGATTTTTTTTCACAGAACATGTGTTTGGTTCTATGCTGTGAGGCTTGATTTTAATATTACCACGTGAATTTCTGTAGATTTTTAGCCTTGAGCAACATCAAAATTTGTCAGTATGGCTGATTTGAATGGCCTTTCTCTAGACTTTAGGATCGATGCTGAAATTCTTGCAGATACTGACTTGTACTGACTTTGTACATGGAGCAGGGAAATCTAGTGGATGGCATACCAAAGACTCAAGAACAGTGCCGCATTAAGGTATGTCTCGTTTTTGCTTTCTCTTCATGTGTTTATTCATGCTTTCGTTATTAGATCTTATGTCTATGTGGACAGTCTGTATGAAGAATACATGATTTTTGAATTCTCGTTCTCGCTAACCAATCACGGGAAACTCAGGTTGACAATCTGAAGAAACGGTACAAAGTTGAGAGGGAGAAAAAAAAAGTGTCAGGCAGCGGAACATCAAAGTGGATATTCTACGATATGATGGATGAACTGATTGGATCCAACCCGAGGCATATGCGTAGCGGGGGTGGGCTGGGAGGGGAGGACTCGCCGTTAGCCTTAGAGAACGGTATCACTCCTCTTAGTATTCGGTCGTCAGGGGAGGAAGGAGACAGGATTTACTACTTGGAGGGTCCGGGAGGCGGTGGTGATCAAACGTCAGAAACAGTCCCTAAGATCTCGCCGATACAGGGACGCAGAAAAAGGAAGAGAGCACTGGAAGACATGGAACGGGAACACGTGAATGCCCCGGCCCTGATGGCTCTGTTCGAGGGTTACAGTGTTCCTCCGATCATCATCGATGCGATGCTCCAGGAAGACATGGACGAGTACACATTGATAAACTCTCGAGACATCACAGCATTGCTTGAGCAGTTGCGGAGCAAGCACAGGCTGCACATCAAGCTGGGACCTGCGGAAAGGATCAAGCAAGCCATTGAGGCTGCAAAAGAGAAGAAGAACAGCATGGCCCTCGTCATCCAGCAGCAGTAACTATTGGGGACACAATGGATGCAGCGAATAAGAGAGGGTGAAAATACGCAGGGCGTTTGTGAGAGGAACAGATATAGAGTGTGGCTTGTGTTGCTGAGTGGTCATGTGAGCGGCTGAGAAGCCGTTCGGATTTGTGAATCCTGACCCTGATATGCTTCCGATTGAATGATCGCTCTTTTGAGGGAGTGTGAGACAATTGAGCGGGCTGGTTGGTTTGGGTGGTATAAAATCATCTCCAATGACACTACGGGTGTGGTGTGGAGTAGACGTCCGACGTGGACAGAAGTGGCTGCGGATCAGTAGAGTAGGTAATGAGTGGTCGCAAGAGGTAACGGATATGGTGTCTGTGGCCGAGGTGGGTGGACGGGCTTCTGGAAGTCGAGCTGTGCCCGAGCTTCAGTTTTGAATATAGATTCATGACCGAGAGGTCATCTTGTGAGGTAGTTTCTTTTTTTGGTTTTCGTTTTTCCTGGGTTTCGTCGTCCTTTCGGGAATTGAACATTTTTTAATCCTTTCGAGTTTCTTTTAGATTGTAAAGGAAATTTTGGGCGCTATCAGCACTATGTACTATTTGCGGTTGTGCCATTGAACTCTATCTTTGGAGTTTTATGTGAGGGCAAGCATGTCTCGACACACACCTCTCATGTACAGCTGGATTCGATGAAGGTGGAGTAGTCGGAGAGTGTACACGATGACGGTGAAAGTACTTGGTGGCGCTCAGTTGTATTGTAGACAGTTTTGATGCTTCAGTCCTTTGCCGGTTAGAGTTTGTCCTTCTTTTCATACGAGAACTGATGTGGAACAGAGCCACCCGTGCCGTAAAATTGGGGAGTGGTGTTGTTGTGTTGGAGCTGGTTTATTTTCATTTGACGTCGGCATGTCATGGATAGAACAAGAATAGCGGACGTTACATCTCCGACGATGCCAAGGTACATCTTTCTTCTCTTTTAGTAAATCGAATGTTAGTGAATTGTGTAGAGTGAGAGGTCCCTGATTGGAATAGAGAAATGCGACTGATTATCAGTCATGAGCTGTATTAGATTTCTGTAGATCGTACAAACTCTAATCGATGTATGTATAACTAGCTCTTATACAAAGACTAAGGGTACTCCTATGTATAAATGGCTCTTAGTAAATGCGGGCAGCCAGGAAGGATTTGAAATGGTTCACAAGAGTTTCATTTATATTTGTTTTTTCCTTTTCCTTTTCTCTTCTTGCTTTTGACAAATTGGGCAGATTGAAAAATAAAATCAATGTCATCTACAGGTACTGGAACGTGTTCTAAGTGTCAAAAGGTTGAGTTAGTAATGATGATTTGAAGTCTGCAGGTATCACTGGTTAATGCCCGGTTGGATTCAGTTATATGAGATTGGGTCCATCTCGGGTCTTCTTGAGAGCTTTGAGGGTTCATGGAAGGGGTCACAATTGAGTTGTAGTGCCAAGTAACTGACGATTTTCAACTAAAACAAACTGGGTATGTTATATTGCAGGAAAGCCACCGACCATTTAGCCACGAGTCCAAATATGCCGGGCGCACTTAGTCTGCCTCCCGTTTCTACTCGTTTACCCGAGCTTTTCAAGAGTTTTGTACGAGTGGCACTGGTGGATTCTGTGTGCTTTAGTAACAAATATACTGCCGTGGCGTGGGCACAGTGTTCAATCCTTTTCGGCTTTTATCATTGGCAGGATTGACTCCTGCCTGATTAATTTAAGAAGTGTATGTCGTTGGAAAACTGGTAGAGGCGAGATGCATCATTCATTATGTTCAATAGAAAAGAGAAAACGCTTCCTAATTGCAGTGTATTGAAGGTTTAGTGATTATGGGAGGTCCATTCATGGATGGATTGATTCAGTATTCAGTTGGATTGATGTTGATGCCATTTCCTTGCTGTGGAGCTTGTTCGAGAGGATGGTTGTGCTTAGACAAGCTGGTTGGATATGTGGGAACTTTTAAAAAATCTTTCTCATATTTTCTGTTTTGAAAATTGCATTGCAGCGGCAAACTGCTTAACTGCAGCAGCTAGACTGTCCCCTCTCTGGCACCGTAATATCCGTCGTTTGTTCAATTTCGCCGTACCGCAAATCTAAGAGACTTTATTGTCTGTCCAGACATCATGGACTGATTTGCCCTATTAGTGTCATCTGCAGAATTAGTGTCTCGACAAAATTAAACTTTTGTGGAAATTACTCCAATAGAGTATTCTTTTGACCTACACTAATTTAAAATAAGGTAGTATGACCATGGTAAATTGGTGTAGCAACACGTGGAGTTGATTGATTTTAATTCCAAACATAAAATTGTTAACTCGTGTCTGGGAAAGAATTTTGTCATAGTTTGTTAGAGAATGATTGGATGGCTTAGAAGTTGTATCACTTGTTTCATTGGATGAGTGGAAAGTTGCAAGAGAGCCATTGGATATTTGGAAAGGTGCCATGTTGGATGGCTCTCCCTTCTTGTGGAAGTAAAAGAGATAGCCCTATGAAGTATTGTAGGATTTTTCAGTTAATCTTTAGAGGACTATCATGTTTAACCTTGTACCATTGCTACGGATATTAAATGGATGAAAGATGATTTTAGCTGAGATTTGGAGGATAGGGGAAAAAAAAATTTCATTCAATTTATTTTTTTGGAAGGTACTTGAACACATTTTTAGTGAATAGTATTGCAGAGTCCTGCATTAGGATCTTGTTGATTTTCTTATAAGGTTCACCTTTGTAGTATATTTGGGCTATTTCTTGCTATTTATTCTTGATGTGAAAAAGGTATTTTGTAAATTTGAATCTAACTAATGAAATGAAGCTTATCCACTACACTTTCTACTCCAATTTAAAAGTTTGAAAAAATCTCAAATAGAATGAATCAAAGCTTCACAAGTAGACAAAATTATAATATTTTTGTAAAAAAAAGAAAATTTAATTCCAATATTTAGAGCACAATACCACGGTAATATGGTAGTCAGTTAATTTGGTTTATACCACAATGTTATACACTATATTATACATCTATAATGAAAATTTCAGATTTTTATAATTATATTTTGTATTTGATATAAAATTTCTTCATTTTTTTCTTAAGAAATTTACAATAATTTCTATATTTTACAAAAAAGGTTGAAAATTTCACAACTTATAGCAGACATGTGATTTCATCTCTAAGAAATAAATATAAGACTTTTCATTCTTATCTAATCAGAAAATAATAGCAAATAGAATAATGGACAATGAAGCCAGAACTCACTGGTCGTGGGCTCATCTTTCTAGGATTCATTAGAGGAAATTTCAGGCGTTCGGAGGTCAGCTCTGCAGTGCTCCGAGTTACCCTAAAATTTGCTTTTATTTTGTTCAAAATTTTTTTTCCCCTATTTTCGTCCTGTTGAAACTGCAGCGCCAGTAGCGTAAGAATTCCGAATTCCGAATAAAAAATTATTAAAGATAAAAAATAAAAATAAAAAATTCTACAAAAATTGGCTGCTCCGGCGAGTAGTTAAAGACTCTAACTGCTCACCAAGAGCAACTTTGAAGTTGATAGGCCATGCAAAGAATAGCATGGCAGGTCAACTTTGGATGGCCTTTGAAATGCTGAATTTTTCTCTAATGAAAGGCCTAAAATTGCTTCAAAATATTCATCCCCAAAGCAAGGTAAAAGTCTTCAACAATGATTATTTAAAAAAATTTCAACCATAGGATGTTTTAGTTCACTTGTTCAAGCTCATTGTCCAAAAATTTTAGAGCAAATATCCCCATTGATTGCAAACTCAATATGCATAAACTTCTAAATGTAGGCTTTTTGAAACCTTCCAAAAGGTGAAATTTTGCCTTTCAACATTTTTAGGGGAAAAATCATGTGTCCTATAGCTTATGCATTTTGTCAATATGTTGGAAAGATGTGAAATTTTAAAACCAAAAACACTTTTATAATCATCTTTAAGAAAATTGTAAAGTGGAAGGTGGTATAAGATGAACTAATATGCTAATAACTGTTACAAAAAATTGAGAATTATTAATTGCAATGGTGAAATGTTCTTGTAAAAATTTTATATCCTATATTTGAATTTGAATTTGAAAATTTTCAAAATTGAGATCAATAGATGACTTTGTATGTTTCCTAGTATGTTTTTTCTACCTTCATTGCCTGCAAAATAAAACTCCTCGTAACTTTAACATCATTATTTTAAATTGAATGATTCAAATTTTTTTGAATGGTTATTAATCTATAAAATCTCCAAAAAATAACTTCTATTTTTAGAATATATATTTTGCTACCCAATTTGACATTGAAATCTAAAAAATCCTTCTAACTTTTGTAATATTTATTAAAAATGATGTGAAACAACGATTCACACATAGTTAAGGATGAGTAACATCCATCCCATAAATTTGATGCAAAACTTCTAAATTATGAAGTCAACAAAGTTTGTCCGAGTTCTCAGAAAGTTATAGACTCCTTAGTCCTTTAGGGGTTCATTTGATCAAGCTTTAGAAGAGATTTGAGGCTTCTAAGAGACCACAAGTTATTCTGCATTCCTGCAGCGTTTCCAGATTGCGGAAACGTAAGATAACTTCTGATTGATGTGGTCGTGAGAGTGCCACATCATTTTTGAAAAAAAAAAAGGCCTAAAATGATATTCAGGAGGAATATTTTTATTTTTAAAATTTTTGACAGCCCGTACCAATTGTTCACAGATCTGGCCAGATTGGAGAACGGGCCTAAAACAGCCCTCCAATGCCCTCAAATCTCCTTTAATATATCCTCCTAAATTTTTTTAAAGGAAAATCCCTATTAATAATAAGATCAATGCCTACTTTCAAATGCATGTTTTATCTATTGCTTTTCAAAGTTGAAACCACATGTTTCAACATTTCTAGTTTAACCCCTAAGTGCTTTAACATCCAATATTTGGACGACAAATGTATTGAAATTTAGATTTCATCCTCTTTAACACTTAGATGAAAGTCATTCTTTAAGGAGATACTCTATCAAGTTGTTGTCCTATCTAATGGTTGGATTTGGTGTTAGTAGAGTACATAGTATCCTAAAATTGCAAATGTGGAAGTATGACAAATGGTTGATAAAGCCAAAATTGCATTGATTTTAGTTCAAAATTGGATTTGCAAAAATGAGATCATGGATTTAAAAAACATAAAAATCACAAAAAAATAACCATGTCCAGAGACCTCATTTCAATACCATTCCAATACATTTTACTCAAAAAATGATAATATTTTGCTTGTAATTGAATTTCAAAGGAATTTAGATATTTCGCTTTCAACTTTATAAAAAAAGATTGGTGATAGCAGTGGTGAATTTAATTGTACTGATGGAGTCTCAAACTCAAAGTCTACAACTTTTATTTGTAGATTATGTCCAAAATATTTTTCCAAATAGCACTTTATAATGATTTTTCTCCAATCGTGAATTCTAGAAAAGGCTCTAGCCGTTTAGGGGTTAAAATCCATATCTCCAACAACTTTCACACATTAAAAAAAGTTTAAAGCTTCCAGAGGGCTACTCCAAAGTGACCAAACCATTCTATTAAAAGGTGGAATAGACATTCGGGAAAGTGGCTACAATGAATAGTCAGACCACCTAACTTTTGTGAAAATAGTTAGGCTATGATTATTTTTGCAAATAAAATATGAGTGTGTAGTTTGTTTGTTTATTTATTTTTTTTTAAACATATGGACCATTGTATCTGCAATTTTTAATATTACAAACAATTTTTAAACTTAGTTTTTTTCAATGAATTGAATGAAGTCAAGTTAAATTCAATCAAGCCACAGACATTATCAAATGAGTGAAGATACATATCCCACATAGGTTGTGAACACGACCCCAACCCCAACTCCATAAAGACCTCCTCTTCTCATTTCTCAATGGTCATTAGATAATTTGGGGACATTTTTTTTATTGTAGCGCAATTTGATGTTAAATACAAATTGTTAAAAAGTGTTTAAAAAATTAGGATTAAGGTGCATTAGATTTAACCCTAATTTCTTTAAACCTTTGTTTTTGAATTTTAAATTAATATTGACCATCTAACAACGGAATTGCAGGTGGGCATGTATAGGGGAAAAATCAATTTCGAAACCCAAAAAAACAATCCACGGGGTCCTTAGAGGAGCAGCCCTCCAGAGGCCCCGTTTCTCCTCTAATGACTTGACAACATGAGAGTTCAGAATACCATGCATGAAAAAATTTGTAGCCAAAAATAATCTCATATGCATCTCTTTTTACTACATGCAAACAGTGTCACATTCTCATCCACACACTTCAGTCTTCATTCGTTCTTGCTCGCTAATTAACTGTAATGACATCCTGCATCTTGTCAACAGATTAAACCTTACAGCTCGATGAAGGCTTACACATGCTTCTCATGGTTTGCAACACTCTCCATTTTTGTTTTTATTCTTCACGGTGTCGTTTTGGATGCTGGAATTCTTAGGTAAGGTTTGTGGATTTTCTTTCAAAAGGTCCGACGCAAGCTAGACGTACGCTTCGTCCCTGTCCATTGTGCAGTGCTCACATCTGAAATCAAATCTTGCTGCTTCCTGAAAGTTTGCATGTGCTAGCTACTGAAGGAAATTCAGCTTCTCTCCGATCGATCAGCTAGCTAGGGATGCGATGAGCTAGCTTGCTGAATATATGCTTGCAACGGATTAAACTATCATTGCTCGATCAGTTCTCTGCATAGAATTGCAACATATCTGTACTTAGTTGTAGGATGATGAAATATACGACTTTTGAATATGAGGGTAAAGACTTCTGCTTTTGACATTTGATCATTATGACACCCACTAACTTCTTACATTGAGCATTAAAGAGAAATTCAGCCCCTTGGAGGGCCGTCCGGAGTTGACATGCCATGCTATTCTTTGCATGGCTTGTCAACTTCGAAAATGCTCTTGGTGAGCAATCTTTGACTGCTCGCTGCAGTAGCCGCTGCAGTTTCAGCAGGGCGGAAATAGGGGAAAAACGATTCTTTTAGCAAAATAAAAGCAAATTTCAGGGTACCTCGAAGGGTTGTAGAGCAACCCTTCAAAGGCCTAAAATTTCCTCTAATTATAGTTTAGATTTAATTTAGACGTGGCATATTTCCATTTTCAGTTGGAATGATGGTATCCAATCTATATAAGGTAACTACACCTAAAATCACACAATTAAGCAATTCAGCATGGTTTTCACTATTATATTGAAAAAATAATTGTTGGGTCCTATTGGTAGTCAAAAGGGGATTCTAGATTCTCTTAGAATGCATTTTTTGGACATCGTGTGAATAAATTACAAATTTTCAAAGTGCTGAAAATAGGTACACCTAAAAGCGATCATAGAGTCATATGAATAGTGGGAGTACATTTTAGGCAAGAATATCTAGTGTGCGATTTTAGGTGTACTTACCTTATGGAAGTTACAAGGATACAACTGCGCAATGGTATGTAGCAGCCCTTTTTCTTTACTTTTTGAGAAAGTGCCAAGATGGCAATTACTTAAAATTTGGTGAAGCATTGTATGTCTACATTCATCCAGCTTTTGGACCCAAAAACACTTTTCAATCATATTCATACACTTTTTCATACCAATTTGGCAACTTCATCCACATTTTCAATGAAAATGAAAAATTTTGGGCAAAAAAAAATTACTTTTTTTTGGCAAAAAGTAGACATTATTTTGAAATGGTGCAATCTGGCCACCTGCCAAAAAAAAAGGGCTGGTATGTAATAGATGTTTGCATTGAGAGGAAACGAGGCATAGTATGTAGTATTGTGAATGAGACGCTAAGGTGGATGCTGTTTTGGACAAATCAGTTGGGCATATATATCACGTGAATGGTCGTTGATTTGATAAATTATCAAACTGCAACTTGAGCTAGTATAGGCCAGCGTGTGAGGACACTGAGGTTCGTTATCCACAGGGAGACCAGGAGGTCAATATGGGGGGAGGCTTACAACATGTAACTTCAACCCCCCAAAATCTTACATAAAAACAGAAATTTCAAGGGGAGTGAAGTTACATGTTGAAAATAAGTCCCTCCCCAGTATCGACCTCCCGTTCTTCCTGTGATCAAGAAAGTGATTGCATTGCCTGTGATTAATGTTGAGGTCAATCCCCGGGTCAATCAAGTAACCTGCCCTACAAGATTGAGACGCTGTTGTCGTGATGAAATTAATTGTAACTAGAAGTGCATTGTTGAGCTTTGCTGCCATGAAACTCATTTGCCGCCAAGAAAGATACCATTGATCTCTACACATGTGGCTAGTGAAGATGTTTTTGCATTTATTTAGAATAAAAACCAGCCCTCCAAAGGACCGCTCCAATTTGATATGCCAAGCTATTTCAAGCTTGGCCTGTCAACCTGGAAAAGTACCCCTGGTGAGCAGTCAAAGTGTATGATTGCTCGCCGGAACAATCAGATTTCGTAAATTTTTTTAAAATTTTAAATTTTTTTGAAGATTAAAAAAATAAATAAAAATTCAAAGATTTTTTTATTTGTAAATCTGGGTTCTTGCGCCATTGTCACTGTAGTTTCAGCTGCGTATAAATAGGGGAAAAAATAATTTTTTAGATCCAATAAATGAACTTTCAGGATATTAAAGAGGTCTATGGAGCAGCCCTCCGGAGGGCTGATTTTTTCTCTAATGCTTGCTTTTTGTGTTGAGAAGGACAACAAAATGATTGCCATATATATGCTCCACCAGCATTTCACCCGCATTGTAGCTCCACCAGCTGGTTGCCCCTGAAGAGATCATCGCAGCTGATCTCGCCAAATTGTTGATCTCGCCAAATTGTTTGAAGGTCTGCATTTGAGAAATTTCTAGCCCATTCCTAGACAGATTCCCTCGTTGCCTATCACATCAATCTGTTTTTAAAGCCGCACAGAAAACAATTTTTGTGGGAATAAACGTACCAAGAACATTCAACATTGCGGAGGCAACTTTGGGACATGCACATTTCTTTAGTTGAATGTCCATTTGTTGTCTTGGCCTTGTCCTAGCCAAGATATTTCTAGAAATCCTTGCACTACAAGAGAAAAGGGTGTTTTAAGTGAGTTTTTAAGTGTAGTTCTAGACACCTTTGAGGTCATTACTTATAATCTTATGTCTAGAACTACACTTAAAAATTCACTTAAAACACCCTTTTCTCTTGAAGTGTTGGCTGCATTGTCTACCATCCAGTTTTGTTTTTTTGTTTTTTCATTTTTATGAAGTACTAAAGTGGCGATATTGAATTAGCATGTGGTGCTTTAAATTTCAATATTCATCCATTTATTGGATAGAAAATATCACATTAGCACATATCACATATCCATAGTTCAATTTTCATCCACAATCTGGCAATTTCATCCAAGATTTTGTTTTAATTTGATTTTCTCTGGCAATTGTCTGGCCTTTTAGTACTATTTTGTTCTATGGGCTTGGTGCAAGGTCCATTATCTTTGTGCAAATTGTCAAATTGCCAAAAAAAAAACGCTACTTGCTGGTTCTAACAACATTGCAACGGATTAATCTCACAAGTTTTTCCTACAAGTCACCTGGAAAATTGGTCGCGCCAGTATATGCGCCTCCATAATAAAATGGGGGAGATACGGTTCCCATCAAACATGCCGTTAATTGAAGTATCATTGAATAGGTAGTTTGTAAAAATGTTGTATTCCATTGAACATCTAAAAGAAAGAAGTTTTGTTCACTATTTGAGTGCATTCTTGTCATATAACACTACAAGAGAAAGGGATATTTTAAGTATAGTCCTATAAATAATGACCTTTTAAAGAGATTTTTAGTAAAATTTTACTGAAAACACATGTATTTCTAGTAAAATTTTATTAAAAATCTCCTTAAAATGTCATTACTTATAAGACTATACTACTAAAAATATACTTTAATTATCCTTTCTCTTGTAGTGTAAATCTTTAATTGTGTCCAAATGGTGGTTTTAAATTGATTGCATTTCTTATAGACTATATTTTTGTCTGTGTAAAAAGATTTGATTCATTCCATTTAAATCAATAATGCAAAAGTTATAAAGTTTCTTCATTTGCAGGCGATCTTAACAAATTCTTGAAAAATAATGTATGGGATCTATTTTTGAAGATAGAAAAATTGATTATATTTATGAAGGAAATTAATTTATTTTTCAATTGGTAACTGGAAACAAAAGTTATGTCCAAATTAACTGAAAATAGGGGAGAAGGGGCAGCATTAAAAAATTCTAAAAAGTTTGAATTTTTTTTTTGAATTTTATTCTTGTACAATATATTTTTTTCTACACATAAAAGCTTTGATTCATTCCATTTGGATTTGTTATGAGAAAATTAAGAAAAATCTTGTTTTTTGGACAATTAGAGCATCTTTTGAAAAAAATAACTTGTAAAACTCATTTTTGAATGCAATTTTTACAATTTAACAAAAAAAAGTTCCACATAGTTTAGTTTGCTTGGTAGAAAAATCTCATCATTGGGATTAGTACATTTCAATTCCATCTAAGAGATATTAATAGTTTAGATTTTCCTTCTACTCATACCTACTTCTATTTAACAATTTTTTGAAGAATAAAAATTAAATTTTCTTGAATTTTTTTTTCCCTAGACTCTCAATTCAATTCTCCACCATAAATATCTAAAGCTCAAAATTCTATAATGCAAAATACTAAAGTTAATAAGGTTCAAAGTCAAATAATCTAGTCCCGCAATGTGCTGAAAAAATTGTTTTTTTCACTTTAAACGCAGATATCTTGCAATTTGTGCGGTCAAAAATTCTGAAATTTTTTCCACACATTTTGGTATTGGTTAGGTATAAGATCTTATGGTTATATGTGCAAAAAAATTATTTTCAATTTTTTTACTCTTTGCTATAGAAATGGCAGTTTTGAATGTTTTTTGGTAGAAAAAAGGCCTTGGTCTTTTAGAGGTTAAAGAATGAAACTTATTAAGGGTATTGAATATTTTATTCCCAATTCCTCAAGTTCATTCTTCAACATAAAGAAATTTCAATTCCCAATCTGTAGTAGAAAAAATTTAATTTAAGAGGAATCAAAGCTAAAATATCTACACTGAATAGGGGGCCCGTACTAATTAATCGACATACCACACTATATAAATGCACCTTTGCTATATGTGAATATTGATTGAAGTATGTAGGGTTGTACATTATGATTCAAACATCTACAATTTTCCACAATAATTCTCCTTAATTTTTTGGTCCCCTTCATTATAAGAGAAAAGTGTGTTTTAAGTGAACTTTTAAATATAGTCTTAAATATAAGATTATAAATAATGACCTTTAAGTAGATTTTCAATGAAGATTTATTAATAAATCTATTTATTTATATGTATCTCTAGTAAATTTTTATTAAAAATCTCTTTAAAGATCATTACTTATAATCTTATGTCTAGAACTATACTTAAAAACTCACTTAAAACCGACCCCTTTCTCTTGTAGTGCTTAATATCCTATTCAATATAGTTAGTCTAGGAGCAAAAAAAAACTCTAAATTTCGCTTCAGATGCACACATCTTGTAATTATAAAGTCAAAGTTTTTGAAACTTTTTTGAGACAATTTCATACTATTCTAGTGCAACATCCTATGGTTGGATATGCAAAAAACCAAATGTTTAAAATTTTTTATGTTTGAATTAAAAATGACAATTTTGAGTGGTTTTTGATCCAAAAAAATGTCCTTGACACATCAGGGATTTATGCACTTAAGAAAGGGGTTTAGCGAGCTATTATTTCAAAAATTCACAGAAATTACATGCCATATCCGAAAAATATAATTATTTTTTGAAAATTCACAATTTCCAACTGGTAGTACTTCAAAAGTATTAATTTTAGGAGAAGGTGCCTCCAACTATGCTGAATTGCTTAATTTGACGGTTTTGGGTGTATCCACCGTAGCCGGGTACGGTGTGCTCAGATTTCCATCGAGACCATTATAGTTGTGAAATCTCATGAAGTACTGTACTTATTTGATAATGGATGAAAATCGGCTCCTACATGGATGAAAGGAGAGTTGTCCTGACAGTGCCGTCAAGAAGGAAAAAGGGTCGCTTGAGTGGGGGTGACGGACCTTGTTGCAATCCGGGCGTTTGCCAATTGTTGTATTCTCGTCAGCTTTCGATTCTCGCAGCCTCTTCAGTTCCTAGAGAGCTTTGACTGCAGGTCCAGCACGATTCTCTGTTCCTTGCTCGGTGATTGAAGTGTTTTAGTTCTCCATTTTAATGAGTGCAGGATTTAGGGTTTTGTACTTTAGGGTTTGCGATGATGCGATCAACGCGTGGGTGCGTGCAACGTCTTTCATTGAGTGTTGTGGTTTTGAAACTTTTCAGATCTCTTGGCATCGGATTTGTTGTATGAATGGTATTCGAAGGAGGTCACCAGTCGCGGTGATTACGACTTTCTCCTCTCTATCAGTGAGATGATTCGAAATCGACTGTTTCCATGGTTGCACAATATTCTCACTAAGATACTACGTACGGCGATCGAGAACTTTCAAGATTTCTAGCCCAGCTGTGAATTGAACGGCTTTTCCTACGTTTTTCAATGTGCGTCTGAGATTTTTCGGGATCATTGCTGCTCAGGTGACACCAACCCTGGAAAATGTACACTTTTGGTACATGCTCTCCGTAGAACATACACTGGGTGTCTCCTGGGCAGCACTTTACTAGATATTTTATCTTAAGAACGCAGATTTTCAATGAATTATTAAGACGAACGCACCCATTGAAAGCATCAACGCAGTCTAAAATTCGGGAATCTGCGTTCTGAGTAACAACGCATACTGGTTCATTTCATAGAGGGAATATATTAGATTTTATTTTTGTTGAGATTCTGCAATGCCATTTGAGAGGGAGGTTGGACAATTGTTGTATTACAGCTTATCTGGAAGCGCGGCTGAGTCCGCATGTTTTTCTGCAGAATTATGCTAGTCTTTATTGCTCAACTGTTCAATAATATGTCCTTGGAAATTAAAGTCTTTCCTTTGTAGCTGTGTAAAACACAAGTAGGCCTGGATCGCCGTGGATGCTTTTGGTTTGATATGTGATATAAGAATAATTTGAAGCTTCGTTTTGGTCGTGTTGGCAACATTCTGATTTTGTTCACGAGGGTGTGAATTGACACTCGCGGATGCTGTCCTAGTACTTTGGTCGGGAGGTTTTGTACGATCTCTTTAGTCTGTAAGTAATCTGACGTCGGTTTTATGTGATGTTGGATTCTTCCAGTTAGACCAGTTCATGAATTTTGCCTTCCGAGGCTCTACCACATCCGGGGCATTTCTTACACATTTACAGCTCTGAGAGGTTTTCATGGGGTGTGGTGAGCAGACTGCCAACTTAACAGAGGCTTCATTCATTGATAATTTGTGCTCTTCTGCAGAATTTTGTAGTGTCCGACAACCTCCTGGGATTGAAGCCATGTCAGAAAGTCCAGCGACGTCAGGAAGCCCGGCAGTTGTTGCTAAGGGAAGGAAAGGTAGCATGAAAGGAAATATGGGGTCCAGTGCTCTCATCACCACCGATCCTTGCAAGGGGACCAGAGATTTTCCACCCGATGAAATGCGCATGCGTACATGGCTATTTGACAAATTCAGAGAGGTGGAGTGGCATTGCCTTCCATAACTTCTGCTTTGGGGAGAAGTCATTTGTGGCGATTTTTTCATCATATTTAGTTTTTCTTTGTCAAATTTCAGGGCTTACAGAAAATTTCGACTCTTTGGTGGTGTAGGTATCCAGATTATTTGCATTTGAGGAAGTCGACTTCCCGATGGTAGAGTCCGAGGAGCTTTACACCCGTAAAGCTGGTGAAGAAATTGTTGACCAGGTACTGACCTCTTCAAATATAGCGAGGGCTTTGTATATCAAGGAAAGAGTTGTTGCATGCAGTTCCATTTCCAAGGCGTATGTCATCCTTAGGCTTAGATTTTTATTGAGTGCTGTCGGTCCCTAGTGAATACCTACAGAAGATTGTGATGACTTTCTAATACTATTCCTTACATTTGTCATTTCACCAATGCAGCTCTACAATTTTGTGGACAAAGGTGGAAGAAAGGTGGTCTTGCGACCTGAGCTAACACCTTCTTTGGCCCGCCTTGTTCTGCAGAAGGGGTCCGTTTTCTTGATTTAAAGTTCATTCTCATTTTTCTCACTGTAGTGATTTGCTTTAATAGTATTCGAACGTATTTAGTCACGAGAATGATGAAGGTTGGATATTTCTTGACAGATTAAGTCTTTTGCTTGACAGGAGAGCTCAGTCATTTCCTTTGAAGTGGTTCTGTATTGGCCAGTGTTGGCGGTATGAGAATACGACTCGTGGACGTCGTAGGGAGCACTATCAGTGGAACATGGACGTTATTGGTGCTCCCGGAGTTGAGGTCAGCTTCTTGAATCCTGTTCTTTTGTATCGTTTTCTACGGACAAGGCGATTATGTTTGTAGTTTATTATTTATTTTCTATATAAATGGTATGACCCTGATTTGATGTAGACTTCGACAGCAATAATAAGGATCACCTTTTAGACTGTACGAGCCTCATGATAGACTGTTTTCAAGCGTACACTGGAGCTTCTTTATGCTTGAAAGTCTGCGCTTGAGTTTTAAATTTTGTATTGGCCGTCTGTTGCTTTAGGCTGAAGCTGAGCTCTTATCAGCCATCGTGACTTTTTTCACAAAGCTGGGCATTACGTCTGATGACGTCGGGATTAAAGTTTCAAATCGAAAGGTTTGTTCTCTTCTCCGCTCATTGTATACAGTCTCGTATGTTGTACTGGTCGTATTGGCTTAGAACCATGCTGCAATCCTGATAGGAGGTTGAGCAAAAATCGCTTGAGATAATCCTGCTGTCCGAATCTTTATAATCTCGAGTTGAAGGGATGCGTGAATACTTGAATGTCTTTCACATGCGACTTCTTTCAGATCCTTTGCAGATCTGTAAGTGTCAACCCCGTGGATGCCATTAGGATGTGCCAGCCCTCTTGAAAGCCGCAGCATTGTCATGTCATGGTTATCTCCGAGGGTGAAGTTGCCGGTCGTTGTTGAGGAGCAACTGAACCGATGTGTTTAACTTACGAACATCACATCCTTGTTTCAAGGCAGGTACTGCAAGCAGTTCTTGAGAAGCATGATATCCAGCCTGATTCCTTCGCAGCTGTATGCGTGATTGTTGATAAGGTATTCTATATATCTTTTGCTTCTTGGAATAAGAGTTTTTGCCACAGTTTTCATGTACTTCAGTTTCTTGCGCTTCAGGAAATCTTCATTTCCTTCAGGAGTGCGTTTGAATGCGCTCACTAGCTTCTTTCGCTATTTGTGTCAGTTGGAAAAACTACCGAGGAAGGAAATCGAGAGTGAATTGGATGGAGTTGGCGTTCCCAGTAAAGCCATTGAGGGGATTTTGCAAGCACTTACACTTCAATCTTTTGATGATCTTGAAGGTAATGTATCTAATGTGATTTCCATGTGAATGCTGCCAGACGATGTTCATGTGAAGGTTAATATACAGATTTGCAGAGTTGCTATACTCTACGTGCTTGACCAAGCGACTTCAATGTTATCATAGTGGATCGTATATTGATCCTTTTTTATTCTTACTAATGATACATCGTTAATTTTACTTCGCTTTTGCATAATGTGTCTGTAATTGATAAAAGAAGGCTGAGAGTGTTATTTCAATAAACTTTCACTGATTTCTTATGTGGTGGATGCAGCTTTAATAGGGGCAGATAGTGGTGCAGTGGCCGAACTGAAACAACTTTTTGCCTTAGCAGAGGGTTACGGCATCCAGGATTGGCTACGGTTTGATGCGTCAGTGGTGAGAGGCCTTGCATACTACACCGGAACTGTGTTTGAGGTGAGGCTCTTCTGAACTCCAGTCTTCGCTCATCTAATATCCAAACTCTCTCTACCATTTGGAAGTGCTTAAAGCTTATTAAATGAAATTAGTACGAATTTGACCTTGCTCTTGTCAGCAGCTGTGAACAGAAACATTGGTAGCCCTTCTGTAGGGTTCTAAATATCATACACATCGATTTTCTGTTCGAGAGGACTGTCCCTCGTATGTTTTTATTATCAATAAATATCGGTTTGATCCTTTTTTTTGAATGTGTGCTGATTTTGTCTATGTTGCAGGGTTTTGCTAAGGGCACGAAATTACGATCTATATGCGGAGGTGGTCGTTATGACAGGCTACTCTCCACCTATGGAGGCCAAGACACACCTGCATGTGGATTTGGTTTTGGAGATGCTGTTATTGTTGAGGTTAGGAAGCATTTACACATCTACTGTTCAGGGTTTTCTCTTGCACCTTTTTTTTTGTACCATCCTTGGGGACAATACTTCTTGTTTATTTAAGGGAGCTAGATGAGAAATTTATACTTAAACTTAAAAAGCAGTAGTTCATTAGAGCCTGTGGACTGCTTAATCTTAATATCTTCAATGCTATCAATTATCGCATGCCAAGGCAATAATTCTCCGAATAGACTTTGGTTGTAATAATGGGCGATAGTACTTTTCCAATACTGATCTCAGTGAGTCAGTGTTCAAGAGAGGGTCATTCTAGTTTTCGCCTACCTTGGAACTTGAGTGGATGGGTTGGCTCAAGGAATGTACTGATATTTGCTGGGTGCATGCAGCTTCTGAAGGAAAAAGGTTTGCGTCCTGTGTTCTTTCACTCCACGGATGACGTTGTGTGGACTGAGGAGGATTCACTTAAGGTGCATGCAGCTGCAGTTGCTGCACGCTTGCGCAAGGCTGGTCGGGTTGTTGAACTTGTCATTGAGAATGGCAAGAAAGAGCGGTGGTAAGTGCTTTTTTCATGTTCCTTGCATTGTCTTCCTTTGAGCTAGAACCTCAGATTATCCCAATTTTTATTAGCTTCTCAATGAGCAGCATAAGTACAGACATGTAGCGTTTGGAAGCTATAATATGGCACAGCGAGAAATCGGCACGTTCAGGTCAATATAGAACATCTCTTTCCCAAAGTTTCATTTGTTAATCCTGAGAAGCTAACATGCACGTGCTCGTGGTTGTTTAAGGCTGATATAGTAGTATGTCTCACAGGGTGCACAAAAAATGCGAAGCGCTGAAGGCTAAGCGCTTCATAGTTCTCCGTAAAACAGAATGGGAGCAAGGGAAAGTACACGTGAGGGACTTGGGTACTACTAAGAAGACGGACATAACAGTGGATGAGCTCATCGCCAATTCATAGTTGCCTCGAAAAACTCCTTGATGTATTGGTAGTTGTCTACTCTATCAACGGTCAACGGACATTCATTGAGAGTGGAGACCTTCTCTTATGTATGAGAAGTATCTGTTCCAAGGTACAGCAATGATTTCTGTATCTTTCAGAATGAACTGAATTTATTCCACCAAGCATAGTGGACTAGTATACACTGTTTGCAGCAGGGTTTGCCAGATGCTCACTTATACGTTGCTTGAGAAATACCAATCCGATATAGAAGCGCTTGTGACAGCCTGTAACAACTGTGTTACATCAGAGTGTTAAGAGATGTTTGAAAGAAGTTGTGGTAGATTTATTCATGACACCAGATCTCAAAAACAACAAAATCTCAGGTTTGCAACTGTGTTGCTACACATTGTGCCCATTTCAAGCACCATATGTATCACCACCACCTGTCACATTGATCTTGCGATACGTGTACATGAGCAAAAGGGCTTCTTTAAAAGGAATGATGTGCTCCAACGAGATCACAGATCTGAGTTCACCATTGCTGGAATTCTCACAACACAGGGAAAGTATCTACAGGTGCATGAGAGTGGTACAGTAGCTCGGCCGTGAATATGCTTCTGGTGTTGCCTAGATTCCACTTGTTTGATGTTTTCTATTGTTAGTTGCGGAATGAGAGTATATCGAAGAGAGGGAAGAGGATTTTAGAAGATCAAAAGAAACATCTTGGTGTTGAAAACAGAAGTGAAAATCCTGGAAGTTTAGTATGCAATATTGGGTTGCAAGTGGAGTTGTACTGAAATCTATCAGACAGACGAGGTCTAAGTTACTTGTTCCTCCTTTGAATTACTCCTTTCATATGCTGTAGCTTCCCGGACTTCTTAGCTTGGCACCTGGCTGGTTTTGGGGGTCTGAAGAGGTGTCGTCGCACAGGTGGTCTTTTGCAATGGAATTTTGCTTTCAAGAAAAGAATGTTCAAATGCAATCAATTTGAAGTGGCAACTTCAAATACTGTATAGTCAGTAATGGTCGACTTACAGTGACTGACAAAATTGAGTAAGGATTAACTTCAAAGTTAGCCCAAGTATGAAACTTGATTTTCTGTGTCATAATTTAGAATTACTTTACATTTTGTCATTTAGAATTACTTTAAGGAATAAGACAAATAGTAGAGAAGTTAGGAATGAGTAGGAAATTTGTCAAGTAGATTTAACGCAATTCGCTCTATGGACTTGGAGGAGGTTGGTTGAAGTTAGAGTTAGAAAATGGAGCTTAGATTAGGAGAAGTATCTTTGGAGGATGAGATCGAGAAGATTATGAAGATTTTGGAGCTCATATTTGGTGGTCTCGTGTGCCTTTAAGCTAGATTTTTAACAAGCCTAGGCTCACCTCATTTGGAGAAGGGACGAGGGGATGGTGACTGGCTAATGGTGATAAGTTTGCTGCCACATAGACGTTAGGAGCAACAACATTGAAGGATGAGAATGGGAAGACTGCAAAGAGTTCAAAGTTCATATTTGGTGGAGTGTGCCTTCAAGCTCGCTTTTGGACAAGCTTAAATTTACCTCATTTGAAGAAAGGACAAAGCAATGGTGGCTGTTTTAGGGGCAGAAGGTGTACATTCCTAAGTTGAAGCAATGCCTTTAACATTCTATGATCTTGGCATTTGTATTTGAGTTAATTACAAAATTCATTGCACTTTTTTAAAATTTAAAATGGTTAAGTTTTATTGTATGAATTGCATTGAGTTGTGACACTTGATAATCACCATGGTTTTGTTATTTTGCCTTGGTTTGTAAATGCTTGTTGTATTTCTAGTATTGACCTTATTGATGAAGGTGTCTTTTGATTGCTTCAATGATGTGCAGCTACTCTTGAAGAATTGTAGTATACATTTTGAAATTTAGAAAAGAATGAGGCTTACTTGATTAAATACCATAAAAATTAGCATCTAAATATAGTAATTTGTAGCTTGTTACTTAAAATCCGTTGCTTAGAGGCATTTTAGGGTCACTATTCTCTACCGGCCCATTCTCTATGCAATTTTTTGACCATAACCAATTGAAAAGCTCATATTGAGACACTGTGAAAGATCAATTGATGGTCTTCAAGTTCATGGGCACTATCTTGTGAAAGCTCCAACTCAATGTTTTGAGACAAATGTTCAACTACTTTAGAATTTTTCCTTGATTCTCCACCTTCATTGAATTCTAATTCAAGTTCTTTTTAACATTGTCTATATTGTTGTAACTTATTGATTGAGATCTTCTCCTAGATTTTGACATAGCTAAGATTTATACTTCTGAGAGACTTGCGATAAGGCAAGCATGATGAATGTATAGAGATTCTAGAGTATGTATGGAGGAGACCTCAAACGATTTCTGATAAAGAATCCCTTGCCTCCTCTTTAAGAAAAAATTATCTTTCTAAGTAAAGAGAAATGAAAAAAGTGAAGAATTTATGTAATTTTTGATCTGATGCAACCTCTACGATTATTGGCCTAGGAGCCTCTTCTCTCCCTTTACAACCAATAAATTTGCCCTACTTGTTATGTCTTTTTCACTAGTTTGGATTTGGAATGGGATGATTGTATTTCAACTTAGATTTGGGAACAATTAGAAAACATACGGATATGGGAACAAAAAGAAACATAAAAAAGTATGTCATGTCACAATTATGCCACATTTAACTACTTTTGGACTTTCGAAGAGTCCATAATTAATATTTGGAGAAGAAACATCAAGAGATAATCATTGGGAGATCGTGTAAAACATCTCAAGATTTATACAAACATCTGGAGATCTCCAAATGTTATTATCTAGAGATTTTTGAACATTTTGTCCAGAATTCAGTTGAAAGTCCAAAAGTAGTTAAAAGTGGCATAATTAAACTTTTATGAATATTCAGCTGCAAACGAAAATGGATTGATTTCTTTGCGAATTGAGATTAGTGATAATTTTTTCAAATTATTACACAATATGGGTATTTGATTTCATTTTAAGCAACTAATTCTCAAATCACTTAAATAAAGATCTAAATATTATTCCTATTTTTTATTGCAATGTTTTGAACAAATCTTATATATGATAGATAATGTTAATGACCTTTGGATCACCATATGAATAAACTATAAATTTTCAATGTGCTGAAAACAGGTATAGCCCTCTTAGGTTTGTCAAAATGGGTACCTTGTTCATTTATTTGTTTGAGACATTCGTTTAGTTAACACCAATGGCCCAACCCGTCCAATGTGATAAACTTATCAAAGATAACCTAATTAAATTTGGATGGTCTATCTAACTTGAAAAATTCTAGGTCTTTATAATTGGCAAGGATACTCACTTTTTTGAATCTTGGTAAACTTATTGTATTGTATTTTATTTTATTTAGCATAATGATTTATCTTGCTAGTGAGGTCTCATAAGAAGGTGTTACTATAAGTTTTTTATATATAAATTCTTTTGTAAAATATATAAAAATTTCAACCTATACTAAATTAATGTAGTGCAATAGAATATATTTTTATTTTAACTATTTTTTTGATGTCCTACACACATGAGCCTTTTTATCTACCATGCACTAGTGGGATCAAGGCTACATTGAATCAATATGATCATGTTAGTGAGGGTACAAAATTAGTGTCATCTATAAAATTAGTATCATTGTTGTGTTATTTTTTGATGAAAAGTAAACTTTCTAGTTTTGCTTTTATATTCTATGCATGGATCAAAGTGTGTATTAATACTATTTTTTAATTTTTATTTAATGTTCTAAATACAAAAATACTAACTACTATGTGTTGGTGTTTGGCATGGACATTTCTATACTATATATATGAAGATATATTATGAGGATGGTTGTTTTGTTTTGTCTCGTTTCATACAATGAAATCTTTGGAACCGTGTGTTCCTTGGTTGCGATTTTGATACTGTTAGATAGCTCTTAGTGACAAGGGATGCAAAAACTTTGCTTTGTGGTGTTTTGACTCACAACAAAAAGGATACTAAATTTCAATATTTATGAATTCAAAAAATTAGAAAATTACTTTTATTTTATTTTATTATACTATGGCAACAACACATGGCATTCTAGTGTATATGATAATTTAACAATATGGCATGAAACTCACTATTGTCTATTGTGGTTACTTTGATTTCACTTTGAAGTTTCTATTTTAGGCCAAAAAATCACTAAATAGAAATACACAAATATTTTAAAGTAATATTTGTCAATATCTTGGATGGAATTGTTAAATTGCTACAAAATCACACAATGACATCACTCTTTTTGAGATGCGTGTACACAAATTTGGATGGATTTTTTAATTTTCATCCATGATTTTCTTGTTTCATTCATGACTATGGATGTAAATAGCTTCATCATTATAGTGAAGATCACTTTTTTCAATGCCAGAAATGAATGAAACAAGAACGATGTGACCGTGAGGCTCTGTTCACTCACCCAAACCCTAATCGCATTAGGATTTTGGAAATTCGGATTCAGAAGCCACAGAGGAGATGCCATAGAGGACAGTCAGAGCCAATGGAACCCTCCCTGCTTCCTTCTAACCTCCGTATGGTTCTGTTCTCACAGCGACTTGATGAAGGTTCCCAACCAACTCGTGCCCACACAATGCTGCAACGAAGATATGAAACCCTAGGCAAACCTGAATCAGAGAGCCGGCTGAGTCCTTGATCACTCCCTGGATTTTCATTCATGACATAACCTAAAATCTCACAGTCCTCAAGGCCGAAAGAATATGAAATAAAAATGATCAGGCTCACATATAAGCCCAATAGAACATGAATCCTCTGCTTCGGCAATTAGCATGAATTCATTCCATGAAAATGTCGACATTTCAATCAACTAGCAGCCAGGAATTCTACGTACAAGTTTTATGACATTTGCAAAGATTGAGGATTTCGCAAAAAATCTGTCCTGAGCTCTCTACAAAATGAAGATCACTCGACATAATATGGGTAAGAATCTGTATCTTTCGAATCTTCTTCATTCCATCAAAAAATCCTGATATTGGAGGCAATAGATTGAGAATAAAATTGAGCCGGATTGCATTTAAAACCTGAAGATTTAATGGGCAAGCTTTCATCAATGAGAAAGTTGATGCATCAGATGGATAAATCTGCTTCTCATTTAGTAATCTACTTTAGTAGCGTCCCTGCAAACTTAGCAAGGACTTGATGCTCCAAGAGGTGCTACCCAGAGTCTACCAAGAGTATTCGAAGAAATTCAATAGTTTGCTGACTTCAATTCTAATTGCAAACTTCAAATTCATGGGGGTGGGTGTTTAAATAATAGATGTGATCACCTGCCAGGTACGGTGACAAACGATTGTGCAAGGACCTCAACTTTACGGTGCCCATCAAATTTTTGATTTTTTCGTAAAGGGACGTGACGAAGGCAGACATGAGAAAGAGAGTACCAGGTGAAAACTCAATACCTCAACACTAATTCCTCAACTTTCATATCAACACAGCACACTATTAACACTTAAACAACACAGTATTTGAAAAAAACACTGAAAATCTAGCCAAGTGACTGTCTGTGACGTTAAAGGGTTAAGTATTTTACACGGTAATGATCAATGTTTCTGAACTTTCTTGGTGGAAACGTTGCAGACAGTTTTGGTTGCCATTAGGGGGCTTCAGAGTAGGAGAAAGGGCGAGAGAAAATCTTAGGAGAATGTATGTAGTGCTGCAAATTACTTTCTCCCTCAAGGTTCTCATTCACAACATTCTTTAGTAGTTGTAAGAATCCACCTTCTCGAGTATAGGTGGCAACGTCAAAAAAAAAAGACTCAAAGGTGTGACATTCAATGTAGAGAGTGCATAAATGGTTCTAAATTAGAGGCCAATGCATATCTTCATCCTGTAGCTTTCGTTCAAAACCCACCTAAGATGAACTCAAGATTGTGCAAACAAAAATCTGAATTCCTTTCCGAGAGTGTTGAAGGAGCTCCTCAAGAATTTAATGCTGGCCCAACCCTGTTTCCCACTATTTTCTTACTCTAAATCCCCCTATTGAAGGGATATGAGAGTGAATTTATGTTGTTTACAGCAATTTTGAGTGCATCAAAGGAATAACATTGCTGAATGAAAGCATTGAAACTGTGATTATGAGCTCATTAACTTAGTTTAATTGGGAGAATGGTGTCGCTTCTCACTGCATACAATTATAACAGAATGACAAATAGCAATGGGTTGCCCCGAACAATAATGAGATTGGTCACATAATTCAAAACTCTCCACCCTTCATCCTTTCTGTTGGTGCAAAGTCATAAAATCCAAAAATTTCCAAGCTTGCCACTACAATAGTAAGAAGCAATGCATTTGCTTCCATTTTGGGAGATCTGATACATTGTCTGAATGTCTCCAACAGCATCAAGTAATAGGACTAGAACTTCCCTTGCACGCGAAGCAGGCCCTACACCCAGTAACTGGTATGTGTGTCTTCCATCAATCTCACTTTGATTGTTTCCTCTTGAGACGCCCACTTGTGTTGAAGGATGAACTTGAATGGAATTCAGGTACACCAAGTGTTTGACATCACACCCTATAAAGACCAAGGCTATCACATTGGGCATCCTCAATTGCATTGGAGACATTTTCACTCAGGTAGGGTTTTCCTTCAACATGAGTGGTAACAACTCTGGCCTCACCTAATTTAGTATTTCAAGAGGATGTTGGATTTGGTAGTTACAATGTGTTTGCAAAAACTTCTCATTTGTATTTGCATGTGATTGGTTCTTAGTGAAGGTCAATCATACTTGACTTTGGATTTGATGGATTTGGTCAATTACTATGTAAAAATCTCATTGTTAACATCAATGGATAGTTTCAAAATCCACATGCCCTTCAACCATGATGCACTATACAATTGCCAAATACTGAGACCCACTTTTTTTGAACTTGCAATAGTTTCACAACAATTTTATGGACCATGTAATACATTCACATGTGGCGCATTTAATGTAAAAGAAGAGTTTTATTTTTTAAGAAATAGCAGGCAAAGTTATAAAAGTGGTGAGGAACATTAGTTGCATAATGATGATGTACTTTCACATTGTCAGTTATGAGGAGGTTAAGGCCCATCAAAGCATCATTCTTAGACTTTTATAAGTCTGTTATGCAAAACCTTGTACACTTTTCATTTACTTGAGTGCCATAATCTCAATACAAGAAAATGTGGCAATTTACATTGACCTCACAATACTAGTGGATAAGGTGTCCCCATGGACCACATAAATGATTACAAGAAGTCCACGAGTGATCCAATTGGTCATGAGGACTTTCTCTTGGGTTATTTCCCTAGTTCACATATATCAAGTTCCTACCAGCTTGATAAGATCCGAAGTTTTTTTGTTGTTTAATTAATATGGAATTTTTAGAGGCACATTTAACATTCTAAAGCAATGTTGACAATCCACTTTTTTAATGTGTAGGAGTTAGTTGAGCACCAACTCTTGCATTTCTTCTCCAAATTTGAGGTTTTGCCCAAAAGGGTTAGTAGTTCCC
This sequence comes from Neckera pumila, assembly GCA_963969595.1. Classification (NCBI taxonomy): domain Eukaryota; kingdom Viridiplantae; phylum Streptophyta; class Bryopsida; order Hypnales; family Neckeraceae; genus Neckera; species Neckera pumila. Next base: position 27,461,991 of record OZ018409.1, read on the forward strand.
TCCATGTTACATGTAAAGTGTAACAAAAGTTGTATATGTTTGCAGTTATTTGTAGAGAAAATGAACAGCTTGGATTTGAGAAGAGTGGCATCCATGACATCACTAGGGCTCTTTGTTGTTGGACCAACACTACACTATTGGTACAACTATAGAAGCCCTTGTCTTATTTTAGTGACTTATGTTCCTTCAAACCTTGCATGGGAATCAAATTTTTGTGGTGGTAAAATCCAAAGAATACTTAACAATCCTTATCTTCAAGAGTTGGGTTCTCTGTCCACCTTCATATTACAACCCCTTTAATTATTGAAATATTTGAAATTCTCGAATTGAAGCTTCTCCTTGAATTTTGTGGTATTGAAGATAGAGTTGAATGCCATTGTTGAAGGGACGCTCCAACTTTTAGGTCAAGAGAATGCTCTAAGTTGTTTCGCAAGAGTTTAGTTGGAAGCATAATGTAAGTTGTTTTTGTGCAGGTATAGACTCCTCAACCAAGTGGTAAAGGCTCAGGGTACAAAGGGGGTTGCAATTCGATTGAGCTTGGATCAGGTGTGATCAATGTATATCACCCCTTCTAAACATACTTACATCCAAATTTATCACAAAATTATTGCTATGTACAATATTGTGCTTGAGCTTTTCAAAAGAGGTCAATTCTAGTCCATTGTGATCTTAACACGATTGACCTCTGGGGTGCACAGTTTATTTTTGCTCCAATATTCATTGCAATTACCTTCACCTACTTGCTCTTAATGGAGGGACATGTTGACAACATTCAAGACAAGCTTCAAAAAGTATGTTTGTAATTCCACCCTGCATTTAATGAGACAAGATCATAGAAGAGTAACATTGGCCTTGAGACCACCATAACTAAATAGTCTGATGTGGTGGTTCTACTAATTAAGCCATATGGGTATAGGTAGTGAGTGCTCTCCTTGATGCCTTATGACTTAAACAAGTGACTAATGATCAACAACCAATGATAAGGAATAAATACAGAGGATCAAATTTTAAGTGTGCCAAATTTGTTTTTGTTTTTGATTTGCACCTTGTTAAGTTGGGGTATTTTGTGAGAGATTAAGAGTGTAAGTTTATTCGGATTCAAGTCCTATGTGGCCGGAGTATGATTATTAATATCGTCAGTACAAGCTTCAAAATTATGGAGCCACAATTCATGAATCTCAAGCAAGTAGTCAGCTGATGTTTACTTGTTGGTGGGACAGGATTGGAAACCCACTTTGATTGCAAACTGGATATTATGGATTCCCTTCCAATTTTGCAACTTCATGTTTGTGACTCCAATTCTGCAGGTATGTCTAGCACATCACCTACTCTGTTCTAACCGTAACTCCACGGTTAATCAAAACTTCAATCATGCCACATTATTGCATTATGATCCCTCAACGTACTGGTAACTCATTGAAGTTAAGTGCAAAAGTTCCTTATTACTTAACTGTGGAACGCGTGATCTTGAGCCTGCGATGCATCTTGCAGGTTCTGTTTAGCAATGTCGTAGGCTTAGCATGGAATGTGTACATTTCGTATGCCAGCCATCAGCCCGCAGGTCAGGAGGCGTCTTACAAGCAAGTAGCCACCCAGATACAGAATGCAGTGCATGTACCTCACGATCTTCTCCAGCCAATTTGAGCACAGGCTCGATCAACAGTGAACAATTCTTCAAGAGCAAGCTCAATACAGTAATAGATTCGTGATGCTAACCAATATTGAAACACCATTGATCATACTGCAAGCTTATGATAAATTGCTCCATGGACCCCACCAAGCTCAAGCGGATGAAGTCCAATTCACTCGCTGGGATGAATGTCTGTATACATGGATTAATTTATTCTCCGTCCTGTGGCTTCAGTGCAGCTACTTGTAAACGCTTCAGAATAGTCATCATATCCTAGATACTCAGAAGTACCTATGACTAACCTGTGCTGTGTAAAGGACACAATGAGATGGACTATTAGAAGCGCCATTGACAATTTGAGACCTGTAGCTGTACAAACCAATGAAGACCATTTTGATCCGGTTTAAAATACAATGAGTAAGTACCCTAATAAATCCAATGTGAACAATTCCATATCTACAACTGCAGCTCAACCGTAACTTGTAAGGAAGAAGCTGCTCTGGTTCCTTTGGAGAAACTTCAGAAAATCCGACAGTTTCTGTTGGAGCTGGGTCAAAGCTTCGTGCTCCATGTTCGTGTAATTAAGCAACTCAGATAACTTCACAAACAACCGAAGAAGATGTTCTGCCCCATAGATGCTGCTTGGACTAATCGTACTTCCTTGAGGGACAGCACTGGCATACTGAGCTCTTTCCTGAGGGTACAACAACATCGCTGGCAGGGACTTGTCAAAGTAACTTCTCAAACCATTCAGCACTTCAACCAACGAGTCCTCTACTGCACCATCCCGTTTTGTCTTGAAGTCTATATATTTCTTTAAAATCTCTTCCGCAGATGGAGACCGAGGCAGCTTTACCAGCTTCCCCATTTGAGTAATGAATTCCCAGTCTTCCACCAGCTGCTTTTTCAAGGTGCCAGGTAAAGAGATCTTCAGTAATTGGTCATGCTCGTCTGAATCCTTGGCTTCCACTACTGGATCGCACTTCCGTTTCTTCCCTCGAGCAGGCTTGTTCTCAGTTTTAAGTTCTTCTTTCTCAGCTGCACTTTTCTGTTTCCCTGCCGGCACCCGCCCTTTCGATTGTTTATCCCCTGTCTGGTTTTTGAAGAGTTTTTTCTGTTTTTCCAGATTTTCTTCGGTCGGCTTCATCAGCCTATCTGCACCCACCCACTCATCCCAATTCTTGCTCCACCCTAAGTAATGCACGAAGTACTTCCACTCCTTTCGATACTCCGCTTTCTGGATTTTGGTGTCATAAATCAGAGGGCCATGATAGGCCAAAACTTTCTCGCCTTCACTGAACTGGCCAGGTTCTGTCTCCTCATCTTCACTCTCTTCTGGTTCATCCTTCACTGCAGCACTCGAACTCCCCATCTCTTACACTGCCGCAGGCATCCAATCACTGAAAACGGACTGAAGCCTTGCCCAATACTGTCAAAGCAATATCAAACTAAGAGTGAATTTCAATCCAAAGATTCCAGCGCTTCCAATCACAGCTGCTTAACGGTGCACAAATCCTAATCTTTCAGGAAAAATCGAGGCTAGAGACAAGGTGAACTTATGGATGACCTAAATCACTCGATACGAATTGTAAATTCAGGACTAATCAGAAATTACGCCAGAGTAATCAGCGATTATGCCAAGGTACAAGCGCAAAGAATTCTGGGTAGATTAGGTCAGACCATTCACTAGCAGCCTACAAGAGGGCAAAGACGTTGGTTAGACCCTCAACTTGCAATACCAAGCACAGAAAGCCAGGTTTGTGAGTGTGAAAATCCCTCCTCAAAGTAACTGTTTAAACATCCAATGACGCAAATCACATGTACAGAGGCACTTTGCAGCCAGAGCAAATGATATCCAGAAAAAATTAGACAGTTGGCGTTATGATTTAAAGACTTCGATCTACAGCAAATTCAAAAAATCAACCAGAACAACTAGATGTAGATACTAATTAGAAAATTATAGAATCCTGCTAAGGCGCTGGCGTAGGCTGGAGCCAGGCAACAGTACCAAACCACTAGAACCAGAACTCTATCCGATTTAGAAAATGCTGAAACCAACGCAAAGGATTCGGTTTCAAATTATATGAAACCCTAAAAGCAGTGTGCCTGGTGCAAAATGGCTAAACCATACGAGCTAGAAAAATACTCTGTTAAACATAACAACGAACATCAGCACAAGCTAGAACTCTTAAAATCTCTGATATTCCAGCATTAAAATTTCCGCCAACTCACCTGCGCCGAGCATACACTACCGCAGCACCGTTGGACACAACACTCCCTTCGAAGATCAAACACACGATTCCCTGCGAATGGCGATCCTTCCGCGGTACGGCCCGCGTAGCAGTTAAGTACACCCCACGGCAGCAGAGAAGTCCCGAATACCTGCTCACCGCACTGCACAACGGGTACTACAGATCCAACGTCACGAACGGATGCCACTGAGCGCCAAACAGTCTCTGCCGAAGCCCGAATCGGAGCTGCAAACCCCTTCTCCAGGCAGAATTCCTCCCAACAGAATCGACAACCGCACACTCGATTGTCCACCAAAACGGACGATCTAGAGCTCAAACGAATCGCCGTCGAATGCAGAAGGTCGAAGGATGCGAGGGGACATAGGCCACGACCCGATCGCGCAGCAACCAAGCGCGCAAAGATCAGCAGGGGGAGCTCGGAGTCACGAAACCCTAAGCGGAGGAAACGTATGATTTCCCTCCCATTCTAGGCGCGAAATCGTCCCTGAATTCATCCGTCGGACTTCTTTCGTCAGTGGTCGTCCGTCAACCGACCCCCTCCCCGAGGTCTCATCCATTTGTCTCATCTACCTTTCCCACAATGAACGTGCCGTCGAAGGTACAAAGGTATGAACACCCATAATTGCAACTTATTGCAGTTCGGCAAAACTGTTTGGAATTTGGATAAAGTAATAATGTGTGTTTGGCATCACTAATTGACATTACGGTCACCTATAAATTATGTACATTATGCTAATGTAATGAAAAAGAATGAATTCACATTGAAGAGGTGAAAATTCATAAAATAACTCTTGTGCATTGATTGAATAATAGAAATTGTATAATTAGATTTCTCACAATATGATCAATTTGAATTGGTCATTGTTCTATTTTCACCTTTTTTTTTTCAAAAACATGCCTCCTTCAACAATGGATGTTGTTCCAACAACTTCAACTCTTTTTGTCTGAGGAAATTTGGTTGGTTATTACGTTATTGTGAGATTTCATCAACTATTCCTTTAACTTGGTTGCACTATATGGAATATACATCAATGGGCACATCCAAATTATCAAAAGCATCTTGTATCCAAAGAAGCAAGTTCCACATGTGACCCTTCCAAATGTTTGAGGAGGCATTTTTCTTCATCAAACATCACATCAATGCAATCAGTCATAGTAAGGACATGGAAAGTTTGTATGAAGTTTAAGCAATTTTAGTGTATTCTAATGGTCACTTTCTTCTTGCTATGATTTTCATCCAACTATCAAAAAATAATAATAAGTTGTCAAATACTTGTGCAAATAAAGATACCAATTTTTGGATACATGCATGATAGAAATACTTAGAAAACTTGATTAATTACAACACATGAATTCATTTTTTTTACTTTAAAAGAACATACAGTGAAACAATAAAATGTAATAGAGGTAGTCACTAATACTTTCTGAAGTAGAAACTCAAATACCTTTGAACGTTCTAAAAAACATTGAAAATTTGATACCACGGTGCCGTCGACGTTCATTAGGGGAAAGATGGATGAGACCTCGGGGAGGGGGTCGGTTGACGGACGACCACTGACGAAAGAAGTCCGACGGATGAATTCAGGGACGATTTCGCGCCTAGAATGGGAGGGAAATTGTACGTTTCGTGCGCTTAGGGTTTCGTTGCGCGCTTGGTTGCTGCGAGATCGGGTCGTGGCCCATGTCCCTTCGCATCCTGCGACCTTCTGCATTCGACGGCGATTCGTTTGAGCTCTAGATCGTCCGTTTTGGTGGGCAATCGAGTGTGTGGTTGTCGATTCTGTTGGGAGGAATTCTGTCTGGAGAAGGGGTTTGCAGCTCCGATTCGGGCTTCGGCAGAGAGTGTTTGGCGCTCAGTGGCATCCGTTCGTGACGTTGGGTCTGTAGTACCCGTTGTGCAGTGCGGTAGGCAGGTATTTGGGACTTCTCTGCTGCCGCGGGGGTTGAAATTAGCTGCCGGAGAAGGATCGATGTTGATAGCGCGTCTTCGGATCCATAGAAATAATTTAGGTCTTTGCTCCAATTCGTTGTCAATTTCATAGCAATTGATTCCTGCGTTTTTATTTTCCTTAGAGGTTTGCACCTTTAATTGAGAGAGGAGTCGGTTTGCGATGGAAGGTTGTCTTGAAAAGGATGGGGAGCAAACGGAATCTCAGCCTGAAATTGCTGTAGTCGCACGTGAAGAGCGAGAGGGACAGGATGAGCAGCCTGTCAAGGGCAGCTCAATAGTGGAGCGGATCCCCAGGTTTGTCTCTGGAATCGGTGCGGGTGAGGATATTAACATTCACAGTACCGATTCTGCGAGACCAGAGGGACGGGAGAGTGACATTGCCATGGCCGTGAAGATGGTCAAGGCTGTGGAGGAAGATGCTGCGGCCGTGGCGGGGAGACTTGCGGGATTGTTTTCGTCGCTGCAGTGTGCACTATCTGAGGTGACGGGGAGCTCAATTGAGCACATGCGGTGTCACAGCGAAGCCGCAGGGTTGCTTCAAGATGCGTCTATCGACGCTGCTTCCAAAGGACAGAGGTTCATCAATTCTTGCTTGCGGTTGAATGAGGAGATGAAGAGTATAGGGAGCCTTGCGACTCAGCTTAAAACACTTAGGCAAGTAGTGGACCAATTTGAGTATCATGCATCAAGAAGTCTCCCTCGTTTGTGATTTCTACTGTCGGTTGTCGTCAGGTTTGTACTTAATGAACATTATCCAACATCTCAGCTGAGAATTGGTTTTCCACTTACGCGCATATTCCTTGAGATGCTCAAAAAACTGAGGGTGGTGATTGTTACAGTTGGGACCATTTCAGGTACTGCGTCATTAGTTTACTATCAAGTACATATCTACATGGAATCATCAGTTTTTGTAGATAATGACTTGCATCAAAGTTTGAGGGGAGTTCAAGAGTTTATTGCAGAGTTTTGTTAGGAGTTCTCATCTGAGACAAGCTTTATTTAGACTGTGGCTTGGAGACATTCCTCATTCCTGGTGACTGGCTGAACGTCCCCCATGGTGATATAAGCAAAACAATCTAGCCTGAGCTGCTGTTCGACTAATTCCCACGAAATTAACTGTTAGTTGAAGAGGATGATGGGTTCTGAGTTTGACGCTTGACTTAACTGGATTATTGAGATGATGGATCAATTTAGTTACAAGCAGGTTTCCCGGCAGCCTTAGTCTACCCATGCAACGGGAACAAGTTGGCCTGAGCCTGGTTGCAGAAAGAAATGTCTTGTATAAAGATGGTGTTTGGTGGTAAGGACTCACCAATTCATGTTAGTGTCAACTTATTATTCACGTACTTTTGTGGTGTGTCACATTTCCGATCTCAATCTCTGTCCATGTTCAATCGTCACTGAATTACCCTCCGGCTCAGTCAATTGAATCAGCGTGGCCTGCAGTTATGACAATGTGCAGCATATACTTCACGTACATATTCCCCCCCTGTGATTTTGGCAGCCCCTGACTCAGGTGATTCGCTTTATCATTTTACTTTCTCATGCTGCATCCGTTGTTTATTCGCTTGTTTATCTGTAGGTGAGCTTTATGCCTTCTTGAATTGCATGGATAAATTGATGCAAGTTGCGGCTAGGAATATTGATATCGCAGTTTTCAGGGTTGTGAGCGTCGACCGAGTAGCTAACGAAGTCGGTGTATCGGATGGCTAAGTGAGTGAAGAGAAGTGAGGAGGATTACGGGTATTAGCCGATTGATCAGATAATGAAAAACTATGAAGCATCTGTCGCCTACTCATCGCTATGTCCTCATGCTTGTTTATCATCTTCTCTGCTCTATATTCGCCGGTACTAAACGTTGAGCTGCTCTTAAAACCATCGTCTTATGGTTCTAACAAGAACGGTCAGCGGTCATCTGGCTCAACAGTTGGAGCCTCTATGCAATTTCTTGTTTGACTGTCCGTATCAAGCATTGAGTACCTCCCCATTCTGCTGATTCCTACAAGCAGCTTTGACAATGTGCAGACTGCAGAGTCCATTCTCTCAAGGAATCACCATGCTCTATCTCTCTGCAGGATGAGAGACGAGAACAACCTACGATGTCAGGCTCAGATATCCAACTTCAAGCTTTGTAAAAATCTGGACTTTCGAACTAGAGTTTTTAACCATCAGATATCCACTTCCAGCAAACGGCCGAGACTGAGTTGTTGACAAACTCTGCCTAATCCCTAACTTTAACAAGAACCTCACCTGTCCGTATTTCCATGCAAGAGAACATGGATTATGAACTGAAAGATGCATGCAAATACAAAAACAAACAAAAGTCTCAGTTGAAATCAAATACAAAAATGCATGTTTTGAAAGCTACAATTGAGTTCATCTAATTATTGGAAGCAAGGATCTTTGGGGTTAGTAAGACGAGTCATTTGTGGGCCTACTGGTATGGTGTTTTATGTGGACTGTAGAATTTGCGCTAACTAACCAAGCAGATCTACTGAGTTGGAATTAGATACTAAATGTGTAGACTGTAGAGTCCCCAATTTTTTAACAACTAGAGCTAATTGTGTGTACAAATGGTTGAAGTGTTGAATCTACGTAAGTGTTCACATGGTCTTAGCGACAATTTTTGTACAATTTCTAAACCAAAGACTTCCTCAAGATTGTCCATCTAACATGGAGGTCAAATTTGCAAGAGATGAAACAAGTAAATAAGTAGAAAAATAAGGTCTATTTTCAAAGAACTATAAAATACAATCTTGTACCTCTAAATTGCAGAGGTATATTAAAGTTTTTCTACACTTCAATGAAGTTTATAAAACACTTGACCTTGTTTGTCGCTCTTAGTTGTATGGGTTGGACCTCAATTAGAGACTTCAAGATAGAGAGAGTTGTAAAGATGAGATCAAAACTTCAATTTAATAAAAGACAAACTAATGTGTCAATAGCACACGCAACTATAGCAGCTCAAAGTTGCATAATTGGGATCAAAAGGTCATTCAAAAAAACAAGTTGAATGAAAATTCCAATGCAATGTAGAATAAGAACTGAAAAAGGGACCAAATGAAGAGTGACATTTCATGTCTTATAGTCATAAATTTCTTAAGCAAACATTTAAAATTATTGTAGAATTGAGCACGCAAAAAATGATATTTGTTAATGGCACGGAATGGGGAGTGAATAACAAGCAACGTCGTAGTTGATATCTTTTTGAAGGGAAAGAAATTCATCTAAAATCTCAACGCTCACTACTAGAATAGCAAAAACATCAATGAAGGTAAACTTTACAAAAATTCATTTGCTAATTTTTAAAATCAACCTCAATCAGCTTGATGTACACATTAGATAATGTTCAAGAGCTAGGAGGCTCAAGAGTATTATGGGACATAATGCCAAGTCCTAACAATTCTATCACGAACGTCCATATTTATATTTTTTGCAAATCTAAAGGTATAGAAAGGGGGACAATATATTGAATTATAACGCTCTTTTGACAATCTTGTGGAATGTGACTAATCTACCTTATAAATAGGATTCAGTGAAATTTTGGGCACAGTAGATGGTTTGGACTAATGTTGACTTATTTTATGTTGGTTTCTTTTGCTACACATCAATCTCTGTCACTTTTATATAATTTTGTCTTTTTTCTTCCACAAAAATATTGAAGTTGTAGTCCTTTGCAAGATCCTTTGAAATGACAAGAAAAAAATCTATGCTCAATGAACTCTATGTATTGCCAAAATAGTCTCTGAATTAGATTTCTATATTTTTATTGTGCAAGTTAGAAGAAGAGTAACTCCAATCTTATAATGATTGATATATATATTAGGAGTTTGTTTATTCTAGGTCCCACAATAATGCCCATAGGACAATGTATCTGAATTAGGAACTATACACCTTTGTTAAAAGGTAGACTCTATGTGAACTAATTTTAGGCATATAAAAGGTGTGTAGTTTGTTGTTTTATGTTTCAGGGAAGTTTCTGATAATCAAATTATCCTTATATGATAGTGTAGGTTGTAATTTGAAGGTCTCTTTCTCTCACCATGTTTATATTTGTACATATACATATACATACATATACATACATATACATATATATATATATATATATATATATATATATATATATATATATATATATATATATATATATATATATATGCATATGTATTTGTATATATATAGATTGTTAAGTTGGTTTTTATAATGGTGTGGCTATTAGTTTTCCAATTAGTTTTTTGTAATAAGTGGTTGTATTAGGCTATGATTTATTTATTTTAGAGCATTTGCCAATTTGTTAATAGGTGGTGATATTCACTAGAAGGACATGAAGGGTTTTGCAACTACAAAGGACAATTGGTTTCTTAGTATATATGCAAGGTACATTTGCGACTAGTGAAAATTTGGGAGACTCACAATGGACAAGTCGCATGTGAAATTGTAGTTGCAAAAGACAAAGAGGTTGTTTTTCATCCAACAGCCTACTTGGAATTTTGTTGATGAATCCTTCTGACGTGGTTGCTTACATGGTATTTGCTTATGTGTGATTTTGTTAGCGACTTGTTTGCGACTTGTCTATGACCTCATTGCAACTTGTCTCTAACTCATTTGCAACTTGTCTGGGACTCATTTTTGACTTGTCTATGATTTCATTACAACTTGTCTGAGATTCATTTGCAAATATTGAATTGCTTGTGACTTATTTGTGACTTGTTTGTGAGTCATTTGCAACTTTTTTGTGACTTATTTGTGACTTGTTTGTGACTTATTTGTAACTTGTCTGTGATTTAATTTATTTGCGACTTGTAGAATTTATAGATTTTGAAATCTAGAAATTGTAGAAATCTTAGAATTCTATTAACAAAATTCATTACATAAGAGTACAACAACTTACAAATCTTATATGCCCAACCTATTGGTACTCTTGACAAATGATATAAGACAGTTGATATAAGAGAGGCAGAAAATGACTTTAGAAACAACTAAGAAACGACTTGTTTGCGACTATTATCATTTTACAGTTGTGGTTGTTTCCTAGTTGTTTATGCAATTGCAGATCAATATGGTGGAGTCCACAAGGTGTAGACTTGTTCAAATTGACAACTTTAATGAAAATTGGATGGACAACAGCTCACATTCATTCCAAATTTGAACTCCGTTACAACTTTTGTAATCCTACACTTCATTTTACAGCTGCTTTGCGACTAAATCAATGTATACATTTCATTCTACAAATGCTTTGCAACTACAACAATATTTAACACTTCATTCTGTGACTACTTTGAAACTACAACAATGTACTGACAATATAAAACAATGACGCAAAATAATGAAATAAGATTTGGTGCAAATAGAGAGGGCTACAGTCACATGATAGTTGTCTAGGACACTTAGTCGCATTTTAGCCGGTTGTGGCGGATATGTTTTTTTTCTAGTGTGGTAGCATTAAAGCTAGCAATAGATGTGGCTCCTAGCGTTGTAGGAGTAGGTTGAGAGTGATTGCAAGTTCAATACCTACTATTGAACACTATAGACTTGGAGCTCTGGTGAGAGCACTGATGGCAATAAAATGTATTGCTTTATGAGTGTAGTATTGGTTTGTTGATTGTTGTGGTGCTATCTATTGAGCTATTGGTTGTAATGTAAACAAACAGGTTGTCATTCATCCTAATTTATAAAAAAGGGATTTGGTCAATAGCTTTGATTATTTGTTCAAATGGTTTGACACCAAGATATTTGTAGCTTTTAATTTGCTTTTTAGATGGATTCTTAATTTGTTTTAGATGTTGATGAATTTTTTTCTATTTTGTATGTTTTGAGAGATTAATAGATTAAATTATTATTTTACTGTATATTACTGTATTTGTTTTGTGGAATTCATCAGTGTATTGATTGATAAATTTTTTTTCTTATACTTGTGGCTTTGCATGCAAGTGTGGGTTTTGGTGATTTTGTTTGAGCTCCAAGATTTTCAGATTTTGATGAAGATTGTCTTAATGTTCATGTTACCATTCAAAATTTGACTATGTGATTTCATAATGTGACTTTAGAGGAAGGGGGCATGTTAAAATGAGGCTTTATGTCAGCTCCTTTGTTAATGATAAGTGGTTCTAAAATCGTTGGAGGCACATTGGGTTGGATTTATTTATGCTACATTAGACCTTGTTGGATGGGATGCAGAGCACTGGTTTCAATGCACAATGATATTGTTTTTGGCTATGCATTGATTTTTCTATCCTTAAGGGTATTAGCCTTAGAGAGGTTCAGGATATTTGTAGCTTAAAAACTTGGGCCAATGAATTCTGGTGAAATTTTATGGAAGTTGTATCAAATGTCATCTTTTTAATGGAGAATTAATGATGTCCTTGGGCAGTGTATGGATATCCTATATCTTGCACGTTTTTTTTGTCATGGGTCATTTATGTTTGGAGGTGCTTGGTTGTTTTCAAGTTATCTTTTAGATAATAAGATAGCCATAGAGTATCTTATGGCAATGGTGTTTATTTGATGAAGAGTATCTTTAATGTTTTGCTTGGGATTTTAAATTTTTCATGTAGTGCTCCTATTGTGTGTTGGGCCTCTCGCTCCAACTATTAGTGTTATTAATGGTTTAGTATTCTAACCTTGTCTTTGTGTGTTAGAGAGGAGTGGGCTATACTCACAAGTTTTGGTTGCGATAGTTGGCTAAGAGTATCCATCATTGATGTAGGTGAAATCAATATATATTAGGTTTGTATTTCCAGTTGATATAAACAATAGAGAGATATGGAATGGTTGATGTTGTAGACATAGTATGTTTGGTTGTAGTCTTATGTCACATTGGCATCTTAGTAGATAATTTGAACATGGTAGGATCTACAAGGAGATTGTATTATCAAGTGCTTTGGTTTCAAATGTACTCCGTGCTTGTATTTATAAATGCAACATCTTATTTTAGAGGAGGATATTAGTGATTCATATATGATTATGGTATTGCTTATTGTACTATTGTGCTTTGAGGGTATTGATGTGTTTTTCAAGTGCATAGTAGTAGCACCTGTAGCCATGCGTTTTATTGTGGCAAGTTATGATGGGCATGCATGTTGGTGTATTGATTATGTTTATGGAGGTTATCCATATACTAACCATATTTGAATTTTGTACTTGTGTTGTTTGCCCGGGGGGGTCACTTAGAAAATATTATTCGGTAGTGTACGATCAAAGATAGGGTGGATTTTATTCTTTGAAGCTAAATATTTGAAAGTTTTTGGAGATAATATAGGGTGTTAAAAAATAGGAAAAGAGGATTATAACTAAGATAGGGTTCCTAATAATATATCCCAATTTATTTATTTTAGATCTGATATACCCTAGGTATAAGGGAGGTTGGGGTACCCTATAGAGTATAATCAATGTACAATACAGCTGGGTGTAAGTTACAGCTGCTGGTATCCGAAGGCGGTATCCGAAGTTTGGATGAATGAGACCTTAGATGTATGAATTCTGAGTGCACAGTGTTCTTTGGGTATTGGCGCTTAGGATTTCTAACGTTCACTTTTGCATTCTGAGGGACCAAAGATAGGGTTTGAAGTTGCGGATTTGCGTGCACCATGTTTGTTTAGGGTTCAAGTTTGGCCTTTGTGATATTGCCGGTGCGTCTTCCCTGAGGTATGGTGCACATTGCTGGAAACGCGACAATGTTTGGCGCTTGTTCACAGATTGGCATTGTGATTCGTGGTCGGACTTGGGGCTGCTGCTGCAACTGCAATTTAAACTTTAATTTCAGTATATCCATGGCGGGGCTTGTTAAGATCTGGACATTGGACGCGGAGTCATCGACGCCCGAATTGTTTGAGAAGGTGAAGAAGGAGGGAGAAGATACTTTGGCGTCCTTATGCTTGCGACTGGAGACGGAGGAGGTTCTTAACTGGGATTTCGATTTTTGGGATGTTGAGGACAATCGCAGGATTAGAAATAAAGTGGAGCGGCTGAACAATGTGTGCGGAGACGTGTATGTGATTTGTACCCTATATGCAGACACTGATCCCATGAAGCGGTGTTGTTTGCAGAACGAAGCGCACGGTGAAGGAGTAGATCTACCGATAAGTGATGGTGGGGAATTTGTAGTGCTGAATGAATCTGGTGGATTGGAGAATGTTGATCCCATCGGGTCTTCCAGGGTTAGCGGAGTGAGCGTTGCAACTGGTGCAGAGAGTGACAGCAGCGTTTTAGGATTGATGTCTTCGCTTATTCCACCTGAGGCTATGGATTGGTATCATGCTCAAGCAGAGAAGCTACGCAAAGATTTGAAGTACTCAGATCTCGATGATCACAAATGGAAGCTGCGATCATATGATCAAGATGGCGTGGGAATTCTGAAATTGTATTGTTGTGAGTGCCAGAAGGAGACGGGTGGGAATAGTGGAAATCACAGCAAGGGTACTATACAAAACTTGTTCTCGAATTTCAAGACAAGTCACTTCCATAGCATCCAACACATCAAGTCTTGGTGTCGAAAGCACAACGTAAACTACCTTGATCACCCTCAGTCTATAGCACCTAAGGGAAAAAATATGTTGCTTAGTATTGAAGACCATAGACGTCTTTTGAAAGAGGGTGTTGATATAATGAACGTTGTGAATGCTGAGCTCAAAGAAGGAGTGAAACACTTCCACACCGTTGGTGATCTGTAGCAAGAACAACCAAAGAGCTTCTGGTTCAAGGTGAAATGCTTTTATTGCTGAGATGGTCTATTCCAACTGTGCCCTCCAAAGAAGAATTTGGAGGCTACACTGAAGAGTCACTTGACAGATTCTAAGCACTTGCAACTACTTGAAGAATTCAAGAATGCCGAGCGGAGAGGGATTGCCCTGCTAAGCAATAGGAGGGGAAGGCCATGTATATCAGCAACACCAAGCGTGCAATCGAACCAACCCGACTTGCATGCCTTTTATAGAGACGGAGGTGCATCTTCGGTAGGTGGACAGGCAGGTGAGTGTCTTTTCAGCGATAGTACTTCAGTGTTCGGTGTCATGTGTTGGGGTTACCGTGGACCCCGGGTTGTATATGGCGGGGCATCATACTCTGTAATGGCTTTGCTAGAAGATCGGCATGTTGGTGCGCATTGGTATTCCGGACCACACTTGCATGCTTCCGTGTTTGTCATTGGCGGTGACGTAAAAGTCCACGATGCGTTCAGGTATAGAAATTGCAGTAGGATGTCCTTGTCCCTTTAAAGATTTACTGATCTCACTTGCAATTTGTGCGCTAAAATTCCACGACTACATGATTTCAGGCTGAGGGTCGTTAGGGAGGACAAGTCTATCTTGAAGAGGGGTTCTAGATCTACATCTGGTGGAATTAGAGTGGGCTATTTGTCTATCAATGAACTTTCTCGTCATAGTAGGGATGTGACAAGAAAGTTCAGGTTGGAGAAGTTGCAGCATTGGGCAGCTCGTGCTAAAATCACGCAACTTAAGGTGAAGCGTCCCACTTTGACTGAGATGGCAAAGAATTCTACTGCTAACCACAATGTGCATAAGTTCTACCATAACATTCTCAATGCACACCGAACTGGGGCATTTGGAGGTAAGCCTGCACTCTGGGACTTCATTCAAGACGTTGCTAGAAACCTGAACCGCAATGATAGGGGCTATAGGCATAGTGAAAATAGTAAGTGCTTCGCTCAGGCAATGAAGGTGTATAGGGGTAGGCAAATGTGCGAGCTTTTTGCTTTGAACTTTGCTGGGCCTAGTTACAATACAATAAAGAGAGATTTAAAAAAAGGTGTTCAGTTTTTGCCGAGCGAGCACTTCGACATTTTCAAAGTTGTTGCTCAAATTTATGTAGATGCAAAGTCAACCCACACATTGTTGTTCCTGTCCCAGTTATTTTGGCCGAAGATGAGACCAAGGTAAAAGGCAGAATTTCATGGGAAGCAAGGTGGGACACGGTTGCTAGTTTTTGTGGGCCAAAGGCTGATCACGTATGCATAACAACTTACAATCCTGTATGTGGAGTAGAGGAACATAGTTACAATAAAATAGTAGAATCATTTTGGGATAATGAAGTCAGGTCGTTTGCTAGAGTCATTGTTGTTAACCCCCTCCATGACAAGTTGCCCCGTCTTGTATTGGTTGTTTGCACTACCTGTAATTGCTTCAAGTCCGATTGGATGAGGCAACAATGGGCCGCTATTGATGGACTATGGGTTAAAGAGTGCAAAGAATAAGTGGGACCGATTGTGGGGCACACTAGTGACGGTGACAGTCGAAGAAGGAAGCTCATGCTTCACGACTACAGAAACCAAGTTGGTGAGTGTCTCTCAGTAGGTTGGAAAGGCTAGTTTCTCATAGCCTCATTGAATGGTGACGGTGACGCTTTTGGTTTACATGATCAAGATTATATCCACAATGGTAAGAAATTAATTAATCCTTTGTTGTCTTCTGTTTGTTGTTTGCAACTTGGGGGGGACGTATATTTACTCCAGCACGTGGGACATGTTTACAACCGTTTCATTGCAGATGAACATGGCTTAAAGCAGGAAGATATTAATAGAAAAATTTGCCAAAATTGGGGTTCAGCCCAGCAATTGTGTTCTCAGAAGGTAAGGAGGTACTTAAAAAGTTTACAAGAGGCTAAGGATGTCCATAGGGAGTGTACACTAGGGACAAAATATTTCCTTGAGATTTGTGCCGATTACATAGACATTTTTTGCTTGCTAAGGCACAATTTGCATGCAAGGATTGTGCTTGCGGCGAAGGTGTCTTTTTTCCTCTGAATTTGGAGATTATGGTTGAAGCATGGCTACCATGCAATGTAGGGCAACTCCGTGGACTTTGTTGAGGCTCATCATTTTGTGAGCCAGCAATGCTTTGTTGACATCCAACTGTCCTGTCACTTTATTGTTCTCTTAATTTGCCACTTTCAAGATAGGTACCCACATTTGCAGATGCCTCTGCATTTAACGGGGAGCAATTGCTGCGAGGTGTTTTTCTCAAAAATTGAGGGCATGAATGGCAACGAAAGGGCTTACAATTTCCACGAATTGTTGAATACTGCCAACACTCTGAACCACCTCTCTGAAGTTGAGTATGCTAATAATGGATTGAAATTCAACAAACAACATAATAAAATGGAGAATATTTGGGCCAAAATCCATCCTCTGGAAGTCAGCAAAGCTTTGTGTGACCTTGGTGACTATGGCGACATAGGAACCAATGCTGAGGTTGTTTTGGCGCTACAGGAGGGTCTGAAAATGGCTCAGACAATGTAATGGCATTTGAAAATGGCCCCTAGTGTACATGCACGACCTACTTTGAAAGTGTGGTTCTACAAGCCCTGGAAGTTGGAAAAGATGGATGCTGGTTTCATGAAGTTCAAGGAAGGTGCCAGTTCGGTGCGTTGGCGAGGACGGTGATGGTGAAGTCATTTGGGAGAGTATGACCACGAGGTAGCCGGCAGAACAAGGAGTGGACATTGTGAACAAAGAAACATTAGAAAATGACCTTGTCAACGATGGGCAAGATTTAGCTGTGGTGCTAGAGGGAGAAGTGAGGGATGCTATATCAAACATGCTCACTTCCCACAAGGAGCAAGTGACAACTGTACGGTGTCCCCCCAAGGTATATCCTACGGTAGAGTTTGGTGGGCACGCAATTTATAAGTCTACTTTGGTGTCTCAATTAAATGGTAATCCATTCTTGTCTAAGGACAGATTGACTAGGGTAAAGCATTCCATGTATTTTAACAATTATAACAATTATCTTCAAGCTGCAGCATCTTCCAGCAGTTGTCTCCTCGACATTGGCTCCGATTGCGGTGTTTATTTTGTGCAGCGCAGCACAACAACTTTGTCGTCAACTGTGAGGTCAACTTAGAAGAGGAAGCATGGCCGCTCCCCCGCAGCGTCCAAAGCTGGAACGCCAACAAGTGTCGTGCAAGGAGTGGACAATGGGACATGGTGGATAGGCCAAATGCAGTCTATGCGCAGACGGATGGGTACGCAATGGGGTCTGCTGTAGAACCCCATTGACTTCATGAATCTTTCTACAACATCAGTTAAGCAAAGTTGTACCCATACAAGGTACAAGTTATGCTGCAGTACTTTTACAAAGTTTTTGGTCAATTGAAGTTCAAGTACAACCACATTGATAGTAGGTGGATTGATGTGGATACCATGATCACTATTGTCACAATGGAATACAATCCCTCTACCGATGTATATACCCTCGCTGCGGAAGATGCAGATGCCCTTAATCAATTCGTGAATGATAGCAATTGACTCTTCCTACTCGAAAATGGTGGCAGATTAATTTCCAGAAGTTTGTGAAGTTCCGTCCAAGTTTGGACGTTTCTCTGTACATAGGGTATTGCTTTGTTGCACAAGGTAGAAGCTGAGATTTTTGCCTTCACAATGTTGACGAGGTCCCATTTTTTGCACATCTATTTAATATTGTTTTTCGTGTTCACAAGTGATTTCTTATAACAATAATTGTGTGGCATTTGGATTCCCATTTCGTATTTCTGGGCAGAAGAAATGTTTTTGAATTGCTAGTGTTGTATATTAGGCTTCCTATATTCTTGGTAGCTTCACAAGTTTCTTTAGTAACCTAAATTGTATTGTGCAGTTGGGGTTCATTTTTTGTTTTTGTGCACAACTGACCCCTTTGACCTGTCCTTGCTGTGCAGCTGCTTTTTGAATTTCATCACAGGTATGGAAGTGAAGCCAGGTATTTTACCGTATCGGTCATTTTGGTTTCCTGTTTCTTGTGTTGGTGCAGAACTCACTTGTCTTGGTTCTGCAATGTCTCTTCCAGTTTGGGGACAGAAATGCTAGTGACCACAGGGGATTGTCCCAATTGGGCCATTGGATTTACTCTCTTTATTTTTGTGGCAAAAGGTTTAGGTGTAAAGTGTCCCTATGGAGTCATTAGATTATTTTTTTTCTTTGAATTTGCACAAATCAGTTGTTATTGGCAGTCTTGGATGTGGCATGATAAATTTATTTATTTTAAACAATAGATGTGACTACTGATTGTGGAAATGATTGGCAATGAGTTGAGTTATCAAAAGTCCTTATCTGGCAATCATGTATGCACGTTTTTGACTGGAATTCGTCCTCGCCGATGGGATGAGTATTTTGGCTGGAATTTGAAAAGTGGCGGCTTGGGATCCTTATCAATGATTCTATCCCCTGGGAATTTGAGCTTGAAAAGACAAGTTGGGTATGAAATTTTTTCCCTCTTCCCCAATTTCCCAGCGCTTGTCTTCCTGAAATCCATATCTTCCTGCATTGTTCGCCCATTTCCTTTGAGCTGTTGCTTTCTGCTACGTGCATTGTTCTGCCCACTCTCCTTTTGCTCCGCGCATTGTTGTATCCATTCTCCTTCTGCTCCGCGCTGTTCTTCTTTTTTCTTTTGTATGGTTTTTGGGTTCTGGGTTTTGCAAATTGGCGATGGCGAATGCATTGTTTTCTCATGACGGGGGTGAGACTTTAGTCGCCATGGGGCTTCTTTGTGTGGCGGCGGCAATGAAGGAATCACCCAATCGGAAGGCGGCTGGCCCCGATTCGCTAATCGCGTCAATGCTACAGCATCGCAATTCGTCCACGGCAATGACGGAAGAGGAATCAATCAATTATGCCTTGAATTAGGAAGCACAGTTTGTAAATCAAAACCCTTCCTCGTCGCGTTCATGTGCTTCGTGGTTTGCCCCTCCCCATTGCATGTGAGTGTTTGTGGTCGCGGGGGTTTTCTGGGTTTTTCAATTTTGTTTCCGCCTTGTCCTCACTTCGTCGCATTTGCTGTGGATAGGACCTCGGCAACGGCGGCTGAGGGGGAGCGCCAAATTGCGGTTGCGGAACAGGTCGGCGCTATCGCAACAGATGTCCTTGTGCACTAGCTCTTGCGATAGGCGAGGGCTCTAGAACCGGGGTGGGAGAATTCTCAGCTGGGGTTGCGAGACAGAGTTGCGTGTCTCAAATTTCTGGCAGCTCTGATGGAGGTGAAGAAGAACTAGCAGGACTCCGTGGCCTCTTCGGCTGAGTATGCTGCACTCAGATTGGTGTAGTTTGATTTGAAATGGAAGGGGCACCATAGGAGGACGTCGAGGCATCACTTTGTAGTCGGCCGCTTTGATCAACTCTTGGAGCTGTTCACAAACACCTGGGCGCTGGAAAAGCCAATTCCGGACCGGTTTCGATTGGCTCCGTTGTAGGAGCTGTCCACAACCGAGTTGTCCATACTTCGCAACGTGCTTGGGGGGGTGGCAATTCAGAGCCTTTGTCCCGGACGGTGTGGATTGGCATTGTTGTGACTGACGTGGGTGGCACCAAATCAACGGAGCCGTAGGTGTCTTTGATTCCGTTTTTCTTTTTTGTGGTTTTGTGGACGTCCTGCAGTTGTGTTCTTTTGCTTCAATCCCTAGGCAGTAGTTTTGAGCAAGGGTTTTCCTATCTGTTCAGGCATTTTTGCAAGAGGACGTAGGTTTTAGGATCCAGGCATAGGAATTCAGCGTCTTGTGGCGGCTAGGATATTCTTTTCCCAGTATTTAGATGGGAATATTTTTGGGATATTTCCTTTCATTTTTGGTATTCCATATTTTTTTTGTTGTTCTATGTGTTCCTAAACACATGGAACACGAAATTTAGATTCATCATTGATACAAATTTGACTGCTGGTGTATAGAGATGAGCTCTCTTGATTTCCTTCCTAGAACATTTGCTTGCCATTGTTTTTGAAATTGATGCACAGTGTTCTTTGAGATGAATGCCTCTTGTTTTTTAAGAGAAGTAAATGACAACGTTCCAGATTTGCAACCTTATCTTGGAAAATCAGTTTTGTTGCACATTGTAAAAATAAGATGCTCTATAACATTGATGAGCTTTGTGCATGTTATGAATCAGACTTACTACTCTTTCTGTATGTTATGAATAGGCAGTCTATGAGCTCTCTGTATGTTGGCAAATGGGTACTGTGAACCAGCTTTTTGTATGTAAATTTCTGCTTACTGTATGTGAGGAAGCTTTGTGTATGTTCTCAATTTTTGTGTATGTTATCAATCTTTGTGTATGTTATCAGTCTTTGTGTATGTTATCAATTTTGTGTATATTATCAATCTTTGTATATGTTATCAATCTTTGTGTATGTTATCAATCTTTGTGTATGTTATCAGTCTTTGTGGATTTTATGAAATGCTAGTGCAAGAGCTTTTTGTTTGTTATGCATATTGTTCAAAGAGGTTCATCCAATTTCTTTTTTGTATGTTATCAATATTGTTTGTGGAGGTTTTGGAAGATGCTTGCAATTGTGTTTTTTAGGAAACTCATTGAATTTGCATAATGTTACAAGTAGCCAATGTGAAGCTCTGATTCAGCAAAAATTAAATCATTTTCATCACAAGAGGGCCATGTGCGGTATTGTAAATGGTATGTGGTGATGTGGACGCATAAGGATTTGACATGCAAATTCAATGAGAATTGCCCCTAAATCCATGAATATGGGATTGCAACCTACTTATGACTATTTGAACACATTGTTGTCTAATAGGCAAAAATTCATTATAATGAAGATAGGATATGAAAAAATGCCTTCTCTTTTGAATTTAAAGTAAGTGAAGGGTAATAAAAAATAGGCCAAATTAGAAAATTAGGTAATTATAGGGTCTATTTAATTGGTCCCCTCCATCAAAATACCCCCCAAAATATTACCCCTTGGTCGCATGTGATATATAAACCCTTAAGATAGTGGACCCCCCGAGGTTATTTGTACATTAATGGTTTGTGTTTTTTTATAGAAGTTGTTGAAAAGTTAATAGCTTATGTTGTTGTTTGTTTATTTGTTTATTCTAATTAACTGGATGCAAGTTCAATATTGGTTTTTCTTATTTTTGGTTTGAATATGTTTTGAGAAATTGTGTAGGGCCTTTATTTAGAGTGAGGTGTGGAGAGGGCTAGTCATCTTTATGTAAGTAGAAGGATTTTAAGTGGGCTTCTTCATAATCAAATTGTGAGTGTCATGTTCTTTTCTTGTTTTGCCTTTGGCAAGTCTATCAGCTATTTCATTTCCATTTGGTGGTTTTATCTTTGAGCATTATTACTATGGATGCAATGCATGACTAGACTGTAAGCGAGGAGTGATGAGCGATGAACATTGAGATTTGAATGCTTACCAAGACTCTTTTATTAAAAATAAATATATCATAGTCATAAATAGTGATGTAAGACCTAAAATAATAATGTCAAAACTACCAAAATAGAAATCACTAAAAATAAAAAACTCAAAAATTGATTTATTATTAAAATATCTTAATTTAAGATAGTTGAGTTAGCATTCAAATGTTGTAGGTAGGGTCAAGAATGATAGTCTAGCCTCTCCCACAACAAGAAAAATACTACCATAGAGATGATGTGTGAATGAATTTTATCCATGTCATCTATTTACCATCCATCCAAAGAATTGAAGGCCTTATTTACATACTACAAATGATACATGTCCTATGGTTCTCTCCATCCATTGTTTTAAGATTCTTGCAAGTAGAATGCACAAACCTTGCTATGGAGTGTACACTTAGTGAAAATTAGACATTCATTCATTGTATTGTCCTTTAACCTCCAAAGTTTTATTGTCCCTATGGAGGACAAAATAGACTTTGGGTAGGTTCTTGTAAGGTCAATTTTTGGTGAAACTTTTTGAAACTTTCTCATAAATTACAAAAATTTATTAACTTTCTAGGAATATAATTTTTATTTCAATTAGTGCCTAGGAGCAAAAGAGATGCCACGATAAACTCAAAATAGGGAGACCATGGAGCAAAAAAAATCTACCAAAAATTGAAATAAAAAACTGAAATTCTATTTCTCATAGATTATATTTTGGCTAAATGAAAAACATCAATTCATTCCATTTGGATTAATAATGTGAAAGGTATAAGGCTTCTTATTTTGCAAGCAATCAAAGCATCTTCTTAAAAAAAGCTTTTTCTTTCACTTTGAATGCTAATATCTTTCAATTTGTATAGTCAAACATCACAAATTTCTTACAACATGATATAAGATAGATTTAGTACAAGATTCTGTGGTTAGATTCTAAAAAAAAATTATTTCTTAGATGAATGTAGTAAAAGTGGCAATTTTGAGTGTTTTTTGATAGAAAAATGGTCTTGGGATTGTAGGGCTAAAAGTAAATCAATATTCTTATTTTAATTAAAACAATACTATACCAACTAAAAAAACATGTCAACAATAATTTGTATTAAAAGCCCTTGAAAATTTGGAAAACAATTCCAAATGCTTAGAAAATCAATGAATAGGAAAAAATGGAAATTTGCTCTTGGGCTAGATAATATGGAATTTCAAATTATTATAAAAAAAAGTTAAGATTTTGGCAAAAGTCTTTGGGGTCTCGAAAGATGCTTTAGAATCTTTAGAAAATTCAAGTTACCTTTGAACTAAATATGAGAAAATAGTCCATAACATCTTATCTGGAACTTTTGTTTAGGCCCTAACTTTCCTAATTAGGCCCTATTTTTTCCAATTTTTGTTAAGTAAATTGCAAATATTTGACTAGTAAACAAAATCTAGTGGAAATAGATTTTGTTTAATTCCTAAAGGCCGGAGGGTGTTTTGGAAGAGGAAAAGTTCCAAATTGCTAATTTCTTATGCATTGTCCAAATCAAAAATTAAAACTTTTGGTTTGAACTTCAAACTTTTCAAAGTGTATTAAACAAGTAAAGCAATGTGTAGAAAAAATTTCATTCCATTTGATTACAGGGATTGAAAGATTCTAATGTTTAAACTTTGAAGTGAGAATAAAAACTTATTTTATTGATGCAAAACCGGGTCTGCAGACTTCAAGCCCTCTTGGGATGAAAATTTGTCTCTACACAAAAATGAAGATCTCACTATTTTTAAATATATAATGTTAGGTTCAATCAGACAAAATTTCAAAAGCAAATAGAGAGTATAGCTTATTCTAAATCACCCTACAATGCAAGGAGGTTAAGTAAATTGACAATATACTAGTCATTTCTTGATCATTTCTTATGCAAAGAGAAACTTTTTAATTTAAAATTCAAGCGCAAAAAGTTAAAGACAAACATTTGGAATATGTGGGAAAAATTTCAAGAACTTTAACTTCACAAAAATGCAATAGGGCTTGAAATTAAAAGAAAATGTTTTTCATTAAAATCGCCCTAACATAGCTAACAAAGTTTGAGTCCTTTTAGAATGTGATTTGAGAACTAAATTTTGTTTTTTTAGGAAAATTGTATGCCATATTTTATTTGTTATATACATGCCAAATTTCAAAAGTCAATGAGGGTTTTAGCAAAAGAATGCCCAAATGTCTAGATTGCAAAAAAAAATGAGGGCAGCATAATTTTTTATCAAATCTTATGATTGGAAGAAAATTATATTTTCACTAAGGGGGTACATGTTTGCAGCTTGTGCCAAAATTTTGTGAACATCCAACCAAAATTGACTTCATAAGGAACCTACTCGGATTTTCAATTGTTTGTTCAACAGACAATTATCCTTTAGGGGTTAAAATACCAGAAAAAATGTGGAAAAATAGAGAATATTCATGAAACATTTCATAAATAATTCAAGGATACTTTCTTTTTAAGCGAAAATTTTGTCATATTATTAAAAATATGGATTTTTGCCCACAAGACTTCATCTACTCTTGCAAGGTTGGTTTAAGGTCCCTCATAACCTAAAAAGACCTTTAAGGTAAATTGGAGATATTAAACATTTGATCTTACAATGTTGTTTATCTGAATTTGGAAGTTTTTATGTTCACCTTTTTTTTTAAATTGAGTTATTTTGGGGGTGCCAAATACAACTCCCACCTTAAATTTACTAGTCCGGTAAGGCATCTATCACCTATTCCAGTCAACCATTATTTAGTTAACCACCTCTAAAGGCCCAATGCTTTATTTCTGCCAAAAACACTCAAAACTGCCATTCCTATAGCAAAGTGTTAAAAAAATTTGAAAACTATTCTTTTTGCACATCTAACCATAGGATCTTTTACTTAACTAGTATGAGAATGTGTGGAAAAAATTTCAGAATTTTTGACCGCATAGATTGCAAGATATCTACGTTTAAAGTGGAAAAAAAATCAGTTTTTCAGCACATTGCGGATTTAGATTATTTGACTTTGAACTTTTTTAACTTTACTTTTTTGCACTACAGAGATTTGAGCTTTAAATCTTTATGGTGAGAAATTGAGTTGAGAGTCTAGGGGGAATAAAAAAAATTCAATTTTTTTTTATTTTTTATACTTTAAAAAATTGTTAAATAGACATGGGTATGGGATACAAGAAAAATCTAAATATTAATATCTCTAAAATGGAATTAAAATGCACTAATCCCAATGGTGAGATTGTTTTAGCAATCAAACTAAATCGTTTGAACTTCTTCTTTTTGTCAATTGTAAAAATTGCATTAAAAAATGAATCTTTACAAGTTATTTTTTTTAGGAAGATGCTCTAATTGCCCGAAAAACAAGATTGTCCATAACTTTCTCATAACAAATCCAAATGTAATCAATCAAATCTTTCCAAGTAGACAAAAATAAAATCTATGAGAAAAAAAAGTTCAAAAAAAATTTAGATTTTTGGAATTTTTTTTTGTTGCCCTCTTTCCCCTGTTTTGAGCTTACTTGGGCAAAATTTTTGTTTTTGAGCACCGATTGAAAAAAAACTATATTCCCATGAAGCTAATCATTTCTATGTTTTAAAAATAGTTTCAAAAAATCAGGACAAAATTTCAGCCTGTAGGTACCTATCCAAAATCCCATTTGTCCCCCAAAGGGACAATGGGCCTTTAGGAGTTAACAATCAATTGCCAAATGGATATCATTAGGGGAAGAATGAGGCCTCAAGAGGCCCACCACAACTTGACCACCATTAATCAACAAATTGTATATATATATATGTATATGTATATATATATGTATATGTATCAGTGATTTTTGAAGTGGTGAAAAAAGGCCCAATTGCGATTTTTTTTCTATAAGGTTTCAAAATGCTTAAGGAAGTAAGGGCAGGAGATTGAGCAAAGTAGAAAGAAACTGGGCAGGAGATTGGGCAAAGTAGCCAAAATACACCACCTGACGTGGACATGTCGCCTTCATTTTTTGGTGCACTCGTCCCTTCAAAAAGCAAGATGTAGCCACGCGGCGAAATCACGACGGCTGAGTGGTTTTAGGGGAGGCCAGAGTTTCGCCCATCATGACGGGGACCCTCGCTGAGTGTCGCCCCACTTTCTTTCATGATTCTTGCTAACGGACTGGTGGTTCTGGGTTTAGGGATCCTGTACGTGAATTGCTTGAGATTTCGCTGGGAGTGGAAGCCCAATTTTGGTGTAGAACTCGTACTTGGCGATTGCTTGAGATTTCGCTACTGATTACCAGGAGTGGAAGCCCAATTCTAGTGTAAAACTCGTACTTAGCGATGGCAATGATGGCGAGAGGCTGGCGCGAACTTCGTTGCAGCCGCTGTTTTGGAAGGGCTGTTTTGGAAGATAAATGCGTTGTGAGCAGGCTGGAGATTTGCATTTCCTGAACCTACGCTTAGGACGCTGCTTTGTGCATTGTGCCTTCTGGTTTCGTCTTCTCTGTTGTGGTCTTGGTCTTGTGGATGTGGTGTATGTTTTGGGAGGGCAACCTTATCGGGTCATGACTGTATGTTGGGAGGGCAACTTGATTGTGTAACTAGCGCAAACTGAAAGTCCATTGCACGTCAGTGGTAGTTTAGTTAGGGTTTAGGGAATTATGGTGCTTGCAGTCGGAGTCACAATGGTACTTGCTGGATCGGCCTTGTTTCGTTACTACAACAGGATTCCAAGCACTGGTTCCTCGTCTTCCTCGTCCGGACTCACTCCATCAGGCCTGTAGTCGGCCTCCGCTCCGTCCTCGACTTCTGATTCTATCGCGGCGTGCAGCGGAAGCGTTGGAAATGCGAGTTGTAGTCAGAGCGCGGGGATGTCCGTGTGTGACAATTCTCGGAAGAGGAAGGGTACTTTGTTTCAGATGAATCGACGCAAGTCCAATCCCGCTGTGCCTTTGCTCACTGCTGAGGCCTCGGTACGTGCTGTGTCTTCAATTTTGCCTTCTGATTCTGTTGTGGAGATCATCGCTTTGTCCTCGGATGGATCTACGTCTGTGCAGGGTCTGGAGGCAGCTGAAGCAGCCAGGGCACGCAAAGGTAAGCAAAAGTTGCCGGTAATTGACGAGGTGGACGATCAGTCTGATGAAGATTTTGTTGCAGGTGCCCCAGAGAAAGTTCCAAAGAAGAATTACAATGCTACAAGGAAATTCCAGGACTCTTGGGCGGCTCGATTGCCTTGGGCGGAGCTCTTTCGTGGTTCTGATGGCTTGTTTCAGTATGTCAAATGTGTTGTTTGCTCTCAGATTACATGGAAGCCTAAGATTCTTCGTCCGAAATGGGATACTTTGACCAAGCACGGAGGAAAGAGGAAGGCTACCCGAAATATGGCCAATGGAATCAAGAAGGGGCAAAACTACATTGCCAAGAACTGCAAGCACCTTCGGTATGAGAGATTGTACGCTGCCAAGGACACCATGACTGTGGCGCAGCAATTGGCCGTGGTGAAAGGAGAACAAGCGCGGAAGCGGCTGCAGTTTGCAACAATCTTCCACCTACTTCAAGAGGGCCGCCCTATGTTGGAGTACGCGGCAATTGAACGACTTTTGAACTTCCTCGATGTCCCTAAGCTGCCAAAGCGGCACTGGTCCGACAGTGCGGGATGGGAGCTCGCAGAGTGTCTCTTCCACCAAGTCCAGCGGAAGACAGCGGAAGTCATATCAAAGGCTCGATTTTTCTCAGTAACTTGTGATGAAGTTACGACGTTGGATACTCAGAGTTGGATAAGCATCCATGCTTACATGTGCGAAAATTGGAGCAGAAAATCGATGTTGTTGTCATTGGAGCGGGTCATGGGGGGCAACGGGAGCAACAACTTGACGACAATTTTGGTCAACACTATGAAGGCTTTCGGTGGCGTCAAGGAAGCTGAACTTGCCACTCGTCTGGCTTCATTCGGTGCAGGTTAGTCAGTGCTTGCATTTCTTCTGTTCGATGCTTGTGTTTTGACTTCGGTGCTTGACTGCTTGTGTGTTTGTGTTGCTTAGGGTTTGGGTACCGCTTGCACAGTTTTAGGATGCTTCACTGCTTGCTTGAAGTTTGCTTCATGCTTTCCTTAGCGTGTTCTTACTGTACTCCACTGCTTGCATATTTGTGAACGGCATTTGTTGGCAGACGGCGTGAGTACCATCCAAGGAAAGAAGAACGGCGTGGTGAAGCAGTTAAAAGAGAAATTTGCACCCAGAGTTATTGGCATCCACTGCATGGTGAGCCACTCACCCTAAACCCTTGAAAATGTTCTTGTAAATTCTTGTTATTAGGGAATGCAATTGCACTTGTCAATTCTAACGTCTGTGACCTTCGTGTCTTGTCACAGGCTCACAGGACAAACTTAGCTGTCCAGACTCTGAGTGATCTTCCGGTGGTAGGGCGAATTGAGGACATGTTGCAGACTTTATACGCCTTCTTTGCACACAGTCCCAAACGACACCTTGAATTCGTGAAGTTGGCCGAACTCATGCTGGCCAAGGGTCTTAAAATCCTCAAGAACGTAAAGACACGTTGGATCAGCATGCTTTCACCTGCAGTTCGAGTCATGAGCGAGTACAGGGTGCTCTTAGTGAAGATGTCGCTTGATTCTCAGTGACCATTAGAAGATGACATGGGGAAAAAAGCAAAGGTCGACAAAAAGTGCATGGCACTGGCTCGTAAAAATCTAAACCACCTCACTGATCTTCAAGTATTACTTGGTTTGTCTGCGTTGTTACCTTTGTTGCGGTGTGTGCATTCGTTGATGCAGTTTGCCCAAGGCCGCGATGTGTTCGTCTGCGACTATGTGGCGGCCATTCACATCTGCATCGCAGAGGTCACTGCCTTCTACATGGACGACAGTACCGCGTTTTCCCAGGATGTCTTCTGGGATTTCAAAGCCCTCATGCAAGTGAGACACGATGCGATACCCATGACTTGGGTGCAGAGGGCGTTCGACCTGAATTCAGACGCTGCCGAGTTGCTTCACTTCACTCCAATGGGGTATAGCATCCCCGCTTGTCACAGACACGAGGGCACCGAAGAAGAAGGGGTACCGGTCACTCGGGAGGTTCATGCATGCATTGTAGACAATGTAAAAGAGCTTTGCAAAGGTTTGGAACTACCCTTGCACTTCTTGCAGCTTGTTCCAATGTTTGAGCACAGTGCATGAATTTGAAGTTTTTGGTGTTGTGGCAGGTGCGGCTGAGAAACTCATACGGGAATTGCAGGGGAGGTTCCCCTCCGCATCTCTTATGGATGCTTTCGGCTTGGTGTATCCGCAATATTAGATGGGGCCAACTGCCGATGAAGATTTCCAGCGACACTTGGACGTTCTCAAGGA
The DNA here is from genome assembly GCA_963969595.1 of Neckera pumila. Lineage (NCBI taxonomy): Eukaryota > Viridiplantae > Streptophyta > Bryopsida > Hypnales > Neckeraceae > Neckera > Neckera pumila. The sequence continues at coordinate 27,491,285 of OZ018409.1, forward strand.
GCACTATGGACACACAAAGGAATTCAACACGGTGAAGAAGGGGAAACATTCGGTGACTCTTGCTGGCCCTAGGTCGGAGGATGCAGCTCTGCCAACATCAGAGATTCCTATTGTGGATACTGAGGACTCCCACGGCAAGCAAGCCTATCCAGTCTTGTAAATTTCTAAACTTGATGAGCAGGCTACGATGTTCAAAATTGCCATGAAAGGCAACTGCCGTGTCTCCATGCAAGGAGATCTACCATTGAATCCATTGACTCGTTTGTGGCGTCGCATTGAAGCAAACAGCCTGCTTCGGCATAAGTTGTCGGAGTACTTCAAGATTGCAGAGTTAGCCGTCGTGACTGTTCTCGGGAGCATTGAAGATGAGAGGACATTCAGCACGTTGAACTTCATGAAGAATAAGTTGCGCAATCGGTTGTTGACTCATCTCCCAGTTGTTGTGGGGATGCACGCCCAAGACTTCTTCGGCTTATCTGATTTCCCATATGACGCTGCGTACGAGGAGTGGAGGTCAAAGTCCCGAAAAGAAGACTAGTAACTGTGGAGGGTCCGACAAGTGCAAGTCTACAGATGGGAAGTGGAAATATGTCCATCTAATTTTGGAGTTGTGGCCTTGTGGAATGTGCACTGTGCAGGTATCCTAAATCCGTCGATGATGATGAAATTTTGGACCAGTCCGACGGCTGTTGGACTGCCGCCAGATGAACCCAGTTCACCAATCACCAACTCCAGATTCCCGAACCCTCCGCAGGCTGTCATTGGTTTGTCTGCCTTCAAGTCCTAATTTTGGGTTGTTATTTTCAACTTTCTTGCATGCGTTTGATCAGTTGTGGTACTTGTGGAATCCTGTCCTTGCTTAACGTCTGTGCGTAGAGATAATTGGTGTAGGTTCTGGCTTGTATTAGTTAGCATTATATTAGTATTGTGAGCTTTCAGCACAAGTATCAGAAGCATCGTTTCCTTGATTGCTTGTATGGTCTGCATTTTGATTGTGCATGGTCTGTATTTTGATTGTGTTGGCTCTTTCATGACCACCCTAAATCACAACAGATTTCTGTGTGTTCTAGTTTGCTATGTAGACATTGCTTAATGTTTGTGATTTCTATCTCTATTGGTTTTTTGCTTTCATTTATGACTTACGGAAGAGAGGGCAAGGTGAATACGGTGAACATGGTGAACAAGGTGATTGGTGAATTGGGTCTGAGACAAATTTGAAGCCAATAGCAAAGCCCTAAGCCTTTACAGTAGTGTATTATTAGGTTTTGTATTATTAGGTGTAGTTAGGTTGCATTATTAGATTACAATTTTGAAATTTAGTTTGAATTCTAGCAACGTTAGGATAGTTTTAGGTGGTGTGCTTTGAATTGCACTATTGTAAATGCTTGTAATTGAAATACTAAACGTGACTTTGCACTTTCCTTGTGTTGCCACATTTCTCCTTAGTTTTGATTTACATCGCCGAGGTGTCACCTACTGTAGAGCATTTTCTTTTTCTTTTGGAGCCACCTATCTGCTTTTAATAACTGAGTGGGGCCAATACTCTTCGCTAAGCTTTCTTTATATATAGCCAGCCTTTCGGTCTAAAAACTTTAGGTGTGGCCACCCAGACTTTATTTTTAAAAAGTTAAAAAAAACACTGATATGTATATGTATATGTATATGTATATATATGTATTTTAAAAAGACATTCAAATTTTCTTTTAAAAAATTGTACTCCAATCTGGCAGACAGTTTGTTGTGTTGGAATATAATGGTTTTTTAATTCAAAAAAAAGTTCAAAAGAGCAATTAATTTTATTTACCAGATGGCGCTTTGGATTTGAGGAGCCATTTATTGTTGCCAAAGGTACCCTCCCTCTATTCATTTTAGGAAGTATTTGAATTGGAATTATAAATAAATAAAAATTCTTTCAAAAAAAATATTTGTTTATTTAGTAGATGTCTTCTCAAATCCAAGGAATCATTTCTTATAGCCAAAATCATCCTCTTTTTATTGATTTTAGGATACTTGAACTGCAATTTTTTTCTAAATTAAAAATGTTATGTAAAAATTTAATCTATTTGATACATAGCTCTTTAGATTCTGAGAGCCATTTCTTGATGCCAAAAGATCCTCCTTCTATTGATTGAGGGAGGGGATGTTTGAAGGTCTTTGGTTCTTTATGGGGTCCATTCAAGCCAAAGGGAGGCTCCTCAACGCCAAAGAGCTCTTTTTTAGTGCCAAAAGGCTCTCCCTTAGTTTTTTTTGGTATGTCATTAGATGGATTCTTGGTGCTATAAAAGGCTTCTCTTGATGTAAGGAGACATTTTTTTGTGCCAAAAGACTCTTCCTTAATTCTTTTGGTATATCATTAGATAGACTCTTGGTGCCATAGAGGTCTCTTCATATCCGAGAAGCCATTTTGTGGTGCCAAAGGCAAGGGTGCTAAAGTATGTGGGGAGAGGTGGCCGTTTAATTTTTAGAAAAGCTTATAAATTTTTAAAAACAAAGTACTATATGATGCCTATGTTTGTGGTTTATGGTAAAATTATATGGTTATAAACAAGTTTCAAGAAGATGAATTTGTTGAAGATGACTTTGTTGGATGAAATATATCTGTTGGTTATTGCATTAGATGATAGATGACTATTGGATGAGGCTAAAAATTCAGTTGTTTAAGACAAGGATTGATATCCAAGTACATTAGATTAACCCCTAAAGTTCCTTGACTATGTTTTCACCAAAAATGCTCCTGTCATTTATAGTACAAGTACCAAATTTTAGGAAAAAAACAGTTGTGAATGCATGTGACCATAGGATCTTGTAGTAAGCTGGTTTAGAAAGATGTGGAAAAAATTTCAAACATTTCCACCATGTGGATTGAAAGATAAGAGTGTTTGAAATCACAAAAATATTTTTTTTGGCCTTGCAAAAATCAAGCAGTTGCACTTCACAAACTCGGTTTTCTATAAAAAAAAAAAAAGATGTCCAAAATGGTGGTGCTTCTTTGAATTCATTTTTGTAGAAAAGTTGGCTACATGCTTAAAAAATTGCACATCATTTGAAATTTTACAACATAAAGGAAAAGAATAGTAAATAGAAAGAAGTAGAGAAGGATTCAAAATACATAAATTGTTAAGAATTTTATTATGGAATTGAAAAATGCCAATCCCAAAGATTGTTGTAATAAATAATGTAAATCCTATAATTTTATTTTTTTCCAAAAATATTGAAAGTTGAATTAAATAAAGGACTTCAAAGTTTGTTTTAGAGTACATAATCCATAAGTGTGCAAACTATAACTCCTCATAACTTTCATCTCATTGATTTATATATAAATCTTGAAAACCAATTTCAAATTTTTGTTTATAAAAAAAGTGATTTTTTTATTCCTCAAACTGCCCGAAGAAAAAAAATACATATCATACTATAACTTTTTACCATGTAGTCAAAAGTTACAAAAATTATTTAACCTTAAAAGAAAAAACTTGTCCCATATTGTATGAAAACTTAAAAAAATAAAAATAAAAATTCTATTTGTCATGAGGTGCCCAAAATTGCTAGATTGCCAAAAAAAACACAGCTTGGTCTATTAGGGGTTAAAGGTAGAGAGACTTTCGGAAACTAGAGACTTGTATTTACATGGCATTATGAAACCATTTCAAGGAAGGTACTAATTCCAATTCAATTTATAATTCCTTTCAAGTATTTCTAAAGTCAAAGGTTGACCAAATTTATTCCTATGCTAACAACAACGTTTACAAGTTCTAATTACATGTTGTCACCTAAGAAAATTGAGATTTTGGTAGTGAGGGTTGCTATTATGTGAGCACAGGAGTAAGAGCCCATGAGTCTAGAATACTACACACTTGTATTATAGGTGTATATACTGTAGAAACCGTCTATGATTATAGAGTATATATGTTACAAATATTCATATTATAGGTGTTTATGATACATACACCTTCTATAGTATATAGTATTTATATAATAGATACCTATATTGTAGGCTCAATGCTCACAAGCTCCCATTCTTAGGCTCACATACTAGCACTGTTGTTTTGGTAGTTGAGAGAAATTATAGATTCAATCCACACAAACTCCAATTAGCTATGAGCCAAAATCTTGACTTTTTCACATTGTATATTAGTGTATGGAACCTCAATCATGTGTGTTGACCCCTAAAGTCACTGCGAGGCACTTTTGGGATTTTGGATAGGCATGTGTGATTTCAATTTTTGACATAATTTTCTTAAATTTGTTTTGAAGTGAAATCACATTACACTAAAAATGATATTTAGTGTTGGCAACACTAATTATGAACCTTGACACTAAATATCATAAGTAAGTAACACTAAATCTAATTTCTAACACTAAATATGCTCTATGGTAAATCTGAAATCTGAAAAGGTTTACATTTAGTGTTAGAACACATTAAAAAAATGAACTTGCAAAGGAAGCGGAGGCGGCGCATTGAAGTCCAACACAACACTAAATCCGCTACAATTCAGATTTAGTGTTGTGGCTGGTAGGGGGGTAAAACACTAAATGTCATACTACACTAAATATCATTTTTAGTGTAGTTTCTAGAAAATATAATTTTTATTTCAATCATTGCCTAGGAGCAAAAGTTATACTACTCTAATTCCATAAAGCAATTCAAGGGTAGCCAAAAAAATCTTTAAAAAATTGTATTTTTAAATTTTAGATTTTTTTTCTTAGATTATGTTTTTGTCTACATGTGAAGCTTTGATTCATTCTATTTGGACTAGTGATGAAAAAGTTATACACAACCTTATTTTTTGGGCAATCAAATCATTTTTAAAAAAAAGTCATTTTTGAATGCAACTTTAATCATTTTTCCAAAAAAAATTGTTGGACAAGGTTAAATTTGTTTTCCAAAACAACCTCACCATTGGAGTTATTGTGTTTCAATTCCATCTTAGCGCTATTAATGATTTATTTTTTCGTTCCATCATGAATCTTCTTCTTAAGATTTTTTCCTTGGAATTTTTTACTAGCCTCTCAATTTTATTTTTCAAAATTCAAAATTAGATATTTAAAATTACATAGTGCAAAAAATTAATTTAAGAAGATTCAGAGGCAAAAAAGCTAGGCGAGCCAAGTAACAAAAAACTTGTTTTCTTAAATACTTTAAATGCAAATATATCTTTCAATCTTCATGTTTAAAGTTTTTGAAATTTCTCCCATACGTTTTTATAATAGTCTAATGCATGATCCTAGTTAGATATGGAAAAAACTAATATTATAATTGTTTTGCTTTTTGGAATAGAAACAACAATTTTGAGTGTTTTTTGATGAAAAAATGGCCTTGGGACTTTAGAAGTTAAGCCCCCACTTAGAATGTATAAAATTTACCACATACAAATCTAACATTCAAGTAGTATTTTCAAAAGAATATATTTTTTAAAGATAAATGATAGAAGAATCTTGTTATAGAAAATAAAATAGTTTTTTTTATAGAAGGACTAAAGATTCAAGGATCCTTGATTCCTTGCAGGAAGTAGCGTACTTATGCAATAAGGTTACATGATGCAACCCAATCCTCTTCTTGCTCTTTTTGTATGGGTCTTCAAATTTTTTTCATGCATCTTTCTAGATTTTTCTCATTTTTGCATTGAGCTTCTACCGGAATTTCTTTGTCTTTTCTTCATCTTTATAAAGTTTATGGACATTGGTTAAATAGTATTAGAAACATGGTCTGCTCAATTTAAGCTTTAAGGCCCCCACTTGGTCTAGTTTGTCATTAGTTGGAACTAAATGAATATTTATGGGGTCCAAACATTCCTAGATAAAAACAAGAGTAGTTGAAATACTAAGATTAAGCTTAAATACTATATATAACAAGGAAAAAATAATTTTGAGTGGATGTTTGAAGGATGCCATGTTAATATACACAACAATGCATCACCTCCTTTGTGGTCATTAGATGACATTTGAAGGCATTGGGAGACCGTGAGTTCTCGGAGGATTCCTTGCATTTTCAAACTGCGGTAACACAATTGTAGCAGCTGGTTGATGTGGTCGGCGCTGTGCCACGTCATTTTTGAAAGAAGAAAAATTTGAAAAAAAAAAAATCCAACAGCCTGTATCGCAGTTCATAGAATTGGGCTAGATTTGGTAACGGACCTAAAACGGCCTTCCAATGCCCTCCAATGTCATCTAATGGTTTTACAAAAGGAATGGCATTATCTAAGAGTAATTGGAATTATTGCTGAGAAAAGATAAAAAAAAATAGTACATATGATCCCAAAGGATATGTTCACAATTAGAAAAGCCAATTTACGTGAGGACTTTAATGAAAAAATTTAAAGGGCAATTTTTCCATTATTTCATTTTCAAACCATTTATGAATGTCATTAGTTTTATTCCTATGAATTTAAATATTTATATATCAACTTCTATGAATATTCTCTACTTTTGATATTTAAAAAAAACATTTTTACATGTTTAAGGGACATAGGGACTATACTATTGAGTTTCAAACATCTTTTTTTTAGAAAAAAATATTTTTTTGATTCAAAGTAAATACATAGTGTGCATCTTGCATTAATGAAGGGCTTAGTGATATTTATTTTGAAAGAGTGTGAAAATAAAATTGTATATATAAAGTAGAAAAATATATCTTTAGATGTACTTTACTAGATAAAGAAGTCAAATTTAGAGATGATATTCTGGGAGAAAATGTTCATTTCAAAATATTGGAGGGATAAAGTGTAATAAAATTTGATATTTGATACATTTTATAGGCATTCAGGCTTAATTTTCAAGAAATATTTTCATTCTATTGTACTTTAGTACTTTAAAAAATACAAAAGGTACTCATTTGTAAATGGACTTGTTGGCACTAAAAAGGGTCCCTAGGTTCCAAGAGCCCCTCCCTTGCCACCTCAAGCCTTTCACAAAGAACTAAAAGTTTTTGAAATGATACCCCAATTTTTTTGAGGGAAGGTCCATTGGCACCAAAGGTACATCTCAAACTTAAGGGAGGACAATTTTTTAGCAGATATTGTATTGAAGTCGTGAATTCATGCCTACGTACTATAATCGTACATATTATGTGTATTTTTTCACATTGAATCAGTGTTGTTAAAATCTTTATTAAAAGTGTACAATTTATGTACTATAATTATACAAATGTGGTATCCAAAATGCACCTAAACTGTATTGATATTACAACAATCATACATTATTGATAGACATTGTTTACGCACTGATTCAGTGCGTAAAAAGACACATAATATGTATGATTATAGTACGTAGGTATGAATTCACGACTTCAGTGTTGTATTTGTACAAACCTATGAACCTTATAAATTAGAGATGTAGGTTCCAAGGATCCAAAAAGACTCTCCCATTGCATTAGAAGCCCTTAATAAAAAACCAATCATCATTCTAAGGACGACCAAAAAAATTTAAAGATAGATTGTTTAAGCACCAAGGGAGGTTCCTGGGATCCAAGAGACCCTCCCATAGCACCAATAGACCGTAACAAAGAACCACGAGTCTCTCAAATGACACCCAAAAAATTAAGAAAGAGTCACTTGGTACCAAAAATGGCTCCTCTAATCCGAAAAGCCTTCCCTTTGGCTCCCAAGGACCTTAACAAAGAACCAAAAGTTCTTCTAATGACAAGCCTAGAAAAATTAACGGAGATTTTTTGGGCACTATGTTATGGTTTTTAGGATCCAAACAATCCTTTTATGGCACAAAGAGACCTCAATAAACAACCAAAGGGTTGCTCAAAATGACATCCAAAAAAATTAAGGGAGAATCCTTTGGCACAAATAATGCTAATGCATGAGCGCAAAAATGTGAGCCTACAAGCCTTGAATCTAATCGTATATAAAGTGGGTACGCCCAAAACTGTCATGAATTGAGTTGTAGGTAATTTGAAGGCTAAATAGTTAACCCCTAAAGTACCAAGGCCTTTTTCTTGCCAAAAATTCTCAAAATTTCCATTTTTAGAGCAAAGAGTAAAAAAATTTAATAATTGTTTTTTTTGCACATCTAACCATAGGATCTTATACTTAACTAGTATGAGAGTGTGTGGAAAAAATTTCAGAATTTTTGACGGCACAAATTGCAAGATATCTACGTTTGAAGTGAAAAAAACAAGTTTTTCAACACATTGCGGTGACTTTGAACATTTTTAACTTAAATTTTTTGCACTACAGAGTTTTGAGCTTTAAACCTTTCTAGTGGAGAATTGCGTTGAGAGTCTAGGAAAAAAAACAAATTCAAAAAAACTTAATGTTCATTCTTGAAAAAATTATTAAGTAGAAGTAGGTACAAAATAGAAGGAAAATCTAAAATATTGATATCTTTTAGATGGATTTAAAATGCACTAATCCCAAAGGTGAGATTGTTGTAGCACAAAAACTAAACCAGGTGGAATTTTTTTCTTAAACTGAAAAAACAGCATTCCAAAATGAATCCTACAAGTTATTTTTTTCAAAAAGATGCTCTAATTGCCCAAAAAACAAGATTGTCTATAACATTCTCATAAAAAATCCAAATGAAATGAAACAAAGCTTTTCAAATAGACAAAAATATAATCTATAAGGAAAAAAAATTAAATAAAAAAAATTAATTTTTTTGCAAATTTTTTTTGTTGCCCCCTCTCCCCTGTTTTGAGCTTAATTGGGCATAACTTTTGTTCCCGGGCACCCATTGAAAAAAAATTATATTCCCACAAAGCTTATCAGTTTTTCCATCTCCAAAAAAAGTTTTAGGAAATCATGACAAAAATTCAGCCCGTAGGTACCTGCCCAAAATCCCATTTGTCTCCCGAAGGGACAATGGTCCTTTAGGGGTTAATAATAAAAACAAGACAACAAAGAGATGTGTAGAAAAAGAAGAAATGCACAATCAATTTTCTGATTCTAGCAAATATGAAATCACGGTAGGGGTACAAAGTTTGAAAGTAGAGAGATTAACCCCTAAAGGACCAACATGCATTTTTTGGCTATATAGAAATTTTAGGTAGGTACATGTGACTAAAAATTTCCAAATTTTTGACCCAAATTTTAATAGAAGGTGGGGACAAGGAATATCTTTCATATGCACTAAGTTTCATAAAATTTGGGAATATGAATAAAAAATTATGGCCTAATATATATTTTTTTTCATACATGGGCAGTCGGGACAAATTTAAAAAATCATTGTTTTTCAAAATAAAAATTTGAAATTGGTTTTCAAGAGTTATATACACATGGAAAGCTTTGAATATTTTATTTTGGATCAAAAGTTATGAGGATTTTTTGTTTGCGGGCAGATATGGATTCTCTACTCTAAAATAAGTTTTGGAGTCCTTTATTTTACTCAATTTTCAAGTTTTTTTGAAACACAAAATTATAGGATGTAGATTGTTTATTACAACATTGCAACCATTAAGGTTGACATTTTCAATTCCATAATTAAATTCTTAACAATTTAGTATTTTGAATCATTCTCTACTTCTTTTTACTTACTATTTTTTTCCTATATGTTGTACAATTCCAAATGATGTGAAATTTTTCAAGCATATAGCCAACTTGTTTAGAAAAAGGAATCCAAAGAAGCACGACCATTTTGGACATTTTTTCATAGAAAAGTGAGTTTGTAAAGTGCAACTGCCTTGTTTTTTGCAAGACCAAAAAAATGATTTCAATTAATTTGAATATTTACATATTTTGCAATCCATGCGGTAGAAAGTTCTGAAATATTCTCAAGTCAAGATGTTCTCAAGTCAACATACTATAAGATTCTACGGTTATATCTATCAAAAAAAATCTTCAAAAATTTGGTAGTTGTAATAAAATGGCAATTTTTAGGCGTTTTCAGTGAAAATATAGTCATAGAACTCTAGGGGTTAAAACAGCTCATAGGCAGTTTTCAAAATGACTAGCCACATTCAAAAGCCTCATCCTCCCAAGGTGTCAAAAGTAATATCTATCAAGCTAAAATCGTGTCATAAATATTAAAAAAATATGCAAGCTTGTAAAGTAATAAGCCAATCTTAATGCAACAAGCAACAATCCATTCAAATTGCAATTTACATTAAGAGCTGTCAGAGATTTAAATCCTCCTATTGTGTGAGAGTTGAAGCCTTGTATTCAATTATAATAACACTGATGTAACAAAAGCCGCTAGATTTCACTCATTGACAATTTCCAGTAGGTACTTACACTACTTGGGAGCTTATTTTTGGATGTGGTTCATTAGGAAAAATTTCAGCCCTCTAGAAGGCCGTGCGTTCTGCACCCGCTTGGTGCAATTATGGAAAAAAATCAAAATAATTTTTTATTTTTTATTTTTTATTTTAATTTTAAAAAATTGGATGTTGATGTGGCACTAGTAGTAGCCATGTCAAATTTTAATTTTAATATTTTTTTTCCAAAAAAAATGTGTTTTTATTCATTCTAAAATTGCACCAAAGGGATCCCTTAAATCAATTCCTTAGCGACTTCTGGAGGGCTGAAAATTTTCCTAATGTAAGGCACAATGCGATTTTGGAGATACCCACCATATGTACTTACAACCATTTGAGGAATTAGCATCTAAGTCAAGAACCTATGAGCCCACGAGCCTTGGAGTCTATATTATAGACATCTTCTACATTTATAAGTGTCTACGTTACAGGATCCTAGGTTATAAGTTCTTTCCATGTTATAGTGTATCTATGTTTTAGACACATATGTTATAAACATCTTCAAATGACTAGAAGTACTCCCTCCGTCCCAAAATGATCTTCTTGTTGAACAAAATGCTTTGGATTAAGTTAAAAATAACTTTTTTTCAAAAAAAAATTGAGCTTTAAGTAGAATTTGGTGCTCTCCTATCACCCAAAAATTTTGAGTTTGTAAGTCCTTTCCAAAATGTTGTTTTAGGGTACCCAAAAGTGGAATTTTTGAGACATTTGTGAAGAACACCGCTGGCCACACAATTGCTGCATCAGAACTGGAATCCATTGGTCAATTTGTATGTAATAAGAATAGAAAAAGTGGACCAGCACTTTGGGGCCAGCACTAAGCTCTCACCATATGGTTCCATACCATGTGGACATCAACAATTGACTTACGACCTCATTAGTGAAAGCTGCCATATGGGGTCCAGTCATCTCAACAATGCATGCTTTAATAAATACAAATTCAAGATTTTTGATTGGAGTTTCTTTATGTCATTTCAAGAATTGTCACCCACCCCAAAACTCCTTCTTTCCATGTTCCTTCCATGCACCCAGAAGATCATTATGAGACAAAAAATGAAGGGGAATCGGAAGATCATTTTGGGACAGCGGGAGTACATACCTACAACAACTAGGTTCAAGACTCATAGACTCACGTCTTTGTGCTTCCGCACTGACTTGTGGCATTGTTGTTGGGAAGAGCTCCCTCCCCACAGTCCAGTTCTCCAGAAGTGATGCCCGCAATTGGCAGACAGTAACCAATCCCTGAGGGCCCTGAGCCTAGTGGAGGAAAGCAAGCCATTGAAAATGCTAAAGGAGGGAACCTGGAAGTCTGCATCCAGTGGCCAGCCCCCAACTGAATGATCGCTTCTTCTAAAGTGACAACCGGTCCCATATTGAATCTACTTTGGTTATCATTCCAGCTCAATACATCCTTATCAATTATGCCATTGACTGAAGTTGGGGAAATAAAGCGGAAAGAACAAATTCTTGCCATCTTTGGGGGCTTTTAAAATCATTTTGGAAAAGGAGTTTTTCTACAAAGGAATCATACAAGATGATAACTTAAGTTATCTATGCTCAGTCATCAGTAGACACAGTAGACAGAGGAGAACTTTGTTGCAAAGAATTGCCACTGATGCAGATACTTGCCCACCCTCCCCTTTGTTAATTTATTAGTTTCCCTCCCCTTTGTGGTTCCATTGGATGGTAGGATAGAGCTACTGGAACATAGTGTTTTGCACATGAAGCTGTGTTGCCGCCCGCATCTTTCCTTTATAGTCCACTCTCCCCTGAAATGTGCAGGAAAGGCAATTTGAAACAAACCAATGCAGGAAAACTCAACCCTGAAGAAGAGGGGAATGATGATGACGATGATGATGAGGGTTTTTTGGAAGTGAGGAAAACTTCATCTGCCAGGGTGGCTGGGCCTCATGGAGATATTAGGTAGCAATGAGCAGCAATCAATCCAAAGGAACAACATCCATGGAAATGTTACTGAATAGGATTCTCACTTACTAGGGTTCAGAGTTAGACACATAGCGTAAGTGTAAACCACTCCCAGGAAATCACCCACTCATTTTCTGAGACGGTTATGGGGCGCAATGAGTCCGTAATGCCGGATTACGCGGGCAAAACCCATTGTAATCAAGCATTACGAATTTTGCATCCAACTGCAATTTTTCATCCAATTTTGACTTTCTTTTGCTCGTGATTTATGTCAAGACAATACCAATCATCATCAGACATTGCCCTACACTAAAAACTACTTGCATTTATTAATGATGCACATTATATCTACAAGCATGAATCTACACAAAATAGTGAAATTAGGTTGCCTTGTCAATTAGGTTGCCTTACCTGAAATAAATTACCTCATGGATCAATGCTTGTCACATGTTATTTTGGATTGTGTGATCACCTTAGTTCGAAATTAGTCTGATCGGAGATTCCTCCTTTGAGGATGGTTGTTCCTCAGTCCCCACTTCCCCATGCTTTGACTTGACAATGGTGTATTCCTGGCTCTAAACTGCACGGGACTGGCTGACACTTTCAAAAAAACTTATTTATATTTTTGTCTTGATGCATTTCAGTACCTCTAAGTGGACATCTGTAGTATGAATGATGAAATATCTACGTAACTTAAACCAGTTAGATGAAATTGACATGAATACACAGATTTGTGCAAAAAATCAAGAAAATTGATTTACAGGTCAACAGGGTTAAAAGAAGCAACCACAACACGGCAGTGAAGCACAACAGAGGAAAAAGGAAAAATATCCACCAGAGACTAAGTCTCTACACAAAATAGTGAAATTAGGTTGCCCTAGACTATAGTTGACCATGTCTGAAAGTGTTAGATATGAGAAATTAGTGTGCGGCAACCTAATTTCACTATTTTGTGTAGGTTCAGTGTAAGGTAACAGGTTCTGAAATCGTCCACCCTACTCAAATGTACATTCCTTGTACATGTTGTTTTTTCATAGCCTTTAGCAGTGTACAAACAGTGTACATTTTAGGGGGTGGGCAATTTAAGAGCCCTATGCTACTTCAACTTAAAAATTTCATAACTAATTCCAGAAAGCTCCAAAAAATGTGAAACGACTTGGGTTAGATGCCAATTCTTCTTGTCTTTCAAGGAAAACTTACTAAAAATTATTTCAAGAAGATCTTGCCTCCCAAAAATTCACTTTCAACTCTTAACCCCTAAAGTTTCATGACTATGTAATCACCAAAAATGCTCCAAAACTGCCATTTCTAATACAACTACCAAATTTTTGGAAAAAAACAATTTTTGACACATGTAACCATAGGATCTTGTAGTATGATGTTTTGAAAACATGTGGTAAAAATTTCAGAAAATTCCACAGTGTGGATTATAAGATATAAGCATTCAAAGTCTTGAAAACCATTTTTTCAATCTTGTGAAAAACCGGGCAGCAACTGCAAAAAACCGGGCAGCAACTGCGAAAAACCGGGCAAGCTCAATTTTCAATGAAAAAATGGCGATAAAGGTTGTGCTTCTTTGACTTCAGTTTCCTAAACAAGTTGTCTATATGCTTGAAAAATTTCACATCATTTGGAATAGTACAACATATAGGAAAAAAATAGTAAGTAGAAAGAAGTAGAAAATGATTCAAAATACTAAATTGTTAAAAATTTAACCATGGAATTTAAAATGCCAATCCCAGCAATTGTAATATTGTTATAATCAATCTACATCCTAGGATTTTATTTTTTTCCAAAAATATTGAAAATTGAGTTAAATAAACGACTTTAAAGTTTTTTTAGAGTAGAGAATCCATAACTGCCCGCAATTCAAAAAACCTCATAACTTTTGACTCATTGATTGAAATGGAATGACTCAAAGCTTTTTAAATGTATATAAATGTAGAGAACCAATTTCAAAAAAAAATTCCGGAAAAAATGATTTTTTCTGATCTGTCCAAACTACCCAGTTACAAAAAAAAGTAACATATTAGGTCACAACTTTTGACTTGTATTTGAAATGTCATGAAACTTGGTACACGTGAAGATATTCCTTGCTTCCACCTTCTATTAAAATTTCAACCTCAAATATGGATATCTCTAGTCACACGTACCTGCCCAAGTTTTCTATAGGGCCAAAAAACGTATGTTGGTCCTTTAGGGGTTAAATGGGCAATTCTGGACCTGTTACCTCTCTGTTTCCCCTTGCAATGGAAATTGTCCGGTTGTTGTAAAAAAAAATTCACAACAGAGAAACCCTAATAATGCTTGACAAATAAGGGCAGACAAGCGGCCTTCCTTACCTGTAGATTTTTGAGTGACCTAATTCAGGTTGTATTCAAAAGATACAATATTGTGAAAGTTTATGAACGCTTATGTCTTGTAGCCCTAATTGTTTGATCCATTTTACTTTGGTAATTATCTCTTCCAAGGGCATTTACTTGTTTCAAAGGTTATGCTAAGCATTCTTCTATCAATGATGAGAGTTCAAGTCTCCTTAAATCCAAAACTTTTCTTTTCTTGAGTTTTTATTGTATTTTTACTTTTGTTTTTAATGTTTTTAAAATTTAATAAATTAATAAATTTATACATAAATTTAAATTCTTCAACTTTCATTGGTTGATCTTGAAAATTTGTGGTAATTTGTGGTAGTATGAATGGCTATTTAAAGCCCAAATGAAGCTAAAGGCTAGACAAAGTGGCTTGAAAAAGCATCTTGGGAGTGTGTTTTTGTATTGGTTTCTTTACAATGTCATTTATGATAGCTATCATAAAAAATATATGAAGTATAAAATTACATTTTAGAATATATGAGCATAATTGGATTCGTCAATTGAATTCGCAAATAATATATCAAAATTCAAATACATTCTTATGAAGTCAGATTCAAATGAAAGATTTCAAAATTTTGGCATAGGATTTGGAAATGTACCACTTTGTAGAAAATATACTATTTTTCCAATCATTCAAGTGATGGGATCAAAAGTTATAATGCCCAAAGTTTTTTGGACAAAGGAGGGAGGGAGGGGGACTTTTAGCAAAATTTCGTAAAAATACTCTTTTACTTCTTAAATTTAGTAAGTGCGTAACTAATATGATTTAATAAGTGATGGTAATAAAATCTTTTGGTGGTGTAAAACTCTCACCTCAAGATAATTCAAATTAGTTCACCCTCTCAAACAAGGCATGCACTAATAAAGATCAATTATTTTTTGATTTCAAACACTATAATCTTGCAATCTACACTGCAAAATTTTCAAAAAGAGTATTGTACTCCCATTGTAGTCTTGAACAATTTTATATGAATCAATTTTCAAAAAGATTTTCTAATCCATTCATGCTCAATGCATAAAAAAAATGGAAATATTTAACAAATTTATACCCAAAACATAATCCTTTTAGGAATTAAGTTGTGTTTTTATTCTACTGAACTTCTTAGTAAAAGAATACTCATAAATTAATATGCCTAAGGTAAAAGCCTCCATTCCTAACCCTGTACCCTAAACCAATCTTGAAAGTATACAGATATAGGAAGTATAAAATTGTACAGTTTGTATGTATGAATGCAAAAAATGGATTGGTATACACCATATATTGAACTTTACAAATTCCTAGCATATTCATATATATGGAGAAAATTATCATTTTTTATTTATTTTCAAATTTATGGTTTTCAATTGCCAATGAATAAAAAATAATCCCATGTGTTGATTGCACCTCAAAGTATGAAGAATTCTTTAACCCACAAAAGACACGAGCCCCCATATTAAGGTAGTCACTAAAATACTTTCATTATTGAATTAATAAGGTAGTCTACTCTAAAAGTGACTATTTTCTTCAAATTAACCCCATAATTAGCTCTGAAATGGATAGGAGGTGGTTCCTTAAATCAACCTCTTTAGCCATTGAGTGGATCAAGGATACACTGTTATTTATTGTTAGAGCCAATCATTCTCCTCGGTTTCCCTATAGCTCTTTACAAGTTGCAAGGAAACAAATTTTGGAAGACCTACAATCACAAATAGATGTATACAATAGAAATCTTAAAAAATTCATAAGTAAATCAATGATGCTTCAAAAAATATGAAAATCACTTTTGTTACATGCTACTTCTATTTTTCTCTGTCAGAAAAATGATCTAAAAATCTTCTTATCCATGGAAGCCCATGAAAATTGCGCACCAACCTTTAAATGGTTGTTTTCATAACAAATTACGTTACATGCATTCTTTGCTTCTATAGTTACTAGTGAAATCATCCATCAAATCCCCTTTCAATAGAAATCGTCTATGTGTTTCCAAATTAAAAAAAAAAAAAAAATCCATCAAACCTTTTAGGTCCTCAACATTCTTATAGAATTAAAGTGTTGGTCATAGATACTTCCACCTTACAGCAAATCACAGGACAGAAACCACGACCAGTGAGTTACTTGATACAACCGAGTGAGAGGGAGCACTTGTGAATTGACAGAGGCTCAACATCATTAAGTTAGTGCCTTTTTAGTTACTTTTTCAAAAGTCATACAAATGGAGCCGATGTGGGGCCTTTCAAAAAGCAATTTACTAAAAGTGCAGAAAAGAGATAGTAATAGATTCCTTTAAAAGCACAGAAGCGGCAAACACGTGTCCTTCACAACAGTTAGTGAGTCATCATCGGGTAACCCTAAGTAGGGCCAGGGAGGATTGACCCCCATCCAAGGGTAATTGTAAAAAATTGCCCCTTATTTTGTGCCACGCTTTTTTGGTATTTCTTCAACTCACCAATCTAATATGGGGCATTTGTTTGCAATTTGAATTTAAAATTTTCAATTTTTTTCATGGGTGGCAACAAAGAAATTAAAGTGTTTTCCTCAAAAACAAGCTGCGGGTCAATTCACACTTGTAGCAACCCGAATGCTCAACAAGGAGCTTGTAAATTCGTAATGTATTTTTTGGATGCATATATGTTTATACTTTATATGAAAAACTTACTCCCAGTAGATAAATTCAACATTAATCCACAGAGGAAAAATGACTCTTGAAAGGGACAATCTGGATTGAAACACGTTAAATCCTGCATTTGAACTGGGACTCGCAGGGTGAAAACGCAGGAATTGGTGGGGGTAAAAGAAAAATCTTGCCCCTATTTTGAGCCGTGTCTAGGGTTAGGTGTTAACCTCTCCTAGTTAATTTGGGGCCTTTGATTGCAAATATGAATTCAGAATAAAAAAAAAATAATACATGAAAAATAAAAAATTCTTGCATTTTTTTGGGGGGTAAAATTCCTGCATTTTCACCCTGCGGGTCCTAGTTCAAATGCAGGATTTAACGTCCTGCAGGATTATCCTAATTCTCCATTATGTGTTTATGTGAATTTTAATCTAGATCATACCAATTTATTGAACGAGTAATTATTCACCCATACTAAATAACCATTTTGGTGTATCAATCTCACTTAGTTTGCTTGGAACCTAGTTGAGTGACTCTTGTTTTTGCTTTCTTGCGCTCTTAACCCCTAAAGGACCATTGTCCGTTTGGGGGACAAATGGGATTTCGGGCAGGTACTTACGGGCTGAAATTTTCTCCTGATTTCCTAAAACTTTTTGTGAACGTGAAGAATTGAGAGAGGTATGTGGAGGAGAAAAAATTGAAATTGGACCTTTGAGCGAGAAGTTATGCCATTTCTTGAAATGCGTGGGGACGAGGGGCAGCAAAAAATTTTGCAAAATTTTGAATTTTTTTTAAATATTTTTTTCTCATAGATTATATTTTTGTCTATCTGGAAAGCTTTTATTCATTTCATTTGGATTTGTTATGAGGAAGTTATAGACATTCTTGTTTTTTGGGCAGTTAGAGCATCTTCTTGGAAAAAATAACTTGTAGGATTCATTTTGGAATGCAATTTTTGTAATTTTTCAATTTTTTTTTGTAATGGTTTAGTTTACTTGCTAGAACAATCTCACCATTGGGATTAGTGCATTTTAATTCGATCTAAAATATATAAATATTTTAGATTTCCTTCTATCTTGTACCTACTTCTACTTAACAATTTTCTTAAGAATGCTAATTAAGTTTTTTTGAATTTTTTTTCGTAGACTCTCAACTCAATTCTCCACTAAAAAGATTTAAAGCTCAAAATAGTGTAGTGCAAAAATTCTAAGTTCTAAATGTTTAAAGTCAAAAAATCTGGTCCCGCAATGAACTGCAAAACTTGTTTTTTCCACTTTAAACGCAGATATCTTGCAATCTATGGGGTCAAAAATTCTGAAATTTTTTCAACATATTCTCATACTAGTTAGGTATATGATCCTACGATTAGATGTGCAAAAAAAACAATTTTTAAATTTTTTTACTCTTTGCTCTAGAAATGGTGGTTTTGAGAGTTTTTTGGCAGAAAAAAGGCCTTGGTCCTTTAGGGATTAATTGATGATTATTTTCCTTTCAAAATAGATAAATAAATAAATTTTAAGCAATATAGTGTGTATCAACATTGAGATGAAATACCAATACTTTTATACTAAGTAAATATATATTAATCTTTTCAATCTATTCAAGTGCTACAACCAAGTTAATGTATAGGATTGATTGGAGTGAATTGAGCCCCTCGTTCATCCCCGATTTAATCCTTGGGAAAACACAAGAACTTTTTATATGCAACACATGATTAAATTTGCATATTTGTAATCAACAACTTCAAATTAGTTATACAAAATATTGAAATTAGGTTGCCCCTCACTAATTTCTCGACATTCTACACTATATAAATATTTAATGTTATGTAGAAAGATGAAGTAATGCAAGAACCATGTGTGTTGCATGGGTTGGTGCAATGGTTCATGCCCGGGGTTAAAGATGCGTCTCCATGTGGACAAGCAAAGAATCACTGAGGTAATTTTTTGGAGTAAATTAGCCTGATTTCACTATTTTATGTAGGAGAGGTATAGAAGATAAATTAATCATAGTTTGTTTTTTACGTGCACCCTTGGAAGGCTTGGGGAAGACGAGCAAGGGGTCGGTTCACCCCGGCTATAAGATATAGCTTTAGGCTCCATGGATCTATGGCAACCCAGAAAACGGAGCAGCACTGGCTGTGTTTAATTTTTTCTCTGAAAGGCTGAGGTGCCACGACAGCAAAAGCGTGGCTCCATCCACAAGCACTCATGTCAAACATTGTCATTCGTCGGAAAATGGGAACATCCACTAAAGCAGCGCTCGCAATAGTAGCTGTCCCCTCCCAAATTTATTCTTATTTATTATTTTTATTTTCGGCATAGTTTATCCCTAGTTTGAAAAATATATATTTGCCCATGATTCCCTAAAGTAGGAGGTCCAAAAATGGACCACACAACAACTGATTTTCATTTTGGAGGAAGCTAAATTCCATGAAGCATTTTTCAATAATTTTCATCAAGAGGAAAAATGGAGTTGACATCTACCTAAGTTGTTTTGTATTTTTTTGGCCCTTCTTGAAACTAGTTACAAATTTTTGAAGTTGCAAAAAAACTCATTTTGATAGGCTCTAAAACCAATCACCTCCTCAAATGTAGACGACATGTACATTGAAGAGTGCCAAATGTGCCTTTGGAGCTTGTTCCATTTTAGAGCATGCTCCATTCTAGGACCTCCTACCTTAGTCCCTTTCACTCCTCTGACTTCAATTCGCATTTGGTTGGCCTTCAATGGTGGCCCTAAACCCTAAAAACCCTCATCACTAACGGCAGTTACTCGAAAGTATATTGATTTGTCTGATTAGTGAGGGGGTGGTGAGGGAGGGAGGAATTAGCAATAAGGTAGACATACCCAATACCAACGGCTAACCTAATAACACCCAAATGTAGGATTATATTCTATAATCAATGAAGGTCCTACATTTGGGTGGTATTAGGTCAGCGGTTGGTATTGGATACATCTACCTTAACCCCTAAAGGACCAACATATGTTTTTTGGCCGTATAGAAATTTGGGCAGGTACATGGGACTAGAGATATCTATATTTGAGGCTGAAATTTTAATAGAAGGTAGAGGCGAGGAATATCTTCATGTGTACCAAGTTTCATGACATTTTGAAATACGAGTCAAAAGTTGTGACCTGATTTGTTACTTTTTTTCGTAACCGGGCAGTTTGGGCAGATTAGAAAAAATCATTTTTTCCGGAACTTTTTTTTGAAATTGGTTCTCTACATTTATATATACTTAAAAAGCTTTGAATCACTCCATTTCAATCAATGAGTCAAAAGTTATGAGGGTTTTTGGTTTGCGGGCAGTTATGGATTCTCTACTCTAAAAAAAACTTTAAAGTTGTTTATTTAACTCAATTTTCAATATTTTAGAAATAAAATAAAATCCTAGGATGTAGATTGATTATTACAACATTACAACCGTTGGGATTGGCATTTTTAAATTCCATGATTAAATTTTTAACAATTTAGTATTTTGAGTCATTTTCTACTTCTTTCTACTTGCTATTTTTTTCCTATATGTTGTACAATTCCAAATGATGTGAAATTTTTCATGCATATGGACAACTTGTTTAGGAAACTGAATTCAAAGAAGCGCCACCTTTATTGGCATTTTTTCATTGAAAAGTGAGCTTGCAAAGTGCAGATGCCCGGTTTTTCGCAGGATTGAAAAAATGGGTTTTAAGACTTTGAATGCTTATATCTTATGATCCACAAGGTGAAATTTTTACCACGTGTTTTCAAAATATCATACTACAAGATCCTACGGTTACATGTGTCAAAAATTGTTTTTTTCCAAAAATTTGGTAGTTGTATTAGAAATGGCAGTTTTGGAGCGTTTTTGGTGATTACATAGTCATGAAACTTTAGGGGTTAAGAAGAAGATTTAATTGGCTTGAGGATTGAAAAGAGAAGGCTTTCATTACATCGACAAAAGCTACCTTGCTTGATATTATTATTTTTTCTCATCAATGGGAATTGTCCATTTGGTTTAAAAGAAAAGAAAAACTACCTTGAAGAAAGTTTGAGACCGTTTATGACCATTTACCAACGAATTTATAAATTTGGAAAATTTTACTTTCTAAAATATTTTTAGGGATTAATTTTAGTTGAAAGAGAAATGGAATTGGGAATTGGCCTCCAACCGTTTCATAATTTTGGACCTTCATGCAAATAGTTATATTATGAAATTGTATAGGGCAAACATCAAGGTAGAGGGAATTTTGACAAAAGAATATGCTGATGAGAAAGGTGAAGCCTGATAAATAATGCTTGTTTTTGGTCAATATTTTTACAACAAGAAGATTGACTGACGTGAATACTCGTCCAAAAATGGATGAAATATGTTATTGATGAATGAAAAATTTGTAATCACTGATTATGCGGATTTCACATGTCAAGGAAATGATTTACTCGCCCTTTGAATGGGACATTTATGAAGATAATATGAAGTTAAAATCACAAAAGGCTTGGAAAGCATCTCCACGTTGATACAATACATTCATTATTGTGACATTTAGGATGTAATTGGTACATTGTAGAGCTCGATCTGGACGTCCTTGTTAGAAGAAGCTTCCAAGTGGTTGCTCATAGAACTTTTTGGCCTACTTTAATTGAAAATAGAGTCACTTTTGTACGATGTTAACACCTACAACCAACCTTGTATCCATTCATGTACCCTAGACTTCCACTAAATGTGTCCTTGGACTTCCAATGTGTTTGTCAAACGTGTTATTAAACAGTCCCTTTAGTCAGTTGATTGTTGATTTTGTCAAATTTCGGTTTCAAGTCCACCTACATGCCATTTCAATGTTCTATAGAGATGCAACTTTGAAATTTACATATATCCGAAAAATATCCGAAATTTTTTTTTTTTTTTTGAAAATTCATGATTTTCAATTGCTAATACTATAAAAAAATATTACTTTTCTTTTAGGAAAAGGTGTCTCCAACTAAATTATTGTATGGTGAATTGCTTCTATTGACAGTTTTGGGTGTTTCCGGTGACTGTCTGCCAACGTGGTCTGCCACGTTGGTCAGAATCCACGTCGGATGGACGAGTGTCATCTGCCAGGCAGCCCTAGGGTCAGCCAGTGATTGCACATAATATCAGCTGCCGTTGGGGTGGTGTGCCCCACCAAGCTTGATTGGTCCGTTGCAATCATCCTCTCCATCAAGCGGAGTGGAGAGTTGTGGGCTTGTGGCGGAAGGGATGGTCCATTCCCGTTGGCTCTCTGGTTCGGAATTCATATGACTTCCGTCGGGGCATATTAATGCCAGATTGCTAGCATCTCAGCAGCTTCATTCCACTCCATCATTACTACCTCTACAAATATCCCATTTTCATACAAATTATTATAAAGATAAAATAAAATAAAATAGTCGAGTTGGCCCAACTCTATTGACATTCAACCTTCACTTGGTTAATGGTTAATGAGATACAGGATAAAACTTCCGCAAAAAAAACACAAAAATGAATAGGTAACTAGTTATTGGTTATCTTTTTGTACTCCCTCTAGTGTTAATTGTGGAGGGATAATGGTTGATTTCCACTTTTGAGTTGGAAATAGATATCAACGTCACTTTTAGTTAATTATTTTTTTACACAAATGAAACGGAATTGGAGAGGTAAAATACATGAACTGCTAACCACAAATAGCCTGGTTAGGACACCGCAAATAACAAAACCATAAAATCCAAAAACCCAACACGAGCACAATGGACAAGACGACAAGCAGGCATAGTGGACTACCGTGAAGCCCCTCTCATCTAATTGGTTGAAAAGTTGCTCATACTCGTTGAGGCTGCATTTCAGGCGGCTGGTAAACGAACTTCTTCATGGGGCCTGAACTCATCCAACTTTGTTGTTCATCAACCATCCGCACAAAAAAATCAAATCTACACATGGATCAAAGCACATTCAAAGGGACCATTGGAATTACTTTACTAGGACAGGACTTGAGTCCTTTTTTGAAATTTCAAAGCCATAAATTACTTTGACATTGTCAATTTTTTTAAACTTTATTGATGAATATTATTGCAATGCATTGCTTTAATAAGTTGGAGAAAAAGTTTTTTGGAAAAAATCCGTAAAGGGATCTAAATCATCAATTTTAGGGCTAAATTTAGTGTCTTTTTAACAATAAAGTACTTTAGATATTTTTATCCAAATTTTTTATACTACTTTAGAATACAACTATTAAAAATAAATTTATATCATTAAATCTTAACCTTAAAATAGTGTAATTTTTTAATGAATTAGTTGATTACTTACAAACTATTGATTTGTTCAAAAATCACACTTAAAACATTCAATTCTAAAAATAGCTTACATAGTGCACATAATGTGAATTTTATGTACATTTTTTGTTTTGACACAATCACCATTTGGATTATTTTTTATATAGAAAAGGGTGTTCACATCATTTTACTTCTAAATATTATAGGAAATATATAAACATTTAAAAGGTATAAAAAAAATCCTTTTCTATTCTATTGTATGATTACATATGCACATTATTTTTTTGGATTCAATCACATTATTATTCATTAGAAATTAGACTCCTTTTTGTCCATTGAAAAACCTAACATGCTGACATTTAAATTGCAATTGGAAGTTTAGTAAAGAATTTATGTTTTTTGGGTGAATTAAAACATGTTAGCATTAACATGACTTGAATTTTTAATAAAAAGGACAAAATTATTTATAATTAATAGATTAATATTAAAAAACAATAGATAAAAAGAAGTTACATTACAGATTTTAGTGGATCTGACCCCTTTTTGGGTCCATTTGAGTGTGACTTGACCCACATGTAATTGATAAATGCCACAAGCAACTCACCATGCACTCGCATCGAGCACAATTTCTTGCTGCACACATTGGTCCACTCCCTGCACCCGTAGTCCAAAAGCCCTCTCTAAAACTGACTCATCAGACATTCCAAGGACTACATTTGATTATTCCAAGGACCACGCTTAATTAATGTTACTATTAGTTAAATGAACAACATTAATTAATGAAAGAAACTAATAAGCTTCTCCAACATCTATCTAATGTATCAATCACAGATGGGACTATTCTAACCATGACAACTTAAGAATATGTGGAATTTAAGATTGCGTTTGATTTCAATGTTACTTCTCAAATTGATCTTGAAGATGACACAAAGGACACTATATTACCAACATCCAACAAAATAAAAAAAAACAATAAAGAAATTGAACTAGAAGCTGAACAACCTACTATAGCCGCATATAGTTCAATTTACGCAGCCCTAACAAATATCAAGTTATATTTAGGACAAAAATGTAGTTATATGAAGGTTGCTAGCATGTGAGCTTAGGATCTTTAGCCCATGAGCTTAGGAGCCTAAATACTTACATTATATATACCTTCCATGGTTGTAGATAATCCATGTTATAGGTGTCTATGTCATAAGCATCTTCTATAGTTGTAGGATACCTATACTATAAGCATGTATATTATAGACACCTTCAATGGTTGTAGAGTACCTATTTACATTTAGGCTCAAGGCTCACATTTCTAAGCTCAAATATAAGCATCGCTGGTCTCACTAATCCACTTTGACTCAATACTTTGTTAAATTTTATTATCTCTAGTCAATTACATAGAATATCTTTATAGTAGTTAGTTTATAATGACATAGCTTGGATATTGGTTATTTATTTATAAGTGAAAAGTGATATAGCCTCTATATGTCTAAAAATTATTTGTTAACTCATGTGTCCTAGTTCTATTTTTCAAAATTCCAATGCATAACTTTTAACCAAGTTTGATAGTTGGACTATAAATTATATATTGTTATTGGATAGTTGGATTTAATATTAAAATAATCAATAGAAACTATATTAATGATTAACATTGATAATACTAATAATAAAATAAAAATTACAAAAAATATTTTAAAAAATAGCCAAGTAAAAACATATACAACATACAATATACAACAATATACCATTGTAATTTATTAATGTACAAATAAAACATCTTTTTGGTCTCTAGAAAAATTCTATAACTTCTTTCCAACATCAAGGGCTTTAATTAATCTATTAATTAATCTTCTCTATAGTTCATGTGATTTCATGATCTTATTGGATAGTTTATAAAAATACTAAAAATTCAATAGAAAAGACTACTTCATTTTCTTAATTAATATGTATTTTTTGAGTATCACATATTCATAAATTTAATAAAACTATAATTTAAGAAATAACAAAATTCCTTTGTCAAATTTTGAGAGATCATAAGGGCCATTTGTCATCAACGTTTACAACATTTCTTAAACAAGACAATCAAATCTATAGAGTAGTAATGTTACAATTGTCTTCTTAAGCGTTATAATGTGTCACCACATGAATCATTTGAGCTTTGACCACCTTTTAAGTATTTTTTCATGCACAAAGCATTCAGTCACTAGTGGACGGCCAGCTCGACAGCCATTCTCTATAGCCACTTTTAACCCCTCAAGTCCCAAGGCCATTTTTTTGTCAAAAACCACTCAAAATTGCCATTTTGGCTGCGTTCATCGAAGAACACAAAAAAAAACATTTTTTTAGAATCTAACTATAGGATCTTGTACTTCACTTGTCAAAGATCATGCAATAAAAATTTCATGAAGTTTGACTATATATAGATTGAAAGATATTAGCATTCAAAGTTGAAAAAGAAAGTTTTTTTGAACATTGACTTGCAATTTCAGATGACTTTGACCACCATTTGTGGAATTTTTTTGCACTACAGACTTTGATTTTATAATTTTTTATGTTGAAGATGTAAGTTGAAAGTCTACAAAAAAATTCAAAAAAAAAACACTTGATTTTTATTCTTTAAAAAATTGTTAAGTAGAAAAAAGTCCAAGATTGAAAAAAAAACTAAATTGTTAGTAGCTCTTCGATGGGATTGAAATACAATAATTCCAATGGTGAGATTTTTTTAGCATGGAAATATAATATTCTCAAGAAAAAATTTGTAAAAAATTATGAAAATTGCATTCAGAAATAAATCCCACAAGTTGTTTTTTCAAAAAGATGTTTAGATTGCCCGAAAAACAAGATTGTCCATAACTTGCTCACTATTAGTCCAAATAAAATGAATCAAAGCTTCACATGTAAACAAAAATATAAAGTTTCAGAGAAAAAAAAAATTAAAATTTATTTTGACTTTTTGCAGAGTTTCATGTGCTACCTGCAGAGTTCAGTTTGAGGCTTTTTGTGGTATAACTTTTGCTCTCGGGCACCAATTGAAATAAAAATTATATTCCCAGAAAGCTAATCAGTTTTCCTATCTTATAGAAAAGTTTCATAAAGTTTCACTAAAAATTGAGCCTGTAGGTACCTGTCCAAAATCTGATTTGTCCCCCGAGGGGACAATGGGACTTTAAGGGTTAAGATTTCTTTGAATTCTTCAATCAAGCTCTAATACTAGTGCTACAATTTGTTGTGGACATTGTACACATTTTTTTCCACTTTATCCACAATCAAGTAAATAAAGGCTTTGAAGAGTCATTCTTGTACCTAATTATGGAGTAGATACAATACATATTAGAAGCAAACTGCAATACTTTCCTATTCTCCTTACAAAATCTAGATGCAAATAGGAAGAAAGGGCACTAAATTGCATTCATGAATTTTTCCTTGTTCTTTGTGTTCAATTTTGTGCACAATAGGGGATGGTGTATTGTAATGAAACCTCACATCTATGTCATGGAAAAATTTGAGAGTAGATTGTAGTACAAAGAATAAAATATGAGGCGAGTATGCAATTTTCTTCCTATCTTACTTAATCACTCTCTCATCCTCTATTTTTTTCAGTGCCACAAGGTTATCAACTAATATATGAAAATAAGCTTAACCACTATTGTATCTACTAAGTAAAGAAAGATACTCATTCTAATTCAACATTTTATGAAATAAATGAATTTTCATGCAACATAAAAGGTCATCTACATCACAAAAGCAAACATATGATGACCCTCCTAGGAGTTAGGGACTAAAGACATGTTCAAATTTCCAAAGATATGAAGATGTGTTATATAATGCAATTGAGGAATTTACAATATATTAATGATGCCTTTTAATCCCTAAAGACCCAAGGATTTTGGACAAAACATAGAAAAATTGTAAAATACAAGTTCTATGATCAATACCTTAAATGAGTTTGTTTGTTTGTTTGTTTGTTTGTTTGTTTGTTTGTTTGTTTGTTTGTTTGTTTGTTTGTTTGTTTGTTTGTTTGTTTGTTTGTTTGTTTGTTTTGTTTTGTTTGTAGCGTGGACAACTTCCTGACCGTGCGTCCCCCGGCCGCGTGCTTGGTACCGTTGGAAAGCTCTCGCCGAGGAGGGGTACACCGGCTTGGTTTCGTGGCGTTTGGAGCGGTGGTGCAAAAGTTATTGATTTTCAAAGTATTTATCGATTAAAAAATTAGAAAATTACTTTTACTTTGATTTTGGTGGCGTTCTTGCTATTGGGAGTGGAACCGGGAGTAGAACTGGGAGTAGAATCGGAAGTAGAACCAAGAGTGGAACTGGGAATAGATGAAAATTGGGCCAACGGCACAGGGTCACACTAGTACTTTTGAAGTTTGCATCACAAGAAACAATGTCAAGCATCAAGAGTAGAATTCATAACCATTAGAAAAGTTGAATTATTTATAGATTTTTTTGAATTTTGAAGATTTAACTTCAAAAATTTATCAAAAATGAAATTTCAATCTTTAGCATTTGAATTTTTAATGATTGGTCAAGGTTGCAATTTTAATTGATTTGTGAAAAGGCATAAAATTTAACAATGATAATATCAACACTTTTTCCAAATGATAAACTTTACAACTAGATAAAGACTTAACACTTTGTACTATTGTCCTTATAATTTTTTTTGACTATAGTGTTCTTAGTTTGAATATAAATACCAGAAGACAACTTTATTTGTTTTGTGGATAATTTTTTTTTTAGACAAAATCATTTTTGAAATTTTTTTTTGCCTAAAAAGACGGTCAGAAGTTAAGCAGTGACTATGAAATGGTTGAGTGGACCATTCGAAGTTAAACAAAAGTTTTAAAATGTGACCTATGGGTCACAACCACAGTGTTTGATATACCATTAACTAACCAATATTCATCAATAAATTGAGAACTAAAATTTTAAATCACAAATATTCATCAATAAATTGAGAACTAAAACCTAGCATAGTTCAAAATTGAAGATATATTTTAAAATAGATCCTAGAATAATAATTTAGATATTGATTTAAACAAAATTTAGAAAATACGACTTATAGATCATATCCACATGGCTAAAAATATTGCTCCATGAACTAATATTCTTCAATAAAATTTGAAATAAAAAATAAACATTCCTAGTAAGATAGATTGAAAAATCTATAAAAATTAAATGGATGGAAAAATTAGATTTTTGTGTGTTTGAGACAACTACACAAAATAGTGAAATTAGGTTGCCTTGTTAATTAGGTTGCCTTACCTGGATAAATTACCTCATGGATCAATGTTTGTTCCACATGGAGGTACATGCCACTCTCTGAACCAAGCCTTGAACTGGTGCACAAATCCATCCCATACACATGGCTCTGAATTGAATGCATCATTATACAAAAGCAATGAATAATTAAATAGTGTGGACTGTCAATAAATTAGTGTGGGGCAACCTAATTTCACTATTTTGTGTGGAATAGCTAGTCATTAAAGGGTTAATTCAATGAGTACAAGAATTAATAGTAGTGTGCAATCCCACAATCTAATTGGATGAATTGTAGATGAATGTGGCATAGTTGGTTTGAAATTTGGATGTAAATGAAATTTGGATGATAGTTAGATGAGCGTTAGGAAGTCAAATAATAATCACACTAGATAGTGTTTAGGAAAAAATGGTGGCTGCTTCAAAGTTAGTCGGTGGAATTGGGAAAAAACTAGTTACAATTTGAAAACATTGCCAAAAACCTCGTGAAAAATCTGCAAATTTCTATTTAGAGTTAAAAATAGATAAAATAAACGAATTTGGTACTTAAAAAACTGTTTTAATATGAGAATAAAAAGAAATCAGCCGGTAAGCCTCAAAAAAACAGTATCCCAATCACTACACTAAAAGAAATAATATGGGATTAGCGTAGATCATCTTATATGCATTTTATCTAAAATGCGATGACTCCATATGAATGTGCTTTGCAAATTTGAATAATCATAAAATTAGTGCAAAAAGTAATATAAGTTTGGGGTAATATTACTGACTGCTAATTGACTTAACTTGAAAGGAGGAGGGAATTTTGAATTTTCAATGAATAATACATGCTCGTAAGAATCGAACTTAAATTTTCGATCATAGATGTTCGATCAACAAAAGAAAGATTGAAAAGAAAAAGAAAAAAAAAAGAAAAAAAAAAAAAAAAAAAAAAAAAAAAGTGGAACTGAGTGGATAAGACATGATAATGTGACCCCGGTATCTTTATACAGTACTGTACCTTTAGTTCATGATAATTCGATTCATGTTCTGGTACTGTACTGTACAGTAGTCCACAGGGACCTCTGTGAAGACTAACCAATGGGAGCCTCGCGATGGACGCGCGCGCGCGCGGTCTACTGCATGGTTCTTCAAAGAGTACGCGCTGCACTGAACAGTACAGTACAGTGCAGAGTACAGTCTGCACTATACTTTGTTGCACCATGCTGTCATTGCTGTGATTTTTGTAAAGTTCTTTTGGTGTGACATCAGCATTGGCCACAGACTGGTGTTGAGAATTTAGGAACCTTCCCTGTAGCGGATTTTTTGGGGGCAGCTCAGTTCGTTGAATCGATTTATTTTTTTATTTTTTTATTTTTTGAACAAAGGGGAGATCCACTGCATTAACCCCTAAACGTCTCAATCCTTTTTTGAATTTTTGCAGATTTTCGCTTATATCTTTGTAAAGAAACATCATTTACCGGAGTTTCATGAATTTGGTCATTATAGAAGGTTGTCTTTTGTAGATTCAAGTATTAGATGGATGAATGAGAACTTAGTTGGACAAAACAGTGCCTTGAAGCCTTCTGTTCATTGTCCAAAATATGGACGTCAGAACTCTTCAGGGTTAAAAAGGAAAAAACAAGTACAAAAACAGTCAAGTTCAAAGGCTAGTCAAATGAAGAGAAATGAGCAGAAACAAAAGAAAAAACAAAACCAAAGAGAGCATAAAAGAATTGAACTATATAAACTGACAGGTGGAGGGGCTGTTCTTGTGCCATGTAATGTGATCGCCAATGCGAGAGGCGAGAAGCTGGAATTTAAGCCAAATCTTGTCGAACTTAGTCCAAATAAGAGGAGCTTGGTGCGATCTTTGACTAGCGGCAGTCCTGGCCTTCAGTTGGGCAGCATGTCTTGAATCAAAGAAGGGCATCCCAAAGGGCTTGCTGAACTAATCCCCGTGGCCATTGGTTTTGGAAGAAAACTTTTTGATTGCAAGCAATCCAAATGAGCCAGAGAGAAGAGCCACATAGGAGAGACCACATGATTTATTTATTTTTTGAAACAAATGAAAACAAGTTTCATTGCAAAGAGGTAAAATATAAGATCCATCAACCATATGTGGCCTGATAGGGAGATCTAGGATACAAGAAACCACAGTTCAAAAACAAGACGTTGAATCAACTTTTGGCCAAATGTTTTTAATTGATAAAGGAAGATATTTTAGAGGGTGAATTTGCTCTAAAAATATTCTTTAGCTTTTTTGGTGTTAAAAGACCCCAAAATATGTGATATATATTTTTTAAATAATAATAATAATAATATATATTTTTTGGTATATTGAATGAATGAAAGACACCCAATTTCATTAAAAATAATGACAATTACAAATTTTGTTTTGGAGTTTATTTGATCATTTGATGTTTTTTTATCACTTTGCATAAGTTTTCAATATGGGATGTTGTGGAAATAAAACATTAAAATCATCTAAGCACGTTTACATTATAATATCATGCAAATCAAGCTGTGATACTAGTTATGAATGGACAAAAAATAAATAAAGTCATTGACGATGGAGTTGAACCATCATTGCCAAAGGCAATATTATCCTTTGGAGTGTCAATGGCACACAAAATTAGAACAAGGCACATTAGTAATAACTAATTAGTGTAAAAAAATGGTTGGTCTTTGCTCCTCAATCTTCAATACACGAATCAAGAAAGCTTCATGGAAACTCAATGAATTAAACATGAATATAAAAATTAAAGATGTTGAGTAGTGATACAAGGTTGGACAACCCTTGCAGTTATACAAATGATCATATGAATTACTTAAGAATCTCCATATTTGTCCACCTATTTGTAGCTACCTTCCAAGAATGAATAGCTTTGGCCATAAGATGTATATGTCTTATACAAATTATTATATATGGCAATTGTGGGCTAGGCTTATTTCACAAAGATGACTTCAAAGCTCATAAGGTTTGTACATCTTCAATTGATTCAAACACAATTACAAATCCAATTTGAGCAAGCTTCATATACTCGATGGCAGATCAATAAATTAGGTAGAATTGGAAAAAAATTTCCACAAATGGGTCAAGGGATTGACATTAAATGGTAGTCTACATTTTGCAACGCATTGGCCTTCATGATAATTTTGAATAAAAGTGTTTGATTGTCAAATATAACAACACTCAATAGTTCAGTTTTAGTGAAGGAATTTGGACCCCCCTCCTCCCTTCTTTCATCCTCTTCAAAATTTCCATCGTTATTTATCTTCATTGTCACAAAGTGGCAATAAAGTTATTTCAATACCTACAAATGCTTCCAAAACTTGTAATCAATCCTTTTTTATTATCAACATTGAGGGTAGATGATGCTAAAGGCTTTGTAAATCTCTTGGGATGGAAAACAACTACCATATCAAGTTCATTTTGATAATGATTGGGCGTTTTTTGCATGCTATCCATTAGCCAAGTTATGTAAAAATTGAAAACCAACAATTGAAAACAATAAAACAAAATAAAGCCAAATGCAAATCAAATCAAAAGATTGACATATAAACAAGGCAGCAATCCATCAAAGTCAAACAATGAATCTAAATGCAACTCAAAAGAAGGAATTTACCACTAATGTGACACTCCCCATTGTCTTGGCAACAATTGAAATTTTTATGCAAAAAAGATCTATTTTAAGGAGTTTGATGAAGGAATTCCAAAGCTATTCACACAAATGGTATTAATGATGGTTTCTCCAACAAGTAACATGATGCCACATGGCTCCACATCTAAAAACGAACATCAATATTTTGCCTACTTTCAAAGTTTTGGTATCAAAAATGGCCAAATGCATTCAATTAAAACCTTATTTTACAGTATATGAAGAGTAAGGATACTTATTTTGCAGGAATATAGCCATTTTTATCCACATTGATTAACATTGAGCGCCAATGCATGGATTCATTCTGTTTGTAAGTGCGACTTTAATTTACCAAAGTCTCTTTATTTGTATAATTAGTGCAAATTTAAAAATGATTGTATTGTACTAGTTTTCACAATTTTTTTTGTAGTGACATCAATTTTGTGTCCTTCCTAATAGGATAAATTAGCGTAGCTACAACAAGGGCAAAAGAGTGGCATTTACATTTAATTTCATGATTTTTTTGGAGCCAAGCATCAATTCCGTAGGGTCTCATTTAATTAATCCAATGCTTAGCTTAAAAACATTAGATTGCTTTGAAAATGTATAACAAATAAATGAAAATCCTCCAACAAATCTATAATGTTGATTTCATTTAGAGTATAATTTCACTTTTTATTGATACATAACATGATTTTCTTTAAATATTCCTCAATGAATATCAATTGGATGAAACACACTTTTCACAAATATTCATCAATCATCCACCTAGTTGTGCATTTAGAAGTTAAAAAAACAATCGACCTAAGAATGTTTTTTCATTTCATATCCATTGGATTGAGCTTCCAATGTACTCGTAGAAATGTGACCAAACTAGAGTCTCAAAGCTTGGTGCTCTGCAACCATATGGGCACCAATTGTTGAAGTTGGGGGTGGAGATTAGTTTTTTTTCTAATTTTCAGCTAGAGATTGAATATACTCAATATGAAGACGGAAAAGAAAGAGAAGTAATTTTCTTTAATACGGAGTACCGTATATGTTTTTTGGCTTCCCAGAAACATTGAACAGTCCCCAAATGGGATCAACTGAATTCCAATCAAGTCGTCTCTCGCGTAGTCTCCAACCATCCTGCCCAATAATCCCACAGAAATTCAGGAACTAAGTTTAACTTAGTATGGATACAGTGTATTTCCTTGAGACTTTTATGCTGCATGCCTGCATCATCTCACCTACCAGACAGAGAATGTGCTTTCATAGTTTTATTTTTTTATTTTTTATTTTTTTATTTATTTTTGACACAAATAAAGTCTTTCATGAATTTTCTGAATCCATGGCTGATGTTCTGACGCCTTTATGCACTGTATAATCCTTCAGCATGCCTCTGAGTGAACTTAGGCTGAGCTTCTGTAAGCTAAGCATGTTCATGTTCATAATTGGGAAGGGATGAATTTACACTCTCTTGCGCTTTTCTGCCCCCCTGGCTACTTGCTTCAGCACAGCACAATTGAGTGCTCCTCTTGGGCTTTGCAGTGGCAAAGAAATAAACAGCACTGGATAGTGCGCTTTAAGTGGGAAGCCTGTTGTCAGCTACCAGCCTTGAGCTGGAGTGTACCGGTAATAAGTTCCTCCATGAACTCAAAGTTCCCTGGTTTGAAATTTGCAGGGGAACGGAGGTGGATCAAGCTCAAGTGACACAACTGAATTTGTCATAACCGGTTGTTGAGTTTTCAACACTCACGTGGCACCGTCCCATTGGCAACCCATCACCATTGCCATTACAAGTTGTAACTCATAACCTTCTCTCCTTTCAACTTGCTTCCTACACCCTTGGATCATGAAGATCAAAGGTTGTGATTGAAAAGTGAACAACCGGTTATGTCCAATAACCTACTCGCTGCTACCGCGGCTCGTCGGTTATCTAATACACAAATCATCATGCATGAGCTTCAATGGGGCTCATGTGACGACCGAGGGAGGACTTGATCGATGGATGCCTTGAGATAAGTATGTATATCTGGACAATGGAGTGCATCTCCAACAAAGCAGAATGAAGTGGAAGAACTTCAGCTGGGCAGGAACGGTGAGAAGTGGAATAAGCGGACTTCATTCCTTTTAGAAAGCAGTGAGAACCACAATGAAGTTTGTTAAGTTTTATCCATCACAAGTCTGTCGACCACACGTTAGTTAGGGTCAGATTCGGGTAGAGAGGTGCCCAAACGGGGATTTCTACGTCACCTTACACCAATCACTAGATGTCATGGGGCACTTTTAAAACAAAACGACTTTAATCACGTAGGGTACCTTCTCAAGTGTATTGAAGAGTGTAGGTATAAGGTAGGAGGTCTTTAAAAGGGACAAGGCTCTAAAAGTGTTCTCTCACACAACATAGAGGTAAATATTATTTTCCTTGATGTTCTAAGAGCAGCTCCAATCCAACGGGAATCTACTATGCCAACGGCACAATGACGGGGCAACTAAAGAGAACATGCCCAATGCAACTGGTATTCATTGGTCTTTTTTCTATTTTTGTTCCTGCCATTTTTCTTCTTAAGCCCAACACGTTGGCGAAATATGGAGAGCTTGTAAATAGGCTCATAATAGGAAAAAGTCATAATTGTTATATCCATTAGGAGAAGAATTACAAATATTCGTGATTTTACAATAGTTGTTTTTGTAGTTCTAGGTTAATTTCTATATATGGTTATTTTTAAACATTTTATTTAATTATTTTATGACATCATTTATGAATCAATTTTTTTTTTAATTCCTAAAGGACCAAATGCTTTAATTTTAGCCTCATATTTTTTTAAGCCAATTTGAATAGGTCATTCATAGACTTTTTTAGTTCAATTTGGTTTATCTTTTGACCAATAAGTGTAATGCTTTTTACTGATTCTAGTGACATAAAATGTGACCTCATCTAAATTATATTTTTGATAATATGGTCACTTAAATTGACCCATTTCAAATCTAAAGTTGCATGTCCATTAGCAATTAAAGTTTACGAAAGGTCGCAACATGTATTTTTTAATGTATTTCATATAGAAGGTTTACCAATTGGGGTATATAGTAATGACAAAAGTTTGTCTACATATTGAGCTAAAGTCAAAGACACATGACACTCCCAACTTGAATCATTAGAGGTTGTCATACCTTTTCCAAGGATGAAACTTCTATGAAGAATGAAAAGGTGTGGAGTGAAAAAAAGAGCCAATAGGAGCCCTTTTTTGTGAAGAAGGTGTGACTTTCCTTTTCACTCTATGAAGAATGAGAATGCACACAAGTTGTTAACCTTCTCTACGGCTTATCAATCTTCATGGTTTCTCAATCTTCACGTTTTTTCAATCTTCACACCCATTCTCACTTCTAAAGGGAAAATAAAACTTCTCCATCTTTAAAGAATGGGCCCTTCGCAATTCAAGGAGAAAGTGCCACGTCCTCATTCTTTGAAAATTGAGGTGTGATGACCTCCTACGCTATAAAATGGTAATGTATTCTACTTGTGGGGTGCTATATTTGAGCATAAGAAAGTTCACATGTGAAAGTGACATCCAAATGAAAGATTGTAATGGTTGGAATTATCAGTCCACAAGGGTTTTTTTGGTCATATTTTAATATAAATTATACCCATATTTCAGAAGGCTCAAATTTGTTGATTTAATTTTCATTTATACCGAATTTAAACTCAAGGATCAGTCCACTTGTAACTTTGCTAAACCCACCGTCATAATAGCAACCCAAATTTGGAGAGACGTTTATTTATTTATATATTTATTAAATTTTCCTTTTATTATTTTTATTTCCCTTTATTTGAGGGAAAGGAAAAATTCAACTCAAAGTAACAAGGAGATATGATCGTTCCATTGCCACTCTCACTACCCTATCCGAATCATCGATCTCACTGATCCTTTCATTTGTGTTAAAAAAAACACCCAAAACCAGGTCAGGTACGTAAAGTCCGCTTCAGCTGGGTTCGCTACCCAATCCCAGACGCGGCAACTGCGCACTGACCTCAAGTCAAATTCTACCCAGCCCCCCAAACTCGCCCACCTTTAGACGACCGGAATCCCGGCTTTATAACATACTCTCCGCTAATATTAGAAAATGGCCTTGGTGCCGTTTTGTGACCCAACTAGAAAAAAAAAATCCTTGCTGACAGGTGCCCATGAGGAAGAGTTTCCCCTTTTCAGAAAAGCCATCATCTCAACTCATTGTTTTTCTTACTCCTCGCACACTATTTTAACAAAGTTTGATGACATTAAATAAAAAGAAATAGGCAAAAAGCTATTCATTTGGACCTGACGAAATTATTAGTTTACAGCAAAAGCGACTTCATCCAGTTGCTGAGAATCTCGCAGCAGCTTGACGCTTACACGCGCACCCAGACTCGTTCTTGAGTTGTAATAAGCTACTGTAGCGCACTCAGGTCTGGAATTTGGCTACTACCGGTACTACTGTCACTGCCAAATCCATAGCCTCTGTCACGACCCCAAGGAATTTCACGTACAAGTTTGGCTGTTGTACTCTTTGTCTCGTCATTGAAATGGTAGCTAGCTGCTGCAGGTCGGAAACGAATTAGTTAGCAGGACTACTGTGAGTTAGCTTGCTAGCTAGCTAGGGTCCAGTGGAAGGAAGGGGCACTGGCTGCCAGAGTGCAGGACGTGCGCTTCCGGGGGTGTTGAATCCTGTGAATCGAAGGATCAGGGCGATGGAGGTGGACTGAGATTGGGACTGTGATTGAGACTGAGATTTGAGGCTCTGACTGACTGAGTATCTGATTGCGACGGAGAGTCTGAGTCAGTGCGTTGTACACTCAAATTTTCGATTTGGGCAGTGGGGAATGGAATGTGGTACTGGTGGTTGCAGTTGACATAAATCAGGTGTGACTGTGTGAGTGAGGAGTGGGATTGCAGTGGGATATGCAATTGGATTTGTCGGTGTCGAAGGGAGGGGTGATTTGTAGGGGATTGAGTGTTCGGGTTTTGGGGTGGTTTTCGAATTTGGGTTTCGAATTTGTAGTCGAGGGCGGTGAACTGGGTTGGGCGATGGCGTCAGCTCGAGCTTGCTGATTTTAGTGGGAGTTTGTGGATTTAGTTGATAGGAAAGGGAGTGTGTAGTGTTGGTGTGTGTCGATGGCGACAAAGGCAGCGTGCCGGGCGGTGACGACCGCCATGGCCATCGCGCGGCGCGGGGCGCGCGCGTGCGACGTGTGCGCAGGCAAGAGCGCGCGCTGGTACTGCGGCGCCGACACTGCCTACCTGTGCGACCGCTGCGACACGCAGGTGCATTCAGCGAACTCGCTCTCGCTCCGTCACGAGCGCGTCCGCCTCACCCCGAGCGGCACCCCTGCAGCAGCTCGCAAACCCACGACCGACTCGTCGCCACCGCCGCGCAAGCGCTCCATTACCAAAATCCTGCATTCGCCCGTCCCGCAAGTCCTGCCTTGCCGGAAACGGTCGCGAACAACGCGCCCGCACCCCCACCATCGCCATCAGCATCAGCCGCAGCAGGAACATCAGGACCTTCAGCTCTTCAAGCCCTTGAATCCAGAACCCCCCCAAAGCGCCCCAAAGCAGAGCACGGAGGCGGAGGAGCTTCAGGAGATTCTCGCATTCGATGACCTCTTCGACACGGAAGATTTCCTCATTGTCGATGACGACACACATGAAGTGCCGTCCTTCATTACGGTGTCGCCACAGTCGTCACCGTCTTCCACCGAACTGGGCAGCACTGAGCAGCTCGAATCCTCCTCGTTCGACGCATTTTCTCCGGATTTCCACGCCGTGAGCTCGCCTTCTGAAGACTCCAACTTCGCGGCGTACTTCAAAGGGAAAGCGGCGCTTGATGACGACGTCATGTCGGACCACTTCCTGGTGCCGCAGAACGGATTCGACGCGGAAGAGGATCCGCTCGCATGCGACGCGGACGTGGACGTGGACGTGGACGTGGACGGGGGGATCACCTTGACGGGCGAAGCGTGCTTCATTCCGGGGGAGATTCCGGACTTGGACGGGTTTGAGGAGTTCGGGTCTCGGGAGCTTGGAAGCTTGAGCTTCGACTTGGACCCGTCGCCAGACGATACGGGTATGGCCTCCAGCATTTCTGTACAGCAACACTTGTAGCATTTGTCATTGCCGCAACATTCAGCTAACATCCAACACAAGAAATTTGACGCAAAAGGGCTCCATGTCGTTGGTTTTCAAACGGTCCAAATCACCGCTTGTCATGCATTTGTGTCTAATTTCATGTGTGATTGATTTTGGGAATGGTGGCCGGAGATGGTACTGATGAAATTCGTGGGCTCTTTTTTTTTCTTTCAGGGAGTGAATCCTCGCCGAGTAATGTGGCGGACCACGATAACGACCGCTTCGCTAGCGGCCCGTTCGCGAAGTTTTTTGCGTCACGACCGAAGCTGGAGTCCACGACGACTGTACATCCACTGAGTCCGGAGAGTATGAAATCCGAGGCGAAGGAGATTCTGCGTTGCTGTCGTGAAGGGTTGTCCGAGGAGGATCTTCGCACAGTGCCGAGCTTGCAATTGAACTACGACGATGTGATCTCGGCGTGGTCGGACCGTGGAGAGCCTTGGGTCAACCCTGATGGCCTCGTGCCAGACATGGGCAACGGCGACGACGACCTGAGCGGCGGGGGCCGCGAGGCGCGCGTTCTGCGGTACAAGGAGAAGCGCCGGAGTCGCTTGTTTTCGAAGACTATACGATACGAGGTCCGCAAGCTCAACGCCGAGAGAAGACCCCGCATGAAGGTCCGCAATCACTACTCCTCAGTTCATGAATTCCGTATTTGACTGGAGGTTCTGTCTTTGTGAGTCTTTTGGAAACACGTACTCGAATGCCATTGAAAAATGGAAATAGAATGCTTAGTATGAGAGATATGAGCACCCCTTGTTCTGTGTTAGAACTTACCCACGTTTAGAAACACATGCCCCTCGAAATACATGGTCCAATATGCTTCAAGATGAAAATAGAATGCTTCGATATGGGTGTGGTGTTAGATTTGAGCCCCATTTGTCCTGTGCTGAGACTCACCCAAGCTTAGAAACACACTCTCCTCGAAACACATGCTCCAACTTACTTCAAAATGAAAATAGAATATTTAGATATGAGTGTGGTGGTATTTGATTTGAATGATCACCTCTTCGTCATGTGTTAAATGTCTCGAAATGTCCTGGAAACGCGCACTCCTTGGAAAACATGCCCCAGTTTGCTTCAAAATAGAAATATAGTCAGATGTAAGTGGTGGTGTTAGATTTGAATCCTCCGTGTCACGTGTCATCGACTCAAAGTGACTTGATAACACGCATTCCTGAACACACTTGCTTCAATTTTCTTCAAATTGAAAATAGAGTGATTAGATGTATGCGTTTGGTGGTGTTGGACAGATTTGGATTTCGGACGGCATTGCTTGCCATTACTATGTTTCTGAGTTGAGGTTTCTGATGGTGGGATTTGGACATGCAGGGTCGGTTTGTGAAGAGGACCAGCAACTCATGAGAATTTTCGACAGCGAGCTTTGATGGCTTGGGCTCATCTTGTAGTTTCCAGGACTCTGGTACATGAATAATAAGGACCAAACTCAATCCCATGAAGGGAGGGGATTTTCTGAAGGTTTGCGACGGTTTTGCGTTTTGGAGCAATTTGTAAACATGTGTGAGTGGAAGGTAATGGAAGAGATTTAAGTAAAGAGTGATCAATGGCGGCAGCTAGAGTAGTAGCTGGAACTTGTTTATAGCGACAGAATGTTAAGATGAGGGAGAGTTGGTACAGTTATTTATTTATTTAGTGGATGATGTGAAAGGTTATCCAGTGAAAGGTTGCCCAAACACGAGCACGACGGTAATGGTATCCTCCGGAGTTTGAGAAGTGATGGTACATGATCAAGGAGTTTTGTTTTTTCCGTCACTGACTGTGTAGGGATCCTCACTGCGGTGGTAACCTTACTGCTGTGGATTGTACAGTAGAGGAGGGTCTCTGCCTACCTTGTTGAGTTCCTTACACTTGAGCGCTAATCTGATTAGCAGCTCTATAAAATTTTGGTCAACATATATGGTTTCTCTTTGTTGTGTCAGATGGTTGCTCGTTCGTTGCTACAATGTGAAGATGGTGGGTTTGCTTGACTATGTTGAGAACGTATGAAGGTGGATGGGAGTGGGGTTTGTGGAGTTCTCTGGAGACATTTTTGTTAAGTACTTCTCCTTGTCCTCTGTACTAGGGAAGTTGCAGTGTTGCACATTGAATGTATACAAGCTTTAGATATAAACTTTATGATCGACATTGCAAATGATGTCACCTGCACATGCTCACAAATTTTGACATGCTCACAAATTTTGGTAGCCAAGACTCTACGAGTAATTTTGATTTCAACGAACCTGACACGGGGAGTGACTCATCACGAACAAAGTCACCGAAATCTTCTGAGTGAAGTCTCGCAGACCAGTTCCGTCTTCCAATTTTTTCTAAATTCTTTGAAATCGGGATAACTAAAGTTCGTTTGGCCATGTGCAGAACTGCAGACTGATGGTGGAAACTGGGGTATCAGATGCCTCCAATCATGACCTTCGATATGCTTTGCTTTACTTCAAAATCTGATCCTTGGTTGCCCTTTTGTCGAATGGCACGGTGAACCTTGGATTGATTTTTTTATAGAAATCTGTCGACCAGTCAGGACTGCGCGGTCTCCTGTTGTTCCCCCATGCAAGTGCCAACGTTCTGAAAATGTGTTCCTCCATGCAAACTTTGCCAATGTATTGTACAGTACAGCAGGATACAATAATCTTATGAATTTTTATGAATTTTTATGAATTTTTCTTCCTCAGGCAGATTTAGAGCATGGCCACTCTTATTCCCCAAACTTGGCATCTCAAATTTCCCATCTCATTTTGAAGGGCTCAAATTTTCTTGTCTCTCACCCGTGCTTTCCAAATGCAACCCATAAATTTTTGAGTGACCACTCATCAAGTAGAATAAAGGATAAAGCAACTAAACTTAGGATGAATAGTGATTTCAAGGGCCATTCCTTGACATGTTAGGATTGAGTCTCAAGATAATATTGTGAAGGGCCTAAAGAGTGTTAACCCCCTAGCGCGTATGGGTGGCCATGCTCTTAATAAGTAGCCCATGAACTTCAAGATGCTTTTACATGCTCGAAAATGCATAGATCATTCAAAATTGTACAACAATTTAGATTTCTTTTATACACTATCTACCATCTAGTGTTGCCACCCAAGGCTCAAGGTTCCCTACGGGATTTAGATCTATTGTACTAGGAGGCCAAACTAACTTCTTCATACATGAGTTGGCCTCCACTTCTTTAGAGAAATTTACCTTAATAGACTATTGCACCATCTTTCATAAGCTTGATCTCGACAAGTTAATCGTGTAGAAAATAAAAACCACTCAATTTGCCCTCATAAACATTATGAACAAAATGGGCGACACTTGTTTCACCTTGAGACATGATGATGAAAGATTCTTGTCAATACCTGTGAAGGCAACTCCAACACCCATCCGAAACCTCAAATGTCTAGTTTTAAGTCCAAATGCTTGAAGACTTTTGCACCTGAAAATATGATGTTTTGAAACACGCGCTTTTAACAAGTACAGCAAACCACAACACAAGTTCTGCTCCGCATGCATGCAAGTTCTCGTATCTTCAGTATGTGCCTTCGTATAAACGTATTCAAATCGAGCGGTCCACTCATGAATTCGCAGCAATCAAACCTACACAGATTCTAACTCAACAAAGTCACCAATTACGTGTGTTTTCTAACTCTCTCCACTGGGTCTTCCCACTGGCCAGATTCAGAGTGCCAAAACTGTGACTAACGTCAGTTTCGTTAATTGGCAAAATTCCATTACTCTGGCGCGGTGCGGTCTGAACCCAAAATTTATACCTGTCCTAGTTTGTGGCCTGAAATTAGACCTCTGTGAAGGTATACGGGTATGTCACAATTTTTGGCTTGTAGAATATCGCCAACTTAACTAAATTGATGTTCATGCACAAAACTCTTAAAAGTTTGAAACTTTGAATCTGAGGCTTCACATAGCATCCGGAGAAGTGCCAATTTTATTTGAATTCTGCCATTTCAAA
Source organism: Neckera pumila (assembly GCA_963969595.1). Taxonomy (NCBI): domain Eukaryota; kingdom Viridiplantae; phylum Streptophyta; class Bryopsida; order Hypnales; family Neckeraceae; genus Neckera; species Neckera pumila. Next base: position 27,533,595 of record OZ018409.1, read on the forward strand.
GAATATGGTGATCTGCGCATCAAGTTGTGCTGCGAGCCCTCATGGATATCTCTGACTTGAATACTGAAATTGAAATTGACATCTCATGAAACTAAGAATCATCATGAACCGGTTCAAAAAAATCACTACGGAGTAGATCAAATTGCTGTCCAACCTTACCCACGTAAGGTAATGATGGGAAATTCAATGAATGTTTTACACTTGGCTACTAGATCAGCCTTCGATCAGTCTCCCATCAATAAAATCAAGTTAACTAGCTAGCTACTGAGAAATCTACCAACCCTCTAGCGTAGAGTATTTCCAAATAAACGTGGATATTATAATACGTTGCTGTGGCTCTATATCATGTTTCCGCAGTCAAAAAAATGTGTAATCCGTTGTTACCACATTTGCTGCTTGATCGAGCCATCAGGCAGTTTACTTGCGGAACTGTTTCTGGATGCTGTCCACTGTCTTCTCATCGACCTTGAACGCCTTCTCCAACACCTCGTCCTTAACGTCCGGAGTGAACAACGCCGGCGCAAAAGTTTGCCTGCCTGGGTTCTGGCCGCTCAACATCGCAAACGCCATCGCAGGGCCAGTGCCCACGTTCAGCTCGAAGTGCACCAGTCCCTTGGGGAACACGAACAACTCCCCTTTCTTGAGCACGGTAGCAAACAAAGTGTTGCTGGTGCTCACAAAGCCCACGTACAGCTCGCCCTCCAGCAACCACAGAATCTCGGAGGCTCTGGGGTGGATGTGAGGCGTGTTGAGGCCGCCCTTGGCAAAGTCCACTCGCGCAGCGGAGATGCCGAGAGTGTTCAATCCGGGATACTCCGCCACCATGGCGCCCGTCACCAAGGCCTTGTCGGGGATGTTGGTGTTGCCGGGATTCTTCAAGGCCACGGACGTGAAGTCGGCGACGGAGACTTTGTTGGCGGGCTTGCACTCGAATCCGTTGATATTGAGGCTGCTGTGGAGGTCGGCGACGCAGAAGTCTTGCAGTGGGCCGGCGTCCGCGGCCGTGGCCAGCATGGGCACCAGCGCCAGGGTGACCATCACGGCCACTGTCATCCACAAGCTGCGGATGCTGAGTTTCATGATGCCCATGATTGTCGACTGGACCAGAGTGGTGGTGCCGGACTTTGAAGGGCCAGTTCACGAGTTCAGTTGCAAATTGCGCTGTGAGTAGGTCGACTCGCAGAGAGATGAGAGAGTAGTGTTCACGGAGATGGTGGTGGAAGCTAAAGATCGACTGGGAGTGAAATGGTTGCAGCTGTTACATTAATTTGCTTGAGTTGTGTGGATTTTTATACTCTGAGGTATTTGTGAAGCTCGATCGGACGACACGGGGTGGCTCGAAGGAAAACTTGACCAGTACTCCAGTGGAGAAGGGAAGTAGCTTACGAGGGATTCATTCTGTCCAGACCGAGTAATTAGCCCAACGAAGTCTGGTTCAGACGAGCGCGTGAGCCACAAAGTAAAGTGAGGTCAATGCCATTGGGATCGATCGATCGAAACTATCACTGCAGCTTGCCATTGCTCTTGTGGGTTGACTAAGATTATTTGGCATGATTGTGATTAATTTGTCGCGTGGCATGGTGATGGGAGCTCACGTGAAGCTGGTGAAGAGTGGCTTCGATCGATCCCAATGGCAAGCTGAAGTGATAGTCTTGATTCTAGCTGGTGTTAATTAAGTAGTATGAGAATAGTATTGTAGCAATGATAAGATGAGGGAAGAGGTATGTTAAACAGTTGGATTTCGCAATAGATTGATGTGCTCATTGGCTGCGCGCAGGTCGACGGAAAGTCTTGCAGGTTTTCTGAAACGTACCGGTCGTATCTGACCTGCTGGGATGCGAGAGTCCGAGATCATACGCTGAAGGTTGAAAATGTAGAAAACCATTGATCATGCACGACTACTACAGTGACTTCAAAAATTGAGTCTATGCTTTGTTCATTTTCACTCCACGCGTCATCTGTTGAAAATAAGTGGACAAAATCCAAATGAGCAAACAAGATTGTTGTAATATCCTTTGTGTACTACAGATCGTCTACAATCCTAAAAAAATTTGAAGCAAAAAGCAATTACGGTTGGGAGTAAATGAATTCCAAAGCTAACCACCCCCATACACTCAATTGTTGAGACGGGTTCCATGATCACTCTAGAAACTGCGTATGCGGGTGAATGCAAGAAATACTTGTACTATTTTGCGTCACATCCTGCATGCTAACATGGTAATTTAGGCACAAATTTTGCATATTGGATTTAAATGACTTAAGATTTATAGGGGAGGTGCTTATGACCATTATACACCTTGCCTAATTTTTTTGCAATTTTCAAAAATGTTTTACTATATAAAAAAAGACCCAGATTTTATGTTACAAATTCTAAATTGGAGGTTTTTAGTACTATTTAGTATCCAAAAAAATGAATTTAGAGCTGAAATTTGAAGGAATGGTCTTCTAGTAGATTTGTAGCTATATAAAGAAGGATTTCTAAAAAAATCTAATTTTATATTGAGTGAAAGTCCATAAAAAGAGCTTCTTTCTTCTTACATTTTAGAATACATAAAATATTATTTTGGTGGTTCTTTTGGTGAATGACCATCTCCATAGAGCTATTACAAATGGACTATTTTTATTTGATTTATTTTCCTATTTTTAACTAACTAAAGCATTGAAGTGTCTATTTTCTTGACATTTGGCACTTTTCTAGTTCTTCCACTTAGAAAATTTTCTATGCTTTTCATTCCATGGGTTTCTTCATCTTATATTGGTTATATTTTATAAAAAAATTAAAAATTCTTCTTCTAATTTTAAAATATTCTAGAAAAAACAAACATGAGTACTGTAAAAACGCAACAAATAGTACAAGTGATTCTTGCATTCATCCATGTTTTTTTTTTGAGCTTTGATGACTTGAATATTTTATTCTTTGAGATCCACCCCATTGGTATTGTAAAAAATTGACATACGTGTGCTTCAAAAAAATAATATATAGAAAAAAGTGTAGATAGTGTTAATTTAAATTGACTTTGAAGATTTTCAATGAATCAAAAGACTTGAGATTTCATTTACTATTATATTAGATGATCTTTAGGTTGCAATTTGAACCATTGTTGCATCTATTTTGAATAGATTGTTATTTGTTCTAATGTATTATGAAAGTATTTGTTCTAATGGACAATTAATACAAAACATTTTAAATTTGTATTTACAATTATTTTCACCACAATCTTTTTGAATCCAATATATTAATTTGTAAGGACTGTATATAGTACATTTGTTTGGATTGTAATTTGTGAGTGATTTAATATGATATGAATTTAACAACAAAGTGATACCAAAATTTGGAATTATTTGCAGTAAATCCTTTAAATGAAATTCAATAATTTATGAATGCATTAAATTCATATATTTAGTATGTTACAGAATAACAAAAATATATATGACAAAATATTGACAAATGCATGTGATAAATGAGAAATAAGACATCTTATCATAAGGGGTTAACGAAATTGAAGATATATAATTTTGAAAATTAACATTGGTTTAGGATGTTTTATTGAGAGGGAGGTTGCTAATTTGCTAAATTACCCTTAAAAAGCATCTTTTTAAATATTTAATATTTGGGTTGAACACCTTTTTTAGGTACAAAAAGTAATAATACATCAATGAAAGATATATGCATGTAAACAACCATCATACTGCTAAAATTATAACTCCCTCTGTAATATCACAAATGCTACCATTAATAATAGGTGCTCATGCTTGCTATGCTACGCATTCATTGTATCATATATTAGTAAATTTTTGATATATTTGAATAGAATGCATGATAAAGATTTCAATAAGTCTTTGAAATAATTAATTTTAATATTTTGTAAAAATATTTTCAATCATGCATACATAAAAATAATATTTTCACACAATGTTATATTACAGAAATAGAGTAGTAGTTTGCAATCACCTCTGTAATATCACTTTTATAGCTTTTATGATTTCAAAATTCTATTGCTACAGTAGCTACCAAATGATTTGAGAAATTTATTCAATTGAAGCAATTTTGGATTTCACAACAATTAAGTTGTTCATGAAGTTTTTGAAATTTACAAGTTTTTCTTTTCATTTCACCAAATTTTTGGATTGCTATTGTTTGTAACAACTGAGTCAACTTTTGAATGCATTACAATAAATGTGTATCTTTTACAGTATTCACCATTGAATATATTTCATTCATCATTCAATAAATTTCTATTGTCCATTTCAATATATGCTTACTTATAAACAAAATTATACAAAGATTTTTGTAATTTTAAATTTTTATTTGAAGATTTATTGAAATTTTTGTTCTGCATTTTATCTAATACATAAAAATTCTAATAAAATTCTAATGATGAATGTGTAGCATAGCAAGCGCCAACTGCTAGTACACTTCTAACAACACACTCAAGGAAAGGTTTGGCCAAATAATTGGACAAAAAGATTGCTCAAAAACTTATTGTTCATTGTCAAATGATTAGTTTTTGTAATCGTACAAAATGTCACTTTCTAGAATCAAAGGTTGTTTTTAAGTCATTTAAACAACAGTGCAATGCAATGGGCATTTCAAGAATAATTTGAGTATCAATTCATACTCAGCTAAATATGACTTTAGATTACTTATGAGTTGGTAGTTTCATATGCTACAAAATACAATTTAGGATTTTATGAGCCTATTTTTTGGGGGGATGAATTGAACACCTACTCTATAAATATCACCAAAACATTTATAAACTTCAATGATATTGTCATATACATTCAATAGAGGTGGTAAAGTTTTAAATTACGATTCCATGAGATATCCAATAAGGTTCAATAAATTTTTCTTTAACTACAAATACTTAAGAAAAATTTTGAACTTATTTTTGAATCTCCAATTTATTTAGTACTAGCTAAAATCCCCCAAATCCTAATCGGAATTATCTGATCTTTTTTAGGTCTTTCATAATAATATTACTTTCGCTTTGCTTCCAAACTTTTTCATTTTTTTGTTTCAACTAGACTCATGTGCCCAAATAGATTGTACAGCCCCTCAAATTTTGAACCTCTAAACTTAGAGCAGACATCATGTGATAGATGCCTCGCTTGAGAATAGATCTATCGTATTTGGTGTATTAAGTACCTTAGGATCATGGCTTAATATTATATGTAATCTTTATAGGGATTGAAGCCAAGAGGGGTTAAAGACTAGTCCAACCCAGCTTGGTAATAAGACCCCTTAGCTTTTATTCTAATGAGACTAACTATTTTAGTATGGATTTACAATGTACATTTTTTCCTTGTTTGATTTTGTAGTTCTTAATTGCCATTATGTTTGGATGTCAAGTATATCAAGCTTAAGTTGCTGGTAGCAAAGGCTCTTATATCTTCTTGTTTTTTAGTCTTTGGCTCTCAATTATGCAACTATCAATTGTATGTGAATACAAATTAAATTTACATTTAGACTACGGTTCATTTAAATGGGAGTGCATGGTATTTTGATTGTGCTGTGGAATGTACACAAATTTCAAAGCAAAAACTATAGAAGTATTCACTACTAGAAAATTCAATGACCAGATCAACAAAAATTCAACTCAAAAGTGTTGATTTTTTTGTTGATTTGGGCAGTTGTTAATAAAAAAATGTTGATTTTTTCTGTTAATTTGGTCAAGTGATTTTGAAAAAAAATTAAAAACTTAAATGAAATCTAGCCATACAAAAATTGACATAGAGGCAAGAGCCACATCATCCTTAGAAGGGCCACCTAGGCAAGGTTGCCATATGGACAAGCCACCTAAATAGGCCCGCCACGTACGCAAGTAAAGGGGTGTCTAGGGGCTTTGAACCTTGCACCCTTTGCTTCTAGTGGAAGGCCTTCAACCAATACACCATGCATCCACTTGAATGTGCATGTAGGGGTTATGTTTTTATTTATTTAGTTTTTTCTAGTTTTTAATTTGGTTTGTGAGCTCAATAGACTTTAGACTTTAGAGGCCATTTAGGCATAGTAAAATAATGTTTTTCAAAATAGTTTGAACTGACAAAAGTTGAAAACTCAAGCTAACTTTTACCATTAAAAATTAATTTAAAATTTTGAGTCTCCAATAAAAAATTATGGACAAAAACCAGAGAAGATGTTTAAAAATGTCAAAAAAAATGTCCATTCCAACCCTTCTCTAAATTTTGTTCATGGTTTTTGATGGGAGGATCAAAACTCAAACGAGTTTTAGAAGATGAAAGTTAGATTGATTTCTCAAATTTTATTAGCTCAAATCTTTTTGATAAAAAGTTTGTTCGATTATAACAAAATGGCCTTTGAAGTCTACTGATTAAAAAACACTGAATTGTTAAATGATTAAGTTGAAAAAACAAAATTCTATTGTACATAGAATTTTAACCTTGATGATTTAATCCCTCAATGCCCAAGCCTTTTGAAGTGTAATTATCCTACAAAAAAAGAATATGGGCTTATAGTTATTCCCAATGAAGCAATTTTTTTTTCAAAATCTAATCGTATAGATGTTTGAAGGACTTTCCTATTAAGGTCGAACCACCCATTCCCGATTAGGGACCTAATTGCGATCAAATGTAAAGAACGCATTCATTTTAGAATTTAAATGTTCTTACACCATAGATAGCTTATGGTTTGTTGACCAAAACCATAAGCTATCTATGGTGTGAAAACATTTAAATTCTAAAATGAGTAGCATCTGTATATTAAATTGCAATTAGGTCCTTGATCGGGAATGGGTGGTTCAACTTTAGTATGTATTCCAATTTTGAGAGTAAATTGCATAGCAAGTGTGAGATTATAACAAGAAAAATGTAATTATCCTATTTTTAGTATGCTATCCTTTCCCACAATGTTTGAGAAATTTGCATATAAATTTTTTGGAGATTGGAGGTGACATGAACAACTAATAATTGTGTTAGCACACTAAAATGCACTTTCAAAAACCTCAAGTTCAAATGAAGAGCTATCAATTTCATTAGACAATCTACCTTGCAAGTGTTGAAATGCAAATTTCTTTTATAAAAAGAGATTGTTGAATCAGTAGTGATGATGAATCAAAATATGATCTTTAACTGCTTTGGTTTAGAATTTATAGAGAGTATGGACAAACCACCTTTATACACTTTGTATGAGGATGTGATAAGATTTATGAAGATGGTGTTTTACAATACAAAAAAATGAGGGTATAAATGACTTGCCCACAAGGACTGTAGTAGTCATTTTTTGTCCACAATGATTGCAAAGTAGTCATTTTGTAGTCATTGTTGTGAAACAATCATTGTGGACAAGTCATTGTAAACACTTGATTTTTTGTAGTGAAGTTTGAATTTCTTCACATTATTGAATATTATTGGTTTTGTTCAATGCATGAGTGAGTGGTGGTAGTAATGATTTTCAAATTGTTTGTTATTTTTTTTTTATAGTATGTTGTTGTTGAAGAAAAGACAGCTGATCAAAGATATTGTGAACAAGTGGCTAAAGGTCAATCTTGTGATTGTTGATTGTACCAAGAATCTTCTAGTGTAAATTCTTCCATTGTCACCATTGCAAAGTTTAGGGCAAAATTGTCCAGATGGAGAGTGACTGCAATCAATTAGAGAAAATTTGGATCTTCAAGAAGGCCGCTAGACTTTGGACCAACAATGCAAAAAATACAATGATATTTTTGTTTAATTTTAATTTTTTTTCTTTGCACTTTTTGCAGTGCTGGTCTAAAGTCTAGTGACCCTCTTGAGGCCCTGAACTTTATATAATGTAGTTTTGGAATTTACTAATAATTTCATATAAGATCACAACAACAAATAAAATGACCTCCAATTCATTCCATTGTCTTTTTGAGGCATTGACTAAATTCAACATGTCATTGTTTTTTTTGAGGTATTGACTAAATAGATTAGAGGTTTTTGTTTGTTTTGGATGCAAAACTAACTTCAAGCATTTTAGAGGCTTCAAATTTGCGAGAAAATTTGGAAAGTAGAATGGTGTTGTAGATGGTCTTTTCGGATTTGAATTTGGAAAAGATGGCAAACATGCATGCCCTCTTCCAACTTGTCAAAAACTATTCAATGCAAATAGCATTACATATGACACAATAATTTGTGTGATGCCACCTACAACAACCTAAAGTGTGTATGGATGCAGATGACAAACTACAAAGCGCACTTGAAGTACCATACTTCTAGGTTTGCCCCGTTTAAGGCGGAGCTATAGTTGAGAGTTGCAAAGTAAAGTCAAAATTTCAAAAAGATTGCGAAGGCATTCAATATACTATTTGGGACCGATTGAAGATGTTGGAACTCACATACTCCATTTAGAAGGGAAAGAGATCTTTGCAAGCACAAAGGGGAAATTAATTATCACTATTTACTCAAAAGGAGGCTCACATCAACTTGGTAAAGTAAACTTCTTTTAACATCAATCGTATTCAAGTTTAATCTATAAGGTTGATCAAGGCGGAGTCTTCCAAGGGTGTAGGAACATAGAGAGGGACTTATAATGTGCCCCAAGTGATAAGGACTTTGGAGAGTAATTGTGACACATTGAAAGAATCAATCACAATTCTAGCAACAAATGTCAAGTTCAACAATAAGGCTTGAACATTAAATGTACTACCAAAATTGCTAAAAGATCCAAAGGAAGACTAACTAATTGATTCAGACCTATTGCAAGAGATTAGACAATTATAGTACTCACAGAGAGGTGGTAGTGGACTTTTAGTTCCATTGGATGATATTGAATGGTATATAAAAAGAACAAAGTAGAAATGGATCATTGACTAGTTAGAAGTGCTAGAAATGAAATATGTTGTATTAAAGCCAAATTTGGATTCTTTTTGTAGACAAAAGCTCGCATGCATAGCAATTAAAATGTTGAAGTACTCCTTTTCTATTCAAAGTTCTATGTCAAAAAATATGTTTTGAAAAAGGGATATATCAACTTTTTATTTTATAACAAATCAACTATAATGAATTTATTTTTTTAAAATTGGCCATTTGTAAGGACTTGATGGTAATGAGATTTCACAAAAAAAATGAAGTCAAAACCATCTTCAATGTTCAAAAGTGCATATGCCAAGGAGCCTTGTTTGCACAAATATAGAGGACGTAAAATAATATATTTTTTAGATATCTTGTGTTAGGATTATGCCCGCCTACTATACAAATAGATAATAGAAATTTTAGCTCTTGATCAATAATTTAAAGTACTCTATTATGCTCAAAATCCCTAAATCCAAAAATGCGACAAATTTGCAATATGGACTTTTAAATATAAAATGATTTTTTTAAATAAAAAAAAACACAATCAAAACATCTACAAGCAAAAAAATTCATTGGAGTCATGCTTTAAAAGTTATATCAAAGGATAGTTCCAGTTCGGCAAAATGCTACCAAAAATGACTAGTCTTTCTTGGACCACTCAATACATCACGTCAGTATATTAGGATGTCACGACACATGACAATATGACATGATCCAAACTTGAAGTCCATCATAATGGAATATTTTAGCTATTTGGGTGGATTATCATAAAATTATCTAGAAATAATGATATAAATTGGACTAATATGTTGAAAAGTTGTGATACATTTGATTTTCCGTTTATGATTGCCAAAAAATGTGAAAAATTAGTCCTAACATGTTTAGAGTTCAAGATATATTATCGGAATTCTAAAGAAATCTTGACATAATTTTGATGTATCATGATGAACATGACCTAATATCATGACATGAAACCTCTAAGTTACATATCTTAATAGACAATCTTGGAGAAATGATTTTGCACTTTCTTTTTAAGATGCCAAAGGTATTCCGGAATGTTTTGTATAATCAACTACCACCACCCAACCCGAATGCAGACCTTACTATGAGGAATAAAAAAATCATTTGTCAAATCGTGAATGCACCACCAATATAACAACATAAAAGTGTGGGCAACGTCAAAGACAGGCCTTTTTGAGCATGAATTTGCTTTACTTTTTAGGCTTTGGCGTAATAGTATGATCAATATCTATGGAGATAGGTTGGAATTCACTGATACAAATGTGTACCAAATTACAGTAGGCTTACTCCTAATTTATACGTGTGCACTCATTTTGTAAACATGGTTGTTTTTATAATTGGAGGTCGTCAACAATTTATGCATTGCAAGCACTTGTACTACCTCTTTGGGAACATTTGCAAAAATTGGCTATCTATGTGGACAAATTCATTCATGCTCTCAATTATAGCTTCAACAAGTTGAAACTTCTTCTAATTCAAGCTAGGATTATCAATATCTTGAATATGCATGGCTCAGATACGTAGTTGGTTCAAGTATTATTGTTAGGAGTGAAATGCCATGAGTTGTCATATCAGACAGAATCGGATGAATCAGACGGAATTAGGATTGGCTGGCTGCAAACTTTGGAGGCCAATAACTTTTGCAAAAACTATCCAAATTGGACATATGAGATGTTTTTCGGCATCCACAAAAACTGTCCCTTTTTTTTTACTGTATATCGGTATATAAGTACTAATTGCCAAATTGCAAACTTCAAGAAATTCTATCAAATGAATGAAATGAATTTGACTATAACACCATGTAATTTGTTCATAAATTTTTAAATAAAAAATTAATGTTTTTCAATTTGTTTTTCAAATTGGACTTTTGGAGTTGTTGATCCAAAATTTGGCAAATGTGTAGAAGCCCAAAATTTCTCTAATGCGGACTGCAACATTTCCTTTACCACATATAGGTACTAACTGCCAAATTGCCAACTTCAAGAAATTCTATCAAATGAATGTAATGAATTTGACCATGACACCATGTAAGTTGTTGATGACTAGAATTATGCAAAAAATATTTCACTTGGTATTATAAATTTGAAAGTAATGTTTGCATCACAATAAGCTTGATTGTTTAATCATCATTAAATTTAGACCTATTCTTGATTCATTGTATCTAGGAAATAAAAGTTAGTCAAATTAACAAAATATTAGTTGAATTCAACCATTCTTTTTTTGGATGAGTTCTAAATGTAATTTAACTATGTATGTATGCACTACAATGACTAACAACTCAAAATTAAAGTCAATTTTGTACATTAGCATGGCTCGAATTGAGTACCAAACATGTCAAATTCAAATGCACAATGCTATGTAAAATTGGACTAGAAATAGATTTATGTTTTAAGCTAGGTCCCTTGCCTTGCTAGATTGTCAATGTGGATATTATAGAAAGTGCCAAAGTTGGGGAGTACTACCAACTTTAAGAAATTGACTTTGCTTGTCTCTCACAAATCAAAATCAATTTTATTAACTTGCTAGAATACAACAACTTTGACATTATTCAAACCTAAAATAGTAAATCTATATCAGCCCTAATTTTAGAGCTTTGTACACAACTGCATGTCACAATTACCTGGCTACCCAGAATCGCAACAATTCACTAAACAACTGCTATTGTGTTGGACGTGAAAACCTAACATGCAACTCAAAACAAAATTGTGACGACTTCTTAAGAGGAATGCAGCTTTCTATCTTACGTCATTTGTCTTTATACCATCAACGAGTTCATGAATGTATCACCTAGTTAACCCTATTCATTAATAAGTATTACTCAAATTAAATATTGTCTGAACATTTGCACAAGGAAGGGCGAATACAAACGCACCCATGAGCAAATTGAAGTTGGTGTGCCGCCATGATAATCATATACATATACATACGTAATTATAACAAAATATCTGGACCAATTGATCGGATGTACCCTGAGTCCAAAAAGGAATGACCCTCCAAGTTAAATAAGGTAACAAGCAAATTAAAAGCTAGCAAAATACACCGTGCTTTTCACGATTCTCAGATGCTTAATTATATCGTCACACGCGCATCATTATGCCAGTTCTTATTCCAGTCGATCTTCCGCAACACGCCGTGAACCTAGTCTCCTTCCACCTTGTCTGAGCTTCATCACCTCATCCGGCGAACTTCCGGTACTTTCACAATCCTTGTCACGGACGGTGGTCATGGGAAGTGAGAAATCGAAGTGCGGAAAATTGATGTCCGGAATGTCATCAATGATCGGAGTTGCGATTGATGGGGACCTAGATCTTCTGCTTGGCCCTGTTGCATATCGAGAACCCGCGGTAGATGAAAATAAGGTAGTTGTAGTCGCTCCATCATATCGAGCTGTTGAAGTAACATCATCATCTTCCTCCTCGGACAACGTTGCCGAAACCGAAATCACAGCAAATGAATCATTGTACTCAGGTGCAACTGAAGCGGCTGGAAGTGAATCAGTATGCTCGGTTGCGATTGAGACTGGTGGTGGCGTCAAGGGTCCACTCCTTGCAGGTTTCAAACGAAGAGGGATTGTGGGTTTCATCTCGACGAGTTTCAGTGGCGGACCATTCAATCGCTCCGGTGCGAATTCACACAGCCAGCGTTTTGGTGGCGGCTTCTGTTGTGCAACTCGGAGTCGTCCAGTGTGTGTAAATCTACGCCAGCATCCAATGCAGTGGTACTTGGCGCCTGACTTTGCGATGTGAAGAGTGGGATTGGGGCAGTCTGTGCGAGGGCACGTTGTCACCTCCGTACCTGCACCAGTAATTGCCTTCTGCTTGAGCTTCCTGGGGGCCATCGAAATGCAACTAGCTTGGAAACTAGAACTCAAAGGAAACGTAACCAAGTTCACGTTTCTCTAGAACCCGCTCTAGCAAACCCAAAGTCGTTTAACGTATAGCGTGAAGCAGATCTCGCTGACTGAACACTATCAATGTCGAAATGGGTTACAACTTGGAGCTGGGTCACGTGCAATTGCAACCCTAAATTCTAACAATTTAGTAACTGTGGGCTACGAGTGACCCTGCACTGTGGAGAGAGCAAGATCGAAAGAGAAAATGCTTGATCAAAATGAACTCAAATTTGTGTTTCTTGTTCATTTATGGGTGCCAACTTAAATGGATGTCAACTTCCTGCCGAGACATGATTGCATGCAGCCTGATTTGTTTTGGTATAGTGTATATATGTCAACTTCCTGCCTTGGGACGTACTCAACATACTGTATTAGCATTTAATTAATGCATGAAATACGCTGCTTAATATAGACTACAATTTCGAGACTGGGTTAATAACCGGCCGGGTAATGGTATCGTCACAATCCTACAAAAACTCATCCAATTCATTGTATTCTCCATCCATAAATAGAATTGGTTATAATGTGTACTGGCCAGTTGGCATTATTATTATTATTATTATTATTGTTATTGTTATTGTTATCATTATCATTATTCTTGTTGAAATGTTGCCCTTAACAAAATTGGATGTCAGAAATGCTATAGTTTAATAAATTTAGGTGTCAAAATTACCAATCTTCCAATATTTTGTATTCATATTCAAATTTTCGATTAACATATGATTTTCATTTTCATTTTCAATCACAAACTAAAAAATTCATAAACTATAATAATATGAAATATTTTACATAGTTGCTATACTAGGTGGGATAGGGTCACATACTAGAGGTGTATATCATGCGAACAAATAAGTTGTTGAAACACATGTGGATTGTTAGGGCTTATATTTTAGAGTTTGGATAAAAATATATGGATCTTTAGGAGTTTAGTATTATTAATTAAATACATTAGATGCAAGATGTATGCCCCAATTAATACAATGCACATATATGCTCATTGTGTTATATTGTACTTAGACAAGATAAATCCATTATATATATATATATATATATATATGAATTAGCAAGTGAGACAATCAACACGCTATAGATCACATTGAACAACAAAGGCAGAGCAGTGTTAAACAAATAGACAAGTGATTTGACCCCCCTATACATGCAAAGGCATGTTGATTTCACTCTTGATGTGTAAGTAGCAATAACCAATCATCCTAGAACAATTCTAAAAGCTTTCTCAATAAGATCAATCTCAATGTAAGGTAGGGACTTGATTGCATGAAGTTTGGGCCCAAAAACAATACCATAGTAGTCTTAAGAAGGATAAAGATAAAAGGATGATCATAAATCAATTGAAAACAATACATGAAATAAATAAAGAAATGGAATGTTTGCATTTGCAAATATATTGTGAACAAATGAATTTTGGTAGACTTGACTCAAGAAGTTTGAGAATGACTTATTAGCCTTCATTAACAATAAGGTTAACCCCTAGAGGACCATTGTCCCTTTGGGGGACAAATGGGATTTTGAGCAGGTACCTACGGGCTGAATTTTTGTCGTGATTTTTTGAAACTTTTTTTGAAGATAGAAAAACTTCTAAGCTTCATGGGAATATACATTTTTTTTCAATCGGTGCCCGGTAACAAAGGTTACAACCAAATAAGCTCAAAACAGTGGACATGGGACAGCAAAAAAATTTTGCAATTTTTTTTTCTTATAGATTATATTTTGTCTATCTGGGAAGCTTTGATTCATTTCATTTGGATTTTTATGAGAAAGCTATGGACAATCTTATTTTTCGGGCACTTAGAGCATCTTCCTGAAACAAATAACTTGTAGGATTCATTTCTGAATGCGATGTTTACAAAATTTTTTTTAAGAAGTTCCACAAGGTCTAGTTTTTTTGCTAGAACAATCTCACCATTGGAATTAGTGTTTTTTTAATTCCACATAAAAGATCTTAATATTTTAGATTTCCTTCTATCTCGTACCTACTTCTACTTAACAGTTTTTTTAATAATGAAAATTAAGTTTTTTTGGATTTTCTTTTCTCCCTACATTCACAACTCAATTCTCTACTATAAAGATTAAAAGCTCAAAACTCTGTAGTGCAAAAAATTAAAGTTAAAAATGGTCAAAGTCATAAAATCTAGTCCCGCAATGTGCTGAAAAACTTGTTTTTTTCACTTCAAACGCGGATATCTTGCAATTTGTGCGGTCAAAAATTCTGAATTTTTTCCTCACATTCTCATACTAGTTAAGTGTAAGATCATGTGGTTAGATGTGCAAAAAAATAATTTTTAAATTTTTTTACTCTTTGCTCTAGAAATGGCAGTTTTGAGAGTTTTTTGGCAAAAAAAAAGCCTTGGTCCTTTAGGGGTAATACTTTGTCACGACTAGCAATTGATTGATATCATGAGTAGTTTATGAGGAAATTTTACATCCATATGCTAATCAATTAATCTCTTTTTGGGCAAATTCTATACTTGGATACTTAGTAAGTATTCAATTATATAAGCACTTCATAAATATTTAATATTAATTCTTACAAAATGAGTATGAAATCCATTTCTTGATGTTGGCATACAAATGGAAATTGTAGATTCATGATGACTTCTAGTTATAGTCTTTAAGATCAATTTCAATATCAATGTCAAAATGTTTTTAAATTTGTAGATATCAATGTGACTATAGTTATGCTACCAATACTAAATGACTCTTAGTTTGGAAATTTTAATATGATTGATCAAATTTGAATTATGGAAAACATTGCATTGAAAACAAGATTTCAAACAATTCATTCAATTGTTTGTAAAATAATTAAGAGGGAACTAATGACAACATGCAAACTACAATTTCAGATTAGGTACAATTTCAAATTTTTAACCATCTAAATTTAGACATTCATTATTAATTTCAAAATGAATCACCAGCCATTATCTTATTATTTTTCTAATTTTGACCATGTTATGGTTTTTCATGAAGTACATCCCTTCTTATTATCTCCAAGTTTGAAGTGTATCAAAAGTTAACAAAGCATTGGATATCTATAAGTCTTTTAAGTTTTTTCAATAATGTTGGTTTTAGAACTCAAGACTTGAAGGGTGTTTTCATGTTTTGGAGATTCCAAAAATACATTATAGATTGAAAATTTTGCAATTTGCAACTTTGAGACTTCCTTGTGAATTACGGACTTTATCAAGTATTTATTCCTTCAAGATTCTATATTTAGATGTTGATTTCATTATGTTTTCAACATTTGATAATTTTCTTAAGTTTGGAAACCTATTAATGAAATGGAGTCCTTTTATACTCTATTGCACTTATTAAAAATATATAAATATATATATTTTTTAAACTTCATAATGCTTTCATAATTCAGTGCTATAATTTCACTCATCTACAGTTGAAGAAAAATTAGACATATTCTTCAACTCATAATTTTAAAATTGTTTTCTAATCTTTCTGTATATATTTAAAACATAAAAAATTTCAATTGATCTTTTTGGAATTTTGAGTCTATATGTAGAGTTTTTTTAAATTGTATCTGAAATAATATAATAATGTAAGGGCCAAATGTAAAAAAACTCATCTTATACACATATGGCGAATTTCATTAACCCCTAAAGTTTCATGACTATGTTTTCATTGAAAAATCACTAGTAGAAAATTCAATTTTTCTGTTGTTTTGGTCGCGTTGATCCGGTCAATTCTTGACAAAAATTTGTTGAAATCAACGGATTTTTGTCAAAAATTGACCAGATCAACGCGACCAAAACAACTGAACATTTGAATTTTCTACTAGTGAATGCTCAAAAACTGTCATTTTTAGTACAAGTAACCAATTTTAAGAAAAATAAAATTTTAACACATATAACCGTAGGATCTTTTAGTATGTTGACTTAAAAACATGTGGTACAAATTTCAGAAATTTCCACTGCGTGGATTGCAAGATATAAGCATTCAAATTTCCGAAAATCATTGTTTTGGCCTTGCAAAAAACAGGGCAGCTACACTTCACAAGCTCACTTTTCAATGAAAAAATGTCCAAAATGATGGTGCTTCTTTTAATTCTTTTTCCTAGACAAGTTGGCTACATGCTTGAAAAATTTCACTTCATTTTAAATTGTCCAACATATAGGAAAAAATTAGTAAGTAGATAGTAGTAGAGAATGATTCAAAATACTAAATTGTCAAGAGTTTAATTATAGAACTGAAAAATGCCAATCCCAATGGTTCCAATGTTGTAATAAACAATCTACATCCTAGTATTTGATTTTTTTCAAAAAATATTGGAAATTGAGTAAGATAAAGGACTGCAAAGTTTATTTTAAAGTAGAGAATCTATAACTGCTTGCAAACTAAGAATCTTCATAATTTTTGACTCATAGATCAAAATGGGCTGATTGAAAGCTTTCTACATATATACAACTCTAGAAAAACCAATTTCAAATTTTTGTTTTTGAAAAAAGTGATTTTTCCTTATCTGCCCTAACTGCCTAGTTACAAGAAAAATAACATATTAGGCCATAACTTTTGACTCTTATTTCCAAGTGCCATGAAACTTAGTGCATATGAAAGATATTCCTTGTCCCCACCTTCTATTAAAGTTTGGGCCAAAAATATAGAAATATCTAGTCATATGTACCTACCGAAAATTTCTTATACAACCAAAATTGCATGCCGGTCCTTTAGGGGTTAAAATGGTGCCATTCTAGAACGTTGGTACTTTTACAGTTTAGACCAGACGTTCTGAAATTTATACTTGTCCTTGATAGTTTAGAACGGTTGTTCTGAAGTCTACACCTGTTTTAAATGGTCAAAATGGCACTTAGTCAAAATGGCACACGGAAGACCGCCATTTTAACAAAATTTTCCATACATTTTTTCTATTTATTTGTAATTTAATTAAGTTTCGATTTCTACTCGGATGTTATTTTGAAACTATTTTAAGAGAGAGTTCCTAAATGTTTGAAATGAATATTTTCTACAGAATTTAAAAAAAAAATTCAAAAAAAAATCTATAGTTTATATATACCTTAGACTTTCTTATACTCTTAATTTTAAAATTTATTAGAAGATGTGTTTTAAAATGATTTATAGTAATAATTTCTTTATGTGCACAATGTGCATTACTAATTTAGTCCTAGTTCCAAGGTCGTGGAGTATCCATACCATGAATTTGTCCTTTCAAATGCATGCTTTATTGCACATTATCCAAATTACTCAGTTATAAATCTTATTTTAGATTCAAATTATAATTTATCTACCTTGTCAATTAAAAATAAAAACATGGTAATTAAGATGTGACAAAATAAAAGCTTTTTGATGATTTGCTTTGAATCCATTGAAAACTCTGATTATTTACTCTAATGGTGTACCATTTCAAATTATGTCTATATTTAGGTAAAAATAGTAATATTTGTAATATAATTTTGTCAAAAATTGAAATAAAAAAGAAAGATAGCCCCTATCAATTTGTTGGGCAAAAGATTTCACTATATTTTAGAATTTTAGAAAGAGGGATTGAAATTATATATTTTTTTGACAAAGTATGAATTTGTTATGAATTTTTGAATTGTATTGCCCAAAAGAGTCTCTAAACTACCTCCAAACCAACAAAAACCATATGAGTATTTCCTAGATCTAAGAAATTCACTTCTTACAATGGATTTACACTAAGAAGTTGGAATTTGGAAGTTCCTATTGAGGTCACTAATCACTCCATTATTGTTACCTACTGATTGTGGCCCAACTCTCATTTATTGAAACCCTCCAATAATGGGATCATTCCATCATGGATCTTTTGACTTTAATATTCTTGTTATGCTTTAGAACAAAGTGTATTTTCATAGCGTAAAAAATTCAAAGCAAATCCCACTAATTCTTTGTAAATATATTGACATCCTCTTATTCGTCTTCACCTCCTTTGCTTTTCTAACATGATGATGTCAATGTATGCTTGGAGTTGTAGTCTTTAACCCTATAATGCCCAAATCCTTTATTACTTTATACGGAGTGACTTTTACACTTTTCTGAAGTTTGACACAAATTAGTATTCACCCCGATTTCATCAAATTGGTGCTAAAAAACATTAAAGCTATTGGATGAATGAGAAGTTATTCGAATGAAACATCATCCGGAACATGGACATCAGGGTTACATTAGGGTTACACCCTTGCAGGAGAGGAGTTAGAATGCAGAAGAGTTTTTACGAGATTCTTACCATGTTTTTGAGAGATGGGTACAGTGGCGTTGTTGGAGAAAGAATAGTGCATAGTTTTAATGAATTGGTGAGTAGAAAGTTGCGATTACTCGTGCTTTTACAGACGGATCCTGTGCTCTCATGATTTTTTATTTTTTATTTATTTTTTAACAAATGGGAAACCCACTGCATTAAAAGAAACCATGCTCTCATGATTTGAAGCACACAAAGTTGCGGTCAATTCCCACAATTTGGAGACTTAGTGGATCATTCCAGCTGCGGGTGAGCTGGTATGCTCGAAGTTTTGAAGCTCTTGTTGATGTTTTCACTTCTAACATGAATTTGATCCAAAAAGGATGATTGTCATTTATGATTCTGAGGACTTTGCCTACTTCGCTACTTTGACTAATTGAAGCCACGTCAAATTCGTAGTTTTTTACACAAGTAACGTAAGGTTTATGTGAAGATCTCGTTGTCATTTTGGTTTGGAATTCTTCTTATTTTCATCGAAGAATCTGATTTAATCCACTGTCTTGCTGATCAGACTTAAGGTCGTGATCCAGGGCGAATCAAGGGCAGCTTAGAAGTAGTTGATTGATGTGGAACCTTTAGGCAAATTCTTGTGGTGGAAGTTCTGAATTTGTAGAAGCATGATATTGGTTTGGAGGTTGAGTGAGCTTGTAATTCTACCTGAGCCATAGTTTGAAAGGAGCGGGTGACTTTGAGGTGATGGGAGCTGACAGAGCAGCGGTTATCATTGTAGGTTGGTTCTAGTGTTCCTTTGTCATTTTTGTCCCAGTCTGATGGCACTGGTTCAAACTTTGGTTCTGATTAGGTGCAGGTTTTGAATGAAGGCGAAAGTTGGAACAGAGGATGATGAATGTTTCGTTTTGCTGCAAGTGGAGCAAGTGAATGATAATGGAGAAAAGTGATGCTTTTAAGTCAGTCATGTAGCGTTCTCCTGGATTATCGCCAGTAACACGAATTTAGGTTCCAGTAGTTTTTGTGCCCCTATTCAATCATGGCCACTGTTCAGTTTCGTAATGGGCAAGTCGAGGCCGAGGTGGAGGATCAGATTGCTGCTGACTTGAACATTACTTGGGAGACTCCTTCGACTCCCGCGCATCCGGACGACTATGTCGTCATGAATGGTATTCCATCTCCCACTTGCCTGTTTAGGATTAGGTTTAGGGTTTAGGGTACTTGATGACAATTTCTCGTGAATTTGCTTCAGTTGCAGACTTGATGCTTGCAAGTGGGCATGTGGTCTATATTGTCGTTCCTGCACACACGCATATTCCTATTAGTTCTACTCACTGGGTTTAATCTGAAGGGCACTTTGCTATGCAATGTAACTGGAGAATTCTGATGCAATAGGGACAATTTAACTACTTGAATAGATCCGAGTTCAGACATTTGGACTGCATCGAGGTTGGTAGAAAGGTAATAGATTTGGGAGTATAACTATCTATGCTGGAGATTGTGATTCAACTTCTTCATTGTTTTGTGATTGGCAAGACAATTGTGAAGAGATGATAGAAATATGGGCACATTAATGTGGGCACAGGATTGCGGATGGTGCGCCCTTACTTCTTTGAGTTCCTTGCCCACGTGCGTTTTTTAACCTTTGATTTTTTCTTGAAACTTGTGATTTCTCAAATGTGCCATTTGAATGAACATATTATTTTAGCAATATGTTGCTGGCTTTTCATTCTGTTTGGGGTTCTTAAGCATTTTCCGTCCTCATTTTACCCTACCAAAATATCTCGAAGGAATTATCACGAAGGCATATTCACCTAACTTATACTTAATGTCCTTGAAGATTTCTGAGATGAACATGGGTAGTTGCAGGTCAAGAGACGGTGGGCAGGAAAAACTGTAGTGGATTTGTTCGCACAAGAGTTCCGGCAGCGTCCTCGCGAATACTATGTGCGGCAACATTTCACTTCTCTCCTCCTGACATTATTACTGTTTTGGACATTGTTAACAAATTACAGAGGACCTCACAATTATAAACCTTTCCTGTGCTTGCTCTGGGTTTGAGGGGCAAGCATCGTTTGTTCGAAGTGTCCTCAATTGACTTTAGGCTCTTTCAATCTCCTGGGCACGCGGACTATATGGATTTCCTTGGATGCAATATTAGATCGTTCTTGTCATTGACATGGTTCTGAAGATTTGCAAGGCTCACTAGGGCTTACTGAAATTTCCTGAGAGTTATACCTTGTTGATTTCTAATTGAAGGTCAGTCTAATTATTCTGTCGTAATAAATTCACATTCTGGCTCTATGTAGGAAGATGCAGTTAAGCGGGGTCGCATCCGAGTGGAAGGAAAGATGGTGGCACGCTCGTACGTGGTCCGTGACTCAGAAACAATGAGTCACTTTGTTCACAGGTCGATAAACGCTGCAGTCATTTTTCGTAATTGCAGCTGATATTCATGGGGATTTAGGTTGAATGTATTCCTGGAGCTGTGGATCGTATGCGGCAGGGGCCCTGTGCACATTCTACTACTTTCAGGGACTGCTGTTATGTCTTACAGTTATTTTTGGGTGACGTATTTTGATTGAGCAGGCATGAACCACCTGTAATAGCGGGAGCAGTGACTATCTTAGAAGAAGGATCGGATGTCATTACTGTCTGTAAACCAGCTTCAGTTCCTGTAACGTTGCTTGCACCTTATTTCTTGTTCAGCATGCCCTCGTGTTGATGTTTAGGGTGCATGGCATGGTATTGAAATGTTTTTGTTGAACTTCTAAGATGAATAGTCAAGAGGATGAGTAATGAGAGAGGGACAATAGATAATTGCTAGAGGTTGTTTGATAATTTTCTGAGACCTAAACCTGCCAAAGAAATGTGACAGTGCAATATCTGATAATTTTGCTTCCGACCAATGAGTTGTTAAATGAAACTTCATGCCAGATGTTTAAGCACCCGATGTGGTGCAGCAGTGTCTTAAATTTGACTCATGCCCATCGTGATGCCTTTACTCTGTGCAGGTGCATCCGTGTGGGCAATATCGCAAGAATACGGTGATGAGCATTTTGGAGGCTGAGCATAAGACTGGTCCACTTTTTCGTATCCTGTCAAGAGGTCTGCCAGAATTCTACGTTACCAGTTCACTCTATCCAAGTTCTGCAATCAATTGTTCAGTTCTCAGAATTTAGCGGTTTATCGTTCTCACTTCGCGTAAGACTTGTGATGTTTTCTGTTGAAATCTTTTATCTTTAGCAAGAACGAAATGAGACTCCTTCACTACCGGTACCTGGGAAAAGCTGTGCACCGTTTGGATCGGTTAGTTTCTGGGCTGCTCATATTGGCACGGAATTCTCGCACCGCAGATTTTTTTCGACAGGAGGTATCACAACACTATACAGTATTTTTTAATCGCTCTTTCTATTTCAAGACATTCAAATGGTCGCTTTTCAATTGAGGAAGTTGTGTTCATTTAGTCCTATTGGTATTCTGTTTCTGCTTTATCCTGTTTTCGTGTCACGTAACGGTGTTTGAAATTGGCAGATTGAGGCTGGAGTCGTTCAGAAGCAATATGTGGCTAAGGTGAAGGGCGTTTTCCCAGCCGAGGAGGTAAATTCTGCCTCCTAACTGCTGGCGATCTTCTACATTGCTTGGTATTAATATCACATTTGGTCCAGGAGCTCATATGCATATTGAAGTGAGACAATATTCAATCACATTTTAGTGGTTTTAAGAAAGCGTATTGCACAGGTGGAATTGAATGCAGCAGTGCTTTACGATCCCCGGGAAGGCAAGAGCTATATTGAGGTACAAGATTGTCTCTTAGTGGATTATGTGTCTAGGTGTGTAGTGATATTTTGTGTCATTTTGTGGGGCAATGCTTTGCGACTTTTTGTGAACGGAATCCTCCAGGTTTTGGAGTTCTGCAAGATCATCTTGTGGATTCAATGCAATTCATACTCCAATCGATTTGGATGTAGAATGCTTATTGAGAAATCTGCCAATATTGTTCTCTGGGGTTTAGGGTTTTAGGATTTTTAAAGGTTTAGGGTACTCTATGTATTTTTGTGATCCGTTATCTCTATCTCAAGGCATGGACTGTCTGAGACATAGATGTTCTCTACATTGTATTTTGTGACTGGATTGCCAGGAACGAACTCCTACAGATGAAATTGTAGCCGAGATGGAATCAACAATTAAAGCAGCTTCTAGAAAAGCTCCAGGAAGTGAAGCAAAGGGCAAGGAGTCATGTACAAGGTTTCAGAGATTGAGTACCAACGGTGTTGAAAGTATTGTACGTTGCATGCCACAAACTGGCCGCACGCATCAGGTGAGATTCCTTGATGGTTACCTGTACTTCAATCTTTGTGATGAGGGATGTTGGTACCCTCGATTTTAGCATTATTAAAACGCAGCTCGTTTAACGTTTTATATTGTCACTGTACGTCCGATGCTTTAACTTTTGCTGACACTAAAAGCTACCTCCCAGCATTTTTTTTCAGTCTCAGTACTCTGTTCTGATCACATTGTATCTAAATTTCTAAGGGTTACAGTTGCGTTGCTGCTTCGAAACTGTGTCCAAGTCCGTTGATAAGGAGTTCCTCTACTTTATAGTCACAGTGCTCGCTTTTAATTGACAAAAATGGGATCTTTCTGCAGATTCGTGTGCACTTGCAACATTTGGGCTACCCAATAGCAAACGATGCCTTATACCTTCACTCGAATGTTGCCAAGCGGTCAAAGAGGAATACAACCGCTGACAGAGCTGCTAAACCTACGGAGATATCAGAAACTTTGTCAAGCGTAGAGAGGACCTCTTGTACTATTTCCACGGTCGACGCGATCAACAGCGACTTAGAATTAGTTTCAAGCAGAGACAAGGCCCTGGCTTCAGATGTAATAAATGCCACACAGGGTGAAGTTATTTGTGATAGTGAACGGGAGCTTTGTAAGAGTAATGAAGATGTTGACTGCCTGAGAAGTATAGTTGCGCGCAATGGTGGCGATCCAGCAGAGCCAGATGCTTCGGTGTCCAATGAAGCTGTTCGAGGTTGTCAACTGCGAAAGGAGGATCTTCCACAAGACGTTTCCAAGAGCACAAATGTTGACTTCGTGGTCGATCCTCTTTGTACCCACTGCCCCAACTTCGAACCTTCAGGGTGCGTTTCATCTGAACCTGTGCTACTTTTAGAGAGGTTTAAGGCTTAGAGATGCTAATATATCACTCGTTCATTGGACCTTCTCAATTTACTTCGGTGATTCCAAGGGAGATATTGACAGTCAGGTGATGGACGCAGGTTCACTGGCGACGACGAGGGATTGTGGTTGCATTGCATCCGCTATTCAGGCACTAATTGGGCTTATGAGTGTCCTCTGCCGCAGTGGGCTCTATGACAAGGGTCATTAGGGCCTTCTGGTTGCTTATGAAGTGGATGCTGAGAATCATAAGACGCATACATTTCTCTTTTCTGTTTGAAATCCGTTGGACCATTAGATAGTCGACCTCAACAGTCAAGGAGTGTAGACTTGACAGAACTTGTAATATTGTGGTGAAATCTACGGGCCGGTAAAAATCTTTGTCCAAGTGAAATCAGTGCGTCATGATCGATGGTGGTTTCAGAAGGTCAGGAGACATGCTATAGATGATTTGTTGTTGTGTTATAAGCAGTTGGTGCCCGCAACTGTATTTGTGTCTTTGTTTCTTTTGTTTTCTTGCTCCCCCAGGCCGTTTGCGGCTGGGTTCTTGTTTCCTTTTTATTGCAGTAAAGGTCTCTTTACTTGTTTAAAAAAAATAAAATAAGCAGTTGGTGTATTCCCCTCCCATATTAGGGGGAATACAGTATGTTAGCCTTGAGAGGGACAAAATAATTCCAGTGAGGTGTGGATATCCTAAACATGTCCTACTAGTTCATCTCAAAGCAAGTCCCTTTGAAATTGCAATTATAAACAATGTTAACATGGAGATATCATAAAGTGGGGGGTGTAATGAAGAACATAAAGTGGTAGTTTTATATGAGTAAAAGAATGGAAGTAGGAAG
Source organism: Neckera pumila (assembly GCA_963969595.1). Classification (NCBI taxonomy): domain Eukaryota; kingdom Viridiplantae; phylum Streptophyta; class Bryopsida; order Hypnales; family Neckeraceae; genus Neckera; species Neckera pumila. The sequence continues at coordinate 27,558,499 of OZ018409.1, forward strand.
CACAATATTTGCCACACAAACTCTTCATAAATATGAGATTGGCCATAAATTAAATTGAATTTCAATTAATACTTGAGTGTTGGAAAGTTAAATTTGAAACTATGTGGATCCATATTTTAGATTAAAACTTGAATATGTAAAGTGTTTTTCACATGTCATGTGTTTTTCACTTGTCAAACTTCTTTTTAATTATCAAATTCATGATTTGGATCAATTTAACTATGTAGAGATGCAATAAATAGCAAATACTAAAATTATCATTTAATTTATATTCAATTTTTTACATATTAAAATGTAAAAAGTATCTATCTCTTGATATTTTGTACTTTTTAGTTGATCAATTTAGAAAATTAGTTGAAGTTCAATTTGATTAGGATGAAATCTTTTTATTTTCTGAAGAAGTCTAAACATTGGTCAAATTTTCATTTTTTAAAATTTTCAATTTTAGAATATTATTTTTATTTCTTGAAAAACATTTATATTATTAGCAAAAGAAATTGCAATTAAGAAATTTTATTATTCTTGTGATCTTTATTTTCAAATTTTAGCTTTAATCTACCAATGTCAGTAATGGAAATTCACTTTCTTTGTAGCAATGAAGCCAATCATCTATGCTATGTATATTATTTACTTAAGAGAATTTGTCCAATGCTTGTTAAAAATTCATTGGATAAATGAAAAGTTTTATTCCCACATATTCATGAGACTAGTTTAGAGAATCAATTCAAAATATTAATCAATTTGCTATTGGTTCACTAACTTCCACTACCTACTCTTGTATCCATTTCAAATGTTATTAAAGGTACATTGCATAATTTGCATAAATTGTAAAGATCCACTTCTTCTTCATAGAGGTTATCCGCATGTCAAAAAGGTTATCCATATCAAAACTTCTTTTTAGGAGGTCCAAATGCCAAAATCAACAAGGCTTCGATTGCTTCTTTTTCATCATTTGACAATGTTGTGCGTAGTGAGGTCCTTCTACTCCTTTGTCTACACAATAAAATACCAAAGCAATCTTAGTCACATTTGTTTTATTTTCTTAGTACATTTGGAGAGACAAATGATGATATCTATTTCAAAAGAAAAATAGTGCATAATAGTTTAAGGAAAATTAAAATTTATCAGTTCATTAAAACAAATCTCAATTAGTTTGGTTAAGAAAGTCCTTACTCCCTTAAAGTCCATGGGATGATTGCCACTACTGATGTAAGAGGCTCACGTCTATGAATATAGGGAACAATAGCTAATTGCAAACCCTCATCTTTGTCCTCCTTGTCATTGTCATTGTTGTTGTCATCTTCAGACTCACTAGGATAGTGATTGGATTTTAGATCAAATTCTTCATCACTTGAATATAGGCTTCTTGCCAACATTCACAATTGAAAAGTTTCAATATTTTTTATTTATTTTATTTCGAAATTGCCTCTACATATATTGTAGATAGATAGAATCTATGAACTATGAGGCAAGAACTCATTATTGGTTAACTGATTTATATTTTATAAACTAAAGTGAAATGAAACGCTCAAAAGCAAATGTAATTTAAGAATGTGGCTTTCAAGATAATGTTAGTAAGATTAGTCTTACTCTTTGCAATTTGGTTTCTTCATCTTTTTCATATTATTAGACTTGAGCACATGAGTGTCCTTTGAGTTGGGCTTTGGTGCACAAATTGCTAGATTTTCTTTTGATGTTAGATTTTCCAGAGTCTCCTCAGCCAAGAACTTGATCAGACCTGCAAATCATGTTGATTGGTAATTAATCTCTTGATGTTATATTCTTAAATTAATCAAATTTTACGTATTGAAATAGATGACGCTTGTCACTTCAAGGAATTAATATTGTATCACATAAAGCAAAAGGAATCTCACAGTGACTGGGTTCCAATTTGTTGTATTTTCCACGGCTCTCTCCAGTTAAGTACTTCAAAAAATCGATTGTTGTCAAGGTCTTTCTCTGTAGTACCAAGTGGATGCAATTGATCAGCTCAGCTTGGACTCTACCTCGGAGAGAAAACATTGTTGCAAAATCTTCTAAATAGTGCTCAAGCCAACATCGATCACAAAACATTTCATTGAGGAAACTTTGCGTTGAGGAGACTAATGAATGATTGTACGTACCAAGTGCTCGTCTTCCTCGTAATCTTCCTATCAAAATTCAGTTTTATCTCTCTTTTTGAGAAACTTGGCTCCATCTCCATTTTCAACAAGGCTCGGTTTTGGCATCTGGCAAGGGAATCCATATGAAAAAAAAGCTATTCAAGCTATAACTTATGCGGAGTATCTGACCAGATGCTACAATGCATTTCTAGATTGAAACTTACTATGAGTCAACGATTTCAATATGAAGAAGATTGTTTGAATAGAATTATCAAGACTTATGAAGTTGTCTTGAAACTAAGTGTACAAATTTGCAGAATGTTGATCAATACCTTGCTGCCAATCTCTCTGTCAAATGTGTGCCTGAGAGGTGAGCCAGAACAAAAATTAGCAATCTAACGCTGGAAAATGGTAAAAAAATCTTAGTGCAAATTTCAATGAAAAAATATCAATTAAAAGGGCCATTTTTAATGTATGGTGTACATGAGCTCTTTGCTTGAGTTAATGAAACTAAGTTAAACTCCATTTCACAGCAGCATGTTTTTAACGAGATTGGAATTTTATTCAAATACTACGTATCAAACTATTTGTTCACAAAGAACTACAAATGTCTCATGAAGTTAGACAGAAGTACCAATGAAAAGACGTTTTCCTCCAACTTTCGGCTCCTTGGGATGCACATATGGTCATTTGTTGGCTGTAAAAACGATGGACACTGTACTACAATTGATTGTGATAAAACCTTCATAATTTTATTTTATTTCATTCTATGTGCATTTAAATGTCCCTAATATGATAATTTGAGGTTAAATTCAAGTTTTGCAAAGACAAAAGTTTGCAATCATACTGAAAGAACTTGTCACTATCAAATAAATGTCCATCACCACTGATCATTGTCACTGTGACAAAAGCCAAAACCATGGAAAGAATCAATAAAAATTGTAACTGTTTATCCATAACTTGACTAAGCTTGAATTTATGACTCACCTCACCCAAGCACCCCATCGGCCAAAATTGTAAAAATAGACATTGATGTATGTGTCCGACTTGCGCTTTTGTGGGCTTTTATGTGCATCATTCTTCAAAGGCATGATGAAATTCACACTAGCAATCCTCACACAAGGAACTTGCTCTAGCTTGCTTCAACAGAGCGTGGCCAGCAAAGATAGCAAAAGCAATCAAGAGAAGCAAGAACACTCCACAAAAAGAAGCTTTGCCAAATTTTAACACAAAGAAACTGATGTGAAGACCATGCCCTTCTACCAATTTATAGTTAAGAAATGCATCCAACTACCGAGGTGACTTGAAAATGACTTGTAAATGACTGGTAAATGACTTGGTAAATGAATGGTAAATGGTTGCTTCATGCATCTTGTATCTTACCAACCTTGATCTATTATTAACCCCTAGAGGACCAAGGCCCTTTTTCTACCAAAAAACACTCAAAACTGCCATTTCTATAGCAAAAAGTAAAAAAAATTGAAAAATGCTTATTTTTCACATTTAACCTTAGGATCTTACACCTAACTATTATGAGAGTGTGGAAAAAATTTCAGAATTTTTGACTGCACATATTGCAAGATATTTGCGTTCAAAGTGAAAAAAACAGTTTTTTAAGCACATTGGGGGACTAGATTTTTTGACTTTGAACATTTTTAACTTAAAGTTTTTGCAAAACAGAGTTTTGAGCTTTAAATCTCTGTAGTGGAGAATTGAGTTGAGAGTCTAGGAAAAAAAAGAAAATTAAAAAAAACTTAATTTTCATTCTTTAAAGAATTGTTAAGTATTAGTAGTTACGAGATAGAAGGAAAATCTAAAATATTCATATATTTTAGATGGAATTGAAATTCACTAATCCCAATGGTGACATCGGTCTAGCAAGTAATATATACCATGAAAAATTTTAAAATTTGCATTCAGAAATGCATTATAAAAGTTATTTTTTTCAAGAAGATGCTCTAAGTGCCTGAAAATCAAGAATGTCCATAACTTTCTCATAACAAATCCAAATGAAATAAATCAAAGCTTTCCAAATAGAAAAAAATATAATCTATGAGAAAAAAAATATTAAAAAAAAAAAAAAAATTTTGTCCATTTTTTTTTTGCTGCCCGCCGTCCCCTGTTTTGAGCTTATTTGGTCACAACTTTTTTTCCCGGGCACCGATTGTGAAAAAAATTATATCTCCATAAAGCTTATCAATTTTTCTATCTTCAAAAAAAGTTTCAAAAAATCATGACAAAATTTCTGCCCGTAGGTACCTGCCCAGAAACTCATTTGTCCCCCAAACGGACAATGGTCCTTTAGGGGTTAACATGTAATTGCAATGTGCATCACTAAATAGTGAATATGTGCCACATCTCTAATACTATATGTATGAAATAAGGTGAAAACTACCCAAATTGTCAAAATAAGCAATTCAGCATAATTGGAGGTACATTTTTTCTATAATAAAAAATATTTTTGAAGTATTAGCAATTGAAAAGTAAATAAATAAAAAATAGGATTTCTTAATAAGACATGTAATTACTGTGAATTTTCAAAGTGGAACTCCCTAGGCCAGTAAAGCCATCACATAGCTTGTTCTAATACCAAAATTTAGAGAATCAATAGTCAACCAATGACAGTTTACAGTTTAGTATGAGAACTAAGGTAAATGACCCCATTGCGGTCAAATGACCCATGATGGACACCTAATGACCCCATTGTGTTTTTTTAGACCACAATCAATGCCTTACATGGTATTTATAGAGTAATTAGTGACCTCAGTAGGTACTTCCAACTTTTCAGTGTAAAATTCTTTGTAAAAACTGACTTTTTAGGTCTTCCATATTTGAAAATGTTGTGACTACATTGGGTAGGAAGATGATTATATTGGATTCAAATTTTGTTGGTCATGAAGTAGCCTACAAACTCCTATAGGCTGATCACTTCAAAAATTCAGAACTAATTCATACTTAGTCCAAAAAATATAATTTCAAATTCCCTCACTATCTCTCACAATTATCTTTGTGTGGGAAAAAATTTGAAAAATTTCAACAAGGGCATGTAGGCACACTCCTAATTCTGACCGTAATGGGGTCTTTTACCTTATACAATTGCACTTTGGGCACTTTGGGAGACACTTTCAATAGAAGTCTACTTGTCATGAATGTGTAAACCTACGATTTGGAATGTTTTAACCTTATGAGACTGACAAATTAAGGGTTGATACTTGATACCAACTTTACTGAACCCAGTCACCTCATTTGACATGCAACCAATAATAAACAGAAGTTGGCGTTTTGAAATTGTATGATGAGTATGTTAATTTGTCAATCAAAATTGTAAAATGAGGCTACACAAAGATTTCAGTATGTATTCAATTTAGGCTGTAAAATGCCAATGTCAACTAGGACTGGTGTAGATTTACATTTCCACTTTCAAGTAGCTCACTTTGAAAAGTAACATTGTAATAAACTTCCACCAAATGAACAAAATGAAAGTGAAGTTGTGTTATATGTAGTTTGGTTCAAGACGTTAACCCCTAAAGGACTGAGGCCCTTTTTCTGCAAAAGCACACTCGAAACTGCCATTTCTATAGCAAAAAGTAAAAGATTTGAAAAATGTTTTTTTTTTCACATCTAACCATAGGATTTTACACCTAACTAGTATGAGAGTGTGTAGAAAAAATTTCAGAATTTTTGTCCGCACAGATTGCAAGATATCTGCGTTTAAAGTGAAAAAAACAAGTTTTTCAACACATTGCGAGACTAGATTTTTTGACTTTGAACATTTTTAACTTAAAATTTTTGCACTACAGAATTTTGAGCTTTAAATCTCTGTAGTGGAGAATTGAGTTGAGAATCTAGGAAAAAAAAAATCAAAAAAACTTAATTATCATTCTTTAAAAAATTGTTAAGTAGAGGTAGATATGAGATAGAAGGAAAATCTAAAATATTCATATATTTAGGTGCAATTAAAATGCGCTAATCCCAATGGTAAGATTTTTCTAGCAAGTAATGTAAACCGCAAAAAAAAAAAAATTGAAAAATTTGAAAAATTGCATTCAGAAGTGCATCCTAGAAGTTATTTTTTCAAGAAGATGCTCTAATTGCCCAAAAAACATAACTTTCTCATAACAAATCCAAATGAAATGAATCAAAGCTTTCCAAATAGACAAAGTTGTAATCTAAATAATTAAAAAAAAAATTCAAATTTTTGTCCAATTTTTTTTTATGCCCGGGTTGCCCGCCATCCCCTGTTTTGAGCTTATTTGGTCATAACTTTTGTTCCCGGGCACCGATTGTGAAAAAATTATATTCTCACGAAGCTATTCAGCTTTTGTACCTCCCAAAAAAGTTTCAAAAAATCAGGAGAAAATTTCAGCCCGTAGCTACCTGCCCAAAAATGCATTTGTCCCCCGAATGGACAATGGTCCTTTAGGGGTTAATTAGAAGATGGATATTTCCAAAACTGCTACTTTTTGCTACCATGCCTATATGAACCTCTAAAAGCTTATTGTCCCTTCGAGGGACAAATAGAATTTTGGGCAGGTACCTACGGGCTGAATTTTTGTCGTGATTTTCCGAAATTTTTTTTAAGATAGAAAAACTGCTAAGCTTCATAAGAATAAAAAAAATTTCAATTGGTAATTGGGAAAAAAGTTATGCCCAAATAAGCTCAAAATATCCTTTGGGGGGCAGTAAATTTTTTTTTTTTTTTTTCATTTTTTTTTCATTTTTTTTTCCTTAAAGATTATATTTTTGTCTATTTGTAAAGCTTTGATTCATTTCATTTGGATCTTTTATGAAATACTTCTACTTAACAATTTTTTTAATAATGAACATTAAGTTTTTCTGAATTGATTTTTTTTGCTAGACTCTCAACTCAATTCTCTACTATGAAGATTTAAAGCTCATAACTCTGTAGTGCAAAACATTTAAGTTAAAAATGTTCATAAAATCTAATCTAATGTGCTGAAAAACTTGTTTTTTCACTTTAAACACAGACATCTTGCAATCTGTGCAATCAAAAATTCTGAAATTTTTTCCACACATTCTCGTACTAATTATATGTAAGATCTTGTGGTTAGATGTGCAAAAAAACAATTTTTAATTTTGCTCTTTGCTATAAAAATGACAGTTTTGGGTGTTTTTTGGCAGAAAAAGACCTTGGGTCTTTTAGGAGTTAAACTAGTCAAATTTTTATATTTTATAGTTGGCAAGTAAAAAGAAGTTCCAATGCACCAAAGAATGCAACATTTGGATATTGTATGCAAAAGTAATGAAGGTTCAAAGTTTTTCTTAGTAGATGTTTTAAAACTGTTTCTTCAACATATGTACGCATAGAGTAATGATGGCAATTTCAGGCAAGGTGCAATTTTGGTCAGCTTTTCCACCTCAATTGCATTCTGCTTTGTTTATGTGAGTTCAAAATTGAATTGCTAGTTTGCCATCATGGAATGTCTTTCAATAGATATAACTGAAGATTTGATAATTGTATTTTACAAAAATAGTCATTTAGTATGGGTGAATAATTGACCATCTGGTAAATTGTTATGGTCAACAATAAAGTTTACGGAGTAGATAATTAGTGTGTCATTTTTATAATACAATAACAAAATTATAAAATTATAAGTACCATCTTAAATATCAAAATATTAAATAATGTGCTAAATAAATTTGATGAATAATTAGTGAATCCAAATCTTTTTACAGTGATGCATAATAACATGTGATCATGAGAAATAAAATGAACCACACTCAATAACCATTTTGATGTACTGATACCAAAGCTTAGACATGCCAACCCTATTATAATGCTACACTATAATCTTAATCGACAAATTGAAAAAAATTAGGTTGAGGTGGAAAAATTAGGTTGAGGTGGACTTGTAGCTTCCAAATACAAGTTTCATAAAAATTGGTAATTTTTCACTTACTAAAAACGTGAAGCACAATTGGATTTTTCCTTTCATAACTAGGACAAATCAAATTATAATTTTTTTAATATTAAAACACCACATGTTGAAAATAAGGTGGAGTGGTCAAATTTGTGATCTCATCATTTGCAACTTTTAATTGTAGGATCTTATATCTAACTTGAATGTCTACTTTACCATCAATTTTTAGAGCCTAATTCTTTAGTATCTTCAAGATCATAATGTTCAAAGAGTACAGTAAGCTTTCTCCAATCCTCCCAAAAGGTGAAGTTTCAACTTTGGAACTTTTAAAGAAAAAATATTTGTCTTATGCTATTTGTGAATTTGCTATTTGTTAGAAAGTTAAATTGGGAATATATAATAAAGAGTCCAAGGAAAATATCTTCACTTTCATCCTTTAAATAATCATTACATGAAAAGGTATAAGATAATTAAAAAACTAAATTGCTAATAAATCTAGCATGGAATTGAAATAAGCATGTACTAATGGTGAAATGTTGTCAAAAAACGTCTAAGGCCCATGGATGCACTTTTTGATTTTTTTAAATTGCAAAAATTGAGTAAAAAAACAAACTTCACATTTATTTCTTGGAGGACATATCATGATTGCCCTCAAAACAAAATTCCTCATTTATTTTATTTCACTCATTAGAATGGAATGAAATTGTAGTTTTCCTTGCCACTTCTACAAACCTTTGCCTAATTGACAAAATGTTGTCAATTCAATGAGTTCTATTTTTATAAGGAGGTGGAGTAATTATTCATCAAACAAACACTCTAAATCTATATAAGCAATATTTAACCATATCATTGCAAGAAAACTATGTAATAATTTTTTCCCATACGAGTGTCTATACCCTCCTTGACAAGTAATTCTTTTACCGCCATTTTTGCATTATACCTTTCAATCTTTGATTGATCCAAAAGTCATAATTAAGGGACACAATATTCTTCTATTCCTTTTGTAAAATTTAAAAATGCTTTATATTTTTTGAATAGGCTACATGATCACAGGCATACTCAATAAGATTAGCCATTTAGGTCTCTTTGTAGTCAATTCCTTAAAGGGTTTGGAATATAAACCCTCTACCTTAGAATTAATTATAGTCATTGCATTTTGAATTAGAAATATAGTTGAGATCTGTGCTTGTGAGATTCTCTTTCAATGGTCTATTTTGATGGTTCATCAAACTAATATATAGTCTTTGAATTAGGATTTTATGTTTTTAAATAGGATACATATATGAGGATCAAGGTACATTATTTGCTAAAGGACTATATTTAATCAACGTAATAGGCATGGCATCTGCATGCACGGGTAAACTAAGACTTGATTAATGTAATAGAGCATAGGTCAAATGAAGGGGCCAAGGAAGATACTAATTTAACAATTAGCCTCAATTAGCTTTTATATTCTTGTCCTATGCAAAACTATTGACATGTCTAGTATTTACAAAGTAAAAAAGTTCTCTAATAATTGTATTGAGAAAAGTATTAGTTTAAATTCCAAATGTTACATTACAAGAATTTTCAGCCCTCCGAAGGGGTGCTCTAGATTGACATGCCAAGCTATTTCTAAGCTTGGCCTGTCAATCTGAAAAAGTCCCCTGATGAGCAGTCAGACAAGCTGACTGCTTGTCAAAACAATTAGATTTTGCGATTTTTTTTTTTTTTAACAAATTTTTAACTTGTAAAACTTGAATCATGCGTCACTGTCACTGCAATTTCAGCTGCACGGAAGTTGGGGGAAAATGAAAATTTCAGCCCCAAAAAATCAAATTTTAGGGTACTTTGGATGGCTGTGGAGCAGCCCTCCAGAGGCCTAAGATTTTCTCTAATGATATTGTTGCTCAAATGCACTATTTAGAATTATTGTTCAAGTATTTATTGGCTTTACACATGTAAGTGAGTAATTGATATGATTTTAGGAAGATTTTTTTTGGACACTAGTAAAAGAACCTTTACTGCATAAAAAAAAATACAAGAAACCCAACCGTACATGGCCTGGAGGGGGAAATTAACCAATCAATGACACAACAACAACAAAAAAATACACGGACAAGCGCTGGGGCACGCACCGCCTATGTGGTTGGTAGATGAATCCAGCCTTAGAACTGGAAGCACCCACCTCGATATTCCATCAACCATTAACACAAATACCTCGTTGCAAGCCCATCGCTACTCAAATCTAATCCTAGCACCCCTCTCCACCTCTAGGGAGACCTGGGTGTTGCTTACCAATTGTGTCCCACTCCACACGCTCGTGCATGCTTAGCTAGATACAATGCAGAAGCTTAACTAGTTGCCACCAAATATCATTGAACACTACGTCGTTGCGTTTGAGTCATAGCACCCAAAGGATCACCGTCCGTACACTATAAGAAACTAGAGTTTTCTAATGTCTAAATTGACGGATTTTAGGTGACGTCAATTAAGACAATGCATGTTTTTTATGCTACATTGGACGTCACTGTTGACATAAAAAACACGTGATGTTTAAGTCGACATCACCTAAAATCCGTCAACTTAGACATCATGTGTTTTTTAAAACGACACCAAAAACACGGTTTTTTTTTATAGTGGTAGAGCCACCAAAACACACACCACCACATCAAACTTGCGTAGAATGCGGTCCGAGAAAATGCCTTGCTTCCATGCTAACGGCCACCATGGTCCCCTGGCCTCCTTGGTTGTACTAAGCACATTCATGATGTGAATCCCCCACTGCCATGCTTGTTACGCCAAAGAGCATTCCCAAAATGGGTGAAGAATGGATTTATGTATCTTCCAAGGGCATATTGGGTAGCTAGTGTCGATGGCATGATGAATCCAACTTCTCCACGCATGAACTGCTACTGCTCAGTGCCACACTAACCACAATAGTTCAGCTTCTTTAGGGGTGCTGGTTTTGGTTGTTTTAGGAAGAATTTGAAGTTTCAAAAGAGTTGAGTTGACTAGAAAATTTAGTTGAACTCTAAATTGTTGGGTGTGGTAGGTCACCATTATTTTGCAACTTCATTATAATCTAGATACCAAAAGTTAAAAAACCAAGCACCTTCAATACTAGGGCCATCACAAAGTTTAGACCCTACAGTTTGTTAACAATTATCATGTAGTTATCGTTGTTTTATGGGTGCACAAGTGAATTACAATTTATTGCATTATTGTACAATGCATTACTTTGCATTGTTATCGCATTGTTACAATGCATTACTTGCAACTGCATTGTAATGATACAAAGTGATGCATCGTAATGATGTGACAAATTGTAATTAATGTGCGCACCCATGAAACAATGATAACCACATGATAACTGTTGACAAACCATATGGTCTAAACTTTGTGATGGCGGTATAATATTCTAGTGAAAGTTATGATCAAACATCCGAAACATCAATTTCATTGTAGTGGCATGATTTTGGTGCCAAAAATTGTGACATACATACATTAAAGTTTAACATCTAGGACATATACGAATTTATATTTCAAAACAAATTTTCTATGACTTGCCACAATATTGGAATACCGCCCATTTAATGAAATTATTGTTCCAATTTGGATTACAATTATGCATTGAGAATCTATTAACCTCTAGAAGAACCAAGTGACCATCAACGCATGCAAGAAATCAAAGTCAATTTTAGTCGGATGTTCATGAAATTTTGACAAAGTGTGAACATATATCCCCTTAGTAGGAATATCATTTTTTCCTTGATTAATCAGGTGCCCAGATCAAAAGTTATACTACTCTAAATTTTTTGGACAGCTCGAGCAACATGTACAAAACTCCTTCTATAATTCTGAAATTTGGCAAGTATGTAACTTACATGATATTAAAGATGAAAATTTCAAAAAAGCAACCATTTGTAATATAAAAATCTCACTCTAGGAGGCCCTATAGGGCAAGGTGTCGAGGTTGGAAAAAAACTTCTAACTTCAAAAATTATAATCTTTCAATTGTACAATCAATGTTTCTAAAAAAAAACTCCACACATTCCTATAATAGTCCAATAAAAATTTGTGCGGATGAATTTGAACAAAACCTTTCTTTTTCATTTTTTTCTCACTCCCTTGAAAAGTGACAATTTTCACGACTTTTGCTTGAAATGTGCCTTGGTCCTTTAGGGGTTAAAAATTGATGACAATGCATTCTAAATACTACACTATCTTGAGATTTCTTTTGTAGCAAAGGCAATCCTACATTCATGTTGCACTTGTTTTCATACTAATATCAAATGGAAGTGAGTGATGATCAAATGCAAGTCCACAATGCTAGTTCTTATTCATTGAGTTGTTAACCCCTGAAGGATCAAATCCACTTTTGTTGCTTTTGTCATTTTGAAGTGTAAGGTAAACGCACCCATTCCCACCCCTATATCCAATTATGTCCTCATGTACAAATAAATAGCATTCTAGAAAGAAAATGTGCACCACTAGTTCATGAGGAAGGAATTCTTAAAGGAACAGAAATGGTGTGTCTACCTTAGTAGTTTACTCATTTTTTTAAATCAAGTCTCAAACCAATTGGTGAAGATTTTCCTTCTGTCAGAGTGACTGTAGGATCTCCAACTAGATTCAATGAATATTTGGACAAAGCAAAAAACTTTGAGATCAGACATTAGAGGGGTTTTGGGGGCCTTGGAAGACTGTTTCAGGCCCGTTTCCTAGTCTGCCCAGATTTAGGGAACGACAATACGGGCGTATTAGATTTTTTTTAAGAAAAAAAAAAAAAAAAAATATTACCAAAATATCATTTTAACCAAAATTTTATTTTATTTTATTTTTTCAAAAATGACGTGGCAGTCGCTTGGCCATGTCAGCCTGGCCATTTGACAATGTCCTAGTATTCCTGCAAAATTTCCACAGTCCAGGAACTCGCAGTCTCTTAGGAGGCCCAAAACTCCTCTAATGTCTCATGGGCCTTCAGATTATAAGGTTTGAATGAGATAGTTTATCTAAAATTAGGAAAAAAATCCACTTGTCCGTTGGCATTCTTTGGATATCAACCCTCAAATTTAGGCATGCTACAATATATATGAACATAAATTTCTGATCAGTCACCATTTGAATCAATAAATAATTTGCATCCGTTTACCAATCATCCAACGTTTTATATGGAGTTTGCAATTGATCATCCCAGAATAGGTGACCTTCAACTTGGATTTTGGAAACACTGAATGTCATTCAAATTCAATTCATTGACAACGGTATAGATGCCTTGAAATCAAATTCAAGCAACTATTACAATTGAAATTGTTGCAAAATCAATGATAGATCTATTCGAGATCTCAAATTTTCATGAAAAAATGGAACTCATTGCCCAATGAGCAAAGCATTAAGATTAAAGTAAAGGTGAGAGACACAACTATTATTTGTAACTACTATGTTCCCAACCCTGTTCCTCATTCCCCAAAATTGCTCCCTTGCCTTGTCCTTGTCCCTATGAACTGCAGATGTGACATTCTAATTTTTTAATAAGGTGGCGTGTATCCCAAACTGCCTCTTTTTGACTTTTGTATCTTGAAAGTATAAATTTAGACCCCCATTTGGACCAGATTCATTTGGATAACACCACACCTAATTTAACCATTAAAGGTCCACGCATCCAAAAAGTAGTGGATGCGCCTTAGTCAACCTTGATTGTAACTTTCAATATAATCATTTTTGGTTTTTGATTTACACTAAGAAAATGAAGCTTAACAAGATCTCTTTCTACTTCATCTTCAAAATTTAAAAGTATTCCAAAAATTAAAAGAATTATTGCAATCACAAGCCCATCTATTAAATTTCAAATAATCTGTGTTTTTCATTCATATTTTCTCCTTTTAAAATGGATTTTTAATTTAAATTACAAAACAAAGTTTTTCATTCTAAGCTTCATTTATGGTAAAAGTTTCACATTATTCAAATATATATGTTAGTTAATTGATATAATTTTATTTCAACCTTTAACTTAAAAAAATCACAATTTGATTTGTCCATCAATTTTTTTGAAATAAACAACATAAATAGGAAATACATTTTTCCACTAGCAAAACAGTGCCAAAATTTTGTAAATCAATTAAATAAAAGGATAAATTTGATTCAATGGCCAATTTGACTTCAAGGTCTTTACTGTGGCTGTTTTGGATGTAAAAAAATAAAATTATCAATTGCAAAATTTTTACACTAATCTCCATTGCTACTTGCATTTGAGAAAATTTTAAATAATTTGGATTCTTTTTGCTGTTCTAACTTATTTATTTTCAATTTTGCAACAAAAATGCCAACAATGATAATTTTTCAAGAAACAAATTGAAATTCTCACAATGATATACAATTCATAATTTCAAGTAATAAAAATACATGATTGATATTTGAATACAAAGTAATAGGCTACATTCAGGTTAGACATAATGTTTGACTAGTTGGCAGTGGATTCCTTCCATAAGGGATTTATATAAAGTTGTGACTAGACAGTATATCTAAATTTTAAAAAGTATTTGGCTCCAAAGGGAGGTGCAATGTAGATTGCAGGCGGAGCTTCAATACCAAATTTCTACAAATCTTCCGATTTTTAAGAACATTATTGTCTTCAAAAAAATGTAGCTACTTGTTTAGATTTGTGCACACCATGGGTGTATGATTGGTATTTCTAGATCTCAAAATAGACCACTTATTTCTAAACTGCTAGTTGCTACTACACTTCTTTTAAACTCTAAAACTTAACATAAATTAATTGCATTCTTTGTATGATCGGGCTTAGAGTTGGATATGGCCTTGTGTATGGATGCAATTAAGGAATTTTATAAAAAACCAAAGTTCTTTGATGTCTGAGTTGATGAATTTTAGGTGACATTGAATGTAACAACCCATATTTTTATGTCAACAATAACATCCAATGTAAGATGTTATACTTGGTGTCACCTAAAATCCCTCATCTTAAGCACGAGTTTCTTATAGTGGAAGGCTTGATACTGTTCAACAAATAGCTTTTGGGAGCTTCATCAATCGCATGCAAAGACTACAAAAAGAGAAAGGTTAGGAAACCCCAACTGACTAGGGAGCATTTTGTGAGCAAAGAGCTTATCATGAGGAGACTGCAACAGTGGAAAAGTTGCAGAGGACAATTTCAAGATAATAGTGGATAGAAGTCCAAATCATGAGACCAACTCCATGAAACATTGTTGTTCCACAATACAAGCTGTCAAAGGATCGTATTTACTTTCCATTAGAGAAAACTTTAGACCTTCAAAGGGCTGCTCTACAGCCCTTCAAGGTACCCTGAAATTTGCTTTTATTTTGAAAAAAAAATTGTTTTTCCCCTATTTTCGCCCTGCTGAAACTGCAACAGCAGTGGCGCAGGAACCAAAAATTTTGAATAAAAAATTATTATAAAAAAAAAAAAAAATTATAATCTTAAAAATTATAAAAATAAATAATAATAATAATAATAATAATAATAATAATAATAATAATAATAATAATAATAATCTTTAAAAAAAAAAATTTAAATTTTAAATTTTTTTTAAAAAAAATTTGAAAATCTGCGGGACTTGACTACTCCGATGAGCAGTCAGAGACTCTTACTACTCACCAAGAGTAATTTCGAGGTTGACATGCCATGCAAAGAATAGCATGGCATGTCAACTTTGGACAGCCTTGTAAAGGGCTGAATTTTTCTCTAATGAGAATGATAAACAAACTAAAAACCTATCTACTCACGTTGTAACTTTATTCAATTTGCTTTTAGCCATGGAAGACAAATTACTCCCCCTATGCCTCAAACGGAATAAGGTAGGGCTGCTTGTCCAAACTTGCTAGATATAGCTTTATTCCTCATTCTGCAACATTATTTCATCAAATATTGCACCTTAGAGAACTTGTCGTGATAACTTGCTTGTGGAGGACAAACTTGATGAAGCATCCACTTAGACATGGCTTAAACATTTTAATAGAATACTTTCCTTGAGTTACATCATCCTTCAAAGGCAATATGAAATATATTTCACTATGTGAAACTAAATTGTGGCTTTGCCATGGAAAAGGCCATCAATCTACAACTCCATAGATTCCTAGATGGAAAGGTGGCTTAACAAAACTAGCAACCATTTTTAAATCCACACAAATCCACAAGCTCTTTCTTCCCTTGCTGGTTGGTTTTCCAGAGACTACTAGAAAACATTTCATTCTCTGCTTCAATCACCAAGTCAATCACCTACCGCTTAGACCGGCTTTTGGCAATAGACATTCCCAATCCATCACTTAGCCAACACAGATTTTGTGTAGCCTTAAATCTCTTGGACGTTGGACTTTCAAGATCCACATTGAGGATATTAAAGGGAGTGTAGCAAAAATACAAGTGTCATACGAAGGCATTCAACTTTGTTGTAATAGATGCCATGACTTCTCCCACTCTATTTCCAATTGCCCAACCAACAATGGAGCTCCTGATCAGGTGACTTTTGTGGACAAATTATGATACCAAATCATAGAATGCACATTTGAAACCAAACTTAGACGTAGCTAACATGGATGCAAGAAGTCAATCAATAAGACATACATACTTTTCCAACAGACCAACGTGGTATTACAACATGTACAACAACGGCCACCAACCTTCTTACCTTTTCCAGATCCTAGATAGAGAATGCTTTATCTTTATACATTGTCGATGTTGTGGGCTCATGTGTTAGCTCCAGCCACTATTGAGATGGTCAAGTTTCTTCCAAATGAAGGAGAGACAAACATGATCGGTCCAAACAACAATCTGCATCTCTCCAAGTTGTATCTCAACCCAATTATTATCCTATTTATAGCCATTATAACATCAAAACCCGACTACACACAAACAATAGTCCAATTGTGTCTGCAAACAATGATAATCCAAATCATAGAGATCATTTATAACTCCCTCCACCTCTCATGCCACTCCACATCCCCTACACATTGTAGACTATGTAGGTGATTGCATGAAAGACCTTCCGTTTATGTTCTACTTTGCCCGTTTTCAGCCATTTTGGGGGGAGTACTATAAAAATAGAAAAACATTTTTAAAAAGTTATGAAAAATATGAGAAATATATATATATATATATATATATATATATATATATATATATATATATATATATATATATATATAAAAAAGAAGAAGGTACTATATGAAGGAAAAGCAAAAAAAAATTCCTTAAGTAGGAAAACTAGAAAAGAGCAGAATCGCAAGAAAATACATACTTTGACATTTTAATTTGTTAAAAATAGGAAAAGTAATTTAAAAAAAACTGAAAAATACCATTTGAGAAGACTTCATGGTGAAGAGATTCCACCAAAAAAATGATCCTAAAACCATCTTCAGTGTTCAGAATTGCGTGCGCAAGGGAGCACTCTTTGCATGGACGTAGAGGATATAAAATAAAATATTTTTTAATGCCCTTTGGTAGAATCATGGCTTCCTACTATGGAAATAGACCCTAGAAATTTCAGCTCCAAATCATTAAATTTGGGGACTCCTTGTGCAGTAATAACCCTAAAATTCAAAACGTGACAAATTAGTTTAAATGATTTTAAATATAAAATGATTTTTGAAAATTTCTGAAAAATATAAGATATAATGAAACTCAAAAGAAGAATCTCCAATGAAAATTTCAAGTTCATGTAAGTCACGCTTCAGAAGTTATTGCAAAAGGAAGCTCCAACATTCCTTTTGTGACAATGTTTTAGTACTTCCCAGTACCGGTCTTTCTTGCAATCACCCATGTAAGCCTCGAGATCCAAGATGAATTGTTCTTATACACATAGAAACTCCTTTAAAAGAAGCACCTTAGGACACCAGTTTATGTATTACAGTCACCTCTATAGAACCCAAATTCAATTCAACACACCTATATAATGCACTACAAGGTAAGCGTCACACTTGGCTTGACTAGCATCCACCTGATAGGCACTGATCAACATTCCTACACGTCTAGTGGAACAATGCAATCCCAATACTCCGGATATCAAGAGGCACATAAGATCTAACATATGTAGTGACCTCAATTAAATTATAGCAATGGCTATTCAAGCATTTTGTAGACAAAGAAACAAGATTATTTCCCAAGCTTTCGATCCACATTTGGATGACAACCTCTTCGAGGATGCACAACCCAACCTACTAGAGATCCAAGGCCAAATTCACTGTCATCTAGCAACAGCTCATCCTAGCCCTCTGTTTCTTCAAACACATCACATGATCACTCCTATACTAGAGATCCAAGGCCAAATTCACTATCATTTGGAAACAACTCATCCTAGCCCTCTGTTTTTCAATCACATCACATGATCACTCCCAGCTTGGCCTCTAGGCACGGGGGGTGCACTTAGTGTATCTAATTCAAACTACGTGCGACCAAAACTTTGTATCCCCTATATTATATCCTAAATTTAAATAAATGAAAACAAAAAAATATGAATATATTTTCCTAATTTGAAAGTTTATGTTTTGAATTATTGATATTTTTATTTGCTAATGATAATTAGTTACAAATTTTTGAAGTAAATAGATACACAGCAAAATTGAAAAATAACTTTCACACTCCTATATTACATCCTAAAAAATTGTCTAAAAAATGAACAAAAAATTCCTAAAAATAACTCTCTATTGAAAGCCCATTTTGAGTTGAATATTGATGCAATGGTCATCTAAATGTGTTCTCTATAAATATTTGAGTTGAAAAATATGCCATTTTAGGTTCATTTTCAACCTCTTCTAAAAATCATTCCATATTTCATTTGAGTTGGAAATTTTGGCAATAGAAACCTATAGTCATTACCAAATAATGCTCAAAATTTTAGGTTGAAATTATAGTTTATTAGAAACCACTTGTTCACATGTGATATGTAGTAGTAGAACCAAGTGCCCTCCCTGAGCCTCTAGGAGACCCTCATCATTTGCGACCCCAATAGGTGGACTCTCAATCCACAACATTAAAGCCTCTGCAAGGAAGTATCCTGGACAGTATGCTTAATACCCACAGGTTCGTGTCAAACTTGTAGCTATAGACTCCAACTTAGATGCATGGGGCTATCCAAGAATTCATTTTCCAGACTGCAAAGAGAGCACTAGGTATACTCTTAACACGATTGCAGTATGAAGCTACAAATCCTTTTACAAAAATATTAGAAAATTGAATGATTCCGTAGCCATTGACAACCTATGGAATTACATCCAAAGTAACCTAGTTGATGTATTATTATTTTGCAAAAATACAAATTTAGAGAGATGGGAACAATTAATTTAGGAAGACATCTTTGGAGACGGGCCACAATCTTGTATACGGAGGTGGAAGCTACACACTAGATGAGTTCATGTAGAAAAAAGAGGGGTACTGTCAATTATATCTCTCAGATCAGTCAGATGGGTCAAATTAATCTCTAAATCAAAATTCCTTTTACATGGCAGAGTTCATTGATTCATATTATCTTGCATCCCTGGAGGTGATTTAGGATTCATCAATGTATAATGGTATAAGAGTCCCATTAGTTGCATCTGCAAAGAATTTTTGTAGAAAATAACATTTGATTCTTGAGATTCCCACGTTATGCAGATGGATTGTATTGGGAGATTTCAACATGGTTGAACAACAAAGTGATAAGTCAAGCATTTGTGGTAAGATGATGCCCGCCTAAGAATGCCTACTTTTTAACTCCCTCAAGAAATCAATCTAGATTTTCAACTATCCTTTGACTTTCCCTAGCTAGCCTAACATTTCATTGAACAATCTTTGTAGCAATGGTGCTAGAGTCATGGCCCGATTGGACAGGTTTTACATTTTCAGGATTCCTTCGCAAATGGGTGATTGCAAGAATGACCTGTACTATTTGTTGCATTCTGTCACACCCTAGTTTTTGATTTTTGTTTTGGCTATAACTTCTGTGTTTTAGGTCCAAATGACTCAAAATTTATAGGAAAGCTACTTATAACCATTGTATACTTTACATGATTTTTGAGGATTTTTCAGAAATAATTTACTATTTTTAAACAACCCCAAAAATTTCTCACAATGGTTGATTTAGGGGGTTTTAGCACCATTTAAGCTCAAAAAAATGAATTTTGAGCTGAAATTTTGAGGGGATGGTTTCTTAGTAGACCAGTAGCTATTATCTAGAGGAATTTTAAAAATACTTATTTTTATGTGGTGTAGAGGTCCACAAAGAGAGCTCCTTTCTACATTTTTTTTCAAAGATGCAAAACAATATTTTGGTGAATTTTTTGGTCAAATCTCATCACCAAAAAGTCTTCTCAAATGTTTGATTTTTATATAATTTCTCAAAAAAAAACCCTATTTTTTACAAATTAAAATGTTAAAAGTGGTGTTTTCTTCACTAGACTTTTGGACATAGAATTCACATAGAATTCGGGTGAAGAAAATACCACTTCTAACATTTTAATTTGTAAAAAATATAATTTAAAAAATAATAATAATATATAAATCAAACATTTGAGAAGACTTTTGGGTGATGAGATTTGACGAAAAAATTCACCAAAATATTGTTTTGCATATTTGGAAAAAATATGTAGAAAGAAGCTCTCTTTGTGGACCTCTACACCACATAAAAATAAGTATTTTTAAAATTACTTTAGACAATAGCTACTGGTCTACTAAGAGACCATCCTCTCAAAATTTCAGCTGAAAATTCATTTTTTTGGATTCCAATTAGTGCTAAAACCCCCTAAATCAGCCATTGTGAGAAGTTTTTGGGGCTGTTCAAAAATAGTAAATTATTTTTGAAAGATACCAAAAAATTATTTAAGGTATATAATAGTTATAAGTAGCTTCTCTGTAAATTTCAAGTCATTTGGAGCTAAAAGACAAAAGTTATGGCCAAAACAAAAAGGAAAAACTAAGGTGTGACATAATACTCTAAGTCATTCTTGCAATCACCCAAATCCACAAAAAATCTTAGAATACTATATTAGAGACGACCACACCAAATCAAATCATTGTTTAATATCCATAGCCATAGAGTTGGTGCATATTCCTCTACAACTGAGTAGATGGATTATATCTTTCCTATATTTGGACAAAGCATCATCTTAAATACGCCAAACCTAAGAGAAGATTCCAATGAACATCCCATTCTTCACTAAATTCCAATGTATGACTTGGCTATATTGGTGCTACTGTATAAAGTGAGCTAGAAACTTTTGGGTACAAAAGAGTCCCTTTGCGCCAATCTTGAACTCAAGATTGCCCAACTACAGGACTTCCTACAGTTGATAGAACTGCAAAAACAAGTCAACTTATTTAGAACTTGTTTGGCCAACTTTGAGACCTATATGTTAGAAGGGAAGAAGTTTTGATTGTGTGCTTGCTGGCGGCTATTTGGTCATCAACCGACCATTGAATTCTTCCAAGCAATCTGAGTGAGAATCTGAAAGACCTTGTAGACATCTTCCATTATAGGACTCCAAGATGATCAAGGCACTCTATGTCGTGACAAGTGTGATCTAGAGCGGATGTGCACATAATTCTATACCAAACTAACCTCTCAAGAAGTCATGAGCCAAGGAAATAAGGAAAAATGAGAAGCCATCTTATCATTTGTTATCAGCTGCTTCAGCTTTTCTATGGATCAACAACTGGATAAACCTCTAACTAATTAAAGACAAACTACACCAAACCTTGAAACAAATGGAAAAAGAATGAAATCCATACCTTGATTGATAGTGTCACTATAAAATTCTTCTTCAAATATTGGGACACAATTGGCGACAAGTATACTGAGATGGTGTAGTTATATATTGACCAAGGCCGATTACCCCATATTCCTGACATCTAGACTTGTTGTGCTTATTTTCAAATCTATAAAGATAAACCTATCCAATTAGTGTCCTATCACTTTACTCAATGTATCCTAGCCAAAGTTCTTTAGACTACACTACAAAGCCTTTTCATGGACGTTCTCCTTTAGGAGCCTAGTCCAATTGGTTTTCCTCCCTCTCAGATATATTTTAAATAATGTATTCCTATAATACAAAACAATGGAATGGGCTAAAGACTCCATCATGATTTTATTTTTCTCAAGCTAGACTAGACCAAAGCCTATGACGTGGTCACTTGGAACCTCTTATTCAATCCATATTACGTAGAAAGTTAACATCCCAAATTCATTCACACGTTTGATTCAATTGTTGCTACAAAACACCTCAGCATTAGTTGCATTAAATGAAAGGGTGGTCATTATATTCCGTATTCAATAAGGAATAAAGCAAGGTTGTCTTCTAGCTTCCTACCTATTGCATATCATTGGTGAGGCGCTGAACATGTCATTAAAAGAAGAATAGAGATTTGGGCAAATCTAAGGTATTCAATTCCCACTATAAGAAACCGTGTTTTTTGGGATGTTTTCACTATTTTTTGAAACGCATTTTTGTGGACATTGACTAAAATAATTCATGTTTTTATGTCAACAATGATGTTCAATAAAACATCTTAATATTTTATTGAACATCATTGTTGAAATAAAAACATGAGTTGTTTTAGTCAATGTCCACAAAAATGCATTTCAAAAAATAGCGAAAACATCCCAAAAAAACACGGGTTTCTTATAGTGTTCCAAGCATTGAAGATCAACAATTCATATCCAAATATGCAGATTAATGATCAAAGACAAAGGTCAATTAGACAAAGAGCGTTGGCTCTCTAAGGTCCTTGATTTGCCTTGCTGGAGTAGTTTGGACTCACTTGGGCTCCTCCAAGTTTTTTATTCCAAATTATAGATGCTCCATTTAGTATTTGTCCAGATACCTCTAACATCAACTAGTTCCTACAACCAAAAATCTCAAGGAAATTCAAACACTAAACTACACGAAGATTTTCTCCTGCAACTAGAGCAAAAGAGGTTAATTCAATCCTACTCTCTTTTCTTTACTACTTCATAACCATTTAAAGTGGCTCGATATATATTCTTTGTTTCCTTTGTGGTAATTTGCGGAACTACCTATGGAGTAGCACCAATCATATATCTTGTACGAGAGTTTATTGGGATGACTGTTGCCTTCCCGAACTACTTGCGGGATTAAAACTACTTGACCTTGAAATCTCCTTCGTAGTCCTACTAGTAAAATGTGTGCTATATGCAATCAAATCAAGTATTTTGGGCGAAAAATGTTCTTGAGACATAGGAATAACTGAATGAAATTCCATCCTAGGAGTAGATACTAGTTTCCATCTCTAGCTTGGCTAATGATCCACAAATCATTAGCAACATGGGATTCTTATGTGTGGAATAAGATTATTTTAGCATGGCAACATATGATTAAACACATTGAGGTTATTCCACCATTTCATGCAAGCGAGCAACTCTCCACCAGTCTCTAATGTTCTACTCATTTTATAGGCTCCAATTTTAATTTTACAATTGACATAGCCCAAAAATTAGCTTAGATCAATGCGCACAATATAGGAGACCTTTGGGATCTATGTAGACCTTTGGAACCTAAAATGCGAGTTTTTTATAGTGTACACACCAAACAGTTCAAATTTGGGAAGTTCTCTCATTGTTATTCCCTTTTACAGAGACTGGTCATCATCACTAGTTTCATCTTATCTCTTAGCTTCCAACAAACTAGTTGATGCTTCTCTCCAAACAACCCAATCAAGTGCAAATCAGTGATGAAGATGGTATATCCTCCAATACTAGGACTCACTTCTTGATTAGATTGTTTAGAAATTTGCATTACTAGTACCAATTTGGTATGGTCCCAATTCTAGATACTCTTCCTTCCAAATCGGACACCAAATCCGATAGTCAGTTTTTTTCTCCCAACCACAAATGGAAATGTAGTTTACAGAGGAGTTTTTTGTTAAGTATGTATACTTCAAATCAAGAAAAGTAGAAATTACTCTCCTCACCTCTTTTTGTTGATGCTATCCAATCCCTTGAATTTGACCTTGAATGATGGCAATGGAATAGTGGTGATCCATTGCTATAATATTTGACTAATACATGGCAAAAACTCTTCACCAAGGGATGCTTACCAAAGAAGACCACATCTTCTAAGTGACTTGGTTACCTTCTAGCTTCAATTACATTAGAGTGGAGAGTAGTAAGCATTTCCAACAAAGCATTTCCACAAAAAAAAATTGTCTTCATGTGGTCTATATGGCATAATATAGTGGTTGTCAATTCATGGCAGGCACACATTGCCCTGAATATCAATATAAGGTATATTTATTGTGCCTCAAGAGCCAACAAGCCTCCTTGCATAGATTTTTTTTTTTGCCCTAAAGCCCAAGAGGTGTGGGCATATGCATAATTAATCCTTCATCACATCTATGGAGCTCCCTCAATTTTGGGACCCCAGTGCAAGATTGGTTCTACATTGTGTATATTGGATTTCAATGTCTGCCCAACAAATTTATGGCATTAGAACTACGATATTTGGAACATTGCTTCAAATGGTTTATTTGGATTCACTTAACTTCTAAAGGACCAAACGGCATTTTTTGGCAACATACTGATTTTGGGCAACTCACTACGAATGGAAATTTTATTTTATTTCTTTGAAAATTTCACACAACGAGTATCCAAGGAGTAGCTTTAAGGCCCAACAATTTTCAAAACTTTTGACTACATGGTTAAAAAGTTATTGGATGATATGTCATTTTCAATGGTCGGCGGGCAGCTCAAAAAAATTCTGAAAAATCACTTTTAAGAAAAATAAAAATTAGATGTTCTAGTTTGCAAGCAGTTATGGATTCCCTACTCAAAAATGAACTTTGAAGTCCTTTATTTACCTCAATTTTCAATATTTTTCAAAAAAAAATAAAAGCATAGGATGTAGATTTTTTATTACAACATTACAACCGTTGGGATTGACATTTTTCTATTCCATAATTAAATTCTTAACAATTTTGTGTTTTGAATCATTCTCTACTTCTTTCTACAACCTATTTTTTTCCTATATGTTGTACAATTCCAAATGATTTGAAAATTTTCAAGCATGTAGCCAACTTGATTTGAAAAATGAATCCAAAGACTAACCACCATTTTGAACATTTTTTCATTTAAATGTGACCTTGTGAAGTGTAGCTTCTTGGATTTTTGCCGGACCAAAGAAAAGTTTTTTGTCAATTAAAATGCTCATATCTTGCAATCTACAAGGTGGAAAATTCTGAAATTTTTCTACGTATTCTCAAACAAGTTTACTACAAGATCCTATGGTTACATGTGTCCAAAAATGTTTTTGTCCTAAAATTTGATACTTGAACTAGAAATGGTAGTTTTGGAGTGTTTTTGGTGAAAACGCAGTCTGTGACCTTTAGGGGTTAATAGCACAATCTTTGCTCATGAACGTTGGCCAACTGCAATATGTTTGTAGGATCTGGCTAAAGTTTGACGTCATCTGGAATCACTCCCCAATGATAGCTTCTAAGGTTGGAGACATTATCATTTGGAACAAGCAAGGCCTTGTTCAAAATTTGTTTGTTTAGTTAGGCTTGTATTTTTTTCTCTTTTTCTCTCCTTTGTCCAACCTTATAGCTTAGCTGCTTTGCATTTGATGTTTTTGCGATGGATTTCCATTTGCTTCAAAAACAAAACAAAACTACTGTTTTTTGCTATTGTGCTTAGTTACTATTATCAGATTGGTCAAATTTTCATATTTTCTTATTGGCTAAGAAAAAGAAGTTCTAACATATTAAAGAAATCAACATTTGGATCTCAATGCAAAAGTTATGAACGATCAAAGCATTTTTTGGTAGAGGTTCTAAAATTATTTCTTTTACCTAGGTATATATTGATTTTGGAGATGAAACCAAAGTGATGATGGTGGTTTTGGATAAGTGGCTCATGTGGAGGTGCCCGCCTTATAACTTAGTATTTTAAAAATATTGGTTTATGGAGTTGGGAATTGCTTTGTTTTATGGCCCATTCATTATAAGAAATCAGCATTTTGGGTGACAAGCCTTGATTTTTCTTGACAGATTTTAGTGGACATCTAATGCAACAAACCTATGATTTTCGTCAACAAAAACGTTCAATATAACATCAGTGTTGACATAAAAACATGGGTTTGTTGCATTGGATGTCCACTAAAATTTGACAAGAAAAATCAAGGCTCATCACTTAAAACGCGGGTTTCTTATAGTGATTGCCAATGCTTGTGATATGCGTCTCTTTAAGTGGATAGCTTTGATTACCTTTTCTAGCACATTGGACATCCCTATTTCAGCTCTTGTAGAGTTTTAGACAGTGACTACTTATGTCTTTGATAATAGTGTAAGATGATTCTAAAACTAGACTTCAGCACCTTCCTTGTGGGAAAAAAACATAGTAAAAATATTTTTCTATTTGTCAATATAGAATCTTATAGTTTTGTCAATACCAAAATATGATGCCTTGGACATTGATGGTTCATTAGTATATTTTTTGCTGCATGAGGTTGTTTATTTGTAGAGTTACCCAACAACTACCCAAGTTAAGCTTTAATCAACATTCACTTTCTTCATTACTTCATTGACATTAATTTTAGTGAGAATGAAGAGTGGAGAGATCTTTTTTGTAATGAAATCCATTGTCTATATGAATCTTCAAAGAATATTGGATAATTTGAAGATGAGAGCTTGACTTCTCATTGTCAAAACATAGGAATTGTGTTCAATTTAGAACTTCACACCTCGTTTTGGCATAGTAGAGTAATTTTTTTCAAAAAACCTTGAACCAAGAAAAATTAGAAAATGAAAGCTAAATTTCATCTCTAGAAATTTGTTTGTGATTTTGAGCCTCTAAAAAAAAAACGGTCAAAATTCACATAGGATGTTTGAAAATGTCAAAGAAATGTCTCTTCTAACCTTATATAAACTCTGTCCATAACTTTTGATTGGAGGCTTGAAATCTCAAACCAATTTTTGAAGATGAAATTTAAATTGATTTTCTACAATAACTTAGTTCAATTTTTTTTAAGAGTTATTCTACCATATCTAAATGAATTCTGGATTCTACGTTGATATAATTCTTGTTTTTGACTTGATTATGAGTGGTTGAGCTTTTGGATGATTGCAAGAAACACTTCACATTTTTGGCTCAAAACAAAGTTTTTGGCCATAGAATTAGGACTGGCAATACTATGTAGTACTATGCCGTAATATGTTTCCACAGCGCTCTTGCAGATCTCAACCGTCGATTCAGTACTATATAGTACTATGGACTACTACAAAGTACTGCAGAAGCTACTGGAAGCAAAAAATAGCAGAAAAGGGGTCTGTGCACCTTTTTATTTTAATAATTTGAAAACATATAAAAAAATAAAAACAGAAAAAATCATTTTGCTAGAGAAGATTGTATTCACATTGCACCAAAAAATTAATGTAGGAAATTTTTTCCCTCTTCGTAACCTTTGCGCAAAGGAAGGTCACTTTAACCCCATGTGGACAATTGACATGTTGCTATTTTCATAAAAATTCATTGTCGATCCTTGTAATGTTAGTAGACCTCCAACATGTCCAATTTGTGGCTTCAAATTTGCATTTTTGGGTCAAAAATAGGATTAAATCTCCCCAAAATAGCCAAAGTAGACATCCAATTGGGGGCGATTTAAAAATAGTAAACTAATTTTAGAAAATTTGAAAAAATTACTCAATGTTTGCAACTACCATGTGTAACTTCCCTCCAAATTTCACACCAAACTAGTGTGGCCTTGTGCCGTTGGCCCAATTTTCATCCTGATTTAGATATGCTTTTTTTTCTTTTATTCATGTTTTTCATATTTTTCCATCATGTATTAGAAAGTATATTGTACATATCATACTTAAATGTTTAGAAAAAGGGATTCAAAGACAATTAGCATTTGTAGAGTGGTGATTTAGAGTAGTAGACAAAAACACTCTTAAAATGATTTCTGCTAGTTAGAAATTTATATTAAAAGTTCAGAATATACAATATTCATTGTTTTTGGTACAAGTTCAGAAAAAAGCACTTTCAATAAATGAATGGATGTTGTCCGAGAGAGTGCTACATACAATTGTCCATGGGAGAATACTGGGGTCCGCAAATCTTTAAAAGTAAAAATTTCAAAGTAAAAATAATTTTCTAATTTTAATTTTAATTTTAAATAAAAATAACTCTAGTGTGGCCTTGTGCCATTGACTCAATTTTCATCCACTCCCGGTTCCACTTCTAGTTCCACTCCCAGAAGCAAGAACGCCACTAAAATCAAAATAAAAGTAAATTTCTAACTCTCGGTTCTACTCCCAGTTCCACTTCTAGAAGCAAGAACGCCACCAAAATCAAAGCAAAAGTAATTTTCTAACTCCCGGTTCCACTCCCATTTCCACTCCCAGAAGCAAGAATGCCACCAAAATCAAAGTAAAAGCAATTTTCTAACTCTCGGTCCCACTCCCAGTAGCAAGAACGCCACCAAAATCAAAGTAAAAGTAAATTTTTTTTTTAATTTTTTAATCAATAAATACTTTGAAATTTAATAACTTTTGCACCACTGCTCCAAACGCCACGAAACCAAGCCGGTGCACCCCTCCTCGGCGAGAGCTTTCCGACGGTACCAAGCACGCGGCCGGGGGACGCACGGTCAGGAAGTTGTCCACACAAACAAAACAAAACAAAACAAAACAAAACAAAACAAAACAAAACAAAACAAAACAAAACAAAACAAAACAAAACAAAACAAAACAAAACAAAACAAAACAAAACAAAACAAAACAAAACAAAACAAAACAAAACAAAACAAAACAAAACAAAACAAAACAAAACAAAACAAAACAAAACAAAACAAAACAAAACAAAACAAAACAAAACAAAACAAAACAAAACAAAACAATACAAAACAAAACAAAACAAAACAAAACAAAACAAAACAAAACAAAACAAAACAAAACAAAACAAACAAACTGATTTAAGGTATTGATGTACAAACGATGCAAAAGTTATGAGCAAAAAACCACCCATCTAAGGGCAAGGGGACAAAAAATAGGACAAGTGTTTCTTGCAATCACCCTTTTATTAATCCTAATTTACATATCCCTTATAGATTGTTTTATATCCTACCACCTCACTTGTATAACCAATTTGTCTTCTCATTTCTCTTCATGCATTCAGTGAGAAATTTGAAGCTATGAAAGAGACTCATGCATTGAGTGAGTGATTGAATTAGGGTAGAAGATCTAGATCAAGTGAACAACAACAGTCTTCATTAGATGGATTCCAAAATGTCCATTTGTGTGCAATGAAGATATTGTAAGAGCAGACTCGATAATGGCACAACGTTCGTCTCTACACTACTTGTCTATGAAGCTAAGGAGATGATTTTTCCTGGCCATGGCAGCGTGGATTGTCTCTCCAAGCACTGAAGCAGATCCTAATGACGTTGCTCGGATCAACCAGTGAAAAAAGTTTGCACCTCGCTCACCAGATCTGCTAGATCACGACACGAAGAACATCTCAAGCCATGTTGGACGCGCATTTGGATATGCAATGAAAGTTTTTTTTTTTCTTTCTTTGAAAGTATGTTACAGTACTGACCATGCATAAAAAGAAAACTAATTAACAAAAAATAATCGACATGGTCGACAATCGACTCGGGTTCCCTGGGCGGGTTATTGGGCTTGATGGCTTCTGAAATAATCTGGAATTCTGAGAGTTTTGATCGAAGTGATATCCGACGCCAGGTTAAAAGTGCTTCTGAAGTGCGACGCCAGGCACTTCTGAAGTGTGGCGTTCGGTGAAGAGCATGTTGACAGACTAGCTAGGTACCGTCCAGGACCGCCCCAGGGCGACGGACTGATTGTTTTCCATTTTGCTTCTCCTTTGTTTTTTAATTGACACGGTTTCTTTTTCAAAGCAAATTTAATTATAACCAGATTGCATTGCTGGCTGGTAAGCACAATTATTATTATTATTATTATTATTATTATTATTATTATTATTATTATTATTATTATTATTATTATTTTTTAACAAATGGAAAGGTAAGCACAATTAGACTGCACCAGAGAATCCATAATCATAGCAGCAATGGGCTTGTGCGCCCCTTTTGTTTAAAAAAAAGGAAAAGTATATATATCCATTGTTCTTCCACAAGAAATTCAGACCCATGTGCATGATTAGGAGATGCGCGAGCACGTGCCCCAGAGGTCCGATCCACAGGATGCCGGAATATATATATATATATATGTTTTACGGGTACGAAACATGCATGCCGAAACAGAGGAATTATCGCAGTTTTTATATATTTTCTGAAACGAAAACCTCCTAGCTTCCCTATTCAAAATAACAAATCAGTGGCATGATCGGAGACTGACCGGTCGAGCTTCAATCCACATAGGCGGAACAACCTGATCTCCATACGTATGATGGACTACCTGGTGACGATGCACGTACAAGGAGGAGTGATTACTTGCAATGTAGACCACATTTGTACAGACGAGCAGAGGATTAATTATAAAAAGTCTCGATTGGATTCAAAATGCACATCGCAAGCGCAATTCGTAGCTTTTCAGCAAACAGTTGCAACCAGTTATTAGGGGAGTTGTTCGTCCTCTCAGTCTCTCCCCGTGCTAGCTCTCTGAGTGGATTGGTTGATGAGTTGCACGTCGTTGGGAACTCAATTCATGCATAATACTCCGTAAAATTAAGCTTAACGGTAGATATAATAATATATTTGAAAGATGCATTTTTGTGGTTTCTTTGAAAAGCGACGGGGATGAAACTCAAAAAACAGGGGAGAAAACGTATTTGTAGGATTCTTCGGTTCTCCCTTCGATGGGTTTCTGCAGGGGATGTCGCAGTGGGTGACGAGCTTAAGAAGGTTGCTGGTTCCCGAACTCCTGCTGAGAGGCTAGGTTGATCTGATCTGACGTGAGGCTGGCTAATTCTCATCGTCACAACCTGTGGGAATGAGGCAACGACGTCCAGACTCCAGACTGCAGCTTCCTAGTGTGAGCGATCGATATTCAGGTCCTGACTTTCCATGCAATGATTCAAAAAGTCGAAGAGCACAGTATGCAACGGCCGTGAACCGCCAGTCGGATTAATACTTTAAATACTTTTAAGGATTATTGCGGCGGCTACAGTGCTGGCACTCGAGATTTGACTAACGGAGTACTTAATTACTCGGTTTTGGCATTTCTGGGAAAATTGCGTCACACCATTATTAAATTTGGAAGAAAATTTCTCATGTTGATTGTTGAATTCAGTTTTAAGAATGTACTGTTCCCCGTCAGGCCGTGGGTTCTCTGTCTGTCTGACAGGTGGGTTCGTCCCCCAAGGCTTCGTTTTTCTTTCATTTTACGTATACATGAATACATTCAGTGAATATGTGAAAAAGTGCACATGAATTATTCACTGAACTCTGTATTTAGTCCGTCTCTAGATGTATCCGATTTTGTTTTTAATACCTTTCTGTCTCCATACGAGTCGTGGCTTTAATTAAATTTTCTGTAGAGTTGGATACATGGAAATTGCCTAGTATCGATCGAGGATGGGAACTTGCTCAGTTGCTCGGTACCGTATGTGGATCCAACTGCAAGAGGTTTCACGAGTAAATGGCCTACGAGTGATGCCTAGGGTCTATGTAAGGCCTAGTCACGCAATTGCAAGTCGTGGGCTTTGAAATTATTGGACTCTCATACATTCTCGCCATGCAGATTTCTTACGAGCAACCTGAGCCGTTACGTAAACACGCCGCAAGTACTAGTCGCATCGTACCCCGGCACGAGAAAAAAATCCTTGGGAGTCCAGGGCCTGATTGATGAATGATGATCCTGACGAATCTGGTGGCAAGATAGTCTGCTCTACAAGAGAAGTGACCGTGCTCGAAAAGCGGCCACTACCACATTGGTACATTTTTCTTTCTTCTTCAATGTACCAAATGTACCAAAAGTCCACAAGTGTACATTTCAAGAGGTGGTCGCTTTTAGTGACCACTGCTTTTCAACTTCAAAAATTTGTAACTAATTTCAACAAGGTCCAAAAATATGAAACAACTTGGCTTAGATTCCAGTTCCTTTTTTTGTCCTATGAAAATTCATTGAAAAAATTGTTTCAAGGAATTTCGCTTCCCCCCAAATGCAATCAACTCTAAAAAGGTTTCTTTAAGAGTAGACTATCTACCTTATTAAGTTACAGGATTGACTTTTGTGTTATGAACTAGGTAATTGTAAAGCAAGTCAAATTCTAAACAATAGTCGCCTATTAGGACCTACCTAGCTGTTATTAGTGAGGTTGGTACTGACCTATTGACCTACAATTATTTTTGATGACTTGGCCTATTTTGCAATTACCGGACATAATTTCAGTGCAAGAGAATTGAGCCATTTGACTTCTATGATTGCTCAAGATTGTAATATTAACGTAGTTACTATGCCAACCCAAATTTTAGATGAAGTTACTAAAAATAGAAAATTCGACCTTATAATAAGTTTACAATCCTCATAATCTCATGCTCACTCCATGAAGTTAAGTGGATCAGCACTCAGTTAATAACGGTTGGTAGTAGGGATTTCTATCAGATTTCTCTCACTGGCAGACCAATGAAACTTCTACTTCATAACTCACTATTGAAAATTTGCACAAGCAAGCAGCAATCAGTCTTATTCTACCTCTCCTTAACCAGCCGAAACATGCCACGATGAAACTCTCCTGCTTTGAGATTATATTCAGTTAGTGGTTCAGTTAGTCTCCCTTGCCCTTGGGGTGAAGCCCTCTGTCTTCGCCTTGGTTGTACCGGTACTCTTTCATTGCAATGAAATGTTCTCCCCATTTTTTACATGTGTTTCAAGAAAAAGAAAAAGAAAAATGTTCTCTCCATTTTTGCACCCAATCAAAAAAAAATACCGGAATTGCTGCCCAATTACGTGAAAGAGCCAGAGTGGCGATCGATAGATCACGGGCACTAATTTAGTCTATTTCGTTAAATTTGGCACGATTCCAGCACCATAGGCGTGCAGAAAGGTCGGGTGATCTAGGACAGGTATGGATTTATGGATTTGATGTTGCAGAGCGCGCGTTCTGAAAGGTGTCAAATTAAAGTATCGGAATGCCGCCAATTTAAGCAACCATTTGCTCAAAAAAATATATTAAAACAACAAAACCTTTGAAGGCCCGACTCACGCACACACCCTGCCCCCTAAACAATAACCTCGTTCCAATGCCACAACAGGTCCAGCTGAAATTGCCCGGGTCTCGCATACGGAATTACGGACTTTCTCTCGGGTGACGAGGTCAACAACTTTCGGTAGGGTTCAGGTCGTCCGTCCTTTGCCGAGCTTCTCGCTCCTACAGAACGATGGCCGTCCATTCGTCGATCTAGGAATTGAGTTCCCGCGTGAACTGAACTCTTTGGATTGTAGGACTAATTATAGCACATATTAGTACCTTACGGAATCTGAACCCAACAGCCAGAGTCTGCTACAACAGACGAAGAAAAATTCCCAATTGTTTTCAGACCCCGCCACAGCACACAATTGAAG
This sequence comes from Neckera pumila, assembly GCA_963969595.1. Taxonomy (NCBI): domain Eukaryota; kingdom Viridiplantae; phylum Streptophyta; class Bryopsida; order Hypnales; family Neckeraceae; genus Neckera; species Neckera pumila. The sequence goes on from OZ018409.1 coordinate 27,591,969, forward strand.
AGTCGGTCGGTTGTTTCTAGGTCCCACACCACGTAGGAGCGGCGTGGGTACGCTTTTTCCTCCTTTTTTTCCTATTTTTTTCTTTTTCTGGTTCGTTGAAAAAAATGTCCATTTCCATATACTGTATTGGCGGATATTCCGGACATTGGCACAGTTGTCGAAAGCGCGGAGGGAGAATGTGCCCTGCGAAGCACGATGTGCAGACCCGTTTAACGCGATCCACTGATGATGCTCGTCGATCGCTAATTCACACCTTTAACTTGTGTGGTTCAATGTATATTTTTTAATTTTTTGGGGTGCAAATGAAAGGAAAAATCATTGCAAAATTAAAGGAGATGAGTGCAATCATGCTGTCAATCAAGCTCCCAATCATGCCTATATTGAGAATTTGGTCTTAGAAAAAATGATTACTAGTATTAAAACCTCGGTTCCAATGAAAGTGCAGCAAATTAACAGTCATTTGTCTATTTAACAACAAAGAAATTAGTGAAAGACATTAGCAACACAGCATTGAGGAACTAAAATCCCCAACTATGCATGCATGATTGGTTGCTTGACGTCGGAGTTGACGCTCTTCTCCACGCTGGTCAATGTAACAAAGAATGTGGTTACATCGATCGATCTTACTGAGCCCTATGGATAGCGTTTCACTAGGAACTTCTGCCACTTTATGCCGGGCCTAAAGGGGGGCCTAATGTGCATCTCTGGTTCGGGCTGAGGTTCGGAAGACCGCAGGAAACTGAGTTCCGCGCACTTTGGGCGTCAATTGAGGCCTAATGCGTACGAAAATGGGCCAAAAGGCCAAAAGGGGGAGCAAAAGTTTCGCACCCCCCAACTCGGATTTGTACAAAAATGGGCCAAAAGGGGGGCCTAACTCTTCACGAGTTAGCCCAGCATAAAGTCTTCAAAGTTCCCAGTGTTTGCACCCAGACACGGTGACAAACTGGAAAATGTTGAACTGTTCTCCAGACATGATCACCCGGAACCGTGCCCCCCACTCTTCAGCAATTGCAACGCGGAGGACATCAATCCGTTTTGGAGATCGATTCCATTCTGTTAGTAGCGTAATTCAGAAGAAACACGGCTTTTATATAGAAATCAATTCAGACTTGTAGTTCAAGTCTTGATCGATTCTTCTGTCGGCAGATTTTGATCAATACGTGGAAGGACTATTGATGTGAAGAATTATTGGCTCGCAGTCTCGCACTGTGGTATCTTGGAGGAAGAGTACTGTGGAAAGAATGGGACTGTGAGAGGAGAGAATGTTCGCGGCAATTATTGTTTTAGATACTTGTGAGACTAGCTTAGAATCTTAGATTGCATGAATTTTCATGGAGGAGAATTTCTCTCTCTTTTTGAAATCGTTGACATTGTGGACAAACCTGACAATTGACATCGTTAACATTGTGACATTGTGAAATTGCATCAAAGTCTTGCATACGGGATTGCGTTTCAATGCACAGTTGATCCGAAATCCAAAATACGTTTTGGAGACGACTCTGTGCGTACACTGCAGTGTTACAAAGAGATGTTTTGATAATTAAAATTGGTGAGGGTAGAAAATGGGTCGATGAGGTTGAACATATTAACGTGAATCTTTTGATTTTGTTGCAATTGCCTATAACACTATTTAGAAGTGACCTTCTCCATTGTAGACGGAGAGCTAAAAAGTCAAAAAATCAACCTTCATTGTAAATATCATGAATGCATGGTACTCAGACACTCATGACGCTACTGGGATTTATGGGGGTAAACTTACAACTTTTGCCAAACCACATTACTCTTCTAAATCACGTTCATAAGCAACATCTGTTGCAAAAACAACACTCAATCTGAATCCAACATTGCTTCAATGTTCACAATGTTGTTCTCAATTCTCACATTTGTTCCCAAGTGATGGCATTGTTCAAATCCGTAATCTTAGTCAAGGTGGAAGGGAGAGAAAATATATAAGCTGCATGAAGTTCTAGTCTTCAGTTCACTAAGTACGATATTATGTTGTAAAATATACATTATTGTATATAGTATTGATGTATAGAATATTATATAGTATACTATCAGTATATAATTTGGCACAATAAGACAAAAAATATTGTATACAAAATATTACATTATATATAACATTCATTAGCAGAAGGAAGGCCTGCCTTCTCCCGACAAAATGGTATGGAATATTTTACACCATTATAAGCTAAAGAACACGTGTAAACGTGCAGACAGCTCTTGTGTCCCCATTGATGAGTTTGTGTGGATGTAGCTCCAGGGAGGGAAGGCAACCTCCCTGAAGGCTACTGAATGTTATGTATAGGAAAAGCAAAATAACAATAAATTATGCCATTTTTAAAAAAATAAAAATTTGAAATTGGTTCTTTAGATCTAAATGTAGGCGAGAAGCTTTGAATCATTCCATTTAGATGATTTTCAATTAGGGAATTCAATCTTAAGACAAAAAAAATTCATTCAAAAGAGGTACATCCACTTTGTTTTAAAATTTTGAAAAGATCTAATTAAAACTTTTTATTGTAGATATCAAATTTCCATTAGCTTCTTCATGGGTTAAACTATCTATTGAACATTGCATAGATAGAATCATAGGAATGACCTCACTCTCCAGTCTCCATTGTTAACCAATGTTACTTTCAAATATTTCATACAATGGATACAAGAATTTCAGTTTATATAGGTAGTTTCATGAAAATGGTGGTATTCCAAGTGCCGCTTTGATGGTGTGCCATTTTCACTATCTAGGACAAGTATAGATTTAGAACAGCCGTTCTCGACTGTTTTCACGCCATTTTAAAAAAATATCACCATTTTAATGAAATTGCCCATTTATCCAAAAAGCTGCAATTCAAGATCAAACGAAAACCTTTTTTATGCTCGTTCAAATGAAAACCTTGGGAAGGCTGGAGACCTGGGTATAAACTTTGGACGTCAATATTCGGCTGAAAATAGCCAGCCAAATTAAGTTCCCCGGGAACTGCGTATTGATACATGGAATCAACCATATACCGAATATTTCGCATGATCATACTCTGCTGCAAATTGATACGATCGCACCCTTGATTAACTGTCTAAGACATCAAAATCAACTACGCTTACTGTGAAAGAAAGAGGGAGTGAGGGACCCAATCCCCCAGATGGTTCGGTCCCAGGATTTTTCTTATATATGGACAAAGTAGATCTACAGTAAACCCAATAATTATCCTCATGTTTCGTGATAGCATGTGATGGATGCCTTGCTGATGTTAAGAGACTGTGAGTATTTTATCATTTTCCACGTACTATAGCCAGCTGATAAAAGAAAGCTCGCGTTCAGCAATTTTTTTCCTGTTTGGAACACATGAGCGTGCTCACTGCGTGAAAAGACGCTAGCTTAAGTAAGTTTGGCGAGGCCGTTAGTAAATCTATTCGTGGACCTTCGTTGACATACATGCCTCGAGTCCTTGACTCGTGTCGCTTCAACCGGTCTCAGCCATCGGCTTCTTGTGTGCAGACGTCTGTCTTTCCACTTGGTCACAAGTGTGATTCTCGTTAGTACTGGTGTTTCTGGAACTTCAGTATTAACATTTGTCGATGACAGACGCGTCTTAACATCTGTTTCAACTCCTTGACCTGAGTACCTTACCGTGGCCCGTGCGTTCGTAATCATTTGCAAAGCTAACTTCGTGTCTATTCATTTTATTGGCACATACTACCGATTCTTAACCACCATATTTTCTCAACGTCTGCTCATATTGGAAACATCGGCAACGATGAATTGTACGCAGAATAGGGGTTCCCATGCCAGCTAGCGAGAGTCGGGACCGATCTAGCTTGCAGCCAGACTCCTGCTCCATACCGGCTTCCACAAGAACACCCGGCTTCGAGGCGGGCGGAGCTCTCTTGCATCCTGCTTCGCTAGCTCGCTTCGTGCAATGGTTGTTGTTGTAGTACTTTAGAGGAGTTAGATCTGCTTCGAGTTTGTACAACGCTTTGTATGGATCTACTTAATGGATGTAGCCCGAATGCGCACTTTGAGCCAACTGTTGAACGAAGCCCGATACCAGAGGTGGACATGTGTAGTGATGTCAGCTCTGCCACGCAACGTGCGTCTTCCCCAGGAGGATACACTTCACCAGCACTTACCGTCTGCAAGCGGGACGGACTTGACAACAGAGACATGGATCATGAGGTGTGTGAACCGAGCAGTCACCGACACCCAGTAGAATTTGGACCGCCGGACATGGACCATTTGCAGGACACCCCTGAGATCTTAGCGCCATGGGCCCAACTCCTTCCCGACGAAGCATTTGAGCAGTGTTTTCAGTTGGACGACCTGGACTCTCTGCTAGAGAATGGCTCCTGCCTCGTGGACTGTCAGATTAAACCGCAGTTCGACCGCAGTTCGGACTCCGGGAACTCGGAGAACTCGGACACGATTTCACCATCTGTGAGTATGGAAATCAGGGATGACCAAATAATCAGTGATTCTGTGGGTATTTCGATGCATAGGCCGCCTGGAAAGAGGAAATGTCGGAAGAGGGCTAAGATTGTCGAAGCTCAGGGAAAACATTGCGAAGGTGTTGAGCCGAGAACCCAGCCAAAACATTCCATGTAAGCATTTGAGCCTCTGTCCAAAGATTTACTCCGCATTTTGTAATTAATCGATTAGGTCTTGCAATGTCATACTGGAAAAAGAATTTAGAATTAATTTCGTGTAGGAAATTTTCAGGAACGGCGGTGGGCAGAGCAGGCACCTCAGAAAGAGGATTTCCAGCTCGGACGAATCAACGCGATACACTATCAAAACTACAACTGATGTGGACATTATAGACGATGGGTACAGATGGCGCAAGTATGGCCAAAAGCCTGTGAAAAATAGTGATCATCCCAGGTATGTCTTACAAACTGTCTTGTTTATCTCGTCTTAAAATAAGGTTGCAGTCGATGTTTTAATTTGCATAGTCAGGCGACATTTAATGTTTGTGTTAGTTCTTTGAATACTTTGAAATAAATTCTAACTTCATGTAAGTGGTGTATGCATCTTGCAGAAGCTACTACCGATGCACGACTCCGAATTGCCCCGTCAGGAAGCAAGTGGAGCGCTGCACCGAGAATCCACACAACGTGCTCACGACATATGATGGCAAACACAATCATCCCAAGAGTCCAAGTCCCAGCATGAGGGAATCAATTCCTGAGGGGCATGTTGAAGATTTGCCGTCGTCGGCTTCAATCCGCCCCCACGATGGCTACCTTAGACCACCAGCCAGGCTACCGCCCAGCAATTATTTGTCGCAAACTCTGCTAGACCACATGCTCTCAGGAGCCTTTCTAGATGGACCGGGGTGGCCGAATGTCCGTCCGCAAGGGGGGAGCTCATTCTCACAGGGAAATATTAATCTTCTTAGAGCGCAACAGTTGTTTATGCTACAGTGTCAGAGGCAGTACCCATTTTTCTCTGGCATGCTTAACCTCATGCAGAATTATCCTCTAGCTCAGTCACCAGTTTTAGACCCCCGCTTGGCATTACTGGCCGCTCAAAACTATAGCATGAGATTCAGGGCGCAGGCGAATTCAGACAGGTCTGCAGCTATTGTCGCTCAGCAGGCCTCGAGGTCCGCAGCCCCATTGTCAAGAACTCAGCTCCGACTTTTGCGGATTCAGGAACTGATGGGCGAGAATCGGTACTCAGGCGGCGTCCACCAAAGTCAACAACCGACCGAGCCCTCAAATCCTCGCGGCCTTGGGAATCTAGATTTGGAAGATGTTTGAACACGACAAGTCTCTGTAAATAATGTATCAATTGGTTTTAGGTGTTTAGATTTTACTGATTCTTATTAGTCGCGAAGAAATTGTTGCCACTTCGCTGATTTCGTGCGCGCGGAAATAGATAGCTTCCCCATCCAACTGTGTGCTGTTAACTTACGGCAGGGCCGATGATCTGGCACTCGTCCAGATACTCCTGAATTGTGACTCGGCTAAGAGCAATGGAAGCCTTCTTGGGTAGGGGGCTGTCCACATGTGAAACGTTGGGTGGGTTTTTGACATGAACTTGTTGTCGAACCCTACTGGGCGTGGCTGTTTTGCTTTTATAGCAATAGAATCCCATTTGTTGTAGAAAAATACAAAACATTGGGTGGGTTGTGCGTATTTGCAAACCCGTTGGACCCTAAATAAAAACAGTTGTCACTATTATTTGAAATCTAAAATTGAAGATTTTGAAAGAAAATGTCTATTATAAATGGAGGGGACTATTATTTCAAACCTTGAATCGGTTTGGTGGGAGGACCAGCTCAATTTTAGGTTCTAGGGAATTCCCATCTTATCTTGTGTCATGTTAAAATAATGACAAGTTGAGTTCTGGAAAGGGAAGTAGACCAATCATAACATAACATGCAGTAACTTAGTCTGCAGCTCTGTTACCTTTATCCTAAAACAAAATAGTGAAATTAGGTTGCCCCACACTAATTTCTCAACAGTCCACACTATATAAATACTCATTGTTACTATATAATGATGCATTCAATCCAGAGCCATGTGTATGGAATAAATAAGTGCACCAATTCAAGGCCTAATTCAGAGAGTTGCATGCATATCCATATGGACAAGCATTGCTCAAGTCATGAGGTAATTTATCTTAGGTGAAGCAATCTAATTGGGAAGGCAATCTAGTTTCATTATGTATAGCAGAATGATGTGAAATATTGTACATCCCATCAATAGCTATGGGGGCATGTGGTATTAGGCATGATAATGGTGCACAGTAGTGAATGATCAAAGCAATAGTCTAAAGCACTTAATAATCTGTTGGATGAACTTCTTGGACAAGGATTATATGAAGACTAACATAACTATGTACACCTAATTTCAACCGCTTTCTAAAACCGCACAATCTAAATTGTTGACTAAAATATATACTTCTACTATTCATGAGAGTCTCTTTTCAGTCCAAAAAATGCATTCTAAAAGAATCTAGATCTCCTTTTAACTACCAACACTTGAGATCCTACAAAAAGATTTTCAATATAATAATGGGAACCATGATGAATTGATTTATTGTGCAATTTTAGGTACAGTTACTATAGTGATTGAATGTTATAATTATGGACTGCAGCCCAATTTATAGCTCTATTTTTGCTCTATTTTTCATTGCTCTGTTGAGTGTGCAACCGGGATTCAAAGTTATAGAATTGGATATAAAAGGGTTGGAATTAAAATAGAAAGTCGCCATTTTATTAATCAATGAACATGTTCGTATGGCTTCTATATTGATGGGAATGAAAGCGGGTTTGAACTTGATTGGAAAGTCACCATCTTATGAATTCAATGAATAGTTGAATACATTAATATGACTTCTACACCCGTTTCTATACATGGCAAAAATGAGTACTTTAAAATTTCCACTGGAAACATGTAGGTAAGTAAGAGGGCCATATTATAAACTAAAGGAATAAGAATAGTCCTTCCTAGGGCTCACAATAGACAACTTCATGCTTTTGCTTTGACTAGCTACAATGTATCATTTTTAGAAAAATGAGCTGACCAAAATATAAGTGGAAATAAACCATGATTTATTGATCTTTTGCAAGAAAGTTTAGTAACTTGCAACTATGCACAATGACCAAACAATCCAGAATGGACTTCCTACCTTAAGTTAGAAAGATTTTTTCCATTTCAATATCAAGCCAGGTAGCAAAAAATATTATTCTAAAAAATTAATAGTTTTGTTGGATACATAGATTGATACCTATTCAAAACATTTAAACCATTCAATTCCAAATAATGAGGTGAAAGTTATGAAGAGTTTTATTTTGTAGGCAATGAATGTAGAAAAAAAAAAAGTCGTCTTTTGGACTCAATATAAAAGTTTTCAAAGAAAAAGAAAAAGAAAAGATATTGACTGTTTTTAAGAACATTCTCACCATTGGAATTAATAATTTCCAATTTCTTGTTGAAATTATTAGCGATTTAGTTTTCCTTTCATTCAATTCTACCTTCCATTTTTCAATTTGTTTAAATATGAAATCAATATGAAAAGAAAATTGATGAAATTTTTCTTGCATATATTTTCAAACCATTTTCCAACATATTAACTAAAATGTGCAAGTTACAAGACATTTGTGTTTTTTCCTAAATATGTGGGTGATTGCAAGAAAGTCCGGTATTACTGTTTTGCATCACAATGAGAGTGACTCTCTTGTCATCAGCTATAATGTTTCAAGCATGATCCCGATTAACTTGAAAATTTTAGTAGAGATGGCTAACTTGATATTGCTTAGATCTCTTATTTTTTAGAGTTTTAAAAAAATAATGTAAATTTAATTTAAATTTAGCTAATTTGATATACTTTGCAATATAGGGGTTTCTAATATTGGGGAGTACCCAAAATTAATGATCTAGAGTTGAAATTTTTGTGGTCAATTTACATAGTAGGAAGTCATGTTTCTACCAAAGGGAATTTAAAAATATTTTATTTTATGTCCTCCATATCCGTGCTAACAAGGCTCCTTTGTACGCACATTTATGAACATTGAAGGTGGTTTTAAGATCATTCTTCTAGTGAAATATCTTTATCATAAAGTTTTTCTAAATGTCCAATTTTTATTCAATTTTTGAATTTGTTTTCCTATATTTTACAAATTAAAATGTGAAATTACCTATATTCATGAGATTTTGCACTTTTCATGAGATTTTCTAGTTCTCCTACTTAGAGAATTTCTCTATACTTTTCCTTCTTAATGTAACTTCTCTTAAAAGATGTATTAATACATTAAAGATATTTTTCAAATTTTTAAGAGATTATTTTCCTAATTATACAATACTCCTAAAAAGAATGACATTAGATGAGATTCGGAGGACTTGGAGGGCTCCGAGTTTCCCTATTGTCTGTTGCATTCCCAGATTGCAGGAACGTAGCTGCAGCAGCTTGCTTTCAAGGCAAAGCGACTGCCACATCATTTTTTGAAAAAAAAAGAAAAGAAAAAGAAAAAAATTTGCTTAAAATGATATTTTGGTAAAAAAATTATTATTATTATTTATTTTTTTTGGAAAAAAAAAATTCTGACACACTCGTACCAGCATTCATTGAATCTGGGCAGATCAAGGAACAGGCCTAAAATGGCCACTCAAAGACCCCTGAATATCATGTACTGGTATTGTAGAAAACGCTACAAAAATCGGTTGGTCTTTCTTGCAACCACCCATGTTGAAATACAAAACTTCTCTTTTTGGGAACTTGGGCTCGAAAAGCCTATATTTTGAAGTTTAGGCACATTGAAATTTCAATCAAAAGAGATATTCACTTTAAAATTTGGGGACTTAGATGTACTTGAATAAGATAACTAAAGTATCCTACTGTTGGATTTCAAGAAAACAAATATATAAACATTATTCAATCTATAGATATACCAAGTTGCCAACCAAAAAAAAATGAGGGTTGCTAGCATGTGAGTTTAGGATCTTAAACCCACGAACTTATGAATTTAGGCACCTAAGTATGTTGTAGGTACCTATTTTATAGACACCTTCCACGGTTATAGGGTACCTATATTATAGATACATAGGTCATAAATACCTTCAAATCTTCAATGCTAATAGAGTGTCTATTTACATCTAGATTCAAAGCTTACAAGCTCACAAGCTAGCATTGTTCCAAAAAAAATTCCTTTGCATTTTGAATCCAAAAATGCAAAAAATGGTTTGGTTTCAAATGCAAAAAATGGTTTGGTTTCAAATGCAAAAAAAACTTGTATGTGTGGATTTCTCAATGCAAAATATATAAACAATGACAATTGTAATCGTAAGTTCTTAATCATATCTCTATGCAAAGCACACTCAGAAAGTTTTAACTTTGAATTCCGTAATATTTGTGAGGTCTACAAACTCAAAGTACAAAGTATTTTCTTTCATTGTGTGCAACTATGCAAGTAGAGGGATCACAACTTCAAAATTCAATGAGAATTAGAGGATGTTGAATTCAATTTGCATCTTTTAGTATGATGTAAATGTTAAGGTTGAAAACCAAAATACCCAAACTAGATCTTGAATCCACTTTGTACAAAATTTATGCATCTTATATTATTATGATCCCATTCAAATAAATAAACATTGTCCAAAACATCTATAATTCACCAAAATTTTAGAAATGCCTTTTTCTACAATCCGAATGACAATGATGGAAAAAAAATTGAAAAAACATTTGCAAACAAAATTTTTATGGCTTAGAAGATGACTTTTCATTGCCTTTAAAGAAAAAGTCTTCAATTTTAAAAAAAACTGTCAAATATGAACTCCTTACAAATCCTTCAATAAATACAAGTTTAAATTTTGGAGACTAAGTCATTCAAAAATGCTTAGAAAATGCATCTGAACTTACGTTTGAATTCAAATTATACTTTTGGATTTGTATCAAAGTGCACGTCTAGAAATATAAAATTTGTACACTGCATGCAAGTCAAAAATAGAACTGGACCAATTGGTCAAGACCTCGAAAAACAAAAATTGGTTGCAAGAAATTAGAGGGATTAAGATCAAGAGTCAATGTGGCTTGGCACAAGTCTCCAATTATTAGATTCTTTTTCTTCTTTTAATGTTGAAAATTTGCTATGATGAATTTGGTACACAAGAAAATTTAATTATTGTAAGAGGTTGAATAGTGCAAGATTTCAAACAAATTTTGATGAATGTGAGGTGACACTAGAAGAAATCCGTGTTGGTCTAAACCAAAAATGTGGGCTGAAATTTGTTGAGAACTATGTTTCCAACGCTAGAATCCTAGAATTCTGCATTGGAAACATGGTTCACAAGAAATTTTCAGCCCACATTTTTGGTTTAGACCAATGTGGGTTTCTACTAGTGTGAGTATCATCAAATAATTGTGAAAAAAATGGATGAATCTCAAATAGATGAAATGGGAGTGAACAGAAATTAGATAATTGTAGATGAAGCTTGATAGCAAATTGGCAATGATCATACTAATTGAGATATTCTAGCATAAAAATATTGAAAACCGTTTCTGAGCTCATTTAGAGGAGTCATGTTGACTCTGCTCATGTGTCAATTTGTAATTGTTTGCTCTATATAGAAAACCTCCGCATACTCATAACATTGCTTTGTCCCTTTCTTGCCTCCCCTAGATGGAAGTTATATCCCTCTACCAATATACCTTCTATTATGACTTCCAACTAAATTGTCGTGCTTGATAGGTTGCAATTTTCCATTACACAATGGTTGTTAGGCACTCTTCCAATAAAAAAGTTAGAAAGGTCCTTAAATTTGGAGAGTAAAAGAAAACCTTCAATGTTGCTAATGTTATGATGGAATAGGCTAGTTCTTAGGTTTTATGTAGTCTCATTCTCTTGTGCCATTCTTTTCCATAAGATAGGATTATGTATTAATTTCTTTTTAACTTAGTGAGGCTTGCCTTCTCCCATTCCAAATTAATATTGTAGACCACATTATAATTATTACATTTTATTTCTTGTAAGTAATTTTTTTTTTTAATAATTTATCATTATCTCTAACAAGTTTGGGCCAATATAAGGAGGTTCTTTTTAATTTAAGCCAACAAAATGACACCATTTGACAGTTGTTGTTCTTCCAAGAAACAATGCCCGTAAGCTTTTATACACCTTGCAAATTTGCATGATTTCTAAATTACTACAATTTAACCCCTCAAGGACCAAGGGGATTTTCCTATCAAAAACCACTCAAAATTGTCACTTCTATTGCAGAGAGAAAAGAGCCTTGAAATTTTATTTTATTTTTGCATATCCAACGTAAGATCTTATACTTGACTTGTATATGAATACGTGCAAGAAATTTTAGAAACTTTGACCATGTAGATTGCAAGATATATGCATTTAAAGTGAAGAAAACAAGTTTTTTTGCACCTTACTTGACTAGATTTTTTGGCTTTGAATCTTTTTAGTTCAAATTTTTTGCACTACTGATTTTGATTTTCTACTTATTTATGTTAAATAGTTGAATTAAGAATCTACCAAAAAAATTAAGGAAGAAAAACACTTAATTTTCATTCATTAAAAATTTGTTAAGTAGAGGTGGGTGCAAGATTAAAGAAAAAATTATATTGTTAATAGCTTTTAGATGGAATTGAATCACAATAATCCCAAAGGTGAGATTTTTCTAGCAAAAAATCTAACCCTGTCTAATAATTTCTTTTTAAGAAATTCTAAAAATTGTATTCAAAAATAAATTCTACAAGATATTTTTTTTAAAAGATGCTTAGATTGCCCAAAAAACTAAGACTGTCCATGACTTTCTCATTAATAGTCCAAATGGAATGAAACCCAAGCTTCACAAGTAGACAAAAATATAATCTTTGAGAAGAAAATTTAAAAAAAGATTATTTTGACTTTTGTGGGTTTTTTTGTGCTACCCACCAAACTCCATTTTTGCTTATTGTACCATAACTTTTGCTCCCGGGCATCAATTAAAATAAAAATTATATATTCACAAAGCTCTTGCAAAAATACACAACCCTCAAAAAATTCCAAAAAATAACATTAAAAACTGAGGCAGTAGAAACATGCTTGGACCCAAATTGTCTCCCGAGGGGACAAATGGTCCTTTGGGGGTTAATATTATTACTGCGAGGTATTGTTATTACACCTAATTACTGAAGTTCATTCTATAGAGGCTCTTATAAGCGTTCATATTAATACACTTCAAATATTGCCTTCACTAATTGAGAAATTAGTTTTTCCAATAAATTTTGGATATGTTGAAGTATACATACCACATTTGTATGATATGAGAGGTTTCATCCTAGGTAAACAACAATATTAGTTTACTGACCAATCTGTTCCCACATCCCCACTCCAACCAAACCCTAACCATGCTGTGCTGTGTGAATGCGGTTGGACATAGAATTTGGAAATGCGGATTCCAAAAGACTGAAACCATAATCCATGTCAGAGACCAATCGTTGCTGCCCAGGTGCCCCTACCGACAAAGTCAACGGAGTTATTCACAAATGCTCTGGTTGACTACGTTGGACTCCTATCGTGACCTAGCTAGCGTCTCAAGGCTTCATTCTTGATGGGAGCATTTTTTTCTGCTCGTCCTTTTTTGGGCAGGGGAAAAATTCCCTACAAGTTTCTTGGCCTGGACTGTACTGAGGAAATCTTTCAGTGATTGTCTCGCATTGTACCAAGAAAAAATCGTAGTGTTTGCAACATTAATTACAAACTCTAAAAACAATGTCAACAATGCTACTAATGTTACCAACACAAAATGTCAACACAAGTATTAATTGTCAACAAAATTTTCACCAAAAAATCTAAATTAGTCCTGACATACATCCAGTGTTTTCTTTTTGGGCTTCATGAGGCCAGACTCTAGTTGTGTGGCATAGTCACAATGGTCTAAGGGCCTCTTCACACTATGGCCGTCCAAGTCGAGAGGCCGTGGGATTGAGAGTCCAAACTTTTGGTGAGAGTCCAAACTTTTGGTGAGAGTCCAAAGAAATGAGCAATAAATGATAGGTTTTGGAGCCTTTGGCCAGCCATAGTGTGAAGCTTCCAAAGGCCAAGCCCAAAGTCCAAACCATTACATGAGATTTGAGGGTCTTAGAAGGCTGTGAGTTCCCCTGGTGTCTGTTGCGTTCCCGCAGTTGGGGAACGCAGCAGCAGCAGCTGGCTGATGTGGTCGAGCAATTGCCACGTCACTTTTTGAAAAAAAAAAAAGCTTTTTAGATACTTCCCTGATAGATTCAGAGTAGATTCTCCCTCTCTTTCGAAATTCATACTCAAAAACTTAGGACTAAAAATCAATATTTTGAACATATCAATCAATTTATAGAAAGCGGCCAAGAAATTAAACTCCATGTTGAAGTTTACTATAAGTATTGTAATATTGAGATAACGAGATGAAGACAATCCTCAAAGAACTTCAAGATAATCCACATGTATCTAATATGAAAGGCTTAAACCACTTAGTCGTAAATCAAGCCTAATGAGAATCAATATCGGTACAATAACATAGGTCTTGGTAACCAAAAAAAATTTTGGATTAAAATCTTAAATTCCATTATGAATCAGTCTCAAACTGTAAGCAAAAAAATGGGAGTAAAATCATAAATTCCTTTATGAAGAAGTCTCAGGCCGTAATCAACACATAAATCTTGAACAAAGATTGTCCAAACATCTTGTTCTACGGCAAAAACACCCGCAACCCTAATCCTGAATGGACCTCAAATAAGCAACAACAGTCAACATTGCACCTATAAATTTTAAAAGTGCAAAGAATAATTTGAGCAAAGTCCTTGAAGGGACCAAGCTTAATATGTTGCAAACAATAAATAAATTTAACCGCCCATAGTGTCTTTTGGAGATTTTTTGAAAAAAATATCCTCGAGAGGTGGTACTCCTCACCTGTACCCATACCAATGAGCAAACCATTAGTATGCAAAAAGACGTGTACAAGGTGTCTTCAGAATACCACTTCTTGTTATCGTATATTCACAAGAGAAAACTTTTCACACAAAGCCACAAACAACACTAAAATGTAAGGCAAAACTTAAAGAATGTTTTCAGTTTTGCTGCGGAACTACTCATCACTTGTTGGCCACTGTTCTGAGATCCAAGCACCATTTTCAATATCACCGTAATGGAGCTACTTCTTGAAATTTGACTACGAGCTTCACACAGCGATGAACCAATTTTGCACAACACACAAACAGTAGCCAAAAAAGCTCAGTGTGCCGTAAGTGCCCAGTGCAAGCTAAGAGTTGCCTTGTTGGGGTTTGGAGGCGCAGAAAACTAATGTGCATTTAAGCAACCGGTAACCAGTCCTTATAAGCAGCTTTTAATATTTGAGTTAAGGCATAAGCCTCCCTTAAGCCATCACTCTTTTTTTTTAATTTTAGTCACACAGAGAGAAGTTACTCAATGGTACTATTAATTGCCGTGTTATGAATCCAAAGAGGAACAAGGTCTCAATGACCGTCCTTTTGGTCCAGCTCAATCAAGAATATGTTAAATTGATAGGAATCTTGTTTCTTAGTAAGAGATCTCGTTTTAGAAAAAAGAATAGAATAATTTTCTATAAAATAAAGCATATATATCAACTAGATATATAGAAATACTTATAGAATTACATGTATAAAAATAGTGATAAGTTATCATCACTATATTTTTTTCCAAATAGTAGTAGACTTTTTCAATCTAGGAGCAAAACCTAGAGTAGAAGTCTAAAAAAGAAAAAAAAAAAAAAAATTTGCTTAAAATGATATTTTGGTAAAAAAAGAATTTTTTTTTTTTTTTTTTTTTTGAAAAAAAAAATTCTGACACACCCGTACCGGCGTTCACTGGATCTGGGCAGATCAGGGAACAGGCCTGAAACGACCCTCCGCGACCCTCAAATATCATCTAATGCTATACCATTTGTTCAACTTCTATCCTTCTCTCTCCACATTTGTCCATCCAATTTCTGAAATTCCCTATACAGCCTCATTCATGTGGCAATTTTTTCAAGCAAAAGCTAAAAAAAACTGAAAAAAGGGTCATAAACGGCCTTGGAAAAAAATCACAGCACATGCTCTCATCATCAAACAAGCAATATAAAGGATATAAATGGAATAAGAGGATGGCATTGGAATAAGAAGGGGGCATCCTATGCAAAGGGAATGCAAAAGGAAGTAGGTACATTGAATGCAAAGACTCCCCATTGTCATGGTGGAGACTAGGTTTCAAACCCCAACAGCGACAAATAACAAATAACAAATAACAAATAACAAATAACAAATATGGAGAAGCATTTCTGTCTTGCAAAAAACAGTCCACAGAGATCTAGCAGCTGAGATCTTGTCAGTTTCTTATTTTTATGAAAAAAAAAATTCTGAAAAATTTGACGGACTCTCGAGGAGAGTTTGGGTCCTACATTTTGCAGGACCCAAACTCTCCTCAAGAGTCCGTCGAATTTTTCTGCCATGTATGCATTTTGCTGCCATGTAGGCAGTTTTGAGAGCGACGGACTTTGGATTGTGGCGCGTAGTGTGAAGGCTCGAGAGGTCAAACTTTGGGGTTTCTGAAATCTGATTGGTGGAAACCGACGGCCATAGTATGAAGTGGCCCTAAATCTAGAAGGAACATCCACCATTTACTACATGGTGTGTTGTCAAAGCGAAAAAAACAAACACTGCGTACACCATAGTAGTAGAATGGTGGTCTCTAGATACCCAGGAATAGTGTCTAAAAATGGATTCTAAAGCCCACATTGACACCAAGCTAGTGTCAACATGGGTATTAAATACCATACTCTGGCAATATTCCTTAATGCCAAAAGACCATCCTTTCTATTAGTGATAGTTCACCCTAAAGCAAATTAGTATAAAAAATATACATTAATTGTCAAAATGAATTCCAATTGTCAACCAAATAAGAATTAAAGTGAGTTACATGTAAATAACACTAATTTTCATTATTAATGTACTAGAAAGGATGGTCTTTGGAGTAGTACAGAATAGTGCCAAAGTTTAGTGTCAAGGTCCATATTGGCCGACTAGCTTGGTGCCGATGTATATGTATATATTTATATATACAACAACATATCTTGGACTCTTAACCCCTAAAGTCCCAAGGCATTTTTTGTCAAAAATGATTCAAAACTGTTAGTTCAGCTGCATTCATCTAAGAAAAAAGAAAAAAATAGTTCTTTTGGGAATCTGACCCTAGGATCTTGTATTTAACTTATCTCAGATTATGTGGTAAAAGATTTCATAAAGTTTGATCGTACAGATTAGAAGATATTAGCATTCAAAGTTGGAAAATTTTGATTTTCTGAACACTGATTTGCAATTTCAAATGACTTTGACCAGCAATTGTAAAAAAAATTTGCACTACAGACTTTGAATTTAATTTTTCGTATGTTGGATAATTGAGTGGAGAATCTAGGGAAAAAAATTGCAAAAAACTACACTTGATTTTCATTCTTTAAAAAATTATTATATAGTATTAGATCCAAGATTGAAATAAAAAATAAATCGTCAATAGCTCTAAGATGGGATTAAAACACTATAATCCCAATGGCAAGATTGTATTAGCAAGCAAATTTAGCTTTTTCAAACAACTTTTTTTTGAAAAATTGTAAAAATTGCATTCAGAAATGAATCTTACAAATTATTTTTTCAAAAAGATGCTCTAATTGCCCAAAAAATAAGATTGTCCATAACTTTCACATAACAACTCCAAATGGAATGAATTAAAGCTTCCTATATAGATAAAAATACAATCTATGAGAAAATAATTTTAAGTTTTTTTAAAAAAAAAATTTGTATGAGAAGATTTTTGCCTGCCGCATTGAAAAAAAGACCTTTTGTGCCATAACTTTTGCTCCCGGGCACCAATTGAAATAAAAATTATATTCCCATAAAGCTAATGTGTTTTTCTATCTTCACAAAAGGTTTCAAAAAGTAATGATGAATATTGAAGCCGTAGTAGCCTACCCAAAATCTATTTTGTCCCCCGAGGGGACAATGGGACTTTAGGGGTTTAAGTAACAATGTGGACCATAATTGTTGAAATCATAAATGAAGCTATCTATATTTGACAAAGAAAGCAATTTTTCACCCAATTTCTTTTGCCATGATAGGATGAGGGATATGCATGTTTGGTGTCCAAAAGTTTGTCATCGATTTTTATAACATTAGTTATTGTACAGTATATACTGACAACCTCTAACTCCTAAGAATTATAGAAATAAAATTTAGGATTTGGAAATTTGAGTATAAATGTAGGATAACTGAAAAAATTTACACCCCTAAAGGACCAGAATGCATTTTTTGGCTACATAGCAATTTTGGATAAGTACGTGTGTTTGAAGATTTCCATGTTTTTGGCACAAAATTTAATAGAAGGTGGGGACAAGGAATATCTTTCAATGGCACTAAATTTCATTAAATTTGGAAATATGAGTCAAAAGTCATGACCCAATAAGTTATTTTTTCTAAATGGGCAGTTTGGGTAAAACAAAAAAAATCAATTTTTTCAAAAAACAAAAATTTGAAATTGGTTTTCTAGAGTCATATATAAAAATATATATATATATGTGAAAGCTTTGAATTATTCCGTTTTGATCAATGAGTCAAAAGTTGTGAGGAATTTTTATTTGCGGCAATTATAGATTTCTGCTCTAAAGTAAACTTTGAAGTCCTTTATCTTACTCAATTTTCAATATTTAAAAATAAATAAAAAACATTGGACGTAGATTGTTTATTACAACATTGCAACCATTGAGATTGGCATTTTTCAATTCCATAATTAAATTCTTGATAATTTAGTAATTTGAATCATTCTCTATTACTATCTACTTACTATTTTTTCCTTTGTGTTGTACAATTCCAAATGATCCGAACTTTTTCAAGCACGTGGCCAATTTCTCTATGAGAAAGAATCCAAAGAAGCACTACCATTTTGGACATTTCAACCCTCCATAGGGCCTTTCTAGAGTGACAAACCAAGCTATTTCAAATCTTTGTTTGTCACTCTAGAAAAGTGCTGCAATGAGCACTCAAAGTGTAATCAGTGTATGATTGCTTGCCAAAATAGTCAGATTTCGCGTTTGTTTTGTTTTGTTTTGTTTCTTAATATTTTTTAAAAATTAAATTCTTTTTTTTGTTTTTTTGTTTTTAAAATAATTGTTAAACTCTTAAAACTTGATTCTTGTGCCACTCCCACTTCAATTTTAGGTGGACAAGAATATGGAAGAAATGATTTTTTCAGGGTACCTTGGAAGGTTGTAGAGAGGCCCTCCAAAGGGTTGAAATTTTTTGTAATGATGATTTTAGTGAATTTGAATGTTTCCATCTTGCAATCCATGTGGCAAAATTTTTTGAAATTCTTACCACATGTTTTCAAGTCAGCATACTATAAGATGCTGCGGCTACATGTGTTAATAAAAGATTTTTTCAAAAACTTGGTATTTGTACTAAAAATGCCATTTTTCAAGCATTTTTGGTGAAAAAATAGTATTAGAGTTTTAAGGGTTAAGGTTGTAAAGACACCATATGCAAAACAATTCTACAACAAAGGCTCGTGCTATTCTAGACCTATTTATACAATTTTATGATACGGGGCCACCTATAGTATTCCGTCTCTATTGACATTTGTGGCATATAGCAATTGGTTTCATTCACAATATCTTGTGAAATTGTGAACAATCAAAATATGTCAAATAAGAGCATAATAAATGGAAGGTGGTTCAAAAGAAATTAGATCCTAAAGCACTAGTGAATTCTTCTAACTTTCATATACAATTGCAAAACAAATGCCGTACATCATCTAGATTTTCAGTGTATCATGAGTTTTTCTATCTAATCATTTATTCTAGACGACCACCTAACAAAAATTCTAGTCTTCCTTCTCTTTCATCAAAAATTACTTTGCATGCTAGTATAGAATCTCCTTTACAAAGGTAAGTAGTCTGGGATTCACTCAGAATGACTTTTTGAAGCATGACGTGGACTACTATACATCTATAACAACTACTTAGAGTGGTTGAAATTATTTCTTTGTGTCATGAGCTTTGATGGATGAATTAATTGATGATTAACCCTTAAAGGACCATTGTTTGTTTGGTGGAAATTTGGGATTTTGAACGAGTACCTACGGGCTGAATTTTTGTTCTGATTTTTTTTAACTTTTTTGAAAAATACCAAACTAATAAATTTTGTGGGAATATAATTTTTTTCAATCATTGCCCAAGAACAAAAGTTATGCCCAAATAAGCTCAAAACCTGGTAGAGGGGGCTATATGAAAAAAATTGCAAAAATTAAACTTTTTTTCTTAATATTTTTTTTCCATAGATTATATTTTTGTCTATCTAGAAAGCTTTGATACATTCCATTTGGATTTGTTATGAGAAAGTGACGGACAATCTTATTTTTGGGCACTTATAGCATCTTTTTGAAAAAAATAACTTGTAGGTTTTATGAATGCTACTTTTACTTTTTTCTTCTTAAAAAAAGTTCCACGTAGTTTAGTTTTTTTGCTAGAACAATCTCACCATTGGAATTAGTGCACTTTAATTCCATCTAAAAGATTAATATTTTAGATTTTCCTTCTACCTCGTACTTAGTTCTATTGAACAATTTTTTCAATAACAAAAATTAAGTTTTTTTTATTTTTTTTTGCTAGACCCCTCAATTCAATTCTCCATTATAAAGATTTAAAGCTCAAAAATCTGTAGTGCAAAATTTAAAGTTAAAAATGTTCAAAGTCAAAAAATCTAGGCCCACAATGTGCTGAAAAACTTGTTTTTTTTACTTTAAACACAAATATCTTGCACTTTGTGCAGTCAAAAATTATGAATTTTTTCCACATATTGTCTACCAGTTAGGTATAAGATCCTATGGTTAGATGTGAAAAAAAAGCTTTCAATTTTTTTACTCTTTGCTATAGAGATGGCAATTTTGAGTGTTTTTTTGCAAAAAAATGGCCTTCATCCTTTAGGAATTAAACATGCACCAATGATGCTAGCATGTGAGCGTAGAGGCACAAACGTATGAGTCTTGAACCTAGTTGTAGGTATGTACCTATAACCATTTGAAGATATTTATAACATATATACCTATAATATACGTACACTATAAAAAAAAGAATTGATAACATAGATACTTAAATCCTATAACTATAGAAGGTGCTTATGATATAAACTTCTAGACTCATAGGCTTATAGATTCTATGCTCACATGCTAAAATTTCCCAATGTGCACTTGTGTGCAAGGAATTCCTCCTTAGAGATAGTCAAGATAGATGTCTCTAAATGGTAGATTTTTGCACTAAAGCTAAACAACTAGGCATGGATGACAAGTGCACTAGAGTTAGACAACTTCCAATTCATGAAAAGTGTACTAGACAATTTACCATAGTTAAATATCTCCCAAATATCTAGAGATATATGATTTCTAGATGCTTAGAGATAGATATTTATTTTGATCAAGGATTTGTGCGTTAGATAATGCATTGGAATTAGACAAGCCCCAAATGAAGATAAGTACATTGAAAATTAAAGTAAGACAATTTCAAGTGGAGGATTGTAAAGTCCCAATTCATCACTTGGAACTCATAATTTTGTTTTGTTTTCAAATTTCGTGATTTAAGTTACGATTATACACAAAAAGTCCCCAAAAGAGTGCAAAATCGAAATAAATATATTATATGCCAATATAGCATTTGGTCCTAAATAGAGGTTTATCCCTAAAACACCTCTAAATCTTGCTTGTTAATAGGTTAGAACCCCCCAAAGTAGTGAGAATTGAAAGATTTGAGGGATTTTACTCAAAATAGCTTAAAACTATTGTGCATGTGGTTACGCTTGTCTAAACTGGTTTGAGGGAAGTCCAAAGAGGTCCAAAGAGGTCCAAAGAAAGATTTTCAAAGATAGGTTGCAGTTTCTTCATTCCATTGACAAAATAATGAAAACTCCAGTTGTAAGCCTGTAGAAATCACTTCCTCAAGATAGGTCAACAAAGGAATCTATAGCCACCAAATATTGATCTAGGATTGGAAACATGTCAAGAAGTCAAAAGTGAAATCCATTTGTCAAGATTCTTTTGTATGTGAAAGATTCTCTAACTCTCAATATATTAAAGGAGGTCAATTTTGCCCTCCTTATTAGAATGTGTAAATTAAAAAATATGATCTTGCACACTTCTTGGAAAACTCCATGAGAGGTTCTTTGAGAAGTTTCAAATTTTTTTTGACTTGTAGAGATGCCTTTTCCGGACAGTTAACCATCTAAATTAATAGTGAAAAATTCATGGAAATTCCCTAGGTTGCGGTAATATCTCACTAAAAACAAAAATAGGTGCTTTTATGTTAATAACGTGTCTCAAACAAATTTCAATGGGTTTCGATAGCGAGAGGTGCCTGAGTTACCAACATTCCTCCAAAATATCAATATGGCGGAATCTACGTGGAATTGGCCAGCGTCCTTTGAGCCCATGAAGTTGGAATCATTAGAGAAAAATTCAACCCCGTGGAGGGCCGTCCGAAGTTGACATGCCATGCTATTCTTTGCATGACCTATCAACTTCAAAGTTGCTCTTGGTGAGCAGTCAAAGTCTCTGACTGCTTGCCGGAATAGTCAAATTTTGCAAATTTTTTTTTTTTTTTTTTTTTTTGTGATTTTGTAATTTTTTTTAAATTATTTTTTTCCTTTTTCTTTTTTTCTTTTTTTAATGTTTATATAAGATTTTCTTTTTTCTTTTTTTTTAATATTTCTTTATTTGAAATTCTGGGTTCTTGCACCACTGCCGCTATAGTTTCAGCAGGGCGGAAATAGGGGAAAAACGATTTTTTGAGCAAAATAAAAGCAACTTTCAGGGTACCTCGTAGGGCTGTAGAATAGCCTTCCAGAGGCCTGAAATTTCCTCTAATGGAAGTCAACAAGTAGTCTTTCTTACTCCCTAGAGCCTCTCAGACAACCTTAGCTAGTCCCCTCTGCCAAAAAAGGTAAACTTCAAGAGTTCAATTTTCTACCTTTTATTGATCGTAGTTGGCATTAGTTTTAGATGAGTTTGTGGTGGAAAAAAAATTTGAGGGTTCCTTCAAAGTAGAAATGGCCTTCTGAAGCCAATGGCGCAATCCGTTTGTGATTTGGAGTTAGTCTTCAAAAGCTAGAGTTTTGAACTAGTGTAAACCTCCAAAAGATGAAAATCCTAAAAGATAAGGATGAAAATCTAAAGTGATAGGATTACCTAGGTTAAAATGAGAGGAAGTGGGTGCCCCAAAAGAATATAAGAGAGCACCCATTTCCCTCTCAATCCACCCTCCATTTTTGTTTTGGAGTCCGTTGGGTCCACGTTGTATTGATTATTTTGGTATTTTAGCCAAAAAACTTAACGGTGTTTTTTGAGACACTTTTGGCTCCATTATTTGTGTTTTTCAAGTTCTTTAATGTCTTTGGAAGTCCTCTTAAGTGTCATGTGCAATCTTGTACTCTGGTAGCAAGTTGTTTTGACTATTGTGTGTTTTTGTGAATATCTTGTAGAATCCATATACTAATCCTAAAGTCACACCCCACTGTACCTTGATGATGCCGCTTTGGGGGGACCTTTAGTGTGAATTTTTGAATGGAGCTAACTGTGAGTTGTACTAATCTCTTTTCTTGTCTTTCTACTAACACGTTGTAATAATTGAAGGCCTTTAGTGTGAATTCTTGAATGGAGCTAACTATAAAGTTTTATTAATTTGTTCTCTTGTCTTTCTTCTAACACGTTGTAGCAATTGGAGGCCTTTTGTAAGAGTTTTAGTGAACTAATCTTTGCCTAAAAGGATATTGGTACTAGTGGGTCTCTCCTTGTTAACGGAGCTTTGAATACCCCGGGTGTCCTAAGTCCTAAATTGTGTATTAACCCCTAAAGGTTTTTGACTATGTTTTCACCAAAACTACTCCAAAATTATCATTTCTAGAACAAGTACCAAATTTTGAAAAAAGAACATTTTTGGACACATATAACCATAGGATCTTGTAGTAAATTAGTTTGAAAAGATGGAGAAAAAATTTCAGAATTTTCCATTGTGTAGATTGCAAGATATTAGCGTTTGAATTGACAAAAATGCTTCTTTTGTCCCTACAAAAATCCAGGCAACTGCACTTCATAAGGTCACATTTGTATGAAAAAATGTCCAAAATGGTTGTTACTCTTTGGATTCATTCTTCCAATCAAGTTGACTACATGCTTGAAAATTTTCAGATCATTTGGAATTGTAAAACATATACGAAAAAAATTGTAAATAGAAAGAAGTAATGAATGATTCAAAATACAAAATTGTTAACCATTTATTCAAGGAATTGAAAAATGCTAATCCCAATGGTTGTAATGTTGCAACAAACAATATACACCTAATGGGTTTAATTTTTTAAACAAATATTGAAAATTGAGTTAAATAAAGGACTTCAAAGTTTATTTTAGAATAGCTATTTCATAACTACCCATAAACTATCCTAAACTAAGAATCCTCATAACTTTTGATTCATCAATCAAAACGGAATGATTAAAAGCTTTCCACGTATATATAAATCTAAAGAACCGATTTAAAAATTTATTTTTTTAAAAAGTGATTTTTAAAGAAGTTTTTTGGGTTGCCGAAGCCGCTCTCCAAATGTTGAAAATTACATATCATGCAATAACTTTTTAACAATATAGTCAAAAATTATGAAATTTTTTGTGCCTTAAAGCTATTCCTTGGAAAAATATTGTGTTAAATTTTCAAAGAAAAAAAATAAAAACTCCATCCATAGTAAGCTGTCCAAAATCGCTATGTTGCCAAAAAAAATGCAGTTTGGTCCTTTAGGGGTTAAAACTGTGACAGACGGCGGAGCTTTGAATTTGTGAGTCCTAAGAAACCCTAAACTGATGTCAAAACCAAAATCACGGCAAAGCCTTGAACTTTCTTCAGTACCCGTTGCCAAGGTTTAGTTTCCAAAAGATGTTGGAAGCATTCCAAGGTTTAGTTTCCAAAAAGTGTTGGAAACATTTTGAGGTTTAGTTTCCAAAATAGGAACCCTACATTGATAGGGATAGCCAAAGAAATAGGGAGGGTAGGAAGACGTAACTCCTTGTGGTCCAAGAATTTTGTTGTGTCCGCACAACTTGAATTGCCCATGTAGACTTAGCCAACTAATGCAAATTGTTCATTCATATTACAACCAAAAAAATGTACAATTGTAGATATTAAAGTTCTAATTTTGGAATAGCATAAAAAAATTCTTGTTTTTATATTTGATTATTGTTCTTTATATCTCTAGCAATGACCATTCATAAGGTAAGTATATCCATAACCAAACAAATAAGAAATCAGCTACTATGTATTTGAATAGTATTTGCAAGGTATCAAAGTATTGCCCATGAAAATGCAAATATAATTCAAATACATGCATTCTTCATAGTTTAAAAAAATTTAACTACCTCAAGTTCCTTTAGGGATTAATTGTCATTTATTTACATTACTAACCGCTAGTGACTTTACAGTATGTACTCTTAATAGTATTGGATTTGAATAAAGATGGAATTGAGATGGATTTGTTGGTGACCAAATTGGATTTAGGGCAATAATAGCCTTGTGTCCCGCATTACCTTACCTAATGGTTAGGGTTGGCAAAAAATGTTTCTAAAAATAGATGCCAGTTTTTTTTGAAAATTTACTTTTTCAAAATGTATCAATATTTTTGGATGGAAAATAAAACGTTTTTCTATTTTAAAACATTTTCCAAATCACATTCCCCAATTTTAATTAATTAATCCCTAAAGGACCATTGTCGGCTCGGTGGACATTTGGAATTTTGGGCAAGTACATAAGGGCTGAAATTTTGTCATGATTTTTTGAACCTTTTTTTGAAGATAGAAAAATTGGTAAGCTTTGTGGGAATATAATTCTTTTCACAATTAGTGCTCGGGAAAAAAAGTTATGACCAAATAAGCTCAAAACAGGGGACGGCGGGTAGCAAAAATAAATAGACAAGATTTTGAATTTATTTTTTAATATTCTTTTTCTCATAGATTATAATTTTGTCTATTTGGAAAACTTTGATTCATTTCATTTGAATTTGTTATGAGAAAGTTATGTTTTTGGGGCAATATTAGAGCATCTTCTTGAAAAAATAGCTTCTAGGATGCACTTCTGAATGCAATTTTTCAAATTTTTCAGTTTTTTTTTTCTTTTGCATGGTTTATATTACTTGCTAGAACAATCTCACCATTGGGATTAGTGCATCTTAATTCCATTTAAAATATATGAATATTTTAGATTTTCCTTCTATCTCGTAACTACTTTGACTTAACAATTTTTTAAAGAATCATAATTAGTTTTTTTCTAATTTTTTTTCCTAGACTCTCAACTCAATTCTTTACTACAAAGATTTCAAACTCACAACTCTGTAGTGCAAAAATTTTAAGTTAAAAATGTTCAAAGTAAAAAAATCTAGTCCCGCAATGTGCTGAAAAACTTGTTTTTTTCACTTTAAACGCAGATATCTTGCAATCTGTGCAGTGAAAAACTCTTAAATTTTTTCCACATGCTCTCATACTAGTTAGGTGTAAGATCTTACAATTAGATGTGAAAAAAAAAACATTTTTCAAAATTTTTCACTTTTTGCTATAGAAATGGCAATTTTGAGTGTTTTTTGGCAAAAAAAGGGCCTCGGTCCTTCAGGGATTCACTGATAAGGAATGCCAACGCTAACCACCAGGTTTGGAACTATACAAAAATAATTCAATGATCATCATAATCATTTTGATCCCAATTTGCTTCAAACAGCGTTTTGAGATGCTCTCTTAGATCTTGGTCAAGCTGCCCTCTTTAACCCCCAAATAACCCTGAGGACAGAATGTGTCCTCGACAAATTTTTGAAGTTAAATAATACCTTATCAAATTACTATTTTTAATAGTTCATATTTTTGAAAATTCTTTTTGAAGTTTAGTTTTAGCTTCAAAAATCAGATTTTGAAAATGATTGATTATGATTTTTCTATTCATGATTTTGTGCACGGGTGTCCATTGCAATCTTGACTTATGTAGTGTTGAGGGCTCTTGGGAATGAGCCTCAAATACACTAGAGCTTTGAGAAAAAATTACTTTAAAAATTCATTTAAAAAAATTGTAGAGTAGATTTTGAAAAGTCATAAATTGATTGGAGTTATGTATGTTAGGCCCTTTAACCTCATATTTTTTTGGTGACCAACCTTTTAGATTTGACATGTGAAAAAAGGAATGAAAGACTTCAAATCACTTTCACAATTTTAACATCCTCATGATCAAACATTATAACCTTTCAACTGTTAAGAGATATTGTTGTCTTTTCTTTTCTAATGTGATCTCTAACATGTCTACATGTCTAGTTTGATTTTATACGGTTAGAATTCAAAAAGAATTGACACAACTTATCAAAATGTTGGCTTTTAATTCAATTTAGAGTAAATTCCTAGAAGCTCAGGAAATTCCAGGGTCATTTTGGGGTAAGGCTCAAAACGCTGCTTGGTTTCGCCCTCAAAACTCAGTTAGGACTTGAAATCAATTTGACTGTATCTGGCTGCACCCAGTGCTGGCTCGCAGGGATGGTGATCTCATCAGTTGGTCTAACAGGGGCCCTTCCCCTTGCTTATTCCTCTAATTTGTCCCTTCCTGTTTTCCTTTTGCTCATATGACCAGCCTTGAGGCTTGGCTGTTATATGTTTGGTTCCCATTTTAATGCAAATGCCCTTCCCCTTGCTTATTCCTCTAATTTGTCCCTTCCTGTTTTCCTTTTGCTCATATGACCAGCCTTGAGGCTTGGCTGTTATATGTTTGGTTCCCATTTTAATGCAAATGCCCTTCCCCTTGCTTATTCCTCTAATTTGTCCCTTCCTGTTTTCCTTTTGCTCATATGACCAGCCTTGAGGCTTGGCTATTATATGTTTGGTTCCCTTTTTAATGCAAATGGCTCGTTTATCTATTATGGGAAAAAATAAAAATAATAAAAAGCATTTTGATCTTTGGAAAAGCAAAGCTACCGGTACTGGAATGCTGTGGTGTGCTTTTCCTGCGTGCTGTCATGTGGTATCATGGTGTTCAATTTGATGTTCTCTACGAACCTTTGCTTGAGGATTGTCTGGTGAAGACAAGACGTAAGTTAAGACAAACAACATGCCGGAGGGCACAGAGTGAACATTTGCTCAGGATGGACAAGACTGACTTGAAATTGTCATGGTCAATTTTGAGTGCCAAAGGACTATCATAACTTACTCAAAATACATGGCGGTACATCCATTGATAATTTAACATGTGCATGTCAATTGAGGTGTGTGCTTGGCTCAGCCTGGTACAGGCATTAACCCCTAAAGTTTCAGGACTATGCATTCATTGAAAAATGCTCAAAAACTGACATTTTTAGTACAAGAACCAAATTTTGAAAATAAATAAATTTTGACACATGTAACCATAGGATCTTGTAGTATGTTGACTTGAGAACATGTGGTAAAAAATTCAGAAATTTCCACCGTGTGGATTGCAAGATATAAGCATTCAAATTCACTGAAATCATTTTTTTGACCCTAAGTAAAATAAGGTAGCTGCACTTCACAAGCTTACTTTTTGATGAAATAATGTCCAAAATGATGGTGCTTGTTTGGGTTCTTTTTTGGGGACAAGTTGGCGACATGCTTAAAAATTCTCGCTTCATTTGGAATTGTCCAACATATAGGAGAAAAATAGTAAGTAGATAGTAGTAGAGAATGATCCAAAAAATTTAATTGTCAAGAATTTAATTATAGAATTGAAAAATGCCAATTCCAATGGTTGCAATGTTGTAATAAACAATTTACTTCCTATGATTTTATTTTTTTCAAAAAGCATTGGAAATCAAGTAAAATAAAGAACTTCAAAATTTATTTTAGAGTAGAGAATCCATAACTGCCCACAAACTAAATTTCTTCATAACTTTTGACTCATTGATAAAAATGGGATGATTCATAGCTTTTTCCGTATATACAGCTCTGAAAAACCAATTTTAAATTTTTGATTCTGAAAAAAGTGATTTTTTATATCTGCCCAAATTGCCCAATTACAAAAAAAAACTAACATATTAGGCCATAACTTGTGAGTCGCATTTCCAAATGTCATAAAATCTATTGCATATGAAAGATATTCCTTGAGTCCACCTTCTCTTGAAATTTCAACCAACAATATGGAAATCTCTAGTCACACGTAACTGCCCAAAATTTCTATACAGTAAAAAAATGCATGCCGGTCTTTTAGGGGTCTAGGTAAACACATGTGTCGCTGAGCAAATTTGCTATCTAGTTACCTCCAAGAAGTTATGGTAACTATACCTAAAATCACACGCTTCCTATTCTTGCCTAAAATATTCTCCCACTATTCATAAGATTCTATTATCGTTTTTTGATAAACCTATTTTCAACACTTTGAAAATTTGTAGTTTATTCACACGATGTCCAAAAAATGCATTTAACCCCTAAAGAACCGACATGCATTTTTTGGCTGTATAGAAATTTTGGGCAAGTACGTGTGACTAGAGATTTCCATTTTGTTGGCCCAAATTTCAATAGAAGGTGGGGACAAGAAATATCTTTCATATGCACTAAATTTTATGACATTTGGAAATGTGAGTCAAATGTTATGGCCTAATATGTTAGTTTTTTTGTAACTAGGCAGTCCGGGCAGATTTTAAAAATTATTTTTTTCATAAACAAAAATTTGAAATTGGTTTTCTAGAGCTATATATACGTAAAAAGCTATGAATCATCCCATTTGATCAATGAGTCAAAACTTATAAAAAAATTTAGTTTGTAGACAATTATGGATTTTCTACTCTAAAATAAACTTTGAAGTCCTTTATCTTACTCAATTGTCAATGCTTTCTGAAAAAACAAAATCATAGGATGTAGATTGTTTATGACAACATTGCAACCATTGGGATTGGTATTTTCAATTCCATAATTAAATTCTTGACAATTTAGCACTACCTCTGTCCCACTAAAAAGCTCTTGATTTTACCTCCTGTTTTTTTTAGTAGTTTTGAATAAGCATATTAGAAGCTTGCTTGGGTCCAATTCTTATTTTGGTTGCATTGAACAGATACAGTGTTCTTCAAGAATTGTGGTGATACAAAATTTAGACCATTCTGAATTATA
Organism: Neckera pumila; assembly: GCA_963969595.1. NCBI lineage: Eukaryota > Viridiplantae > Streptophyta > Bryopsida > Hypnales > Neckeraceae > Neckera > Neckera pumila. The sequence continues at coordinate 27,621,605 of OZ018409.1, forward strand.
CATTTTACAACATGGTCAATGAAATTTGTATAAGAAAAACATGAGATAAAATAAGGAGCTTTTTAGTGGACAAAGGTAGTATTTTGAATCATTCTCTACTACTATCTACTTACTATTTTTTTCCTATATGTTGTATAACTCCAAATGAAGTGAGAATTTTCAAGCATGTAGCCAACTTGTCTCGAAAAAAGAATCCAAACAAGCACCATCATTTTGGATATTTTTCCATCAAAAAGTGAGCTTGTAAAGTGCAGTTGCCCTGTTTTTTGCAGGGCCAAAAATATGATTTCAATGAATTTGAATATTTATATCTTGCAGTCCACGGGGTGAAAATTTCTAAAAATTTTACCACATGTTCACAAGTTAGCATACTATAAGATCCTACAGTAACATATGCCAAAAAAAGGTTTATTTTTCAAAAATTGGGCACTTGTACTAAAAGTGGTAGTTTTTGAATGTTTTCAATGAAAACATACATTACAAAAAATATGAGGCCTCAATAAGGCTGCAAGTGCTGATTTTCAGGACCTGCGGGGTGCAATTACGGGAAAAAAAAAAAAAAAAAAAATTGAAAAAAAATTGAAAAAAAAGTTTTTGTTTTTGTTTTTATTATGAAAAAAAAAGGTTAAAAGTTTAAAAAATGATGTGGCACTAGCGTGGCGTTGCCAGCGATGACGTAGTCAAAATGTGACCATGTCACATTTTCAATTTTCAATTTTTTTTTTTTCCTTTTTTCCATAATATCACCACGGGGGGTCCAGACTTAGCGTCCTTATTGAGGCCTCATATTTTTTGTAATGGTCATGTAACTTTTGGGGTTAGACCCTTAACGGACATTTGTGCCTTTGGGGGACAAACAAGATTTTGGGTTGGTAACTACAGGCTGAATTTTTGCTGTGATTTTTTGAAACTTTTTGAAGATAGAAAATCTGCTAAGCTAATTGGAATATAATTTTTTTTCAACCAGTGCTCGAAAACAAAAGCTATACTTAAATAAGCTCAAAAGAGGGGAGAGGGGACATCAAAAAAGAATTTGCAAAAATTATGATTTTTTTTTCTAATTTTTTTTGCTAGCAGATTATGCTTTTGTCGATCTAAAAAGCTTTAATTCATTTCATTTGGATTTTATATGAGAAAGTCATGGACAATCTTGTTTTTTGGGCAATTAGAGCATCTTCTTGAAAAAATAACTTTTACGATTCATTTCGGAATGTAATTTTTGCAATTTTTCAAAAAAACGAGTTCCACATTGTTTAGTTTTAATGCTAGAACTATCTCACTACTAGGATTAGTGCATTGTAATTCCATCTAAAAGATATTATTATTTAAGATTTTCCTTCTATCTTGTACCTACTTCTACTTAACAATTTTCTTAAGAATGAAAATTAGTTATTTTCTAATTTTTTTTTCCTAGACTCTCAACTCAATTCTCCACTATAAAGATTTAAAACTCAAAAATCTGTAGTGCAAAAAGTTTAAGTTAGAAACGTTCAAAGTCAAAAGATTCTAGTCCCGCAATGTGCTGAAAAACTTGTTTTTTTTTTCACTGTAAACGCAAATATCTTGCAACCTGTGCAGTCAAAAATTTTGAAATTTTTCCACATTCTCATACTAGTTAGATATAAGATACTATGGTTAGATGTGCAAATTTTTTTCTTAAAGTTTTTAACTCTTTGCTCTAGAAATGGCAATATTGATAGTTTTTTGGCAGAAAAAAGGCCTTGGTCCTTTAGGGGTTAAGATAATCTAGAATCCCATTTTACTACCAATGGGACCCCACCAAAAAAAATTCAATATAATAGTGAGAAGCATGCTGAATCATGCTAAATTGCTAAACTGTGCAATTTAAGGTGTAGTCACTTTATTTGTCAACCCATATATTTTTTGGAGATTAAGAAAATTGAAAGAAGCCATTTTGTAGGTAGGTAGAACTAAAACATTCTAACAAAAAAGGAATTTTTTGTGTGATTTTTCAAAGTTTGTTAGGGGGAATAAATATGTTGAGCATGGAAGACCCATGCTAAACCACGGGCTAATATGTCCCCTCCCCAAGTGTATTGCCATGATGCTAAAGAGTTACAAAGATTGTGGTAATGGGTGGGTTACTCATGCAAATGGAAGGATCTAAGGCAGGAGGTCCATAAATTGCTCATCTAAAAGCTGAAGCTGAATTTTGGGGAGGTAAAACTTCTTAAAATATTTTTCAATAAATTTTCCTTCAAAGGCAAGAGAAATTGGCAACTAATCCAAGTTGTTTCATATTTTGTGAAGCTTTGTAGAATTAGTTATGAATTTTTGAAGTTGCAGAAAAGTGCATTTTTGTGGGCTCTAAAACCGACCACCTCCTCAAATGCACACCACTTGTACATTGGAAAGTGCAAAATGTACCTCTAAAGCCTGATTGGTTTTAGAACACGCTCCATTTTAGAACCTCCTACCTTAGTAGATGGTGGCATTGGATTGTTCTACCTTATCTCCCAAATTGGGAAGAGATAGATTTTATTAGTGAAATAGAGATGGACCATGAAAATATGATTCAGAAATTTGATCATGTAAACTGTTGGGATAATCAAACCCATTATGGTCTGCAACTTAATTTAGAGCTCTGTTTTTGGATTCAATTCGGTTCTATTGCATTTTAATGTACTCCACAGTTTTTATTGCAGTGAGTGTGCAATTGGGATTCAGAAGTTTGGAATTGTGAATGATAGGGCTAGAATTGGATTAGAAGTCATTTAATGAATTTCATGAATATAGGTGACTTCTACACCATTAAAGAAATTTTGGATTCTTTAGAAGGTTGTTAAGAAGTGTAAAAAGGGGCCCATGATTAAGGTAGGATGCTCTGAAAGCGACCATTTAAGGGCTGGTCCGCCTTTTTCCTAGGTTTGCATGATTATAAATATTTTTCACTCATTTTTCAGAGAAAGAAAAATGGATGAAGAACTTAATCCAAGTGGTTTCATATTTTTTGAAGCATTTTTGAATTAGTTGTGAATTTCCTAAGATTGCTATTGTAGGTACCTATTTGTGACCCTAAGTCTTCCAAAATGCATCCACTTACAATTTCTAAAGTGATTTGAGGAAATCGAGGCCAATGATTGGCTCTTGCAATAAAGAATATTTTTTTTGGGGGGGTCAATCAATGACTAAAGTGGTCCATTTAAAGACCAACTCATATCTATTCATTACCATTTTGTAGGGTTGATTTAAAAAAGTTGGTCGCTTTTAGAGCACCCTACCTTACATTTATTTTGCAGGCTCAAGAACTTTTCTACCATTGCTACTCATTGTTGGTACATCCAAGTGTCATTGGTATAATAGTACAACCAAGTGTCAAAGCATTGGTTAACAAGTGTTTGTATTAAGACAAAATGTTTGTGTAATCTCAAGACATATTTACAGCAAATGGTTGATGTTCCATGCTTCCCAAAAATTTAATGAAATAACAAAGATAGACTATGGCAACTAATTCCACTCCAACTTACTTGCACTTTGGTATACATTAGGAAAAAAATGAACCCTAGAAGGGGCTGCTTCGTAGTGTAAGCTTCCCCTCCAGGGAACTCAAGGGAACTCAACAGTGATTTACAATTAAAAAATATTTAAAAAATATTTAATTTAATTTTTTTTAAATATTAATAAAATAATAATAATAAATAAATAATAAATAATAATAATAATAAATAATAAAATAATAAAAATTATAATGATTGCAGTTTGACATGGCATGTGTAGTGCCATGTTAGATCTGAAAATTTTGTAATTTTGAATTTATTTTAATAAAAAAAAATTTTAATGTTTTTTTAAGCAGTTTAGCTGCACTGTTCCCTGCTGTTCCGCGCTGTTCCGTGCCTGCAGTTCCCTGTCGCAAAAAAAAAAAAAAATTTTTTTTTTTTTTTTTTTTTTTTCGGCTTGCGTTCCCTGCGTTCTCAGGTCTCACGGCCTCTTCCAGGGTTCAACTTTTTCCTAATGTTGGTTCAAGAGCCTCCTGGTCAATGCAACAAAAGCACAAAGATGCAAATGTAGAGGAATTATCTACAAATCTAATTTCAATATAAATCAACCAAATACTTGTAGAGGTAGATATTGGTTGTTGAATGCAATGCGCTTCATTTAAACCTCATGTTTATTCAACGACCCCCTAGTTAAAGTTTAAAAAAAGAAAAATTATTGAACAAATGATTTATCTACACACCTTATTGCAATATACAACAAAAAAGAATGTGGGGGCAAATATTCATTGATGAACGCAAGAATCCTCATTTGAATTCCAATGAGCCAATATTGCTTTTTTCTTCCATCCTTTCCTCTGTTTCTCACTAGAATGGCATTTGTGTTTTATCCTTGTCAATGCAATACAAAAAACAAAGATGCTATTGTAATAGACTTAGCTAGAAATATAATTGCAATATAAAGAAAAGAAACTTGTGGCAAATGAATTAGAATAAAAGCTTTACAAGCCAACCAAGGAAGAAGAAAAATCTTATATATAAGTAGAGTGATAGGAGGTACACAAACAATCCAAGTGAAATATGTTGAAGCTCATAATCAAGTTGTAAAAGTAGTAATTGCATTTGAGGCAGTAGTTCGAATTTCATTTGAATATAGTAAATCAAATTTGTTCAAAACTTAATCAACTAAAAATGATTAGTACTCAATTCAATTTTTATATCAAATAATCCAATTGTGAATTGAAACACATTTATACAGAGAAATTATAAAACTTCAATCAATTTCATTGACAAAGTACAAATGAGTACCCTAAACTAATTATCTAAAGCTGAAATTATAGTGGTCTATTTCTACAATAGATAGGCATGTTTTCTCCAAGGGACTCCAGAAAGTATATTATTTTATGTCCTCCACCTTGGCACCTTCATAAAAATAGGGCTTCCTTGCAAGCATACTTTTGAATATTGAAGATGGTTTCAAGATCATTCTTAGTGCAATTTGTTCACTAAAAAGTCTTTCCAAATGGTCAATTTTTTTTGTTTCTTTATAAATTTTTTTCCTATTTTTTACAAATAAAAATGTCAAAGTGTCTATTTTTTTCAAAATTTCAGCTCACTTTATTTTGTGAACAAATTTTGACTTAGATTCTTTAGGTTTGAGTTCTTGGTGATATGCTATTTTCATTGTTATACTAATTATCTTTATTTAATTTTTTTTAAATTTTTTTTTCATAAAGGTCATAATACATTAAAGAAAATTTGGATTCTCTATAGGACTAAGATACATCATTTAATTGTGCAAATAAAGGAAATAAACAAAAGTATTTTTTTTGAATTTTTTTTAAAATTTAAAATTAAATAATCACAATCTTAAATGGCCCCTGAGGTAATCACGTAGGCCATAGTTTTAATATTTTTTAAATTATTTTTTCAATATTTTTTTCAATATATATATTTTTAAATTTTTACTTTTTGTTGTATTTGCACATCTATCAAGATGAGAAATATCCTTCTAAAGGGTCCAAATTTTTTCTAGTGATTGGAAGTATTAGCCAAAAATAGGCCAAAGTAGAACAAAAGTGGTAGGTATTTCTTGCAACAATCCTAAATTGTTTATGAAAATCTAGTAATTGAAATCTTGAAAATCCATAGATCTGCAAGACCTTGAATCTTTAAAGGCTTAATCTCTATGAAAACCTCTTTAATTCACAATTCAAAAGTCTATGAAATTTGATTACCTTATGGATATTGATTAATAGAATTTGGCCAAAAAATTAAAAAAGAAATTATCCAAGTATCTATAGATATCAAAATATCTATAGAAGTTCTGCATTTTGCAAGAGCTTTGTGAATATACAATTTTTATTTCAATTGATGCCCGAGAGCAAAAGTTAGCACAGTAAGCAAAAAATAATTTGGCCAGCAGCACAAAAAAAATCACAAAAAGTCAAAATAATTTTTTTTCAAATTTTCTCCTCAAAGATTATAATTTTGTCTACATGTGAAGCTTTGGTTCATTCAATTTGGACTAATAATGAGAAAATTATAGACAATTTTAGTGAGCAAAGCTAATATACAAGCATAGAAACTTGAGCTTGGAAGAATTATTCAGCTGTATATTTTTTTTTCCGGTAGAAAAGTAGTAGATTTATATACAATGTTTCAAAAAATTTAGAATTTTTTAGAATTTTAGACCTATAACAATGGATTTTAGGATCTCCAGAGACCATGTGAAATAAATTTTTTCAAAAATGTTGTATGTAAGAAGTTGAACTTAGTTTATGAAACTCATTTTGAAACTTTTTTGTACATCGCAAATACTTGAAGACAATGAAATGTCAAAGAATTGAATAGATAAATATGGAGGTTATATATTTGGAGTTGTATGTACCTAAGGCCAAGAAAATCTAGAAAATTGGAGACATTTTCAAGAATTTGAAGAGGAAAATTCTGTCAACAATTTATAATATGCATAACATCTATGACAAATTATTTTTTGGAACACATGTTCTTTTTTGTCTTTAGTTTTTTGGACAATCTAAGCATCTTCTTGAAAAAATAACTTGTAGAATTCAGTTTTGAATGCAATTTTTAGAAGTTTTCAAAAAATATTATTAAATAGGATTAGATTTTTTGCTAGAATAATCTCATTGTTGGAATTATTGTGATTCATTTCCATCTAAAAGCTGTTAACAACTTAGTTTTTTCTTCAATCTTGAATCCATTTCTACTTAACAATCTTTTAATGAGTGAAAATTAAGTGCTTTTATTTCTAGTTTCTTTTTGTAGATTTCCAACTCAACTAATTAACTTAAATAAGTAGAAATCAAAACCAGTAGTAAACTAAAATGATTCAAAGCCAAAAAATCTAGTCAAGCAAGGTGCAAAAAATCTTCTTTTCTTCACTTTGAATGAATATATCTTGCAATCTATATGGTCAAGGTTTTTGAAATTTCTTCCACATATTCATATACTAGTCAAGTATAAGATCTTATGGTTGGATATGCAAAAAAAACAATTTTAAAGTTCTTTTCTCTTTGCAATAGAAATGACAATTTTGAGTTGTTTTTGATAGGAAAATCACCTTAGTCCTTTAGAAGTTAAGGCATATTATTTGCAACAAAATTTGGAATTTGAAGTTGTCTACTAGGATTATTCAAATTGATGATGAGATTTTTTATAAATTAGTAAAAAACCTTGCACATATGATTAACTTGCAGTTACCTTATATCCGCATAAAGATTATAGGATATTTCTTCTTGAAATTTAATTGGTTTACTTGTCTTTGACCTCTATGAAATTTGAAAAATGGTCAAAATTTATTTTATTCACACTAGCATGAGATAAGTGCCCATCTTCATGGCAAATTCTAAACTTTGCTATACTTGTAATTTTGTTTAAATTTTAAATTTTCACCCCTTAAGAGCTAAGGTGTAGTCCAAATATCCAAATTTGTGAAAATACATTATAGAATGCAATTTAAAATAATATTTTAATAATGATTCTCAAACAATAGTTGTAAACTATGATCCATGGATAATTTCCATATAACTAAATCAATTAGTACACAAACCAATCTTTTCAATAAAATTTGAAGCCTAAAATTAAAAATTCCTTCTAAAATTAATTGTAGATTGAATATTTGTGATTTTCACAAGAATTTTTTTCCTTTTAAGTTCAAAATGCTAAATTCCAATTATGGTGATTTATAAAGATTTTGGGTTTTATCATTTTATTTAAGCATTAGAGAAATCCTTAGCCCTCTGAAAAGCTGCACAAGAGCAACTAAAAGGACCCCATGATTACATTTAACTTTGCTTAATGATTTGTTTTTTCCTTATAGTCGACCTCTAAAGTTGCAATGTTCAATGACTCTTAGTGATTCAAAACCCAAGTACAAGTAGTTAAACCCTGATTATTGCACACCTTGTTTTCAAACCAAGCTATGGAAAAAAAAGCAAGTGTAAAAAAGAGTCCAATGACATCTTCCATCAAGAGTTTTTTTCGTAACATCATGATACGCTTAATTCAGTGACAATTGGTTAGAAAGAAGGATGAAGAGGTTATTTTATAGAAAATCATTGTCCATGGTGAATCTTCAAAGCATATGGGATTTAGAAGATAGATCACTCATAGTCAAATGCAAAAATTGTGTTCAAAGTCAAATTTTAGACCCCATTTAGACATAGTAGAATGATTTTTTTTAAAACTTTGAACTAAACAAAGTTGAAAAATCAAGCTAGTTTTCATCTCCAAAAATCCAATTGAGGTTTAGAGCCTTCAATAAAAAGTAATAGACAAAGTTCTAAAAGGAGTTGAAAAGGAGATTTTCTTTGACATCTTCAAACTCCCTCTTTAAAAATCCATTACACCATAACTTTTTATTGGAGGCTCCCAACCTCAAGTGGATTTTTGGAGATGAAAACTAGCTTGATTTCCCAACTTTGTTAGTTCAAAAAAATTTGAAAAAAATTATTCTACTATAGTAGAATCTTTTGAAGTCGTTCTTCTCGAAGCTGATAAACTTCTATAAACACATAGGGCCGGGTGGTCTAGATTTCGGGAATAAAATAAGTTGTAGCACTAAATGATAGCTTGCCAAGGAGTTGTGGTGGACCTTGACCTTGTCAAAAAAAGCTAAAATATTCTTTTGAAAAAGCTCCTTTTCCTATAAATATGGCACATGTTCCCCTCTGGTAGCTTCATGTATAGTACAAACCCTCTCTAAAGCAATTGACCTTTCTAAAGTAATCTTATCAGGGGGTCCCATACCGATCAGTTTAGAGAGGTTCTACTATATACCTAAATGAGGTCTAAATTTTAACTCTGAATACAATTTTTGCTTTTGACTTAATTATAGGCGGTTGTGCTCCTATTACTTAATTTACATATCCCACATGCACTGTTTTACCTACTACTATCCCACTTGTATAACTAGCTTCTTTTCTCATCTTCAAACATCCGAAACTAGCTTTAGAAGTTCAACCTTGATTAATTTGAAGTTCTAAATTGGCTTTAGAAGCTAGTTGGAAAACGTAAGAATTCTCTAATGTTTTTGCAACTAGCTTAGAAATCCACTTCATTTTGCTTAATTTCACTAAAATTGATTAATTTGCCAATTAATCACCTTGTATGCTCATGCAGCTGATTATTAAACAAACTTATATTACACCCTCATTATTGGAGTCCTGACGTCTTTTGCAAAATTCACACTCTAACAATGCATTGCGGTTGTATGCCCCTACTAGTTCTCAGGCCATTAATAGACTAGTTTGATCACTTTGGAGCGGCTCTTTAGAAGGCTGAGAATTTTTCTAATGTATTTTTTGAAGTGTCATTTTATCGAGTTAAATGAATTATTCTTTGAGGCCAAACCTACCAATATCCTTTGAACTACAAAGTATTTGCAAAGCAAAGTTTTCAAAATCTAATCAATCATACAAATGTTAAAGAACTAGTACAAAATTCTTCAACAAAGTTGATGGATGAAAAAAATGTTTTTTCAAGTATTTAGGATGTGTATGCGTTCTTTCATTGTTCAAATTTTGAAAGTCTAATTCTTTTGGGATTAAGCCTTTTCTCTTATAAAAATTAGGACAATTAAAAGAAGAAAAACTAAAAAATGTTTATAGTGCATAGATTTTGTCTGATTCGTGTAGGCTAAAGTATTACAATATTTATCAATTTCCCAAAAAAAAGATCTTTTTAGTGTCACTAGTTTTGTAGGTAACACTAATTTTATCCCTTAGTATTTGTAGGAATGAATGTAATAGATTCATACAATATTCGTGTGCCTTGCGCCATTACCACAATATAATAAAATAAGAATAAAATTAATTTTCTAATTTTCTAATTTATAAAAATATATTATTAGAATGCCATAAATCAAAGTTTGTGCACCCTTCTTTGTAGAGGACTTTCCAACGGTCTAGAAAATACATGGTCTAAGAGATTTATTGTAACAAATAAACAAAACAAAACAAATAACCTCGTGTATCCTATGCCATTGCCACAACCAAAATAAAAGTAAAAATGATGTTTAATTTTTTCATTCATAATTTTTTTTGGCCATAGGTCCAAATGCCACAAAATAAAGTTTGTGCAGTCCTCCTTATAGACAACATTCTAACGATGCTAAAAACATGGACGCAAGATGCACAGTCCAAAGGTTCTCACTGTAACAAACATATAAACTAAACAATCAAAATAGACAAACAAAGGTGCACGCATCCAACAAGTGGATGTACTAGTTGGTCAACCTTGATTGTAACTTTCAATATAACCATTTTTGGTATTTGATTCAAACTAAGAAAATAAAGCTTGACAAGATTCCTTTCTACTTCATCTTGAAATTTTGAAAAAAAAGAAAAATTGAAAAAATTATTGTAATTGCAAGCTCCATGCGTCAAAATTCAAATAACACAATATGCGGTATTTTTCATTCATATTTTTTCCTTTTAAAAAGAAATTTAAATTTAAATCACAAAATTAAGTTTGTCATTCTAGCCTTCATTTATGGTGAATATCCCACATTATTCTAATATATATTATAAATGATATGATTTTATTTCTACCTTTAATTTATAAAAAACACAATTATATGATTTTTCCATCAATTTTTTTGAAAAACAACATAAATAGGAAATAAAATTTTTGACTAGAAAACAATATTAAAGTTTCTTACACCAATTAAATAAAAGAATAAACTTGGTTTGATAGCCTAATTTGACTTCAAGGTCTATATTATGGTTGTTTTGGGTATAAAAAATAAATTAACCAATTGAAAAAACTTCACACTAATATCCATTGCTACTTGTACCTTTTGAGAAAATTTCAAATAATTTGGATCATTTTTTCTATTTTTACATATTCATTTTTCATTATTGCAATATAAATGATAACAATTACAATTTTCACAAATCAAATTGAAATTCTCAAACTTATAGTTTTAAGTAATAAAAATATAGGATTGATATTTTTCTTTTTTTTGAAACACATGGACAATTTCCATTGACAAGGGGAAACAATACATAGAACCAAAGGATGTACCCTCAACCGAAATATTTTTGTAGGATTGATATTTGAATACAATCAAATAGGCTACATTTAACCCCTATAGTTCCATTGTCCCCTCAGGGGACAAATTGGATTTTGGGCAAGAGCCGCAAAATCGCTTCTTATGAAACTTTCTTATAAGATAGAAAAAATGATTATCTATGTGGGAATATAATTTTTATTACAATTGGTGACCAGAAGCATAAGTTATACAACAAAAAGCCTAGAACTGAATTCATCGGGCAGCACCAAAAAACTGCAAAAAGTCAAACTAAACTAAAAATCTTTTTTTTCCTAAAATATTATGTTTTGATCTACATGTAAAGCTTTGATTCATTCTATCTGGACTCATAATGAAAAAATTATGGACAATCTTGTTTTTTAAGCAATTAGAACATCTTTTTGAAAAAATAACTTATAGGATTCATTTCTGTATGCAATTTTTAAAAAATTTCAAAAAAATTGTTTGACAAGGTTGTGTTTTCTTGCTAATACAATCTCACCTTTGGGATTATTGTGCTTAAATCTCATCTTAGAGCTATTAACAATTTAGTTTTTTCCCAATCTTAGATCTACTTCTACTTAACAATTTTTTAAAGAATGAAAATCAAGTGTTTTTTTTTGTAATTTTTGTCTAGACTTTCAACTCAATTCTTCAACATAAATTTTTTTAAATTCAAAGTCCGAAGTGCAAAAAACATTTCATAAATGGTGGTCAAAGTCATCCAAAATTGCAGGCCAGTATTCAAAAAAACTTTCTTTTTCAACTTTGAATGCTAATATCTTCCAATCTATACAGTCAAACTTCATGAAAATTTTACCACATGATCTCAAATAAATGGAGTACTAGATCCTATGGTTAGATTCTAAAAAATGTTTTTTTTGGTTTTCTTGGGTGAACGAAGCAAAAATGGCAGTTTTGAGTGATTTTTGACAAAAAAAAAAAAATGGACTTGGGACTTTAGGGGCTAACTCATACACGATGTTTGACCAATTGGCAATGGGTCTTGCCCTGAAAGGTTTAAGATATGGATGGGCCTACATCACAAGCCAGAATTCACTGAATTTTTAAAAATTTGAACAACATTTTAGAATAAAAATAAGTAAGTGGAATGGACGTTTTAAGCTGCGGCACCATATATAGTTAGCTAACTTTTATCGTGTGCAGAACGGAATACAAGTCATAATTGTCAGATTCATACGACATCAATTGTTGAAAACTCCAGAAGAAGCTGTTTCGGGAAACTTTGCGTTCTACAGTTCCACCTCACCCCACCTCAGCACCCCACCTCAGCACCCCACCTCAGCACCCCACCTCAGCACCCCACCTCATCAGCAGAGGTAAGCTGAACTCTTCTTACAGCACAACTCCCCCCCGGCCTCCACTTGCATTCCGTTTCATAAAATAGTGAAGGAGAACTATTGTATCGCCTTCATAACCATTGTATAACCAGGCAACGGTCCTCCTCGTGCTGAGAAAGTGAGAAGGTATTATGCCTCCCTACCGGATGTCTGGAGTGGGAGGGAGAAATTTTGGGTTAACTCTTAAAGTTGCAAGGTCTTTTTTCTCAAAAAGCCACTCAAAACTACCATTTCTATTGCAAAGAGTAAAAAAATTTAAAATTTGCTTATTTTTGAGTATGTAACTATAGAATCTTGTACAAGACTAATGTAAGAACACGTGGAAGAAATTTTATAGAATCTTGTACAAGACTAATGTAAGAACACGTGGAAGAAATTTTATAGAATCTTGTACAAGACTAATGTAAGAACACGTGGAAGAAATTTTATAGAATCTTGTACAAGACTAATGTAAGAACACGTGGAAGAAATTTCAAAAACTTTAACCATATAAATTGCAAAATATTTACATTTAAAAGTGAAGAAAATCATTTTTTTTTGCACCTTGTTTGACTAGAGCTTTTAGCTTGGAATATCATTAATGTAAAGTTTTTGCACTAATGATGTTGAAATTCTAATTTTCTATATTGAAGAATGGAGTCGAGAGTCTAAAAGGAAAACTTCAGAAATCACACACCTTATTTTCACTTGTTAAAAAATTATTGAATAGAAGTAGGTTCAAATTGAAGGAAAATCTAAACTATTCATTAGAGGATTTTCGGGGGCCTTAGAAGACTATTTCAGGCCTGTTCCCCAGTCTACCCAAATTCAGGGAACGATGGTACGGGTGTGTCAGATTTTTTTTTTTCAAAAAAAAAAAAAAGAACTTTTTTTTTACCAAAATATCATTTTAACCAATTTTTTATTTTATATTTTTTTTCAAAAATGATGTGACTGTCGCTTGGCCATGTCAGCCTGGGTTGCCTTGGCCATTTGGCAGCATCCCAACATTCCTGCAGAGTTCCCACAGTCCGGGAAATTGTAGTCTCTTAGGAGGCCCGAAACTCCTCTAATGAATAGCTATAAGATGAAATTGAAACACACTAATCTCAACAGTGGGATTGTTCTAGCAAAAGATCTTAATCTTGTGAACTTTTCTTTTTGAAAAATTGTAAAAATGGAGTTCAAAAACAAGTCCTATAAGTTATTTTTTGAAGGAAATGCTTTGATTGTCTAGAAAACAAGATTGTCCATAGCTCTCATATATCCAATCCAAATAGAATGAATCAAAGCTTTTGATGTAAATGAAAGTACAATCTACAAGAAATTAGTTTTTTAATTTTTTAATTTTTAATTTTTGTGGGTCTTATTTTTGCCTCCCAAATTAGAATTTGGAATTTTTTTGCCATAACTTTTACTCCCAAGCACCGATTGAAATAAAAGCATACTCCTAGAAAGCTAATGTGTTTGTATATCTTCACAAATAGTTTCAAAAAATCATGCAAATATTGAGAGCATAGGAGCTTGCCCGAAATCCATTGTCCCCTAAGAAGACAATGGAACTTTAGGGGTTAATTCAAGGATTGGGGTTGGCGGAGGAGTCCTGTATGATAAATTTCATTTCAAAGATGTAAAAGGGACCCTTGCCTCATTGGTAAACAATGTTATGATTGAAATGAAATATTTCTCTACACTGATGGGCACATCAGTGAAGAAGAAAAAATAGAATCTCCATTTGTTAAAAAAAAAAAAAAAAGTTTCTCTACATGCATTCCCTTTCGGCCCCGCAAAAATTAAAATTAAAATTAGAACTAAAATTAAAATTAAATTATGGGTTAGATACCTATCCTAGATGGTTCAAATGGCTGTTCTGAAATCTATACCCGTCCTCTCGGGGGGTGCACTTAGTGTATCTAATCCAAACAACGTGCGAACAAAACTTTGTACCCCCTATATTATATCCTAAAATTTAAGTAAATGAAAACAAAAAAAATATGAATATATTCTCCTAATTTGAAAGTTTATGTTTTGAATTATCGATATTTTTATTTGCTAATGATAATTAGTTACAAATTTTTGAAGTAAATAGATACACTGCAAAACTGAAAAATAACTTTCACACCCCTATATTATATCCTAAAAAATTGTCTAAAAAATGAACAAAAAAATCCTAAAAATAATTCTCTATTGAAAGCTCATTTTGAATTGAATATTGATGCAATAGTCATCTAAATGTATTCTCTATAAATATTTGAGTTGAAAAATATGCCATTTTAGGTTCATTTTCAACCTCTTCTAGAAATCATTCCATATTTCATTTGAGTTGGAAATTTTGGCAATAGAAACCTATAGTCATTACCAAACAATGCTCAAAATTTTAGGTTGAAATTATAGTTTATTAGAAACCACTTGTTCGCATGTGGTTTGTAGTAGTAGAACCAAGTGCCCTCCCCAAGCCCGTCCTAGATTGTCAAAATGGCTCACCGTCAAAATGGCACGCTAAATACTGCCATTTCACAAAATTCCCCATTTTTCAAGAATAAGAAAAGCGATTCACTAAATTATTCTACCCAAAACCATAAATTAAATAGCCTAAGTGTGGGGTGGATTATTTTCCATTTGTTAAAAATAAAATAAAAACAAAGTGGGGTGGGAAGAAGACTAAGATATCCAGAAAAGAACGTGCAAGGTGGCCATCTCACATGTATGCATTTTCAAGCCTGGCTAGCACCAGATATAAGCCGTCAGATAATCAACCATTTCAACAAATAGATCAAATGCATGTGATAAAGAAATGCAGTTTAAGTAACAAAAGCACTGCAAGTGCACCCCAAGATAGACAGAGCGCAACTAGCCCCATGACATTGTTTACCAATGAGGCATTGATCTCTTTTACATCCTTGAAAAGGGAACTCCTAAAGTAAACAAAATTGTCTTATATGTCTTCTCAACCAACCTTAGGTTTTGAATTAACTTAAGTTCCTCTCATGTCTTTAGCAAAGCGTAATACCTTCCCAACATGGAGAGGACCATTGCTTGGTTATACAATGTTACATAAATCACCTCTCATGCATTGGAGATTTAGGGTACAAACACTCAAAATACCACTTTTGTTATTAGATTGAGGAAATTTTTATATTTCCTTGTTGACAAATGAAAGGAAGTTCCAAACACACCACACAATGCATGCACACCATGCATGCAGCAATTGGATGTTGCAGTATATGCAAAAGTTGTGAGGGATCAAAGTTTTTTTTACAGTTGTTCTAAAATCGGTTCTTCAACAGTAGGTACACATTGATTTGCTCCGTACTAGATATACACTGAGGGAGGATCTACTGAAGTGGCGCTTTGACACAGTGCGATTTTATTTTTTTATTTTTTGAACTCTGATGAGAGCCCATCTCCGGATCTCCTCGTCCGCCACCGCCAAGCTCGTGAAATTGAAACGCGACTCCCTGTCGTCGTTCCGAGCGCGTGTGAAAACTTCTGTGGGCCAGGGAAGCTGGGCAGAAAGAGGCGAGACCAACTGAAGACGCAGTCGGGATAAGAGCATCCCCACCCGTCTTGCATATTGGATGACTTGTTAAGAGAGTCTTGCAAAATTGCCCCACCCGTCTTGCATAATGGATGAACTTGTTAAGAGGCCAAGCCAAAAGCCGCCGGTGGCTTGCAAAACCGGGCTCTTTTGCAAGCCAAAGGATGGCTTGCAAACCGGCTTGCAAACCGCATGAGACAAACACTTTTCCACTTTCCCAAAAAGCAAGGACATGATCCGTGAATGTGGACGTAGCTCATTGGATGGTGATGGCCTCTTAAGAGGCCATGGGTGGGGCGACCCTTCTCCCCCGGCTTGCAAAATGGACTGCCAGGCTTGCAATCTGGCTTGCATTTTGCAAGCCGGGGAAGAAGGGTCGCCCCACCCGTGGCCTCTTAAAAGGCCATCGCCATCCAATGAGCTATGTCCACATTCACGGATCATGTCCTCGCTTTTTGGGAAAGTGGAAAAGTGTTTGTCTCATGCGGTTTGCAAGCCGGTTTGCAAGCCACCCTTTGGCTTGCAAAAGAGCCCGGTTTTGCAAGGCACCGGCGGCTTTTGGCTTGGCCTCTTAACAAGTTCATCCATTATGCAAGACGGGTGGGGCAATTTTGCAAGCCTCTCTTAACAAGTCATCCAATATGCAAGACGGGTGGGGATGCTACTTCCTATTACTTTCTTGGATGCCGTGCAGGGGAACTCTGTCCCTCTTGTTTTTAAAAAAAGAAAAGGAAAAAAGAAAAGGACAGGTGAAAACAAGCGGAAACTCGGAGTTTTGCGTGACGAATCTAGCTAAGCTGCAGTGCGCGCCCCTAGAGTCTGGGCGGCCTGCTTCGATTCGCCCCCGGCTGCGGGGTTTCCTAGTACTGTAATCAGGCACTCTTGCAACCCATCTCAGAGATAGCTTGGGACTCCCTCTAAGCAGCAAGGTAGTGTTAGCAGGGCAGGTTGTTCTAGGGTACTACTCAGTTTGTTTGATCGTGAGTGTGCACGAAACTGATTTATCAAAACGAAGTTCTGATTGAAGCAAGCTGACAGTCAAGTCGAGTACTAGAGTCTCTCTCAATGGCCCGGGAGCCCAAGGCGGCGATTGATTCAAGTGCGAGGATGAGCGAAGAAGCGGGAGCTCAAGATTCGCCGAAAGATCAGTTGGCGTGGGCGCAGTATCTGCATGACGGGCAGTACTTCGATTTGAGCTCGTTTTCTCCGAAGGGGTTGATGTCTCCTCGTGTGGAGATGGGCGGGTTTCCCGACCTGGGGATGATTTGTCCCTCGCCCTTGTTTTCGGGGGATCAACTGAAGTTTCTGCAAACCTGGAGTCCCAAGGTGAACAATTCGGAGGCTTCGGCGGGCGTGAACGCTCCAGCAGTGGCAGCTGGCGATCAGTTGAAGCCGATTCAAAGTATGGACTTGGCAAGAGTCAGCCATTCCGAGTGCGTGTCGACGTCCGTTAGCGGCGACAGTGAGCCGTCTAGCAGCAACGAGGTCGGCAAGGTGGGGAGTCTGGGGACCAGTGAATCCACGGGCTCGGGGGTGGATGCGAGCAAGGGGCGCAAGCGAAAGTCCGTCGATCGAGACGAAGAGGCGAACGATGGGAGTGAAGGGGAGGATATGGAAGTCGAAAACCATGGGCACAAGTCGTGAGTAGCTTGACTCTTCTTTTGGCAGACTTTGGTTTTCGACTTTGTTACTTGATCACAAACTGAACTTTGGTAGTGTACAGGATCGAATGTGACTTTCTCGTTTGGCTTCCACGTCGATGACATATTCTCAGGCTAGACGGGTTCTCATTTTTATGCAATTGTGCTGCAATATGACTAGCAGGGTTAAGCAGCCGAAGTTGAAGGGTCCGAAGAGGTTGCGGGAGCCCCGTTACTCCATCAAAACAAGAACTGAGGTTGACATCATGGACGACGGTTACAAATGGCGGAAGTATGGCCAGAAGCCTGTGAAGAACAGCCCGCATCCAAGGTATTGCATGTGCAGAGCTACTCTGCTTTGAATGTTTGTCAAGAACTAGCCATGTATCTAGCTCTTCTAGTACTTGTGAGATTCATTAGAAACTCGCAACTGTCTACTTCGAAATAAACAGTCTCACGAAGAAGATACTTCGCGATGTAAATTTAATGGCCTGTCCATGAACCATCAGTTATTCATTCATACACACTGCCTAGATTGTCTCACAGGTTTTGTCATTCATGGTTTACAATTAAACTACGTTTGTTTTACATCTTGGACTCAATCATAGATGCGACATTCGATACGGGCGCCAGGAAAAAGTGGCAATATATCTCTTGAAATTTGGCCATTCTATCTAGTAGGTTGCTCCAGAAGGTAGTTAATACTAGTTCCTTACTACTCAGATTCACGAAAAATGCTATAGGGATATGTCTGTACTATGTACGCCATTTTTCTTAGTTAGTATCGAATATAAGGTCTGGGAAGTGGACTAAAGAAAACACATATGCTTGCAGCGTCGACCAGGTCAATTACAGGTCACTAATTATATTTGGTATCTACACTGATCGAATCCGCGAACCCTGCGTTGTCGAAGTTATTTTGTTTAACATAACTCTTTGACATGACGTCAATTTCGTTATATTGGCGATATTTCACCCATCAAATATTGTGAAATATATCTTCGCAAAGGTCTAACTTTAGGCCACAAATTAAGACAGGAGATTTTGGTTTAGACTTTGGTATAGAGTATCACCAATTCAACGAAATTGACATTAAACATAGAGTATCAAACTAAGAGTATGGTTTTTTGAGTTGTGGATTCTCCATTTAACATGTACTGTATCGAACGGATGATGTGCAGAAACTATTACCGCTGCACAACGCCCAATTGCCCTGTGCGAAAGCGAGTGGAGAGGTCGACGGAGGATTCAGGCCTGGTGGTCACGAGCTACGAAGGCACCCACACGCACCCCAAAGTGACGCAACCGAAACGGACGCCCTCGGGCAGTTACGCTTACGAGCCTGCCGAAAGTCTGTCCGACGCCTTGAACCAGCTCAACCACAGACAACAGCAAGCTGCAACGAACTCGACGGCGCCCCCTCTTCCCCCGAGCAACCTGGGTGCCCTGCCCAACATGAGCCAGCTCTTCTCCGGATGGCCTTCCTTCATGAACCGGCCAGCGGCTATGCCCCCAATGGGGCCGTCTCTCAATGACAACGTGGGTCTCATGATGGCGTACCAGATCGTGAGATTGCAGTGGGAGTTGCAGTCCAAAGTGCAGCAGTTCATGAGTTACAATGCCCAGCAGGGCTTCGGAGGTGCACTGCCGAAGATGAATCCTTTTATGAATCCTTTTCTGGATCCTCTCGGTTCAGCTATTCCAGATTGTAACGGTTTGCTGCCCAACTTTGGTGAGGGCTCGGAATCAGAGGAGTTTGAGCGACCGAAATTGCCCAAAGTGCCTGAGGCCGTGAGTAGTAACCTCCTTTCTAGACGTGCGGCTATGAGATCTGGGAGTCCGCTGAATCCGAATGTGCAGTATGCAATTAAAATGCAACAGCTGATGAGCCAGGCGATGTCTGGCTTCCATCAAGCCGCACTTGATCAACAGGAGAGTTTAGGTGAAGTTGCGGATCAGGGCCTTGTCCAGGACCGTCGTGCTCAGTGACTTGGTCGCTAGCTCTAATTTGTAGGATTCCACAGATGATCGAGAAATTGTACATAATTCTATTTGATCAAATGACACTGGAGGAAGCACTCTTAATTTTTGGAGATTTCTGCTTGGTTGTTGATGGCAGCAGGATACTAGCTAGTAGCGCTCGTTTGTTCTTAACTCGCCCTTCAGAGTCCCCGGCGGTCCGTTTGCATGTCTGTCTGCATGTAGCATCAATCTGTACATAACTGTCCACAGTTACGGAACCACGGAGGTTCACTTCATGGAAGGACTGCGGTTGTTGATCGATCATGACATCATGTGAGGTTTGCAATGTACCTGCAATTCATGCACGCTCTGTACGAAATATCCGATTCGTTGAAGTAATGGCAGTTTCTTCACGTGGGGTTTCTTGAGTAAGATACGATGGCGTTGAATAAAACTTTTTTATATGAAAGTTAGAACTTTACAGACAAAGGGAGTAGAATCTCGGCAACATTTGGTAACAGCTAAAACCAATGGCTCATTGGTTGTTCGGTCCCCCGTGTTCGGTATTCTTGTCAAACATGTAGGCTGGACTATCATAGTTGATTAAAAAAAGAAAAAGAAAATGTTGGCCAGTTGAACTGAGCGCCACATGGCCACATGTAGAAACAAGAACAAAATTCGATCCGACAACCGACACCGGGAAGGCGTATCTCTGTTGCCCATCGAAAGTGGCTGTAGGAAAATGTGGGCCAACACCGCTGCCAAATGCCAATGAGGTAGAAGGATCGAAAACCTTATCCCCCCTCGTGCAATCGATCATGCAGGGGTGTGCAAGTGTAAAAAACACTGGAACACTTGGCCGGGGTGAACCGACGGACGGACCCTCTCGGTCCGTCGTCCACGATTTTATCCCTGGGGAAAACTCTTGGAATTTTTTGTTTGTCACTCATGATAAAATTTGGAAATTTTGAATTCATATTTGCAATCAGAGGCCCAAAATTAGCTAGGAGGGTTGTACAAGATAAATTAATCAAGCACAAAATAGGGGGTCTTTCTTTGACATACACTCCTAGAGTGACTTCAGGACAACAAGTGAAGGGGGGTGGTTCACCTTGGTCAATACACTACTAACGACACAAACTGTCATTTGGATGACCTCATAAGATTGTAGGATTGAAAAAAATGTTTCTTCATCCATGAAAAAAAAAGTTGCTTGGATACATTTCTGCAAATTCCTTCATTATGGTATTATTGACTTTTCTAAAGAAGAAAATGCTTCTTGCACAGAACCTCCTTGTAGTGTATTTCAACCATTTCTTGCTATATACTCTTGATGTGAATTTTAGCCATAAAAATGATCTGCTTAAAATTTGAGTCCAACTAATGAAATAAAGCTTACCAATTGCTATTTCTATTGTAATTAAAAAATTTGAAAAAACCATAAATTTAATATTTTATAATAATATGAACTTTGGATCTATAACCATGGTTTGTTGATTTTGTAATTTCTGAGTGACATGATAACTTTGGTTTATACCATGACATTATACACAGCTGTGGTGAAAATTTTAGATTTTCTAGTATAGTCTATATTTTATATGAATTTCTTCATTTTTTCTTAAAAAATTCACAATAATTTCAAATTTTTCCAAAAAATTTATAACTTGTAGTAAACGTATGACTTCATCTTTAATGGATAGTGAGACTTGAAGTTAGTGGTCATGGGCCTATCCTACAAGGATATTTCCTTATCTTTCTTGTTTTTTATTATCTATGTAATGATTGTATTCAAATGACTTCCAATTGAAGATACTTTAGTCTCATAAGAGAGCTAGAGTCCATAAGGTAGTTGCACCTAAAAACGTCACATTTCTAGTTGTGCACCTAAAAATCCGGTCATGCTGGACCACACTCCAAAGACTTACCCCTTCTTGCCTTCAAAAATGCAATCTATAGGACTTCACCGTTGAAATTGTAGGAAGGTTAGGGTCCGGAATTATAGAAAAATTTTAGGAAAAATTCATTGTATCGACTATCAAAATTATAATGGTCAAAGGACCATTGAAAATCTCGTGTAATCCTAATTTGGAAGCGCTCTGCGCTTTGGAGAAATGCCACTGCAAGAGGATTTGGACTGAAGCACTAAATTTTTGGCAAGGGCAGGGTTTAGCTATTACCTCACAGCTGCAAATTTGCAATATTTTCAAATGCCAAAGCATTCAAACCTAGAACCATGAAATTGGGAGCCAATTACTGCAGAGGGAAGAGACAACCAACAATAGTGTTCAATACAATTTAGGAATACTTTAAAATAGTGCCTCCTATTCTAGTGCATCATTTATGTACTCTCTTTTCCCTATGCAATTTTTGATAGTACAATCAATATCTAGATTGACGCATTTTGGCTAAAATTAAATTCTAGGAGGCCAAATTTGAGGCATAGGGCAATAAGGGGTTAAGTTCTAAATTTCCTAGCTTAGCGGCCTTTCTACACGGAAGAGTTGTTCTAGGCTGTGATTGCATACCTTTGGAAGCATATCGTGATGCCATTTGTGGACAGACTAATCTCGATGAAAACACTTCCACATTAATACATTTGAAACTCCAATTCTCTAAAATGTCCAAATCAACGTGAAAAAATATCAATTTACATTGGTCTATTTGGACACTATAAATTAGTTTCTACTACCAACAGTTAGCTTGTAACTAGACTTCCTTGATGTGAACATAATCAAAGAGGCCTCTTGACAAGATAGGATTACAAAAAGACTACAATGTAATAAGTTTGTGTTAGTAGATTTTTATAGCTCATGCCATATTGGCAGCTAACATACCAACATTCGGAACGGAAAAAGCAATTAAAGAGATGTACGCAAGTCCTAGGTCATGGCACCTAACACTTGTATGAGCATGTAAGAGCACACATTCATTAAATTGGCCCAATTCCAGCATCAGATATTGTAACGTACATATACAATAGTAGGACATGTTTTAATTTGCATTTCATACCATGCCAATGTTCAAGGAGAACCTTCGTTAGTTGATTGTTAGCCAGTGCCTTTAGGAAAATAACCAGTTGGAGTGTGAAAATGGAAGATGCAAAACCACACATAAAAATTGGTAGGATCGGCAACCAACCGGTGTGCAAAAATAAAAGGTAGATATGTAGTCACTAATTTCATGAAATTGTTGGATTTTAGCTACTTTCCATTTCGAATCTAAAGTTATTATCCGAGTTGCTGGAATCGGATATGTTCTTGAATAAGCCAAGTATTGCTTGAGGTTTAAACATTGAGGGGCCTAGAATGCTTGGACAAGGTGGGGGAGGGTATTGCTTTAGAGTTGGTTGTGGCAGCTAACGCTTGTTCCATCTTTTGTGTGTGCCTAATGTAATGAAATTCATAATGTAGTTTCAAAAACCAGCATATTTTTGAAAGAGTAGGATTGTAGCCTTGACAATTTCGAAGTTGAGGGAAAGTGGCTAATGAAAATTTGATACTACATGAAATGAAACTTGAAGATTTTGATAAGGAGAGTATACAATTGTTGCCCTTGGAAAAAATCTGACACCTTCTACAAAAAGGAGGCAAATTCATTGTAGTGTTTTGTCTTTCCACCAATTTCCATGGAATAGATAGATGAACAAATCTTAATGGGATCCTTTACAGATGGCCTACCATATGTCAAGATCAAGTTTCAAGCCGTGCAGCAATTAATCTGCACTGCTATCAATAGGAAGTTTGAAACCAAGTTCCACCAGTGAAGTTTTGTTTTGTTTAGCAAAGCTGTTGAATTGCATTCACATGGATGTCATTGAGTGTGATGTGAGACCTAATAATAATACTTCTGCAGTGATGGTTTTCAATGTTGAGTGGGGGTGTTTACGTGCACGGCTTTGTTGCTGACAAAGAAGTACTCAAAGTTGAACCCCATTGTCCATATATTTTCAACATTGGTGTCATGCCTTCAAGTTGTCACTTTCACCTTGCTTGAGCATAGCATTGACTGGAAGAAAATCACCGCTGATCTAGTCCTTTTGTAAATAAATCACGGCATAATGTAACATGGTAATTATCAGGCACCTAGGGTCCTCAAACATTCCATGTTGCTGAATTTGCACGTCAGCAACCATTCTGAAATCCAGTACTACCGGTAATTGTGTTCTCTAGCTTAGCAAGTTTCTTGAATTGCTTTCACCAATATGGTTTGAGTTTCTCACTTGTTGAACTTAAACCTGCTTCTGTATATCAAATGGAAATACAGTGCATGAATGCATGATCAAAAACAGCAGGCATGGAATGGGAACTCTCTCTGGTTCTTCTCCAGGAATTGTTGGGATTGAGTTTTTATATTATTTGTATAAATTCAATGGAGTTTTGAGAAGATGAAATGCTTATTCCAGGGGTTAAAGTGATTGATATGGTCACCAAAAGATTCCGTGTGCACTTATCCTATTTAGGTTTAGCGTGCAGTCACGGTGTTCTTGAGCTGGAAGAATGGTCGAGTTGCTTGTGCAATTCTCTGAGTGGTCAAATTTGAAGGTCCTTCGAAGTGAATTATTCTGAGTCATGCAGGTTCTCTTGAGTTGTAAGGTAAAGGAGACTATTCTGGATTCTTTGAATAATTCAGCATACTCGACATTTTTTGTAGTCTAGATAGATATTTCTGCAAATAAGTTGAATTCGAAGAGATTGGAACTCTGTTTTTTCTGTGATTAACTGCTATTTTTACAATGTAGCATTGGTAGATCCCTGTACAGTTCAATACTTGCGGTGAGAGAGGTGTTTGGTTCTTTAAGGGAATTCGATCAATGCAAGTCCAAAATGAATACATGTATGGCTTCCTATTTGTTAAGCATGTTAAAGCTATCTTGCTGTAGGGCGACGTTTCCTCATGTTTTGGTGCTGCAGGCAAGGCCAGCTCGTCCTTCAAGACTTCAACGACAGTGGTGCGCATGTTCTGAGGGAGGTAGTGCTTGCTTCGGTGGCAGCAGGTTCTTATCTTTGAAATTAGGGTTAAATTGAGGCTACTGTAGTGGAGGAAGGTGCCGATTATAATTGTTCTTTTGTTCTTTGAAAGGAATGATAAGGTGACCATTTAAAGAAAGCTAAGATATAAAAATCGATTCACTCGGCAATCAAACTCGACTCCCTGGGGCAGGTTATTGAGCTTGGTGGCTTCTGAGATAATCGGAATGTTCTGATCAACGTGAGACTCCAGCCAGGGAAAAAGTGTTTCTGAAGAGTGTGACGTTCGGTTAGGAATAGCAATTTGCCAGTCGAGAAAGAGGAGGTAGCAGGTTTATAACCGGGTTGCGGCTGATGTTGGCTGGTAATCACGAGCAGCCAGCGTCCGAGTTTCCATCGATCGTACCTTGACATTCAGGGCCATGGCCAGCCTTGCGGCAACAAGACTCCTGCTTTTAGCTTATTTAAATGTACTGTTTCCTTTGCAATGAAATTTCCTTTTCATTTGTGCCAAAATAATTATAAAATAAAGGCCATCATGTACATGTTTAGGAGATGCGCATGCGTTCCACAAGATGCCGGAAAAAATGGTAACTAACTTTTCCTGTACGAAGCACGCATGCCGAAACATTGAGACTGACTGACCGGTCGATCGAGCTGACGACGAACATTCGTTTCAGTGACTACCTGGTGACTATACACGAGGAGTGAATAATTGCAATGTGGACCACATTTGCACAGGATTGTTAGAAAAGTTCGATTGGAGATTAAAAAATTGTACATGCATGGCAAGCGCACTTCCTAGCTATTGAGCAATGACACCGAAACCTTACGTACCATTTACTAGGGACGTCGTCTTTCGTCCTCTCTCTCTTCCTCTCCGTGCCTTCTGACTGGTTGGTGTTGCGTTGCAGGTTGTTGGGATCCAACTGATTCAAGACGTCCTCTTCTTTTCGTCGTTAAAATAAGTTTCAGTGCGAGTCCAAAACAGTAAGAGGAAAAGTTTGATAATCGATCTGGTATCAACTTAAAGGCAATGTACTAATTATAAAAAATTTGTAGGATTCTTCGGTTCTTCCTTCATGGGATCTATTACGGGAATGTTCCCGCAGGCGACGTGGAGAGGTTGCTGGTTTCGGATATAACTGAAATTTACTTATTGATAATATGCAATTTCTGGTGAGGGCTGAGGAGGTTGTTCTGACACGACCGATCGAGGACAGCTAATCCTGTCATTTCAGTCTTGGATGAGGCAATGTCGACGTCTTCGCTGCTGCTCCCACGAGATGGCGAACTTGGCAGTGGCTGCTTGCGGCAAACTGACATCGAATGCAATCATTCAATCGTCAATGTGTGACCAAATACTTAGTACTCCATAATAATAATCGAGAACATGAAAAAGAACCACGCGAGTCAATGGAATTTGTCCATGTGGTTCAAGAAAAAGAAAAAGAAAAAAGAGAAGAACCACCAGTCTGATAAATAGGATTCTATTTATGAGGAATACTCCCGGTATCTATGATGAATACATTTGAACGACACGTACCGGTAATCGGTTGCTGGAATGGCCCCCCACGTGAGCAGGCTACAGGGACTTGTGGGTTGTTGCAAGAAACACTTGTTCTTTTTTTTGTCCCCTTGACTTTAGATATGTAGTTTTTTGCTCATAACTTTTGCGTCTTATGTCTATTTTCTATGAACTTTGACCATGCATAACTTTTAGAGATAAATTTTTTTAGGTTTGAAATTTTCATACACATACTTTTTTGACTGTTTACAAATTATTCATATATTATTGTATTTATAAAAAATTTATTCCTAAAGTCACCGTATTCCAATACTAAGGCTGTTTTCAGTCAAAATCGTTGAATGTTTCTTGCAACTACCCTTGCACTTTTTCTTTTTTTTAATTTTTTAATTTTTGACAAAAATAAAAAGATTCTTTTTTTGTTTTTTTCATAAATTTTTTTGAAAGAAAGGTTGACCTCCATGCAAAATAAAGAAACAATTAGAATACAAATACTACAAAATGAAGCAAAACAGAGATAGACATCCATCCCATCTACTGTTTGCTTGCTTTGCGACATTACAAAAAGTTTGGCCCTGTGGAAGGCCGTCTGCCAAGCCATCAGATGTGCAAATCTAGAGAAAAAAAACAAAAAAAAGCTGTTATTTTTGAAAAAAAATGTTTAAGAAAAAATTAGTTCGAGTCTTGCGTGGCACACACCTTGACTATTTGTTTATTTATTTATTTATTTATTTATTTATTTATTTATTTATTTATTTATTTATTTATTTATTTATTTATTTATTTATTTATTTATTTATTTATTTATTTATTTATTTATTTATTTATTTATTTATTTATTTATTTATTTATTTATTTATTTATTTATTTATTTATTTATTTATTTATTTATTTATTTATTTATTTATTTATTTATTTATTTATTTATTTATTTATTTATTTATTTATTTATTTATTTATTTATTTATTTATTTATTTATTTATTTATTTATTTATTTATTTATTTATTTATTTATTTATTTATTTATTTATTTATTTATTTATTTATTTATTTATTTATTGTAATGTTTTATTTATTTATTTATTTATTATAATGTTTTTATTTTTTTGTAATTGCACATTTTACTGTAGTTGCAGCGGCCCTCTGCAGGATCCAGATTTCTTCTGATGGCTGAATGGAAATCACCTACCAACAGATCAAAAAAAGAATAAAGTGGAGGTAGCCAACTCTAGTAAGAGGCATAAATTTACACACCTAAAATCCACTTAGCTTGGCCAAAGTGATGAAATTTTGATTACAAATTTTAAACTTAATCAAGAGAAATCCAATCCAAGTCATTTCATATTTTTACAACACACACAATGTTTTATAAATTTTCAAAGTTAAAAGTGTAGGATGCCAATTGATGCCACCAAACTCCCTTCAAATAGTCACTCTTAAAGCAAAGATGCTTCAACTTCCATTAGTTGCCTCAAATAACTTTTCATCTCCCAATGGTTGTTCTAACTAATTTCTGAAAAATAATCTTAAGGTGGTTTCAAAAGACATAGTGATCTTTTGCCACCGTTCACTATACCTTCAAGGAGAAGGTACTTTCTTCTGAAAAAATGCAAACAAATTAGTCTTGCTCCTGCAATCCTTTCCTTTTAAAAAACCCAAAGCCGTTGATCTCAATTTTTTTTAAAACTCCTCCCTCCCCTCCAATGTCATTGATCTCCAATTAAAAAAATAAACAATCACAATTGATTGTTGTCATGAGAGACAATCTTAGCTATCAGCTCCTTGGATATGGAATAGAATATAGAATATGGGATATGTACTTATCCATACCAAATACAAATACAAATACAAAATATATATACGAAATACATATGGCAAACAGATTTCAGTATCCCATATTGTTTGTAGGTCAAACAAATTTGAGGAAAATACAAATATAGGCTATGATGGAACGGGGGGCCTTTTACAAACACCCGTCACATTTTTTCAACTAATGGCAAAGTAACACATATATCCCTTTCAAATTTTTTGGAAAAATTTAACCAACAATGGCTAAATGATATGTGTACCCCATCACTTTTTCATGTATGATTTTTTTAGAAAGCCACAGTTTCTCACTATCACTATGACTTCAAAAGACAAAAGAAACAATAACTTGCTTGTATTGAGACTTAATAGATGGTGCAAACTAGATTGTGACAAAGTTGGGTGTCTCTACCTTTGTATACATCTAAAAGCAACTCTCCTCTACTAATTTGTTGTTGTAAAATGCCTCTCTTGAACTAAAATCCAATTTAGACAAGGAAAATATTATATTTCTTATGAACTAATCATTAGAGAAAATTTGGTTCCTTTGAAAGGGCTGCTTTATTTTCAAGAAAAATAGCAAAAAAATAGGGGAAAAATAAATTTATTTTTTAAGAATTACTTAAATTTATTTTTCCACATCACCTCATGTCATGTGAAAAAATAATATTTTAAAATAAGTAATTATTTATTTATTTTAAAAAGATTCTTTTATATGCAATGCTGCTCAAAGTCAAACAGCCCTCTATAAGCCCAAAATTTTCTCTCATATGTTATTGCAGGTTTTGCAACAATTGCACTACTAGTTCCAAATTCCCAGTTGAAAGATGTAATGTGAGTGTATCACCCATGCTGACCCTCAAGAATCACTTTTAGTCTCTAATAAGCATGGAATAAATTTAGTACCTTCAATTCTTTGAATTTTGGGATCCACGCTCTTCCATTTTTTATATTCAAAATGCCTCTCTCTAAAAATTTTGGGTGTCAAAATTGCCAACTTCTATAAAAAAAATTGGATGTCAAAAGTGATCACCTCTAAAATAAACCAAATCTTAGTTTTATTTTACTTGAAATTTTCTATCACAAACCAATTGAATTGTAAAATATCATATTTAGCAAAGAAAATTATTATATTGATATACTAATTTTTTCTCAATATATAAGTAGCAAAAATAAAAAAGATTAAAAAAACACTCTAATTGTGATGGCTATTTATATCTAATCACTTCACCCATACTTCTCCTAAACCTATTGAATATTGCAAATCTTGCTACTACCAACTTCATTTGTGCTTCCAAAGTCTCAAGAGTCAAATGACATTGGAAGGATAATTTTCTTCTAACTTCAAAGCCATTAAATAGATGAACACTTGCAAAAATAATGTGTATCAAATAGACAACGAAGGAGATGGGACTAACAATTTTGTTGCATTAAAAATTCTAAATGTGGAAACAACCATGACAAAGAATTAAGCACTTTCATTATATAAGCTTGTGTGATTATTTTGCACCAACAAAACTAGGAAAGAATTCCCAAGATTCAAAGAAGAGTGCCTCAATTAAGTGCAAGGTTGTTGGCTATGGAGTCCAACTTTGTTGTTAGGGTTAAATTTCAAAAGGGCTAAAATCAACTGACTAAAGAGCTCCTCTTCAATTATTTTAATATTCATGTTTTGTCTTTTTAATTTATATATTAGCTTGTTATGCACATACATATGTAATATGTATGCAAATTGCATTTTATCTAAAACATTGGCACTACCAATTAAGTTAGATTTTTCACCCGCCATTCTTCCACATGGCTTTCTAGCGAGCCATTTCTATGGAATAAACCCGTATGCCATTTTATTGAAATTGTACTAGTTTAACAAAATTAACTTCCCTATTTGAATGCCCCAAAATATAATATATTACTGACTCTATGACCCAAGTGACCATTTTTAGGTCATTGTCCCTCTTCTTTGAGTTGCCCATTTTCAAAGTTTGAGTTTTGTTTTCATAAAATTTATTTATAAAAATATATTGCTTTATAAATCCATTTGCAGTGGTTTCATCGAATTCTAAATTAATTCACCTTGTGGAATTTCTTAAATGTTGAATGGTATAGTGTAGTTTATAGCTCATGTTTTTTGGTTCACTTTGGGCATAGACTAAAATATCAGCCAACCAATGCAATTGTTGCCCACCTCAAAAAGACAAATCTAGAAGGAGCTCAAGGAGAGATTAGTATGCCCATTTTTGTTTTTCTTACAAACACTACTTTCATTTCAATGACCAATGTGCATTGCAAGCTCCACAAAAATTGCAAAATGATTAGAATGTTGTGAAATTTTAAATAAACATTTTCATCTCTCTTATCTTTCATTGAAAACAAAAGATCATCATTTCAAAACATCTTCAGCATAATATGCTCCTTTAAAGTGAATTGCTTTATTTTTCCATGACCCAAATTAAAACTTCAAATTTGAATATCTCCTAAATTGTGCACTCAAATAATCTGAATTTTTTGAAGTGCTCATTCTCAATATGAATTACAAGATTCTATGGATCCATCCAATCTCAAGAAAAAATGAGTAAACAAATTGCTCATATTCTTGGCAGTTTTTAAAGTACCCCCCTAGCTTGGGTCATTGGAGTTTAAGAAGTGCAACGTAAGGCTCAATTTTCCAAAATGGATAGTAGGTATTTAGGACATGCATCATTTATTTAGGGAATCAAAAGGACATTCCTAAAATTTTTGAGTTTCACATGGGCCACTTTTATTCTTTTGGTATTACAAGATAAAACACTAAATTACATCCACACATTAGAAGGGATTCGAGGGCCTTGGAGGGTTGTAAGTCCCCCTGCGTTCCCAGACTACTAGGACGCAACTGCAGCAGCTAGCTGATGTGGAACAGCAACTTCCACGTCATTTTTTTTAATTTTTTGCTTAAAATGATACTGGAAAAAAATAAATTGACAGCCCTTAACGCTGTTCACAAAATCGGGCTAGATTGGATAATGGGCCTAAAACAACCCTTTAAGGCCCCCGATTCCCTTCTAATGTGGAGGATTACATTATAGTAGTTGTAGAAGCCTTCAAAGGAAAGGTGAGAGAATTTCCCACCACCACTATTTTTAGAGATAGATGTAAAAACTTGCCTCTTCTTTTGGACCATCTATTTTTTATTTCATGACTTCTTTTACTTAGCTTGAGTTCTTTGGTTCCAAATTGAAAATTGAAATTTTTTGCATTTTATCATCTATAGAAAATAAATAATTTGTTTTCGCATTTTTCTCCAAAATAAAAGTTTGGAGTTCCACATATTTGCCATCTTCAAAAAGACTCATATAATAATGAAGTCCTCCCAATGGAGTTCTAAATTATACTTGCAATTAGAAAAATGGGGTCTCGTGTTTGGAAAAAATGGGCAGCTAGTTCACAATTAGCCGATGAAATTGGAATAACTTTTTTTTAAAAACCGGTTGCAACTTGAAAACATCGACAAAATGACCGGTGAGAAATCTATAAATTATTATTCAGAGTAAAAAATAGAGAAAATAACCGGACTCTGTACTTGAGAAAACCAAATCAATACAGTATGAGAATTAAAGGAAAATAGCTGGTAACATTTATAAAATATCCTGAACCCTAGTGGGGTCCTTCTGAAGTCAACAGTCGGCTTGCTGTATGATGCGTGAGAGGGCAGGTGTTGATCGGCGAAGTCAGCTGAGGGAGCTTATTAAGATGTATGGGCGTGCATGGGCGTGCATGGGCATGGAGTCATGACCGGGAACGCAACGCTGGTGGGAGTGGGCACTGCCAGGCGGCTGATTCTTGGGCCTAGTCACCCCAGCCTTTTGGGTTCTCAATCATAAACCGGATTCCTGGGTGGCGCATCCTTACAACTGTTACGAGCAGTATGCCTCGTCGTACACAGATACTCTGTACGATTTATCCGTCTTTGTTATACGTAGGATACTATGGACCTCATCGTACACAGATATGATGAGCCCACGCACATGCCAAATTTCCCACCCGCCACCCGCCACCCACCATCCGCTTGGCCAGGTGGTGGGGGAGCCATTGGCTAGCGCGGGAATTCCCGGCGGATGGTTGTCTCGAAGAGCTTCCAACATGCACTTGAACGCTACGCCAAGGGACAAAATATGCAGGCACATATTAAAAATTAGATTCGTAGCTGCGTTAAAAATCATCTCAATTCTTGAATCTATTCATTTTCAAATCAAATTGGACACACTATGTAAAAGTTACTAGAAGCTCTTCCTTGAAAATTAATATTAAAAAATTTCATGCATCTTTAATGACGAAAATGGTAGCCTAATCATACAAAAAAAAAATTGAAATGAAAAAGACCTTGCAATATGAACTGCAAAATGAACATGAATTGTGAACTAATCAAGATTGAAATTTTAAAATCCACCAATAACACCTGCAATGCAAAATTCAATTTGAACCCTTATCATGCACGAATTTCATTTTTCAATCTTACTAAATTTCTAACACTAACGAAGCTGGAATTAAAGGAAATTGTGAAGAATTTAGTGACTCGAGAACAAGAAAACTTGTCATTATCCCTGTCAAATGGAATAAATTAGTATCATCAAACAATGTTATTGCTTAAGCAAATAATTCAAGTTAATTCCATTTCCACAATTCCATGTGTATTGCAAATGCAGAATTTTGAAATTTTGTGTATTGCAAATGTTTTTAATGTTAAAATTCAAAGTCAATGAAACATTTTAGTGAAAAGTGCATTTCAACTTTGGAAACTCTTAAGTAATTCTTCAGAAGTCCAAAAAATATGAAACAACTTGGGTTAGATACCAATTCCATTTTTCTTCCTATTAAAATTTACTCAAAATTGCTCCAAAAGGCAATCAGCACTTCAAAGGTCGATTAATGAGCAGACTACTTTAGAACCGAGAGGTGTATACTCTCACACATGACCTAAAATACAAAAGTTGCAAGGAAGGGAAGATAGGAAGAACATGTAAAAAATGAACGTTTCTTGAACCAGCTACCAACTGGCGCGATTTTTCACGGCGTTGGAAATAATTCCCTCGTCTGCCACGCCTGGGGGTGATCAAGTCCGCCAGGGCTTGTTCTGCCAGTCCGCCAGGCGGAGCACGGCGGAAACCGCCAGCACCCGCCACTTTGGAGGGCATGTGTGTGGGCTCGATGTATCTGTCTCTCTGGGAATTGGGTGACCTAATTCCAATATAGTAGCTCATTTTGAATCAGTAAGGTAGAACCCCCATTACCAACCACCATCACACATATAGGGTTTCTTAAATGCAAGAGAGGTTAGCACTCATTTTCAACCATCAAGTCTTGGTTTTCAACCATCAATTCTATAATTCTTGTCTCAATACATGTGCTTGGTTTGTTGTTGTTTTTTGACACAAATGAAACGAGATTTCATTGCAAAGAATTAAACTACAAATAACCAGCCACAAGTGGCCTGGTGACAAGAACAGACACATGTGCTTGGTTTGGAGTGTCAAAGTGAACAAGAAGTAGTCTCCTAATGAACGGAATTGAAAGACTCTCTATATTCCACCCACGTGGGTCACTCAGCTAGCTTGTGGCCATTAAATTGGCATGACCCAAGCTCTATGGTCCTGCCTAAAGTAAGCATCCTCTTGGTCAATCCCCTCGAGTCCATCACATTGCGGGACCACTCACTAAAAGGGATCTTCTATAGAGTCTAAGTATCCTCAATGCAAAGAGGCCCCAAGAAAACTCCACCATCCAACTTTATTATGGAAGGCTTGACTCCATTGACTAAAATCTAGGCAAATTCGAATGGAACACAGTCAGCCCCAAAGTCCCTGTCATGGAATTCACTACCAAGATAGGACGGAAGATGTTGATAAAAAGCCCTCAAACCCCAACCGAGTGGAATGAAAGTGAAGCAGAGCTCTTCCAAGAGACTTTAGATTGAGATGGAACTCCGTTTAGTCCTAGAGTGCGTCAAAAAAGAGGTCGGACTTTTCTAGCTTATATGGTACAGAGCTATAGTAGTGAACCAATGGCGTGGCAGGATTGACGATAAAATTGACGCCTATTGCCTGGTTTGTCTAAGGCACTTAGTAGGATCAGTTCTTCATCAATTATGGGAATGCCATTCTGCCCAACTTGCTTGGCAATGGGCCATTCATATCATGAACGGCTTGGTGAGTGCCACAAGAGTTCAAGTCCTTGGCAATCCCTTATTTGGAGGCAAGATATCTTCTCCGTTGCCATCCCTCACAAGTTCAATGCCCTTAAAAGAATTTGGCATGAAGCACAAACCACCATGCTCTGGACACTTTAGATTCATAGGAACGACATGGTTTTCAAATCCAAGTCTTGGACCCCGGAACACTTGATGACTCAAATTTGGAGCAACCTTGTGGACTATAGGGGGATGGAATGGGCCAATAATAACAACACTTGACGATGATCTGTTGCAACGCAGCGCAAGCTACTTGACTCCTTCATTAAACAGAGAAGCAGATTTAATATCTTTGTAACATTGGAAGAGGGATAGCCGCGGTGGTCACCCTCGGGTCCAAGTGTAGGTTTTGTATTCCAGCCACTTTGAACAGCACGTTGGTGTAGCAATGAAGAGTCGCCCCGCAGTTGGCCATCAGAGGCCCTAAGCCTTGGCTTAAAGTTTAGTTTGCTCATGTCCATCTTTGGTTCGATCAGTCCTTGTAGGTCTTATTTGTTGTGTTGTATTCCCCGCCAGGCCACCTATAGCTGGCGGTTTTGTTCTTCACTCTTTTTGCAATGAAATTCTGTTTCATTTGTTTCATAAAATGACTATACATTGGACATAGGTCAAGGCCAACTTTTGGCTTTAAAAATTCATAGTAATTTCAGTACAAGCAATAAAATTACCAATTTATTTTGCAATGTGGCCAATTTCATTAAAATGGTGATATTCCGTTACTTTGGCACTTCTAAAAATTTAGTTCGTGCAGTCTGAGCCGTTAAATCTGCACCTAAAATCTATACCAATTCTAGATTTCTGAAATCCATATAAATCCTAGATACCTAAAAATATACCAGTCCTAGATTTTTTAGACCATGCGGTCTGAAATCTATATGAACCTAGATCTTTGAAATCTATAATTATCCTAGATGTCTATAATGTATACCATTCCTAGATATATCCTTTGCAGTTCAAACCATGCAGTTTGAAAATGGCATATTGAATACCGCCATTTTAATGAAATTCACCATCAATCCCCGTCTTTTCTATCCTCCAAAAATATTTGTTTTGCCTTGCACTACTCTAGATCATGTTGGAATTGCTTATTTGGTTAGTTATGTGTGGTTCTACCTTAGGTGCATACCTTAGGTGCATTCTTCATTTCCATACGTAAGAAGTCATCTATTGGCCACTTTTGTTTTGGGTGTCCCTTACAAGGTTAACCCTTTAGCACTTTGACGTCCAATTTCTAAAACAACAAACAGATGGAAATTCATTTTTCTTTCTCATTATTGCTTGGATGAAAGTCATCAATTTTGTGGAGATACTTTATCAAGTTGTTGTCCTATCTAATGATTGGATTTGGTTATACTAGAGTATATGATATTTTTCTAAAATTACAAATGTGGAAGTATGTCAAGTGGTTGACCAAGCCAAAATTGCATAGATTCTAATTCAAAATTGGATTTGCAAAAATGAAGTCATAGATTTAAAGAATACAATTTTTTTAGAAAAACTCCATGTCAAGAGAACCTCATTTCAAATCCTTTCCAACATATTTTAATCAAAAAAAGATAATCCTTGTGTAATATTTTGTTTGTGCTTGAATTTAGAAGGAACTTTGAAAGTTCCTTCAAAATTTATTAAAAAAATATTGATGAAAGTGTTGGTGATTCTAACTATATGGATGGAGTCTAAAACTCAAAATTGACAACTTTTATATGTCTATCCATTTCAAAATATTCTTCCAAATTGTACTTTATGATGATCTTTTCTCAAACCTTCAAATTTTGGAGAACACGTTGTACCTTTAGGGGTTAAGTGTCCTTTGCAGAACGTAAAAAATCTTGAGCGAATTCATTGAATGAGCAGCAAATGTCTATTCCCCGCCTAAACCAAGATGGGGGAGGGCTTCACAATTGTGACTCCGTCCCCTAATTGATCATATAGGGGGGGGGGGATTTGGGTAGAAGGTTTTCTAAATTTTATCCAAGTGTGAAGACTGCCTGCCTGATTTTTGATTTTTCAAAATAAACAACGACATGCGAATTAAAAAGATTTTTTTTATAGATTTGGAGTCTGCTGAACGCGACGACATACTATTCTAGAGTGGATTTGCTCACAGGGTCCTCAGCTATGCTGACGTTGACTTTCAGGTCATCAGGGACAGTGGTTTGGATCCTCGAGTATCTGATTAATTTGGACTCTTGGCACCTGTATATTAGCGGCCGAATACGCATTAGGCATTAGGGCTTCCTTACATGTATCGGTGGGTGGGTGCAGTCAACAATGTCGAAATAGAGAAATGTTGAAATAGAGAAGGTACTTTTATGTTCTTTCTACAGTGTTAGATACACCAGAATCGGTAGAACTCTCCTCCTCCTTCTACGCTTGCCGATCAATCGGTGGTACTGTGTTTGTCTTCTAGTTGCTTTTTCTGCCCATCGGGCCAGCATGTAAGCCCACCCTTATTCATCTATTGTTTCTAGAAAATTACTTGAGAATTGTGATGGAAATTGAAGGGCCCTATCCAGCAATCCCAAAATTGACTAAACTTCGCTCCGTTTCTACTTAATTCTTTCATGCCCTCAGTGTAAATTAAAAAAAAAATCGTCCAGAAATGAACATTTGGCTAAAAACCCTGAACCTGTTCTGAGATTGCTGCCCCTGTCTAGTCTTGATCTTTGGCCCAACCCTCCCAACCACTTCAATATCCTGCCGCAATGTTTTTGTTTTGAGCAAAAACTTGCCCTTTGTCGCTATTCCTCCAAAAATTGATCTATGCAGCGAAGCCAACTAGCTGCCATGCAACCAAAAAAAACATCTGCTCCTGCCTAATTCACCTTAGAGTCCGGTTGCAGGCAAACTTGCATATGAACCCAATTCATTAAAAACTTGCTCCCTCTTCTTCAACTTTCTTTCCACCATCAACAATTTGATGCTCCTCTTCTTGGCATTCTACTCACATTCTCAGTCCTCATTGAATTGTTAAAGAATTTCTCACAGCCACAATCTAGAGCGAGAAGCTCATGGAGGTTGGTGCTTGGCGGACAATGTGCTTGTTAATTTTGAATGTAGTAATATCTTCTTCAAACTCTTGAAGCATCAAGGGAGGGTGGCATTATCAGGTGGCAAGGCTGTGGCCCTCCCGTTTATAGTTTTTTCTAGGATTCTTTGTTTTCTTTGGTCCTTTTTGCTCATATTCTCTTCATTTGTTCAACCTCACGGCTTAGCTGTTTTATACTATGGTGTTTTTTTAAGGCAGTGGGTTCTCTCCATTTGTTCAAAAAATAAAATAAAATCCTGAAGCTACTAAAAATGCTCAAAAAGTGTCATTTTTAGAACAAGTACCAAATTTTTGAAAAAAATATTTTTTGACACATCTAACTATAGGATCTTGTAGTATGCTGACTTGAGAACATGTGGTAAAAATTTCAGAAATTTCCACCGCCTTGATTGCAAGATATAAGCATTCAAATTTATTGAAATCATTTTTTTCGATCTTGCAAAAAACAGGGCAATTGCACTTCACAAGCTCACTTTTCTATGAAAAACTGTCCAAATGGTGGTGCTTCTTTGGATTCTTTTTCCTTGACAAGTTAGCCACATGCTTGAAAAATTTCAGATCATTTGGAATTGAACAACATAAAGGAAAAAAATACTAAGTAGACAGTAGTAGACAATGATTCAAAATAAAAGATTGTTAATAATTAAATTATGGAATTGAAAAATGCCAATCCCAATGGTCACAATGTTATAATAAACAACTTCATCCTATGATTTTATTTTATTTTTAAAAACATGGAAAATTGAGTAAGATAAAGGACTTCAAAGTTTATTTTAGAGTGGAGAATCTATAACTATCCGCAAACAAAAAAAAACTCATAACTTTTGACTCATTGATCAAAATGGAATGATTGAAAGCTTTCTATGTATGTATAACTCTAGAAAACCAATTTCAAATATTTGTTTTCAAAAAAAGTGATTTTTTTTATTTGCCCGGACTGCCCAATTACAAAAAAAAGTAACATATTAGGCCATAACTTTTTATTCGTATTTTGAAATGTCATGAAATTTAGTGCATATGAAAGATATTCCTTGCCCTACATTCTATTAAAATTTGGGCCAAAAATATGAAAATCTCTAGTCACACATATCTACCCAAAATTTCTATGTAGCCAAAAAACACATGTTGGTCCTTTAGGGGTTAAGAATTTTTTTTGCAAAGTACATGACTGGAAAGGGAGAGCTAGCACTCTAATTGAGTTCTAGTTCTTTCATAAGTTTGAAGCACGGGGGGTGCACTTAGTGTATCTAATCCAAACTATGTGCAACCAAAACTTTGTACCCCCTATATTATATCCTAAAATTTAAATAAATGAAAACAAAAAAAAAATGAATATATTTCCTAATTCGAAAGTTTATGTTTTGAATTATTGATATTTTCATTTGCTAATGATAATTAGTTACAAATTTTTGAAGTAAATAGATACACTGTAGAACTGAAAAGCAACTTTCACACCCCTATATTATATCCTAAAAAATTGTCTAAAAAATGAACAAAAAATTTCTAAAAATAACTCTCTATTGAAAGCTCATTTTGAGTGAATATTGATGCAATGGTCATCTAAATGTGTTCTCTATAAATATTTGAGTTGAAAAATATGCCATTTCAGGTTCATTTTCAACCTCTTCTAGAAATCATTCCATATTTCATTTGAGTTGGAAATTTTGGCAATAGAAACCTATAGTCATTACCAAACAATGCTCAAAATTTTAGGTTGAAATTATAATTTATTAGAAACCACTTGTTCGCACGTGGTTTGTAGTAGTAGAACCAAGTGCCCTCCCCGAGGTTTGAAGCTCTTACAATATTACAATTTAGGTACTTTATGTCACTTTAACAAGTACGTCTATGGTACATGTTTGCTATATTGATAGATTTGCTGAATAAATACAAATGGATTACCACAAATGAAAACTAATCAGATTATCTATGCCACTTATTACTTATGTGGCTCATTAGACTGTACTTTGTACTTTGTAACTACATTGAATAGTGCAATTAGGTTGCCCCAAACTATATGTCGACCATGCTTGAATTTCACATGGTTTACAACTTGAAGGTTGCTAATTTATTTTTAGTAGCTTTGTAGTGCTTGCAAGGCCTTTTAAATATATATTTTTTGCAATAATTAGTGATGAAAATCTTTTTTACAGCAGTAAAAGTGTAAGATATGAGAAATTAGTGTGGGGCAACCTAATTGCACTATTTGGTGTAATGAAACAAAGCTAGGGAGGAGCTGGGAGTTAGAAGGTGCATGTAAGGACAGAGTAGTTTCTAATAAATGAATAGGTTCACATACGAGTTTTCTTGCAACTAGGCAAGGTGAGTTGGATAGAAAAAGTGGTGGGAAGGAATAGGCGTATATCCAAGACTAGATGTGGTATAGACAAGGGCTTATAAAAGATCTTTGGATTTGTAGTGAAATTTTATTTTCATTATATCAAAATATAAATTAAAATAAATCTATGCGGATTAGATTGCGGATTAGATCAATAGATCTTTTTTTTTTATCTTTAAACATCATTTGATGGCATTAGAAAAAATTTCACTACAAGAAAATGGAGGTGTCTGCGAATGTGCAAAATGACTATTTCACGATTGTGGGACGACTAAAAGCAGTCGTGATGGCAAAATAGGATTGGCAGGTGACTGTGACTGTCATTTCTATCGAGCTAATATCTACCAATCTAAGATTAGCAAAAAAGATAATATCACCATCTTTTTCTTTTTAAGTGGGCGATGGATGAGAAAGTCTAACGTGGAAAGGGCGAGAGCCAAGCATACAGCATAGACATCCACGTGTCCAATTGCAATTGAACCCTTATAGATTTGACGTGGACGGCCACGTCATCAGTCATTAACCAATAAAGTGAAAGTTTTGCGGATCCCTTTTAAATCTGATGTGGAATGCAGCTTAGGGTCGACGGATATAGTCACGTCAAAGTCGTATGGGAGTTGTGGCGCAGTTGAGGTTCAGTGACGCACTATGGGGCTTCTAGTCATTACGTAGTAGCGATGGAGTCGTGGAGAATGCTAAGATCAGAACATTGGTTGTGTTTCAGTCCTATTCGATTGACAACAAAGTGCACAGATGGCAATGCAAGGCACGTGGGTTGG
Source organism: Neckera pumila (assembly GCA_963969595.1). Classification (NCBI taxonomy): domain Eukaryota; kingdom Viridiplantae; phylum Streptophyta; class Bryopsida; order Hypnales; family Neckeraceae; genus Neckera; species Neckera pumila. The sequence goes on from OZ018409.1 coordinate 27,661,786, forward strand.
GCAAAAGTCATGCGGTAGTTGTGTTTTGTTACTGGTAGAGTTTCGGTCAAGTAAATGAAAAGACGCAAAGGAGTCGTAGGGAAGTTGCCCGATAGTAGCATCATTGCAGTAGATGTATCAGCGGTTACCAAACGCGACCAACAGTGACTAGCCACAAATGACAGCTGCCTCCACCATCGCGGCGGCACTTGTATCGACCCTACTAAAGAAAGACTCCAATTGCGCTCCGACATTGCATTCCAGATAGACTATGGACAATGACGCAAGCATCTACATATCATGCAATTCAATAAAAGAGACACCAATTCATTCCAAGCAACACAACTAATGGAAATAAAAGAGACTTATGCATTTATACAAAAAAAGGACAACCAAATGGCTTCCTAGAGTTACAACTGGGTCTTCTGCGGTTCCGTCTACTCCTAGCATTGAACTATTTCCTCTTCCGCACTCATCTGCATTTGCGTTGAGCATTAGGGCTAATTCAAAGTTTCTTCTTCACATACTTTCTATGCCATAGTACGGAGCTCCCAAATGCGTTCTCTATGAACTGCATGATGTTCGGGTCAGCGGCTGGGTACATTAGCACCACCCCGCAATGCACAATGTCCGTCATGTCGACCCTCTGCCAAGGCAATTCAATCTCCTTGAAGTAGAAGGCGCCCCCTGGCAGTTTGTTGACTTTGCCCTTTGCCACTTTGTACTTTGTAGCCCGAGGATTGACTAGAGAGACTTTGTTGTCCACGTTAAAATGCAGCTCAAGGTGCATGTTAGCCACTGAAATTTGCATATAACTTGATCCCAAAATTGGCAACGGAGGCATCACTAAAATGTGACTTACCTGCGACTTCATCACAACCAAGACTGCTTCAATACTCTTGCGTGACTCCCTCACAATTTGTAAATGACTTCAACAAAGCTAAGGACTTTGGGTATTCAATGCAAAGTTACTAAGACCTACAACAATATGTATCGTATAGAATAAGAGTAAAGCATTTCTACCTTTTTTGACCAAGCCTCCCGCTTTTTTTTGTACCCTGCTACTGCCTTCGACTTTGTCTCTTCCTGCGCCTTCTCTTGCAAAAATACAACAAAGCAGTCAGATGTGCTACAACAATGACAGTGAGAGGACGTATTTAATAGATGCAACCATGTAATCTGCTAGTCTCTTCACCTTCAACAATATCAAGAAACTTGTATAATGAACCCGCACAATGTTTAGAATTCATGCCATCGACTGACTCCTACACAAAGGACGGATACTTTGAACAAAATGTAGCTTTGTCTAGGCATTTGTAGAGCGCCTCCAGACGCGGCTAGAAGAAGTCAATCTCCTCCTCCTCCTCCAAGAATGCGTCATCATTGGTGGAGTCGAATTCCTCTATTGCTGCATATGCCACATAGCAGAGGAAGGGCATTTGGTCAGCACCCTATATCCTAAAATTGACAGGTCGCAGGTGCTCCGAAGTACTGCATCCCCGACGACAACCGACGTGGCACCGCAGCCGCCCTTGGCACCCGCTAGCACTGCCCACTCCACAAATAAAAACAAGATCGTATATAGAAAGACAAAGTCAAAAGATGGACCAAAACCCTAACCCCAATTGACAGAACCAGTTTTCAAAATTGCCTGCCGTCCCTGCCTCCTAAATGGCCTATTGTTGCACATAGAAAAAAGCTATTGCTAAATTTCATCATACCTTTGGCGATAGCCTTGTCATCGGACTTTGTTGCCTTGAAGGAAAATTCCGTAGAAGGATACTCATTTTGTCGACAAAACAAACACGCCTCTTCGCTGCACTTGGGCGCTGCTCCTCCCTCCCACCCCACCTCACAAAGAAAAGCTGGCCACCCTAAAATCGCCGCACTTGGCGCCGCTCCTCCTCCCTCCTTGTAGTGAAGTCTAAACCCTCCCCCCCCGTGTCCTCAAAGACCTCTCATCAATTGCCTACATTACATGGGTTGTGCTTGCTTCCTCTACAACCTCTCCTACGGGATTTTTTCTGCGATGCACCAATCGCACAGTGAAGCCCAAAACCCTAAACTGCAAAACCAATACACGCTACTACACTAGAGTGTCAATCTAAGCACTAGAGAACTATAAGTGCCTGCCGTTTATGTAGCAAGTCCAAAGACGGAGTGAAAAAACCATCCGGGGGTTTTCAAGGTCATCGGAGGAATGAAGGTTTATAGACCATTGCGATTTTAGGGTTCACATGGCCTTTTTCTTGGAAATAGGCGCTCCAGTTCCCATACAAATGTGCATTAAATGCACCGTCAATTTTGGCGTAACTGCAGAGAAGTCGCGAAAGAGTATTAGTCCCAAAATGTGACTACCTCACAACTTGGGTTCAACTTTCGAGGCGCTGACGTGGATGGTAGCGCTGAAGAAATAAATATGGCTATGAAAAATCCTACTGCACGGCGAATGAAGTAAATTGACGGCAAATCAACAGTATCAAATACAGTTACCAAATGTAAACGGCAACAACATGGGCAGACTTCCTCTTTCTAGTTCCCTTTGCCTCTAGCAAGGAATGCAAAGTGGCAAAAGCACTTGTGAACAAAAGATCTCTACTTGATTAGATAGGGTGATTTTGGCGGCTGAGCATTAATATTTGCTTGCAATAATTATTGTAGGCTAATGTGTGAATTGGCAATCTCAAGCTCCCTAGTCTTGCTTTGATTGGACTAGAGTGCTATTCATATAAGGACAATGATAGAAGAATATCTCCATGCTTTTGAGTAGGCCTAGATATAGGTAGAGGTCATTAAAAGGACAATAAAGTCAATACTATGAGGTACACTTCATTTATGAATGTAGGGCATGGCCAAGGGCCTGTTCAATGTCAGCAATTGCCATTCGACTTCTGCCAATTGCCTGAAGGTTACCAGTTGTAAAAAATGACTTTTGCGAGACTTTTGCAAGTCATACTTCAGTTATGACGTGACTGGAGAAAGTCAAGTCAAAGTCATAAGTCATGAAACGGGACTTTGGATTCAGTGCAAAATAGACTTCACGATCTTCAATGTCTATGATGAATGTGTATTCTTATTTTCTCCTTCCTCTTTGAATAGTTTCAGGTGTTCCTGTCCTCTTTTTGCTTGTTCCTTGTCAGCAGCTTTTGGTCGCCTTTGCTTTTTTCTTCGAAATTGTTGTACCTGTGCCCGTTGTCAACTCCATCTCCCCATTTTATTGGCTACCTAGCCATTGTCAAATTGTTTAGGTCCATTTGAGGCTCCATCCCCCGGATTTCGGCAATGTATTTTACAATTCTCCTACCTTCCGCCCTTTCCCCTTTGTAAGTTTGTTGCTCCCCATTTTTTGGTTCCAACATCATGTCTAGAGCCTTGCATTATCTTTGTTTTGGCCTCCTTTGCAGTTCATTTCCTCCCTTTTTGCCCCTCATTCTACTTTCCTTGTTCTCCTCTTCATGTCCTTCCTTCCTTACCATAGACGTCGTGGTTTACAGAAGCTACTATCATCCTATAGGTATTGGAGTTTGTTTGGAGGACAATTACAGGTAGTTCATGTGGTTGAAGTCGACCTCTCATGCTTTTCCTAATTTCCTTTAACATTTTTTTTCTTTCATCCCTATGCTCCACTAAATTTTTTTTTTGGCATATTGGAACTTTGTGCTTAGGCATCGTGGATAGGCCTCTAATTGAATGCGCAAAGGTCCCCACTAATTTGAGTGACATAAAATTTGTGGCCAACCAGTTAGTGCCCCTACTATATTGCAGTGTTTGTCCTAAAGCGCAGACCACCTCAGTAGTGAAAGAGTAAAGTGATGTTGTGACAAAGTCACGCTAAGGTCATTAGCGTAAAACAATAAAGCGTTGTAGTAGAATGCTACTTTTTGTCGACTTTTTCGAGTCTAGTCGCAGTCATCTTGTAGTTGTGTCCTTCAATTAGCGTCCTTGCACGCAGATCCGTCTGCTGTGTAGGCACCATTGTTGCATTGAATCGATGACTTTGTAATCATTTTATCATTTGTGAACATGCAGGAAGTGGAGGGCTAAAACAAGGGTGAATCCATCACTCTAACGCTAGCAAACTGGATGGTGACTATAGTCCAGAGCAATGATCTGGACATGCAAAATTTGAAAGATCGTGAGCGCTAAGCCATCGCAGAGAGCTACAAGGTATTCTAGAATCACCACTTTTGGTAACCAATTTTGAGTCGACAACGCAACTACCAAGCAACTACTCAGTTACAACAGTGGTGTGGCGTTTGTCTTCAAAATGTCATTGGAGAATGCTCGCTTGTTTGTGAACTACGTTGGGAGTCCTAAAAGACATTTTGCTACTAGATTACGAGGGACTCAATACACAAATTGTTCTTTTGCGCAGCAAATGGGTCAAGGCCCAAGACAATCAAGGAAATACAACTTATGCCAAGAACAATGCTAGATTCTTGGTGGTGAACTTCTGGCATTTATTACCTCGCATGGCGGACCCCTTTATTTTCCCTAGCCAAGCGACGCAAGTGTTTTTCTTAGATGTTGTCAACAAACATGGGTAGAAAGTTGTATTACGGAAGAAGCTCAAGCAAAGCGTGAGGAGTTGTAGACAACACTGACGCCTTCATCACGACCACATTGGAGAGTACCGGCCTCATTGCTCCAGAGATGTGGCCCATTCTCTTGGAGGCAGCGAATCTTGTGGGTGCCATTGAGTTGTTCGAGGAAGGCAACCTATTAGCGCAAGAGCGTTATTGATCTTTTTCCTGCTATGGAGTCATGTGGTAGTGTTGGCAGAGTCTTTGCTTACTCAGACAAGTCACTGCTATGTCCTATTGCGGGCATACTAGCATAGCAATTTAGTGGCTACGAATAGCACGGATTGAGATTATTATGCCATGTCTTATGATTCACTAGAAAGTAAATCGTTCATTTTGCAAATCCTTTGCATTGTCTTTACATGATTTACAAATTGTGTCTGTGAATACTAGGCCGCAGTGAATTCCATGTGTTGTTATACTTCATGTTTCCTCCCGCCGTAGTGTCGTCCTGTGAACAGGAGAAGTTGCCACCCTAGCATAGCACAAAAGTTCTCCAGAAGTCCATCCTAAAACCGTTGAAGTCACAATGAAGTCGTCCAAGAGTGACCCCCCAATGGCACAGCGCGACTGCAAACCGCAGCTCCTGATTCGCAGTAAAAAGTCGGCCACGTCAACGCGGGAAAATTCACGTAGACAACAAAAATATTCCTCAAAGTCGTTTGGAGTGACTGTCCAATCATACCGCAGTTGCATATCAGTGATGCCAAGTCGCAGGAAGTGACTGTGAACTACGCAGAAAGAAAAGAAATATGCCATCTTTCTAAACACGTACAGAAACTGTGGTTTTCATCCACTTTTTGTCCACCAGTCGCGCCCACGACTGCGGGACGACTGGGACATTGGCTCTCTGGCGCAAATGGTGCAATTAGAAAATAGCAGTCGCGCTGCAGTCGTGCCCTTTGGAAATGCGTGACTCTGCAGTTGCGGATACCCCCATTTTTTTGTAGTGTTTAAAGCCTCACAAAGTGACCAAACCACTCTATTAAAAGGTGGGACTGACATTCGGGAAAGTAGACACAGTGAGTAGTCAAACCAACTGAGTTTCGCAAAAATAGTTAGGCCATAATTATTTTTGCAAATAAAAAATGTACAGAGGTGAATGCAAGAAACGCTTGTCCTATTTTTTTGTCATCATGTGTACTTTTTTGTTTTTTGGCCATAACTTTTGCATTCTAGCTCCAAATGATTCAATATTCATAAGCAAGGTACTCATGACTATTTCCCACCTTCCAAATATTTTTGCTATTTTCAAAAATGTTCTACTATACAAAAACATTCCCCAATTTAATGTCACATATTACAATCTAGGCTTTTTTAGTACTATAGTAGTATCCAAAAAAACAAAATTAGAGCTGAAATTTAGAAGAGATGCTCTTCTAGTAGACTTATAGCTATGATCCAAAGGAATTTTAAAAATACTTAATTTTATGTGGTATAGAAGTCTACAAAGTAAGCTTCATTTAGCTTGCATATTGAAATATATAAAATATATTTTTGGTGATTTCTTTGGTGAATGACCATCTCCATAGAGTTGTTACAAATGGTCTATTTTTTATTTTTTTATTTTTTATTTTTCCTATTTTTAACTGATTAAAACATTGAAATATCTAATTTCTTGAGTTTTGACACTTTTCTACTTCTCATACTTAGAAATTTTTCCTAGTTTTTTCCTTTGGTGGTTACCTTCATCTTAAAGGGGTATACATTAGCCATATTTTTTTATAAATTTAAAAATTATTTCTTTAATTTCAAAGTATTCCAGAAAATCATGAATATTATTACAAAAATGCAACAAATAGTACAGGTGTCTCTTGCATTCACCCATCCGCAGTTTTTTTGGTTTCTTGTACTTTGATAATTATGCTTGTGACTTGATTTGTCAATGCGCCGTATGTACATACCTAACGGTGATCTCGATTGTGATACTAATTGGGTCAATCTGAATCAATTGATCCTCGATCAAAGTCACTACACAAAATAGTGAAATTAGGTTGCCCCACACTAATTTCTCATATCTAACACTGTCAAACATAGTCAACTATAGTCTGGGGCAACCTAATTTCACTATTTTGTGTACACAAAATAGTGAAATTAGGTTGCCGTATCTGAGATAAACTACCTCATGGATCAATGCTTGTTCTATATGGAGGCGCAGGCCACTCTTTGATCCAAGTCTTGAATTGGTGCACAAATCTAAGTTATACACATGGCTCTGAATTGATTGCTTCATTGTACAAAAGCAGTGAATATTTCTATAGTGTGGACTGTCGAGAAACTAGTGTGGGACAACCTAATTCCACTATTTTGTGTAGTGACTTTCTATCACTTATGCACCTCCTCTCAATGACATTATTGATGTAATGGCAATTCAAAGGTCAGTTTGTGTCAACAAAGAAACCAGGTTGCCTGTGCAAAATGTGTTCCTAAATCCAGATTGCGGCTCTGCTCGAGATAGTCGTATAGGGATGATTTGTTATTGGATATTTTTGCATGTTGAAGTTGGTAGTAATTTAATTTTCAGGCCGATTTGAGGGGATTGATTGGCTTCATGGCCTGGAAGTCTTGGGGTATAGGCCCAAAAATCCGGGTTGGACTCCAAGTATTCACTCACACTTCAATTGAAGGTCTGCCACTGGACTTGTCAAGAAAATTTGACGAATTAGGGCAGACCTCCATGTACAAAAATTGGCCAAGCTTTGTAGAAAAAACAAAAGAATCTGGAATTCTATGTGGAAGTGTACTATGTTTGCAGGAGGAAAACCGGAATTGTTGGAATCGGATCATGAAAAGTGGGGACACAACTTTTCACCTTCCGAAAATTTATTTTTAACATTGGACATGAACTTTTTGCTCATAGTTTGACAATAAGGCAAAACTTCTCTTAGGAATGTAGTTTTTCCTATTCACATCGATACATCAATATGTTAAGTTAGCAAATTCTTTTACTATATTTAGATAACTAATTTGTTTGTTTGTTACGGTGAGATCTCGTGGACCGTGCATCCCCTAGTCATGCTTTTAGTACTGTCGGAAAGCTCTTTGCGACGAGGGGTGCACGAGCTTTGTTTTGTGACATTTGTATCTACGGTGTAAAAGTTATGAATTTTTTAGTTATTTTTTGGATCTAAAATTGTGCAAAATTATACTAAATTATATATCTTCTGGACTGCGCATCAATCGGTTGCATTCTTGGTATTGTTAGAAAGCTCTCTACAAAGAAAGAAGCATGAGCTTTGATTTTTGGCGTTTGGACCTACAATATGAAAGTAAGGATTTTTGAGTTATTTTTTGAATCTTAAATTATGCATCTTTTGGACCATACGTCAATAGATTAGATTTTTGGTACCATTAGAAAGCTCTTTGCAAAGAGGGATGCACGGACTTTGTTGCATGTTATTTTAACCTATAGTGTGAAAATTATGGATTCTGAATTATTTTTAGATCTAAAATTATCTAAAATTATATATCTTTTGCATTGTGCACCACCCGGTTGCATTCATGGTATTGTTGGAAAGTGCTTTGCAAGGAAGGGTGCACAAACTCTGTTTCATGGCATTTGACATACAAAAGAAAAGATATGATTCTGAACTTTTTATGAATTTAAAGTTTTAAGATTATTTTAATTTTAATTTTATTATATATATATATTGTGGCAACAACACAGGGCTACACTAGTAGTTGTGAAAGCATGAAGAAATTCAAACAAGGCAACTATGACTCTAAAAAACTCAATTATTTTTTCCTAATTGTCTGACATTGCATACAAGTTTGCTTTTATTTCCAAAATCTTATTTCATTTAATCCCTAAACATTAGCAAAGAATTGAACCCAAAAAGAGGCCGATTTGTAATGCAAAATTTGGGTGGGAAAAGCCTTCACAACTTACTAATTAGGCCAAAAATTCTATGATGAATTCAAAATATGTCATCATTATTCAATCCATCTCCATGATCTCTTGAATTAGTGGGTACAAAGAGCCTTCATAATTCACTAGTTGGCCCAAAATTGCATTATGAACTCAAAAAATTCGTCATCATTACTCAATCTAACTTCAAGATATCATAAATGCCATGATGTTTTCCTCATGAAGGATGGAGCACATGCCAAGTGGTGGTTGTAATGAAAATATGATTGCTCTCATACTCATGCAATTACATGCAATTAGTATTGAAATTGGTAAGAAAACTCGAGGTCTCTTTTTGGATTCAATTCTTTTCTAATGGAACCATTGTCCCTGCGGGGGATAAATGAGTTTTTGGGCAGGTATCTATGGGCTGAAATTTTCTCTTGATTTTTTGAATTTTTTTCTTGGAAGTATAAAAACTGATAAGCTTTGTAGGAATATAATTTTTTTCACAATCGGTGCCCGGGAAAAAAAGTTATGACCAAATAAGCTCAAAACAGGGGACGGTGGGCAGCCTGGGTAGGAAAAACAATTGGACAAAAATTTGAAATTTTTTTATTATGTTTTTTTTCTCATAGATTATGTTTTTTTCTATTTGGAAAGGTTGGATTCGTTCCATTTGGATTTGTTATGAGAAAGTTATGGACAATCTTGTTTTTGGGGCAATTAGAGCATCTTCTTGAAAAAAATAACTTCTAGGATGCATTTCTGAATGCAATTTTTCAAATTTTCATTTTTTTTTTTTTTGCATGGTTTATATTACTTGCTAGAACAATCTCACCATTGGGATTAGTGCATTTTAATTCCATCTAAAATATATGAATATTTTAGATTTTCCCTCTATCTTGTATCTACTTCTACTTAACAATTTTTTAATGAATGATAATTAAGTTTTCTGAATTTTTTTTTCCCTAGATCTCAACTCAATTCTCCACTACAAAGATTTAAAGCTCAAAATGCTACAGTGCAAAAATTTTAAGTTAAAAATGTTCAAAGTAAGAAAATCTAGTCCCGCAATGTGCTGAAAAACTTGTTTTTTTCACTTTAAACGCAGATATCTTGCAATCTGTGTGGTCAAAAATTCTGAAATTTTTTCCACACATTTTCATACTAGTTAGGTGTAAGATCCTATGGTTAGATGCAAAAAAAAAAACATTTTTCAATTTTTTTCACTTTTTGCTATAGAAATGGCAATTTTGAGTGTTTTTTGGCAGAAAAAGGGCCTCAGTCCTTTAGGAGTTAAGCACTGACTTTTTTTATATTGATAAAAGGGATGAAATTGCCAAGTATTTGGATTCACTTTCTCACTTTCTCACTTTCTCATTTTCTTCAAGCATTTTGGTTGGCTTTTGGTTATGATACGTCATTAATACATGAGTTTGTTTGTTTTGGTGTGTGCCCTTCCCCGTAAATGGGTGGCACACGGAAGCAACCTGGGAGCTATTGAGCACTGGCCAACCGATTTCCTCAGCCTTATTTCCGGGGAATGGGTGGCGATGCTCTAAATAAGGCCTGGAAAAAAAACTGACCCTTATTAAAAATAAATAAAAAAAAGACGGACCCAAAAAAAACAATGCTGATTTTTTCTATCAATGGTTCACAATCGTCCATATGTATCAAAAATGGTCCGCAATGGTGTCCAGATGTGGTCAATCGCTGGTCAATCGCTCGAGAGCAGTTTGATACTGGTTACCCCATTTCCGACCTTTTTTTTTTTTTTTTTTAAACAAATGAGAAAAAACCCACTCCATTGAAAAAATCACAATACAAAACAGCCAAGCCATGAGGCTATAAAATGAAGTGTGTGCCACCTTTGAAGAGTACTAAAACTTAACCAAATACCCCAGCAAACAATGGACGCAGGGAAGGCGGGTCCGGAAGCCAACCCCGTGCTGCTCAGCTGGGGTGCGCGCAATTTTCCTCCCAAAGTCACTCGCTCGTTATTTCTGCGGTTTTGATGCCTATTCCGCGGGCGGCTGGAGATGCTCCAACTTCAAGGACACCCAGAAAAGGGCTGCACAGGCCAACTCGAAGAGGCCTTACACGATTTCCTGGAGACCAATAATTGCTGCACAGGTGTCCACAGCGACACAAAGTCAACAGCGTTATTTTCAGGGCTCCGCCGTTTCGCCCGTTTGACCTTCGTCGTGCTTTGCATCTCCGGTCGTCGTTCTTTCACGCTTTTTTCTTCCTTTTGCTGCTGCCTTCCATCTTTTTGAAACTTTATGACGTAGTTTTCATTTTGCAGTTCTCCTTCGAATAAGTGGCTTGTATAATTAGCATTTCCAGGCTTACATATCTGTGGTTTGAGCTGCGTGTAATCATTTATACTAGTGTGCCCTGTGCCGTTGCCACAGCCAAAATCATTGAGTAAAAATAATTTTCTAATTTTCTAACTCATAATAAAAATTTTGAAATTCAATATCTTTCACACTGTCATTCCAAACGCCACGAAACAAAGCCATCCAGTCCTCCTCGCCAAGAACTTTCTAGTGGTATCAAGAACGCGACCAAAATCAAAATAAGGTAATTTTCTAATTTTTTGATCAATAAATACTTTGAAATTCAATAACTTCTGCACCGTAGGTCCGAATGCCACGAAACCAAGCCCGTGCACTCTTCCTCACCGAGAGCTTTCCAACGGTACCAAGCACACAACTAGGGGACACACGGTCCGAGAGATCTCAATGTAACAAAACAAAACAAATAGCCAAACTTAAGGTATGGATAGCCCTACTGCAGGTCTACAGAGGAGTAGAAGACTACTTACAGGGGTTAGTGGTAGAGCTACAAGTCTGGCAAATTTGGAAGAGCAAAAATTTGGAGTTCCAAATTTAAATTTTGATGGAGAAGAAAACACAAGAACAAGTTATTTTCTGAGATTGAAGGATGATAAAATTTGAAAATTTGGAATTCTTCTTTGGAATTGAAGACCCGAAATGAGGTAGGAGACATCATGGAATAGAAAACTAAGGGGGCCCAAAATAGAGGACTAAGATTCACCATCATGAACAAGTATGGAAAAAAAAGGAAAAAAATCCCCACCTTCTAGCAGCACCAGTAGCACTACACCAATAATGAAATTTAGTATTTGCAACACTAAGTACCATTGTACAAATTCTATAACACTAAATGCCAACATCATTGTTGCCAACACAAAACATAAACATAAACATTAGTTGTCAACTAAATTTTCACCCCAAAAACTAAATTATTATTGAAATAGTTCACCGCGGACTAAATTAGTATCCAAGATGAACACATTAGAAAAAAAACATTAGAACAAAAAACAACCCTCCGGAGGATTGCTCCAAATTGACATGGCCAAGCTATTTCAAGCTTGGCCTACAATCTCGAAATGGATGTTGGTGAGTAGTCAGCCAAGCTGATTGCTTGCTGAAACAATCAGCTTTCATACTTTTTTTTTTTTTTTTTTTTTAATTCTTTTTTTTAAGATTTAAAAAAAAACTATTAATTTTTTACTTGCGAATTTGGTTCCTGCGCCACTATCACAGTAGAAACTGTTGTGCAAAAATAGGACAAAAAATAAAATTTCAACCCTGAAAAACACTATTTCATGGTCCTTCGGAGGACTGTGGAGCAGCCTTCCGGAGGCTTGAAATTTTTTCTAATTTGAGAAGTAGAGTGAGTTACACAATAGGATAAGTCACACTATAAGTTGACCATAATACTAAATTTCCTTATTTTGTGTACTCTACACAACTCCATCAAAAAAATTGGGTTGACCATTCCAATTTGATGCCATTTTGACATCAGAGGCTATTTCAATGTCATTTTTGCAATCACTTTGATAATGGGTTGGCACCAAATTATCTTGCTAGCACTTTTTTGTTTTGTTTTTTCAAACAAATGGAAATCCACTGCAGAGCATCAAAATACAAGACAACCATCTTGATAGCATTTGAATGCACCATATTGACAAAGAATAATTGACTTTAAATCGCACAATTTAGCAATTCAGCATGATTCAGCATGGTTTTCACTATCATATTGAGAAAAAAATTTGTGGGATCCCATAGGTAGTCAAAAGGGGATTTTAGATTCTCTTAGAATGCATTTTTTGGACACCATGTGAATAAACTACAAATTTCCAAAGTGTTGAGAACAGGTGTATCCAAAAGCATTCAGAGTCATATGAATAGTGGGAGTACGTTTTAGGAAAGAATATTCACTCTATGATTTTAGGAAGCGTGCGATTTTAGGTGTAGTTACCTTACCCTGAAATTCCTGATGTCAGTCTAGATATGAGGAAGAAAACTGCAACAGTTCAGTTTTTTCCTCTCAAGGAAGACAGCCAGTGGGCTGGGGTCCAATATCCTGTGAATTATTGGCTCTTGGCTCTTGAATTCAAGCATGATGTAATATATTAAGTTATGGCAATGTAGCTGGTTGTTTATTCTGGAACAGTACAGTACAATATGCCAAATAGTAGATCCTTTCAGTGTATTCTTTAATTCACCCTGGCTCTGCTCAAGTGCTCGGCCATGAGATCAGAGTTCTTTGGTATGGAAAACTGTTAAGGTAAACCAGCCCATTGTGGTCAGAATTAGGAGTCTACCCTCATGTCATTGCTAAAAAATTTCAAATGTTTTTCCACGCAAAGACAAGTGTGAGAGAGAGTGAGGACATTTGAAATTATATTTTTTGGACCAAGTGTGAATTAGTTCTGAATTTCTGAAGTGATCTGTCCAAAAGAGTCAGTAGACTACCCCATAACCAACAAAAAGTGTATCCAATATGCTATTCTTAATCACCTAAAGTGGTCACAAGAATTTCTAATGTAGAAGACCAGAAAAAGTCACTTCCTACAATGATTTACACTGAAAAAGCAGGTGTTCCTAATGAGGTCACTAATCACTCCATTGGTGTCAGGTTAGACATTGATTGTGGCCAAAAAAACTGTCATGGGGTCATTAGGTGTCCACTATGGGTCATCTGACCACAATGGGCTCGTCTACCTTATTCCAACATATTTTGTTCATAGTATGCTAAAGCTTACATGAGGGTCGGTTGCCACAAGGAAGTACTGATGTTGAATTTTCATGTCCAATTGCTAGAGTACAACGTCTCCTAACCAATCATAAGATGATATGAGGCACTCCGTACTTTTTGACAAAAGTGACGACATTCATAAAAATCTGATTCTCATGAGAATACAAAATTTATATCATTGTCAATAAAGAATATACAAGAAAGTCATGGTATAAGGAACAATCATTTTTTGTTGCTTGAATTTAACCCCTAAAGGACCAACATGCGTTTTTTGGCCGTATAGAAATTTTGGGCAGGTACGCGTGACTAGAGATATCCATATTTGAGTCTGAAATTTTAATAGAAGGTGGGGGCAAGGAATATCTTCATGTGTACCAAGTTTCATGACATTTCAAAATACGAGTCAAAAGTTGTGACCTAATATGTTACTTTTTTTTGTAACCGGGCAGTTTGGGCAGATAAAAAAAAATCATTTTTTCCGGAATTTCTTTTTGAAATTGGTTCTCTACATTTATATATACTTAAAAAGCTTTGGATCACTCCATTTCAATCAATGAGTCAAAAGTTATGAGGCTTTTTGAAATGCGGGCAGTTATGGATTCTCTACTCTAAAAAAAACTTTAAAGTCGTTTATTTAACTCAATTTTCAATATTTTTGGAAAAAGATAAAATTCTAGGATGTAGATTGATTATTACAACATTACAACCGTTGGGATTGGCATTTTTAAATGCCATGATTAAATTTTTAACAATTTAGTATTTTGAAACATTTTCTACTTCTTTCTACTTACTATTTTTTTCCTATATGTTGTACAATTCCAAATGATGTGAAATTTTTCATGCATACAGAGAACTTGTTTAGGAAACTGAATTCAAAGAAGCACCACCTTTATTGGCATTATTTCATTGAAAAGTGAGCTTGCAAAGTGCAGCTGCCTGATTTTTCGCAAGATTGAAAAAATGGATTTCAAGACTTTGAATGCTTATATCTTATGATCCACATGGTGGAGTTTTCTGAAATTCTTACCACATGTTTTCAAAATATCATACTACAAGATCCTACGGTTACATGTGTCAAAAATTGTTTTTTTCCAAAAATTTGGTAGTTGTACTAGAAATGGCAGTTTTGGAGCGTTTTTGGTGATTACATAGTCATGAAACTTTAAGGGTTAACAAAGCTTGGAAAAGATTATGATTAACAAAAAAATTAATAGGATCATTCAACATTAAAATTGTAGAGTTTTTGCATATTTTCCTTCCTTTAAGTTGAAAATCCTTTGAAACATAGGCACATTTTTTCTTAAATCTAACAAATCTTATTAAACATTGTTAAAACACTATTAAAATCTCAATTGAGCTTTGCAATAACATGTTAATATTAATGTGGTCATGAGTCTATCTTCACAAGGTTACCTTCAATAGACTAAAGAGCCTACTTTGAGTTTCTAAGAACTTAAGCGGACTCTATTAACTTCATAATTTGAAATTTTTGCATGAGATGTTTTAGGATGGATGCTAATCATCCTAATCTACATGTTAAGCTTTGTTTCACATCATTTTGATAAATAGTGCAAAAATTAGAAGTTCTTTTCCAAAGCCTAAATTGGGCAACTAAAAATATATACTAAAAAAGACGAATTGATTTTATTGAATTGAATACATTGATAAGTACTCAAAAACATTTGAACCATTCAAATTTGAATAATGAGGTTAAAGATACAAGGAATTTAGTTTGGAAACTATGAAGATAGAGTAAATAAATATAGTTGTTTTTTGAAATTTATTTTGAAAATTTACAAAAAAGACAATAATCATTATTATTATTTTTTCCAAGAAAATTCTCACCATTGGAATAATGATTCCCAATGTTTTTATAAACTTAGTCATGGTTTAGTTTTTCTACATCAATTACCACTTTCTTGTTTATAATTTTTTTGAAGATAAATATGAAATTTTTCTGGTTAGATATCTTTACATGTATTCTCAACCATTCTTCTAATATATTTTCTATATTTCACAAGTTCTTGATATGACAATTCTTTCCTTATTTGTTAGAAAGACAAGACTTCACCTTTCAAAGTTAGAAAAGGCGAGGAAAACTATTTTATGAAGTTTAGGTACATTGAACTTGCAATCGGTGGGAACAGTTATTCAAAAAATTTGGGAGATTGTACTTGACCAAGTTAACTGAAGGACCCTATAATTAGATTTATTAACCCCTCAAGGACCAAGGTCTTTTTTCTGCCAAAAAACATTCAAAACTACCATTTCTGTAGCAAAGAATTGAAAAGTTTGAAAATGTTTTTTTTTGCACATCTAACCATAGAATCTTACACCTAACTAGTATGAGAATTTGTGGAAAAAATTTCAGAATTTTTGACCGCATAGATTGCAAGATATTTGCGTTCAAAGTGGAAAAAACAAGAATTTCAGCACATTGCGGGACTAGATTTTTGGGCTTTTAACTTAAATTTTTTGCACTACAGAGTTTTGATCTTTAAATCTTTATGGTGGAGAATTGAGTTGAGGGTCTAGAAAAAAAGAATTCAAAAAAACTTATTTTTTGTACTTCAAAAAATTGTTAAGTAAAAGTGGATATGACACAGGCATAAAAGGAAAATCTAAAATATTAATATCTCTAAGATGGAATTAAAATGCACTAATTCCAATGGTGAGATTGTTCTAGCAAGAAAATAAAACCATGAAGACCTTTTTTTTTTGAAAAATTGTGAAAATTGCAATCAGAATGAATCCTACAAGTTATTTTTTTCAAGAAGATGCTCTAATTGCCTGAAAAACAAGATTGTCCATAATTTCTCATAACAAATCCAAATGAAATGAATTAAAACTTTCCAGATAGACAAAAATATAATTTGTAGGGAAAAAAATTCAAAAAAAAATTCAAATTTTTTGTTGCCCCTTCTTCTCTATTTTGAGCTTATTTGGGCATAACTTTTGTTCCTAACGTGGGGGTTCACTTAGAAAATTTTATTCAAAATGGTGCAATCAAAGATATGGTGGATTTAATTATTTGAAACTAAAAATTTGAAATCTTTTGGAGATAATATAGGGTGTTAAAAAAGAAGGAGATTGGATTATAAATAAGATAGGATCTCCAATTTATGTTCAATTTAATTTTTTTAGATCTAATATACCCTTGGTATAAATGGGTCTAGGATACCGGATGGAGTATAATTAATACAAACTGTACTATATAGTCCAATTGGATGTAAGTTACAGATGGGGGGATCCAACGTTGGGATGAATTCTAATAACGGGCCTCCGGATGGATGAAACATGATGGTGCAGTGGGGGCGCGATTTAGGGTTCTAATGTTCATTTTTTGGATTCAGGGTTTCTGATTTCAGATGTGATGATTCTTGTTTCCGCGGATCACAATTGTTTAGGGTTTGGGCGTGTTCTGGGTTGCTGCTACGTATTTTGTTAGGATATGTTCTACATTTCCTTGAGCTTTTAATATGTTAACAGAAAGCAGATTCATACACCAGATGTACCTTAAGCCAAGTCATGCAATTTTGAGTATTGACAATTTGTATTATATAGAATATGCTATAAATAGCCTACATAAAGCTTGAATTCAGCAGAAAGTAAGTCATTTTCATTTTTTAAATGCCACGTGTTGTTTGTTGAATGGTATGAGATGATGTGGCCCCGTGAGAATGTTGGGTGTAAGTTCAATGAGCTACAAATCAAACCTATACACATACTTGTCACTATTTGATGGTATTGTGTTCTAATAACAATAATTTCATTATAATAAAGATAGGGTGTGAAAGAAGGGCTTCTCCTTTGAATTCAAAGTAAGTGTAGGGTACTAAAAAATACAGAATATTAAAAAATTAGGTAATGATAAGATCTATTTAATTGGTCTACATTACCAAAATACCCCTCCAAAAAATACCCCTTGTTCACACGTGATATATGAACCCCCCATATAGTGACCCCCCCAAGGTTCCCGAGCACCGATTGAAAAAAAAAATTGTTTCCTATAAAGCTAATCATCTTTTCTATCTCCAAAAAAAGTTTCAAAAAATCATGACAATAATTTAGTATGTAGGTACCTGCCTGAAATCCCATTTATCCCCCAAATGGACAATGGTCCTTTAGGGGTTAAAATACTTTGGAGTAGTTTTGGGCCTTTTAATACTGTAGTATTTTAGGCATTGGAAGGTTCACCGTGAAAGAACCAAACCATAATCACAAAGTTGACCTTCAAAATCCTTCACTCTATATCTTCCCATTTTGTGATTTTTTATAATTGAATGTTTTATACGTTGTTCTCAAAGTTGAATCTTAGGCACATGTGCAGTACAATGTGCTTTGGTAATTGTGATTTGTCAACTCTTCTATCATTTTTGTCTTTTAGTTAGCTTTGAAGTGGTTTATTTTCATTGTCAAGTGTCTTGGATTTGAGGGTTTTTTTATACCTATTCAAAGTACTTTGGAATGCACTTCTAATGATAAAAATTTAAGTCCCAATTATAAACCGGTAAAAGTTAGAAGTTAATTTAGAAGAGCATTTGGCGGAGTGTAATGGGTATGTTTTTACTACACTAACCCCTAAAATATCAAGGCAATTTCTGGCTCCAAAACCACTGAAAACTGCCATTTTTGCTTTGGTCGCTTTCTAAACCAAAAAATCCTTTAAAAAAATCTATAATAGTAGGATCTTGTACTTTACTTGTCTTAGATCATGTGGTAAAAATTTCATGAAGTTTGGTTGTACGGATTGGAAGATATTAACATTTGAAGTTGGAAAATGAAGTTTTTTTGAATTGTGGCCTGCAATTTCAGATGACTTTGACGGCCATTTGTGGATTTTTTTGCAATATACACTATGAAATTAAAAAAATTTATGGTGGACATTTGAGTTGAGAATCAGAGAAAAAGATTTTAGAATGTCAAAACTTGATTTTCACATCTAAAAAATTGTTATGTAGAAGTAGGTCCAAAATTGAACAAAATACAAAATTGTTAATAGCTCTTAGGTGGAATAAAAACACTATAATCCCAATGGGATTGTTCTTGCAAACAAACTTAACCTTGTCAAAAAAAAATTAAAAAAAATTGAAAATTGCATTAAAAAATGAATTCTATAAGCAGAACTTTCTCGTTCTGAGTCCAAATAGAATGAATCAAAGCTTCAAATGTAGACAAAAACATGATCAATTTCTTAAATTTTTTCTTCTTCTGCCCAGCAAACTGCTTTTTTGACTTGGGATGGCATAACGTTTGCTTCCAAGCATTGACTGAAAATAAAATTATATTTCTAGGAAGCTAATGTGATTTCCTATCTTCTAAAAAAGTTTCAAAAAATCATATCAAAATTTCAGGTCGCACGAGCCTGCCCAAAATCCCAAGTGTCCCCCGATTAAGGCTCCATTGCTATCTTTATAAACACTTATAATCAACTAAATTTTAAAATCTTGAAAACTTAAATATTAAAAAAAAAATTAATTTGTTTTAGATTATCTCTCAACTTCATAACACCATGAAAAATGTCAATGGCATGTCTTGTACAGATAACAGAATTTTGTTGTTGTTGTTGTTGTTGTTATATTAGAGTATTACTACATTTCTTTGCCAATAATTAAGATCAACATATAATTAAAAAAGTTTTCAATATTACCAATACAACAAGCAATACAAATGGTTTTAGAATAGTAAACCAACTAAACCAGGTATGGCTAAAATTTGTATAAAAAGAAAGATGTAATAATAAATTAACCCCTAAATAAAGGAACCTATGACCTTGTTGTCAAACCTGAAATTCCTCACTTTGTATCCTCTATCTCTTTTCTATTTTTGAGTGAAATTTTTTGTTTATATTTTTCAAAGATGAAATCATATGTCTAATATTTATCATAAACTTTTCAATCTTTTTGGTAAAAAATTCAAAATATCATGAATTTTGAAGAAAAAATGAAGAAAATTCAAATCAAATTCAAATCATAATTCAAAGATCTAGATTTTTTATAATAGAAAGAAATTATAGTGTAGACCATTCTGGTGTAAGGAAAATTTTCATTCTCTCCATATTTAAAAATGTAGTTATAGATCCTCAACTTCAAACTTCACTAAAATGTTTATTTTAATTGATGTAAAAAAAACTCAAATAATATAGAAACTATAGTTCAAAATATATTCAGCACTCTAGAAGTTGAATAGTATTATTTTTTGGATAAATTATCCCATTTAAAATTATAAAAGCAACTAAATTATCTTCAACTTAGTACTCTGATGTGGATATTACACGAATAAAGTTACACAGAAAAGATTGGATGAAAATGATTTAGTCTTCAATATGCACAAAGTTTGGTTGACCATCTAAAGGATACAAAACGTCCTCATTGTTCTTCTAGGATTAAGGTCTATTCATCCAAAAGCGTCACCACTCATTTTGTGTCACCTAGTTCTGGACCTTGAGTAGTCACCTAGTTTTGGACTTTGAGTTGTCACCTTCATTCACCCAAAATTACTATAAGTTCTCAAGAGCAATCAATGAGTGTCAAAAGCATTTCTTATTCCAAAGGTGATTGTTTAAGGAAAGATCTGGAGGCCCATTAGAGAAATTTTCAGCCCTAAAGAGGGTTGTCCAAAGTTGACATGTCATGCTATTGTTTACATGGCCTGCCAACTTCAAAATTGCTCTTGGTGAGCAATCTCTGATTGCTCACCGGAGCAATCAAAGTCTCTGATTGCTCACCAGAGCAATCAAATTCCGCAATTTTTTTTTTTTTTTTAATTTTTTTAAAGATTTTTTTAAGACTATTATTATTATTGTTGTTGTTTTTAATTGTTTTTTTTTTATTTTTTATTTGGAATTCTCAATTCTTGCGCCACGGCTGCTACAGTTTCAGTAGGGCAGAAATAGGAGAAAAATGATTTTTTGAGCAAAATAAAAGCAAATTTCAGGGTACCTCGGAGGGCCTGAAATTTCCTCTAATGCTATGCTTTATTCACTATCAAGTTGTCTTTCTTAAGTTATTTGTTTGATGTCTGTACAAATTTGTTTATGATTTAAATACATCATAAATGCAATTTTCAAATAAACAACAATTTTTGCTAGAGCTAGGCCTTTTGAATGTCATAACCACCACTCTCCCAAGACATGGTATAATATGGGCTAGCTTTAGGCCAAATGATCAATGGTATGGATATCAAGATTGATGACAATTGGCTTAGTCCAAGATATATTTTCCCCTCATGGCACCAATGTAATATTTGGCTCTTTATACCTGGAGCAACCATTTTTTTAGTTCAATGTCAAAGGCTTATTCATGAGTAGGACTCATATATCTGAGTGGAGTCTATTTTCAAAAGTATCGAATAGAGAATATAAATATATCTGATATTGATATTTCTAATGTTGCTTGAGATGTTCTTAAATTTGACATATATGTTGGCTTTAGTGGATTGAGTGCAGGCAATTGCAATTGAGATGGCACAAGCATAAATTGCATACTAGAATCCTTTGATCTTATTATTAAAAAACTTAATGTAAAAATAAAAGTGACTAAAAGTAAGCATTGATTCATCTCTTTATTTGAAGTTTTGTAAAACAACATTATTAACAACTCCTTCAAGATTTAATTTGGTATTGATATATAAACCGTTACTCATAAATATAATTTGAAATCATAAATTTATTTTGAAAATAATAAATTAAATCCTCAATTTTGAATATTTAAGATGAATTATTTTTGAAGCACCTTCCATGGTTATGCAATACCTATATTATAAGTATTTATGTATAGATACTTTCAATGGTTGTAGAGTACCTCCTTAGAAGAATTTTGGGGTCTCTAGAGGGTTGCTCTACAGTGACCATCCAATCTATTAAAACACAGGTAGGTCTCCTATGAAAATTGTTATAAGTACATAGTCAGATGATGTGAATTTTGCAAAACTAGTTAGTAAGAGCAGGCTTGTTGCCAACTTCTACAATAAAAAAAAGCCAATACAGGCTGATTGTCGTTTGTTCTTGGTTCACTATTGAAATAAACTCCAGATTTCAAAAAAGAAAAATACCAATATTAAACAAGGTTTTTAATTGAAAATTAAAAATTAAATTATCCAATCAAGCCAATTATCTAGTTCAATCCACTTTAATCAATTTAAGTGGCTTTTGAATTTGTGAGTTTAGAGATGAAAATAGGAACCTCTTTATATAGGTGAAGTTGTAGTAGGGCAAGCAATGCATGTGGGATATGAAAATTAGGATGAGCTCCACCGCTCATAGATACGTGAGAAAAAAAAATATTGTATTAAAAGCAAAATTTTGGGCCTCATTTATGCATAGTAAAAAAAAAAATTTCAAAAAACTTTAGACTAATAAAAGCTGGATGAACAAGCTAAGTTTCATAAACAAAAATCTTTTTGTGATTTCAAGTCTCCAATCAAAAGTTATAGACAAAATTTAGACCAAATATTTGAAGGAACATTTTTTAGACATTTTCTTTGACATTTTCAAACATCCGGTCTAAATTTTGTTCATAACTTTTGATTGGAGACTTGAAATCACAAAAGAATTTTTGGTTATGAAACTTAACATGTTTATCCAACTTTTTGTCCAAAGTTTTTTCAAAAATGTTGTTTTACTATGCCTAAATGAGGTCCAAAATTCTGCTTTTAATACAATTTCTTTTTTTCACTTAACTTTGACATTAGAAGGGATTTGGGGCCAAGAAAGGGTCGTTTCAAGCCCATTCCCCAATCTGTCCCCATGCTGTCAATAGTGGTATGGGCTATCCAAAAAGTATATTTAAAATAAATAAATAAATATATATATATATATATATATATTTTTTTTTAAGGGAAAAAAAAATTGGAAATCTGATGTGGCCAAAGCTCGGCCATGTCACCCTGTTGCAGTGGCGTAGTTTCAGCGGTCAAGGACTATTCAAAACTCGTGGAGAACTCATGGAAACTTGCGGCCCTTTAAAGGGCCTGAATTCTCTCTAATGGAGGTGGAGGTCCTACTCAATCCAATTTATATATCCCATATGCATTGTTCTATCTATCACTACCCCACTTCTATAAAGATCTTCTCCTCTCATCTTCAAACACTTCAATTGTCTACAAAATAAGTCTTTCACATTGGCATAAAAAAAATTCTTGATGGTAAGCCACTTGACTATTTTGGGACGTTTGCATATTTTTCTACAATTTGGATTGAGAGAAAGATGCATCTAAATAGAAAATGTTTAATAGTCAAGGTTATGGTGCTTTAATACATCTTAACCTTGATTATTAAACACTTTTGACTTGGATTTTCAGCCGTTTACAAGCATCTAACATCAAGATTGAAGGTGAATGGGAATAGCGGAAAAACAATTAGTTAAGCAAGAAAAATACTGTTTGCTGGGTCCTCCAGGGGCCTCAAAATTTCTTTAATGTATTTATACCTAAAATCAAGGCTCATAGGCTTGCATTTCTAGGCTCTCATGCTAGCATTATTGTTGCTAAACTCTAAATACAAATGTTTGGACGATTTGAATTTCATTAAAATTAAGAAAAAATAGGACTCTATTGCTCTATGTGCTACCATTAATGACTAATTGAGTGTTCCAGACTTTAGTGACTTTGAAAATTAGAAAGTTTTAACAAATAAACTAATAAATTTATAAACTCCAATTCTAATTCTTCAATTAATTTTGGAAATGTAATTGTAGTTCAACAAGTTGGTAGTCTTTTTGTTTTTATTTTTCTTGTTTTGGTTGGAGAACTAAGATGTATCATTTGATTCTTCATAGTTAAAAGGCCTTGGATTATTTTGTGTATTTCATTCGTATTTTTTTCTTTCTAAATGCTTTTAAAATAGAAATTACACAATTATATTTCCTATACTAACATTCACATACAATAAAATTTCAAATTGTTCTAATATATGTATCATATCGATACGGAGTGTAATTTTATTTTCCTTTAGAAAATCACAATAATTTGATATTTCCATCAAAAAATTTGAAAAAATCAAAATCATAGAAAACATATTATCTTGTAAGTGAAAATATTTATCAAAATTTCATACATCAGTAAAAACTTCATAGATACTTCATTGATAGTGGCATTTGACTTGAAGGTCATTACTAAGGGAGTTTTAAGTGTAAAATATAGAATAATTGATTGATAAGCTTTCTTACCAATATCCATTGCTATTTACACATCTTAAAAAAATTTCAATTTAATGGGATTGTCTTTGTTGTATTTACTAATTTATTTCCTCTTTTTGCAACAGAAATTACAACAATGACAATTTTTCAAGAAACAAATTAAAATTTTTAATAGTGTTAGACAATCTACAATATTACATACTAAAAATATGAGTCTATATTTTTGAGCACCATTCCAAAAAAAGCTAAAATTAGCTCAAACATGATATTTTACCATTTCGCAATGGATCTTGTCCCTTGAGGCTGTAAATAACATAACTTCAATTGTGTTCTTTTTGCAAGGGGGAGGATAAACCTTTATTTAAAAAGAAGATAATTCAATTTGATTGAACATTTGCATTGTATACAATCATGCCTTGTTTTCATTCTAAAAAAGTACAAGTTGATTAAAAATTCAAATGCAATTTAGGATTAGAAGCAAACTAAGCTAAGGACTAAAGAGAGGATGACTTTCAAGACTTTTAGGATTACTTCATCAACTTTCAAGACTATTGGTTAACTTCACTAACTTCTAATTGTTTGAAATTCTAAAATCTTGAAATTATAATGTGATGGATTTTTAAATTTTTGCATTTAATGATTCTAAAAATATGAATTATAAGATTTTAACTTATAAATTTTAAATTTTTAAATTTTAAACTATTTTTGTCAATTAAAATAATTAGCAATATGATGATTAAATATATGAATATTTAAATTTATAAATAGGATATATCTTAAAAGAACTTAAAAAATACTATTTTTTAATTCAATATTTTATAATTGATGAAACTACCAATAATACTAAGGATCATTGCAAATGTGATAATGACATGATAAAAATGATAAAAATGATAAAAATAGTGTGTCTTGTATAGATAGAAAGATTAACATTGTTTTAAGTATTAGGGCTCCAAGGCTTTTTTTGACAATTATGATCAACTTAGAATTTATAATTATAAAATACTATAGATCTTGAATCTTTGAATTCTAGAATTCTAAGAATCTCAAAATTTGGAAAGTTGAAGGTTATACATTTGAATTTTTAAACATTTCTAAATTCAAATGTATGTTATGAAATTTGAATCAAAACTTCCTTTGAATCTCAAGATCTACAGTATCCTATGCAAGGGTATGAAAGTTTTAATAGGATCAAATCATTTTTCAAAACCGTTCAATGTGTGTTGATTTTGCAATTTTTAGTAGAATCTTTATGAAACAAGATTTAAAAAATAGATCATGTGATTTAAAAGCTACATTTAAATGGTAAAACAAGAAACAAGAGACGTGAAGCTAAAAAAATGTTTTGTTTAATTTTTGCTTATGTAAAATTTAAAATATATATTTATTATTTAACTTCTTGAATATTTTAGATTTTCCACGTTGCAAAAATTAGTCACAAAGTAAATGTGGTTTTCTAATATCAAAGCATTAGTTGGGATGAATGAAAAATTATTTGGACCAAACATCACCCTCAAGCATTTTCTTTTATCATTTATAATATGGTATAAATATAAATATAAATATAAATATGGAATATTTTGGAATAAACTTATTAGGTTGCAAAAACTGAAAAAAATAGTTTACATGCTTGCCACAATAGACGAGTTGGGGTAACCAAATGTGTCCATCCAATAGAGGATTTGGACAAGGAAGATGGGCGATCTAGACAAATATGGGTTTTCTTAGGGTTTTAGAGGCCAAATAATTATCAATAATTTTTAATATTACATTTCTAGTTGCAATGAGAAAATCCTTTTGAATGGTTAGCATATCAATGACAACATTAAAAAGGAGTCTAGGCAATTTTTAGATAATCAACTTGTTGTTGATTACAAGGAGTTCAAAACTAAATGGATGTATTGAAACAATTGAATATATTTTATTCACAAAGCATGGTGAATTTGGATAAATTTCATCATTTGAGGAGGAAAAAAATTTGGTTTCTTCAATAATGACCTTAAAATCAAAGTTGGTTTTTATATAAATGCACATAGGATTCATTTATTAATTTTCAAGCAATCGTGGAGACTTTTGATTGCACAACATTCTAACGTGAAGAGGTAAAATTGAATCCAACACATTCACTAATTAAAGCTCCATGATTTTGAAGCCACAATTCATTAATGCATTTACTGCCATGATCACCCCTTCACGCATCCTTCATCAAAGATGTGTTTCCTTGCTAGAGATTTGAACTTAATTGCAAGCATTTAAGATGCTTTATGTTGTTGGCTATTTAAATTTGTCACATTAGATTAATTTCCTATCTTTTATAATTCATATCAAATACAATTGATATTATTTTGAAGGCCAAAATGAAGCTTAAGTAGGCAACAGTTTGAAATAGACAAGTAGTCTACATCATATATGACCAATTAATGTCTCCTCTTGGAACTAGAGTCTCCTTAGATAACAACTAGAAATTTGGGTAGATTTCTATGATTTCAATTTTTGGTGGAAGCTTTGAAACTTAAAAATAGATTAAAAAAAAAATAGAGTAGCTTTATAAAAAAACAATTTTGTTTTCATTGGTGTCCTAGAATAAAAGTTATGCCACCCAAAACAAGAATTGTCAAACCTAAGCAATAACAAGAAATGAAAAACTTCAAACAAAATTTTAAAACTTCATTTCTCATAGAATATATTTATATCTACATGGAAATTTTTTCATTCCATTTGGATTAAAGTTATAAAAACTATTAGGTTTAGGATAACTAGAACATCTTTTAAAAAATTTACTTATGGGATTCATTTCTATCACAATCCCGCCCCCAAAAGATCCATAGGATTAAAATTTTTTGCTAGAGCAATCTCATTGTTAAGATTTACTTGTTCAATTCCATTTTACAATCATTAATTATTATATTATATGGTTGAGGTTGGAAAAATATAACTAAACATAAGATGCCAATTTTTTTATCTCTCTCTATAAAATAGAAGGAAAACAGTTCTTTTTGTTTTTTGGCATTTATTGAATCACATTGCTAACTCAATTTAATATTCTAAATAACTCATTATTCTATGGAAAATAACAAATTTGACCAATTATATGATCTAATATTGAGATTTTCATTCTTTAATAATATTGAGATTCATTCAAAAATTTTAAATCAAACATTAGGGTCCTCCAAAACATAAGTGAAGAATATTCCAAAAATTTATTAACCCCTAAACTACCAAAGTCCCCTTGGGGGACACTTGGGATTTCGGGCAGGCTCGTGCGACCTGAAATTTTGATCTGATTTTTTGAAACTTTTTTTGAAGATAGGAAATCACATTAGCTTTCTAAAAATATAATTTTTTTTTCAATTGATGCCCGGGAGCAAAAGTTATGCCACCTGAAGTCAAAAAAGCAGGTTGCCGGGCAGAAAAAAAAACTTTTAAAAACTGAATTTTTTTTTCAAATTTTTTTCCTCAAAGATCACTTTTTTGTCTAAATTTGAAGCTTTGATTCAATCTATTTGGACTCAATATGAGAAAGTTATGGACAATCTTGTTTTTCGGGCAATCTAAGCATCTACAAAAAAAAAACTTTTAGAATTCATTTCTGAATGCATTTTTCAAATTCTTTCAAATTCTTTTTTTTGACAAGGTAAATTTTGTTTTCAAGAACAATCCCACCATTGGGATTATGGTTCTTTAATTCCACCTAAGAGTTATTAACAATTTGGTATTTTATTCACTTTTGGACCTACTTCTACTTAACGATTTTTTTATACGTGAAAATCAAGTTTTGACATTCTAAATTTTTTTTCCCAAATTCTTAACTCAAATGTGCAACACAAAAAATTTAATTTTATGGTGTGTACTGCAAAAAAAATCCACAAATGGCCATCAAGGTCATCTGAAATTGCAGGCCGTAGCTCCAAAAACTTCTTTTTCCAACTTCAAATCCTATATCTTCCAATCCATATGGTGAAACTTTATGAAATTTTTATCACATGATCTAAGACAAACGAAGTCCAAGATCTTACGGTTAGATTCTAAAAAAAAAGCTTTTTTTGTTCAGGGAGTGATCGCAGCAGAAATGGCAGTTTTCAGTAGTTTTGGAGCCAGAAATTGCCTTGGTATTTTAGGGGTTAATTCCTGAAGGCCCATTGTCCCTTTATGGGACAAATAGGATTTTGGGCAAGTACTTACTGGCTGAATTTTTGTCATGATTTATTAAAACTTTTTTTGAAGATAGAAGAACTGATTAGCTTCATAGAAATATAACTTTTTTTTAATCTGTGCCCAAGAACAGAAGCTCAAAATAAGCACAATATAAGGGAGAGGGAGCAAAAAAAAATTCAACAATTTGAATTTTTTTTTTGAATTTTTTTTCTTTTTGATTATCTTTTTGTCTACTTGAAAAGCTTTGATTCATTCCACTTGGATTTATTATGAGAAACTTATGGACAATCTTGTTTTTTGGACAATTAGAGCATCTTCTTGAAAAGATGACTTGTAGGATTCATTTTTGAATGCAAGTTTTACAATTTTTGAAAAAAAAAAGTTTCACATGGTTTAGTTTGCTTGCTAAAACAATTTCACCATTAAGATTCTACTTAACAATTTTTAAAGTATGAAAAATAAGTTTTTTTGAATTTTTTTTCCTAGACTCTCAACTCAATTCTTTACTATAAACATTTAAAGCTCTAAACTCTGTAGTGCAAAAATTTAAAGTTAAAAAAGTTCAAAGTCAAATAATCTAATCCTGCAAAGTGTTGAAAATTTGATTTTTTCACTCTAAACACATCTTGGAATCTGTGTGGTAAAAAAATTTGAAAATTTTCCACACATTTTCATTCTAGTTAGGTGTAAGATCCTATGATTAGATGTGCAGAAAAAATTCAATTTTTTTTACTCTTTGCTATAGAACTAGCAATTTTGAATATCTTTTTGGCAGAACAAAGACCTTCGGCCTAAAAGGGTTAATTAGGTATGACAAAGTGCAAAAAAGTTTTCACTTTAACCCTTAAAAGACCGTAGTCCCTTTAGACGACAAATGCGATTTTAGGTAGGTACATTACAAGCTAAATTTTTGTTTTGATTTTTAAACTTTTTGGGAAGATAGAAAAACTGATAAACTTTGTGGGAATTTAATTTTTTTTCAATCAGTGCCCATAAACAAAAGTTATGCCCAAATAAGCTCAAACTGGGAAAGAGGGGGCAGCAAAAAAGAAATTTGCAAAAAAATTTAATTAAATTTTTTTTTTCAGATCATAAATTATATTTTTGTCTATTAGGAAAGCTTTGAATCTTTTTGTTTGGATTTGTTATGAGAAAGTTATGGACAATCTTGTTGTTTGGGCAATTAGAGTATCTTTTTTGAAAAAATAAGTTGTAGGATTCATTTCTGAATGCATTTTTTGCAATTTTTCAAAAATCAAGGTTCCACATGGTTTAATTTGCTTTCTAGAACAATCTCACCATTGGATTTAGTGAATTTTAATTCTATCTAGAAGATATAAATATTTTAGATTTTCCTTCTATCTTGTACCGACTTCTACTAAATATTTTTTTTAAGAATGAAATTTAAGTTTTTTTTAATCTTTTTTTTTCTTCCTCAATTCTCAACTCAATTTTCTACTATAAAGATTTAAAGCTCAAAACTCTATAGTGCCAAAAATTTATGTTCAAAATGTTCAAAATCAAAAATTCTAGTCCCACAATGTGTTGAAAAATTGGGTTTTTTTCACTTTAAAAGCACTTTATCTTGCTATTCTCATACTAGTGAGATATAAGATCCTACGGTTAAATTTGCGAAAAGAACAATTTTCAATTTTTTTTCTACTCTTTGCTATAGAAATGGCAGTTTTGAGTGTTTTTTGGTAGAAGAAAGACCTTGGTCCTTTAGGGGTTAAAATGCAAATATCTTGCAATCTTCATGATCACAATTTGTGGAATTTCTTTCACTCATTTTGATACTACTATATTTTATATGCAGATTCTGTAGAAATAGTTATTTTCCAAAAAATATTGTCACATGTCATATTATGATTGAATGGAATATTTAAAACAATGTAAATGGCACTAAAATAAATAAATATTAGGCAAACAAAGTACCATAGTTATTAATATCCTCCAGTATATAATGCAAGATCTTGTAGTTGGATATGCCAAAGAAACAAATGTTAATAGTTTTTTCTTTTTGGTATAGAAATGGTAGTTTGGGAGTTGTTTGTAATGAGGTAACTAAGGTAGCCAACCCTTTTTTTGATCATCTCTCCCATTTGGGTAGGGTAGAGCAGGTAGAAATGAGTAAGTGATTAGTTATGATGCATTATGATTGGGAAGAGGACTCATGCTTGGTAAAGTGGCAGTTGGCGATTTTGCAACCACACCTGAGTCAGAATAGGATGACCTATATGATTAATATAAGACAAATAGGATATTCACCTAGAAAAATAGGTCGACTACCTTCCACCTCAAATCTTCAATGTACCCAAATAAGAAATTCAATATAGTTTCCATTGTTATACTGATTTTTTTTTTGTAGAGTTGTTGGTTGTAAAAAAGAAGTTCTAGATTCTCTTTTGATGCATTTTTGAAACCCCAAATCACTGAATGAATAAACTATGAATTTTCAAAGTGTTAAAGTATAGGTGTATCCAAATGTGAACCTAGGCTTTTATAAATAGAAGATTTACATTCTCGACAAGACTCTATAGACTAGCGTTGGTTCTCAATAGGGCTCACAATTATTTTTTTACACCATAAAAAAATAGTCATGAAATTGCAAAGAGTAATTTATTTGCCTTACAAAAATTCAATCCATCGTTTTTTTTACCACAGCCAAGTAACATGCAACTCACTAGAAGTTTGATCTAAGGTGGAACCATCCATTTCCAACTAGGGACCAATGCCCAACTGGTAGTGCACCTATTTCCACTGAAGGCTTGTAATGTGTTTTTTACTCTTTTTTAAAGTTGGAACTAATAAGATCATGTCATATGTCCTAGAATATGGGGAAAGTAGCAAGAAAGTCGAAAGTAGGAAGCTAGTTTAGAATTGAAAGACTCTAGAGATTAGCAATTGGTTTGGAACACTTTTTGGGCTCCCAAAATTCGTAGTAATTTCAATTTTGGGAATAAAATTACAAAAAAATTTGCAGTCCCAATATTTCCTATCTTTCTACATGGGAAAAATGTCCCTTGCTACACACAACCCATCATGTGCTCCAAAATCCCTTAACTCCTAAAAGATCAATGTCCCTTTTGGGGACAAATGGGATTTTGGGCAGGTACCTACGGGCTGAATTTTTGTCATGATTTTCTGAAATTTTTTTTGGAGATAGAAAAACTGATTAGTTTCATGGGAGTCTAATTCTTTTTTCAATCAGTGCTCGTAAAAAAATTATGCCCAAATAAGCTCAAAACATGGGACGTAGGGCAACCAAAAAAATTTTGCAATTTATTTTTTTAATTTATTTTAATTTATTTTTCTTATAGATTATATTCTTGTCTATCTGGGAAGCTTTGATTCATTTCATTTGGATTTGTTATGAAAAATTTATGGACAATCTTATTTTTCGGGCACTTAGAGCATCTTCCTGAAAAAAATAACTTGTAGGATTCATTTTTGAATGCAATGTTTACAATTTTTCAAAAAAAAATTCCACAAGGTTTAGCTTTATTGCTAGAACAATCTCACCATTGGGATTAGTGCTTTTTAATTCCATATAAAAGATATGAATATTTTAGTTTTTCCTTCTATCTTGTACCTACTTCTATTTAACAATTTTTTTAACAACGAAAGTTAAGTTTTTTTGGATTTTTTTTTTTCCTAGACTTTCAACTCAATTCCCCTCTATAAAGATTAAAAGCTTAAAGCTCTATAGTGCAAAAAATTACAAGTTCAAAATGTTCAAAGTCATGAAATCTAGTCCCGCAATGTGTTGAAAAACTTGTTTTTTTCACTTTAAACTCAGATATCTTGCAATTTTGCGGTCAAAAATTCTGAAATTTTTTCCACACACTCTCATACTAGTTAGGTGTAAGGTCCTACAGTTAGATGTGAAAAAAAAAAAAATTCAATTTTTTTTACTCTTTGCTTTAGAAATGGCAATTTTGAATGTTTTTTGGCAGAAAAAAGGCCTTGGTCCTTTAGGGGTTAAGTGATCGGTTATCGGTGGTTCCACCTTAGCTAACTTAGCTACCTTTGTGTAACTGGGGAAGATACTGGATGTTGTTCCTATGCCTTTCTGTGCAGTTTCAAATTGGTGTTGTGTACTTTCTTTGAGGATTGTGTGTCAGACCTGAGTAGGAAGATAAGGTGTAGGACAAGGAACTTGACATTGTACGAAAGGAATTTGACAGTAAGCGTAAGCAGGCTGCCATGATAATTTACCACGTGCACTTCCAGCATGAGCTGCATACTTGGATATGTTTCTCAGCTTCATACGTGACTTAAAAATCAGGAAGAAATTGGAAGTTAGATAAAAGAGGAATGAGTAGAAAAACAAAATTCAGAGATTAACTGATGACCACTCAGGGAAAGTGGAAACTACAGTACTGTAGCTTGCTTGACAAGTTCCAAAGTGAGCACAGAAGTCTACCTTGAAGATTGAGGATTTCACTTAATTTAATAATTAGGCCACTGGAGCACAAGGTGCTTAGATCATGTAGGAACTAGGAAGGTCACCCGGAACTGCAACATGGATGGATTTGTTCAGTGCATAAGTTATGACTAGGAGACTAAATTACCCCCTGAAAAGCCAGATGCCTCCCCCCCTGCCCCCTGCCCCCTGCCACCCACCCCCTGCCACCCAGTCTGAATTAAGAAAAATTAAATTAAATACCTGATTTGCCCGCTCACCTCCAAATGAAACCAAGAAAATCTTTGATATGGATACAAAATATATGAGATATGGTCTATACGTTAAATTGTTTTGTTTTGTTTTGTTTGTTACGTTAAGATAATGAAATCTAAGAAACTTGTAACTCTCGTGGCTGCGTTTTTGGTACCATTGAAAGCTCTCCGCGAGGAGGAATGCACAAATTTTGTTTTGTTTGGACCTACGTTTGAAAATTAAGGATTTTTGAATTATTTCAAATTAGAAAAAAATTGAATTAAATAATCTTTTAAAAAAACAAAACATAACTTTTACATCACATATCTAAACACCACAAAACAAAGCCCTTGCTTTCCTTTGTGCATAAAGTATATTGAATCTCAAAGTTTTTATAAATTAAAAAATTATTTTTACTTTTATATTGATTGTGGCAATATTATAAGACACACTAATAGGCATATGATATATGGTATAGATGTGATATATGGAATATAGATGTCCAATAAGGAATATTGATATGATATGGCATATAGGTATAGACCCGGGATATGGAATACAAAATGATATAGAACACAAATATGTCAAATAGAATATTGATACGATATACCATATAGATGCATGTATGATGCAGAGGCATCAAACATTCTCTTGTCATGTTACATTTCTAGCTCAAAATTGCAAACCACATAATTTAATAGTAGTTTTGATACCACTTAGAGGACTTTGAAGAGAATTGATTTCTATAAAAACGTCCGCAAGAGATCCATGTTAGGATAATGCCAACTTTGAGTACATGTTTCTTGTCAATTTTAGGTCACCAAAAAACATGAATTATGACTAAAATTATGATGTGATTTTTAGAAAGTAACCTAAGATTAGAAAGTAAATCATATTAATTTGTCAAACTTGTAATCTTTGTAGTCAAGAGAATTTTTGAATACTCACACTAGTAGAAAGGAGGGCTTTGGACATCAATAAGTGGTGTCATAGTCATAATGTGATGCCACGGTCATAGTAGTGGTGCTAAGGTAAGTGAATCCATTACAGGCCAAATGGGAGCGAGCCTATTAGAGGCAAAATTATTATAATGGTGTACAGTTTCAAATTTGAATTTACACCGCTAATGTGATTTTATTTGCAATGGGTTTGCTCCCATTTGGCTTGTAATGGGCTCACTTACCTTATGCGATGATATTATTCCATGGTGCTTGAAGACCACCGTTTCTACTACTAACAAATTTACTCCTTTACGTACTGAGAATTCATGGTTTTAAGTTGCAACCTTTGATTGATTGCATTGTACAAAGTATTTCCTCAATGATTTTTTTTTGGTATGTGCTTAGCTTGAGTGAAGAACATTGTGTGGATTGGTTTAAAATAAAAGATTATTAAATTAAATTAAAAAAAAACCATATAAACTCTTCAAAATTGCTCAAAAAACATGAAGCCCAATTTGGGCTTCTTAGTACATATAGAATTAAGAAGTCTGAGCTCATATTTGAGAGTATATTCCCATTCTAGACTTTTCCTAGCAAAATCGGACCTTTCGTCCCGCGAGTGCAAATTCAAAATTTCCAAATTCGATCATGGACGGCGAATTCCAAGAGTTCCAGCGTTTTTTGGGGGGAAAAATGTGTTCATGAAGGGGCCGGCAATTCTCCGTAGCCGACTTGAGGGCTGGGACCGCAGCAATACTGTAGATACCGTCTACGGTATACTGACGTGACCCAACGGAACAGAACAATATAGTCATCAGAGCTCAACTTGCGAATGGACGGAGTTTTCAATTCGCAAGTTGCTACAGGACTCCTTGACTAGTTTCCTTCCGTCCACCCCACTCGGTTTGAGCACGACATCACCATTTCGCAGCCGTGGACCGGAGAAAAAAGAGGGGGAACGCGAAGAAAAAAGTGAAAGCGACCGTAAGATAAGCATTTCCCAAGCTACCAACGATGTCAACAAACATGACATACGTTAAGCTTAAGTTATGCCAAAAAGAAACTGCCGGAGTTCAAACTATGAAAGCAGCTGCGACGAGTGTAGAAAAAGCCAAAACAACGACGGGAACGAAGGTGGAAAAGAGAGCGACGAGGAATCTACTGCCTGGCCTCCCTCGTCAATACCTGTAGTGAGTGGTCAGTAACTGATAAGTTAGTGCGTCCCGGTGGCACCCTCTCCGGATCTCCTCCGTCGTACTACTGAACGTCCGCCACCGCCAAGCTCCTGAGAAGTGACCCCGTCGTCGTCGTCGTCGTATTTCTTCCAAGCGCGTGACGTTGACGCCCAGGCTCGGGGGGAAGACGGCAGACGTCAGGTGCAGCGTGAGACTTCGGCAGTGTCGGATATTTAAACTGCGGCTCTGCTAGTTCCAGTTTGACACCGGTGAGAGAAAATCCACCATTCCTCTCAGATAACTGAACTTGGCAGTCGCTCACGAGTCGACGGGGTAAGCAGCGAAGCTACGCAGTGTGGTGAGGTTTAACACTGGCGTGGGTGAGTCTTTAAGACTGTTTCTATCAATCACCCTCTGAGTGAACCAACCTGTAGCTTTTGCTATATATCACCGGTTCTACCTGAGATGGGCTGAGCCTCGAAGCAGCAAGGTGTTGTTAGCATTGCAGTTTGTTTCTAGGGTAATAAGTTTGCTCAGTGCGTGTGTACGAAATTGATTTATCGACAGACAGTGCTGATTCGTTCTGATCGATTAAGACAAGCTGACTGTCCAGTCGATAGTTGCTCTCAATGGCCAGGGCGCCAGACAGGAAGGCGGCGATGGAGTCGAGTGAGAGGATGAGCAATTCGGGGGAAGAGGCGGGAGCTCAAGATTCGCCAAAAGATCAGTTGGCGTGGGCGCAGTATCTGCATGATGCGCAGTACTTCGATTTGAGTTCGTTTTCTCCGAAGGGGTTGATGTCTCCTCGTGTGGAGATGGGCGGGTTTCCCGACCTGGGGATGATTTGTCCCTCGCCCTTGTTTTCGGGGGATCAACTGAAGTTTCTGCAAACCTGGAGTCCCAAGGTGAACAATTCGGAGGCTTCGGCGGGCGTGAACGCTCCAGCAGTGGCAGCTGGCGATCAGTTGAAGCCGATTCAAAGTATGGACTTGGCAAGAGTCAGCCATTCCGAGTGCGTGTCGACGTCCGTTAGCGGCGACAGTGAGCCGTCTAGCAGCAACGAGGTCGGCAAGGTGGGGAGTCTGGGGACCAGTGAATCCACGGGCTCGGGGGTGGATGCGAGCAAGGGGCGCAAGCGAAAGTCCGTCGATCGAGACGAAGAGGCGAACGATGGGAGTGAAGGGGAGGATATGGAAGTCGAAAACCATGGGCACAAGTCGTGAGTAGCTTGACTCTTCTTTTGGCAGACTTTGGTTTTCGACTTTGTTACTTGATCACAAACTGAACTTTGGTAGTGTACAGGATCGAATGTGACTTTCTCGTTTGGCTTCCACGTCGATGACATATTCTCAGGCTAGACGGGTTCTCATTTTTATGCAATTGTGCTGCAATATGACTAGCAGGGTTAAGCAGCCGAAGTTGAAGGGTCCGAAGAGGTTGCGGGAGCCCC
This sequence comes from Neckera pumila, assembly GCA_963969595.1. Classification (NCBI taxonomy): domain Eukaryota; kingdom Viridiplantae; phylum Streptophyta; class Bryopsida; order Hypnales; family Neckeraceae; genus Neckera; species Neckera pumila. Next base: position 27,697,785 of record OZ018409.1, read on the forward strand.
GTTACTCCATCAAAACAAGAACTGAGGTTGACATCATGGACGACGGTTACAAATGGCGGAAGTATGGCCAGAAGCCTGTGAAGAACAGCCCGCATCCAAGGTATTGCATGTGCAGAGCTACTCTGACTTGTATATTTCTGAAGAACTAGTCGACTCTCATAGTACGAACTAACGAACGAGTTTCATTAGAAACCCGCATCTTTCTATTTGGAATGAAAACAGTCTTAATTGCAATACTCTTGCTGATCTAATTTTAAAGGTCACTTCACAATTTATCAATTATTCATTCATGAGTACTGGCTAGATATTCGTATAGGTTGTGGCAGTCAAGATCTAGAATTAAACGAGGCCTGGTTTACATTTTGGACTCAATCATAGATCTGAGATTCCATACGAAGCGCTTGGTTAAAGTGGCAATGAAACCATGCCATTCTATATGAAATGACGATCCAAGCTAATTTCTACTCGTACCGCGCTGATCAGAGGTGTTATCTAAAAATAGGAAGTAAACATTGCAGCGTCGACCAGATTACGAGTGGCTGACTGTATTTCTTATCTACACTGACAGAATCCGCGAAACCTGGCTATTTTGCGGTGTGCAAGTTAGTTTGTTCAGCTGTTCATGAAATGAGTTTTTAAACCTTACTTTTAGTTTGGTTTTCGGGTAGTGGATTTGTCATTTAATTTGTGTTCTACTGATGACGTGCAGAAACTATTACCGCTGCACAACGCCCAATTGCCCTGTGCGAAAGCGAGTGGAGAGGTCGACGGAGGATTCAGGCCTGGTGGTCACGAGCTACGAAGGCACCCACACGCACCCCAAAGTGACGCAACCGAAACGGACGCCCTCGGGCAATTACGCCCCTTACGAACCTGCCGAAAGTCTGTCCGACGCCTTGAACCAGCTCAACCACAGACAACAGCAAGCTGCAACGAACTCGACGACCGCCCCTCTTCCCCCGAGCAACCTGGGTGCCCTGCCCAACATGAGCCAACTTTTCTCCGGATGGCCTTCCTTCATGAACCGGCAAGCGGCCATGCCTCCCATGGGGCCGTCTCTCAATGACAACATGGGTCTTATGATGGCTTACCAGATCGTGAGATTGCAGTGGGAGTTGCAATCCAAAGTCCAGCAGTTCATGAGTTACAATGCCCAGCAGGGCTTCGGAGGTGCACTGCCGAAGATGAATCCTTTTATGAATCCGTCTGTGAATCCTTTTATGGACTCTATGGGTTCGGGTGTTCCAGATTTCAATTTGTTACTGCAGAATTACGGTGAGGGACCGGAAGCGGAAGAGTTTGAGCGACCGAAAATGCCAAAAGTGCCTGAAGCTTTGCCTAGTAGCCTTCTTTCACGACGTGCGGCCATGAGATCAGGTAGCCCACTGAATCCGAACGTGCAGAATGCTATGAAGATGCAGCAGCTGATGAGCTTTCAGCAAGCCGCGCTAGATCAGCAGGAGAATTTAGGTGAAATTGCAGATCAGGGCCTTGTCCCCGATCGTCGTGTTCAATAATTTGATCATTGAGTTTAATTTATAGGACTCAATAGCCCATTGAGGAATTGTACATAATTCTATTTGATCAATGACATTTGAGAAAGCATCTTTTTGGAGATACCTGATGGGTGATAGAGAGATGATAAATTCCGGTTCAGAAGAGAGCTGGTGTACAATAGTTCCAGGTTCCTCAACAAGATCCACAGGATAGTGTACGTGATATAGGAACTACCTTCAAAAATCACTTTTTAAGCCATTCAAAAATGTATAATTTTGTGTGTCAAATATTCGAGTAAAAATTGCAATTGTATTACCTTTTGTGCACTTTGACAACTTGTTGGAAATGAATTACATATACCAGTGTTTTCTTTTCTGGCGATATTTGCCGATTCTGTCAGATTTTGGCCATTGGGCCCGGCTTCCTCCCGATATCCACCTCTGCTGGGAAGGCATGCAGGGTGGCTTGTTGCCAGAAAAAACAAACACTGGCATATACATGAAAAAATATTATTCATATGAAATTGAATATTTATTAGAAAAATCAGAAGTTGATGACGAATTCTCATTTTCAAACTACAATAAAACATACATTTTCAAAGTATTTTTGGTTTTGTTCTCCAGGATAGAAGAAACTAAGCTTTACCAACATATTTTGGTTGGTTTGCTCAAAAGTCACAAAATCTTTTCTGAATGTCAAAATGAAAATTTAAGAATAATAAGACCAAAGTGCTAAAATACACTATATTGGATTTTCATTTTTTGAAACAAATGCCCATAAGAAACCAAATAAAAACTAATTTGATTTAGAAAATGAAATTAAAATGAATTTTGCCTCAAATAAGTTTTTACACTAAAGAATAGATAGGCTTTTTTTTTATTGTCATTGCTGAATTTATTACTTAAACGGATGTTTGGTTTCATCCACTCTAATACGATAGAGTAATCCTTACTACCTAAATGCACAATCAACCATTAGTCACTACCCAATTGGTAGCATTTCTTTTAAGAGAAAAGTGAGTTTTTCAATTTTTTTTTATATTGCATGCTAGACTAGATTGTCTTTGGATTTTTTGTTCCATATTTAGATAGCTATATAGCTATACTAGTAGTCAAAAGTATTTTTTTCTAAGGAAAATAGTACAAAGTGATCAATTTCAATCTCATCCAATAAGTGTTAAGAAAATTGTTGTTTGGAGGATGGATTGATATTTTCATTCTTTAGTTTTATTCTTTTATAGACAAAATAAATGGAAATGGAAACTTTAGCCAATCATAACAAAATTTAGATGCAATAATGGAAATTATATTTTTGGAGAATTTCCAAAAGAATTTCTTCAAATTTGATTTGAAAGAAATCTATATTAATTTTCAAAATCAGACTTTATAGATAATTTCAAAGCTTGATGCTTATATCTTTTCTCTTAATTTAAACATCAAACATGTTGATGAAGCCATATTTTATAACACATTGTAATTTGGTCCCTTTCTCCTAGGTCATTTAGAGAGGTTAAAAGTCACAACCAATCTTTTGAACTAGTTTACATTATATTTTCCAGAACTACAAAATTAATGGCACTCAAGTCAAAAAAGACACCACCGAGTGCCTCAAGGTAATACCCATATCAATTTGCACACCCAAAGGTTCACAACTCCAATTTTTTCATCTAAATATAATTTAAAAAATCTCGGTCTATTTTGTAATACGTTAGTTTCGGATTTTCTCGTAAAACTAGGTTCTAGCGCCACTGTCACTGCAGTTTCAACTGTGCAGAAATCATTAGGAAAAACTTCAGCCCTCCAAAAGGCCGCTAAGGAACTAATTTACGAGACCCCTTGGTGCAATTTTAGAATGAATAAAAAATTATTTTTTTTGAAAAAAAATATTTAAAAAATATTTAAAAAAAATAAAAAAATCTGACGTGGCACTAATAGTGCCACATCAACACCCAATATTTAAATATTAAAAAAAAAATTTACTTTGTTTTTTTTCCATAATTGCACCAAGCGGGTGCCAAACTTGCGACCTTATAGAGGGCTGAAATTTTTCCTAATGAGGGGGAAAAAGAAAGTTTTAGCCTTGAAAAACAAAACTTCAGGGTACTTCAAAGGATTGTGGAGTAGCCCTCCAGAGGCTTGAAATTTTCTCTAATGAATATTGTTAGCCTTTCTTAGAATTTTCATTATTTTCCTTTTGTTCCTTCTAAATATAAAAAGCGTCTTTCAACTAAAACAACCATGAATTTTTTAGTAAAAAAATCATAAAACAATACACATTGAACAAATGGCTTGCTCCACCTATCTCTCATTCTTTTTTAGTGGAAAGACTTCCTAAAGGTGGTCCAAAATCATGTGAGTGGCTTATTGTCCTCATTCCTAAGTCCAAGCTATCATTTCTAAGTCGAAGCTGAAGATTGAATTTCCAACCTTTTGGTTCTCTAGAAGAAGAATATTTGCCTTATCAAGAATTTCTGGAAAAGAAGATTCTTCTCATACAAAAAACTCTTAATTGCACATTGCTTTGTATGTTTTTATAGGAAACCTTAGGTCTCCAAGTCTACAACATTATTAACCAGCATTGGGAAGGGGGAATGTTTTTTTTTTTGCTTACACAGAAAGTGAGAGCCTCTAACATGGCAACTTCCCAACCAAACAATAAGTCTCTTTGTCAACATCTCACTTGGCCAATGAAATTAGCATTGCAACTTTACATTCACCAATGAAATTAGCATTGTAACTTTCCAACGAGCTAACGATTCTCTATAGATTATAACTAACATTACAAAAAAAATGAACCCAGCAGGCCTGCAAATTTTTTTATTTTTTTATTTTTTGAATTAATTAAAATAAAAAAAAATCCCTAGCAAATGGACATTCCGTCGCAGCCCGCAGCCTCACAGGCAACAGACTGCATACTTTTTTATTTTTTTATTTTTATTTTTTATATATTTAATTTTAAAATGGAAAAATAAAAAAATTGCAATTTCAAAATCTGATGTGGCAGTATTAGTGCCACATCAGATTCTGATTATATAATTACATTAAATTATTTTTCAATGGATTTTTTATTTTTTACTTTTTATTTATTTTTTAAAACTTTTTTACTTTTTTTAATACTTTTTTATTGCTAAAAGAATCCAGTTTGTTCCCAGCTTGGTTGCTTGGGGAACAAATTGGCTTAACAGCCTTTTGCTAGGTTCATTTTTTTTGTAATGGTTCATTCATAGGTATACAGGGAGGCATTGTCCCTCCTCCAAAGGGGACTTGTTTATGTTGATTAACAATGTTATGACCAGATGTGACTTCAAAGTTTCCAATTTTGACCACAAACAAGTAAATAGTAAGTTCCTTGCATTTCCTTGAGCCAAGGGGAGGGGGGAGGGGGGAGGGGGGGGGGGGGGCTTTTTGCTCCATAGGAAGTGGGAGCCTCCAACATGGCAACTTCCCAACCAAACAATAAGTCTCTTGCCAACTTCACACTCAGCTAATGAAATTAGCATTGCAACTTCACACTCAACCAATGAAATTAGCATTGCAACTTCCCAACGAGCTAATGATTCTCTACAGATTATAACTAAGTACATTCATAGGCATACAGGGAGGCATTGTCCCTCCTCCAAGCTGGACTCCTTTCGGTTGATTAGGCGCAATGTGACTTTGAAGTTTCCGAATTTTAACCAGGAAGAGGAAAATAATCAGTTCCTTGCATTTTCCCTGAAGATGCCCAAATTGGAGTTGTGCACTGCAACAGCCGTTCAGTAGCTCAACTTGGACGGGGTCCACAACCGCGTTCTGCATGACGAGCATCGTCCTCCTCGTCAGTCCTCAGTCCTCAGTCCTGAGCCCCACCAAGTATGAAGTATCTTCGGAAGACGGAGTGCACACTCATTGATGCCCTGTTTTTCTGCCTGCGAGAATCGAACCTTTCGGCTTGGAATCGGGAACTCCGGCTTGTTCGGAGACCCCGGAAATGCTGAATTCCATGATTGATTGATTGTACTATCAAATCAGCTTTAGACTGGATGCTTGCCACGACATTTGTCGGGAATTACGTTACAAGTTACAAGTTTACAACACAGTGTGTATACTGTACTGTACTGTACTGTACTGTACTGTACTGTACTGGTCATGGAGGGCTTTCTGGCCACGGGTCCGGTGGTGGCAAGGCCCGGATGGATACTGTGCAGACGGACTAAGTTAGAGCATCCCCACCCGTCTTGCATATTGGATGACTTGTTAGAGCATCCCCACCCGGCTTGCAAAATGCAAGCCAGGTTGCAAGCCTGGCAATCCATTTTGCAAGCCGGGGAAGAAGGGTCGCCCCACCTGTGGCCTCTTAAGAGGCCATTGCCATCCAATGAGCTACGTCCACATTCACGGATCATGTCCTTGCTTTTTGAGAAAGTGGAAAAGTGTTTGTCTCATGCGGTTTGCAAGCCGGTTTGCAAGCCACCCTTTGGCTTGCAAAAGAGCCCGGTTTTGCAAGCCACCGGCGTCTTTTGGCTTGGCCTCTTAACAAGTTCATCCATTATGCAAGACGGGTGGGGCAATTTTGCAAGCCTCTCTTAACAAGTCATCCAATATGCAAGACGGGTGGGGATGCTCTAAGTTATAGAGTTCCAGTCTGGAATTGACGGAACCTTGAAATCATACTTCCCATGAAAATTCCAGAATTTCCTAGAAACCACCAGATATCCTCCACAGTTATTACTCCGTATTAGTTGCCATCAATTTCTCAGAACTGATCGTTACAATTCCAAGTGCAATTGCATAAATATGGAGTTGGTAGAGAGTTGCAATCAGTCCTTGACGAAGCTGATATACTTAACTCTCAATGGACCCCGGAAGTTGGCCAGCCAACAAAAAATTTCAGTGCCTTTGTAACACTGAAGAACTTGAAATTTCTATCACTGGAACGGCATTCAAAAGTCCTCTGAATAGGTACACAAAAACTCAAATGTAGACATTGGACACATAAAATAAACCACTTCATGAGCTAGCTAAAAGTCCAAAAAATATAGGGGTCGTGGCAAGTCATGATTACCAAAACATATTTCACTCCGAATTGGGTGCATTGATTTGTAAGATACAATAGAATTTCTCTAAAGTAATAGCCCTAGGACTTGGCTCAAGTCCTCATGCTCAAGAAGTCTCAAAGAACTTCTTTGATGTGTATGTTTGGAATTGGGTCTATTGTGGTACTGGACAATCAATACTCTATTATTTTATAGAGGTTGTTGCTTTAGAGAAGTTCACTTTAGAGAAGTTTTATTGTACACATTTATGATATTGAGTACATAAATGATGGCTTCTTGGGTCTAAATGAGGTAATAGGAGCCAACTTTTGCCATAACCACTACTGACTACTTTTTAAAATTATTATTGATTGTGTAGCTCAAATTTTTTGGATTTGCCAAAAAAATCATGCCTTATTAATCATAAATGTTATAGTGTCACATTTGAATCATGTATAGTCTATGATATCATTATTTCATCTAAATTAAGTACAAAAAATCTTCAAATTAAGCATGTAACCAGTTCTCAATGAAATATAGAAGGATGAAAATCATACTCAATTAGATGTAAAATAGCCACTTTAATGATGTTTATGGACAATAAATAGATAAAGGAAGCCATTCATTATGTATAGGCATTCCAAGAGCTAAATGGACAAAAATAAAAATAAAAATTTCAACCAAAGCAGTCCAATAAGCACTAAAGGGCATGGCGCAAGTGGCTCCTATTACCTCATTTAGACCCTCTTTCATTCTCTATGTAAAAAAATTAGGTCAACAAATCAAAATGCCGTTGGTCCCTATATTTATTAATTTGTTTATTATTGATTCATTTGTTTATTTTTTATTTATTTATTTGTTTGTTTATTATTTGTTTGTTTATTATTTGTTTATTTTTGGTAGCATAATATTGTGTATTAGAAATTCATAATGGAATCAAGGGCTTGTATGTGCAAGGAAGAAAAAACACTACAGTCCTAATTTAGAAGATTGTGGGTGATATCAACTTTTTTCTAATTGAATAAGTATATATAAGGTTCTCACTAAGCTAACTCATCTTTTCGTAGTGTTTAATAGTACGTGATGTTGAGGTAAACAAGACTTCATTAAAAATCGACATGCAACTTAGAAATACTAACGTGGTGGGGAAGCAATAGACAAATTATTGTGAATTTTTGAGGAAAATTCATGTTCAATGCAAAATATGCTTTTAGACATTTTGAAATTCACATGACAAATGTATATTATAGTACAAAACATCATAGTGCATACCAAATATCCTTGTCTACTATATTTGAAAACATCATTTTTGGCTCTCAAATTCAAATGCAATAGAATATTTATTTTAAAGATTTTTTAGAATCCCTTAAGCTAAATAGAAACTAGAATTGAGAAGAATCAATTTATTATTTTTTCTAAAAGAAGAAGAAGAAGAATTGAATACCAAATTTGACTTTCAAAAATAGAAAGTCAAAAGTGCCAAAATTCTATATATGAATATTTATTTATTTGGAACAAAGTCCTATATTTAGTTAAAAAGTAGATGGATTTAATTTCATTGAATTATGTGGATGTATCATTAATATATATAGAAATAGAAAGAATTTCTATTCTAGTATGACCAAAAGTTGATTGATCACTTTTCATAAGCCATCTTTGGGCTCTTTCCATATTATAAAGTTAGGAGAGAGCGAGATTAACACCAACCATGTATTATGATTGGAATTCAATAAGTTTGTTCATTTATCCCTAAAGGACCATTTGTTTCCTCGGGGGACAAATCAGGTTTGGGCAGGTTCCTACAGTCGCAATTTTTACTAAATTTTTTTGGGATTTTTTGAGGTTGTATATTTTTGTGAGAACTTTGTGAATATAGAATTTTTATTTTAATTGATGCCCGGGAGCAAAAATTATGGCACAATAAGTAAAATTGAAATTTGGTGGGCAGCCCAAAAACAAATCACAAAAAGTCAAAATAATTTTTTTTTCAATTTTTTTTTCTCAAAGATTATATTTTTGTCTACATGTGAAGCTTTGTTTCATTCAATTTGGACTAATAATGAGAAAGTTATGGACAATCTTAGTTTTTTGGGCAATCTAAACATCTTCTTGAAAAAATAACTTGTAGAATTTGTTTTCAATGCAATGTTTAGAAATTTTCAGAAAAAATTGTTGGACAAGGTTAGATTTTCTTGTGAGATCAATCTCACCGTTGGGATTATTGTGATTCAATTCCATCTAAAAGCTATTAACAATTTTGTTTTTTCTTCAATCTTGAATCCACCTCTACTTAATAATTTTTTAATGAGTGAAAATTAAGTGCTTTTTATCCTAATTTTTTTGGGAGATTCTTGACTCAACTTCTTAACATAAATAAGTAGAAAATCAAAGTCCATAGTGCAAAAAATTTGAACTAAAGATTCAAAGCCAAAAAATCTAGTCAAGCAAGGTGCAAAAAAACTTGTTTTCTTCACTTTAAATGCATATATCTTGCAATCTACATGGTCAAAGTTTTTGAAATTTCTTTCATATATTCATATACTAGTCAAGTATAAGATCTTACGGTTGGATATGCAAGAAAAAATAAAATTTAAAGCTCTTTTCTCTTTGCAATAGAAATGACAATTTAGAGTGTTTTTTGATAGGAAAACCACCGTGGTCCTTTAGTGGTTAAAGTCAAATTAGTTAGTGACTCCAAAAAGACAATATGAATGACACTTAAATTATATACCTAGGATGCTTTGAGACAATTAATAGGGACCATGAAGTGGTATGTTTGGAAGTGGAAGGATGTGCAAAGCATGTATTGAGAAAGTGGAGGAGTGGGAAGTGAATTTGAAGGGATTGTTTTTATTGTAATATGTTAGAAATAGTAATGTTTGATTGTTTTTTAATTTTTGTTTAACAATAGAAATGCAGGTAGCATATTTGATTGCAATGTTAGTGAATGTCATTGTGATTTGGAACCCAAAACTTAGCATGATGGGTTCATCTCTTGGAAGTTTGTTAATTAATCTTCACTAAAGGCAGGAGATGAATGATAAACAAGTGGATGAATGACACAGAGTACTGGATTTCGGTTGGGTCCGTCGTCTTCTTCATGAAATTCCATTCAGAAAGAAGCGACAATGAGAGCTGCCACCTCGCATCCCTGACCTCGGTGAACCTTCACACCTCCGATCGATCGCGTGCACGAGTGCTAATTCATCATGTCGCAAAACTTGAGCATTCTCGGAGATCGGCAAACAGGCCAAGATGTCCGCTCGCAGAATGGTTTGGACCTTCTCTGGACTTGCATCCTGGGTTTAGGGTTTAGGGAGTTTTTTCGTTTTTGCGGGGCGAAATTGCTGCGGTGAAGATTAAGTTTTAGAGTTTTAGAGCTTTAACGTGCAGCTGTGGTGGTGTGAAGGCGGCGGTGCGATCCGTTGTGAGAGGGGTGAGATTAGGGTTAGGTTTGAAAATATTTACTGATGAAAATGGTGGTTTGGGTTGTGGATGAATTGCAGTTATGGCGTGCCAGGCCATCGCCAATATTGTTAAAACTTCGTTGGGGCCAGTTGGGCTTGATAAGGTGAGTTCGGATTTTTATGACATTGTTTCGGGCATGCGGCGTACATGGAAATAGGGACCAATGTGTCCCTAATATGAACAGCAGCGGGGCTACTTATTTTGTTTGTCGTAGTCTGACATTTTGACAATGTAATGTTAGAGAACTCGTCCCCTATCAAGCAGTTAGTAGTTCCTGAATTTTGTCAATGGTTCGAGAGCAGATGCTTGTGGATGACATTGGCGATGTGACTATCACTAATGATGGAGCCACAATTTTAAAAATGCTCGAGGTGGAGCACCCTGCGGCCAAGGTATGTCAGTGCTCTCTTGCTGGAAATTGGTCATATTTAATGTGTCTGGTCTTTCAAGTAGATTGTGGCTCAACAATTGAAGTGTTTTTCGTACCCAATTCTTAGTCGACGGAACTGAGGTAACATGGCTATACAAGATACAAATAGGGTCGCAGTGGAATATATTATATTTGATATTGAGTGCAAGTACACATCAACCAACTGGTGAGTTTCCATCAGGTACTTGTGGAACTGGCCGAGCTGCAAGATCGGGAAGTTGGCGATGGTACTACCTCTGTTGTTATCATTGCTGCGGAGCTTCTCAAGGTATATGACGTATCTGATTTTCCTGATAAGCTCATTTTGAAGTTCATTAAGCTATTTGTTGTAGTTTCTTCCAAGCTTGTGTTTCTATGTGGTGTTTTGGTTCATACGTATGGGGGTCTTTAATCACGATAGATATTTTGATGTCTTTCTCTCCACGATATATTGCATCAAAGATTTGTTTATCCATCAGGGGACTTATGACTTCAATTTTTGGTTACCAGAGAGCAAATGATCTGGTTAGGATCAAGATACATCCAACATCTATTATCAGTGGTTATCGAGTAAGTATTTTCACTCTGTTCATTTTTATCCTATTCCTGTGCAATTCGACCTTCTTGTTAATTAAGGTTCAACCAATTTTAAGCTACTGTATTAAAATGGTTAGACACGGTTGTTAGCAAGATGTTAAGACGAATTTTCCAAAATTTATCAAATATTCACCACTTCAAAGTTACTTGTGTTGCCAGCTTGCCATGCGTGAGGCGTGCAAATATATTGATGAGAAGCTTGCCACCAAGGTATAGTATTTGCGTCTATTTGAGGTCGAGATTTGAATTGATACAGGTAGTTGTATAGTTCTCTTTCAAAGCAATACGTCGACAGAAGGCAACTATCTAGAGGTTTTTAGCAGTGTTTTGACTTCTCGACTTCAATGCTTATTTTTTGTCCTGACAATCTTTCCAAAGCTCAGGTTGAAAAGTTGGGGAAGGATACTTTGATCAACGTTGCAAAGACAAGCATGTCCTCTAAGATCATTGGGCCTGAATCTGACTTTTTTGCAAAGATGGTATGTACCAACCTGTGCTCCTTCGACATGTGTAATGAACAATTGTTTTAAACAAAACTTGAATGGTTGTGAACGCTTATGTTATGAATTTTGTTGATTGGGATTGAGAATTAGCAAGTGCTATCTATGTCCTACCGAATCTGCATACATTCTCTGCACTCTCGTACGTGTTTCGTATGTGATCAGAAAGTTTGATGTATTTCCATGTTTGCTATACATTCATGTTGTTTTCACAATATTTCTTGTTGTTGTGAATTGTCAGGTGGTTGATGCCGTGCAAGCTGTCAAGGCTACTTCTGAAAGGGGCGACGTTAGATATCCCATTAAGGTCTCCCAACTAATCTTGATAGAATTGGTGTATCCTATGCATTGCTCGATGCCAATATAATACTGGAGCCTACGACTTGCTTGCTTAATTCGTGGTAATAGAGATGATGTGTGTCGGAGTATCATTGTGGAAATATTAACTCGCATTCCTGTGCTGGTAAATTTGACAGTCTATCAACATTCTGAAGGCTCACGGACAGAGTGCTAAAGAAAGCTATCTTCTCAATGGTTACGCTTTACCATTAGGGAGGGCCGCCCAGGGTATGCCCAAGCGATTGGCGCCAGCTCGCATAGCATGCTTAGATGTCAACTTGCAAAAGACAAAAATGCAAATGGGCGTACAGGTCCTTGTTACGGATCCTAGGGAACTGGAAAAAATTCGTCAACGGTGAGTTCGCCTCTTCCTTAGCATCTCTATTGTATGGTTTGGATTTACACAGTCGGCGTCCACTTTTCACATCTTTTTACTAGTAGTTTTTAATCGTCCGAGGCTGTGCCAAGTCTGACGAAGTACCGCTATGTGTTTCCCAGTTGAACATATCGCTCGATTGGTTCTAGGTGGAATTTGGCTTCAAAAGTTCTAGTGTTTTGATCTTAATATTCTCAAACGTTATTTTTTTCTGCAGGGAAGCGGACATCACCAAAGAGCGAATTGAGAAAATGCTGAAGGCAGGTGCTAATGTGATCCTTACTACGAAGGGCATTGACGATATGGCTCTAAAGGTGTGTACTTTGATCACACATGTGTGTAATGGCAAGGTTGTGGTACGTGTCTGCTACCTGAAGCTGGACCAGAGAATTTGAAGTTTAGGATGGTATCTTTGCTAATTACTGTTATTCTGATTATGTCTGGGAGGATGCAGTATTTTGTGGAGGCCAAAGCTATTGCATTGCGGCGTGTCAGTAAGGAAGACATGCGTCACATTGCTAAGGCCACTGGGGCCACTCAGGTAAATACTAGTTTAGTCTGTACTATGTTCTCACATGTAATTGTTTCTCTGCGATGTATTTGTTAATGTTAATCAATCATTTTAACAAAATAAGAAGCTAGGAGGGAAATTCCATAATTTTCGTGTACCTGCCCTGAGGATCCAAGGCGCTCTCAAAGTAGTCTGACTTTTGCGTATTTCATTTTGATGCAGGTCCTTACCTTTGCGGATATGGAAGGGGGTGAGACATTTGATGCTTCTCTGCTAGGGAATGCAGATGAAGTTGTAGAAGAACGAGTGTCTGATGATGATGTCATTCTTATTAAGGGTGCTAAGAGTTCAAGGGCGGTGAGTGAATAGTTTTACTGTCGCTACCTATTCCTTGCTGTAATGACATTATTTGAACCTTAATTGTGCTGTATTGTTGCGTCTATTGTTTCGTTCCTGAGTTTTTGTGAATTATTTTTGGAAGTCCTTCCAGAGTTTTCTGTGAAACTATAGTGGTAGTACGAGAAGTAGAGTTCATGATACTACTGTCTTCTGTTTGGCAGGTTTCAATTGTGTTGAGAGGAGCCAATGATTTTATGCTGGACGAGATGGAACGCTCTATTCATGATTCATTGAGTATTGTGAAGCGTACCTTGGAATCAAATACTGTGAGTGGATACCCAGCCGCCTAATTATTTGGCATTACTTCTATAGGCCCTAGCTGCAGCGCATTGTCACTGTAACACAACATTTCTGAACACTTGCCCCCACTATCTCGGGAACTTTTCTGAGGTCTTATGTATTAAGGCGATCATCTGAGATGTGAGAGTTCGTTACTTATTTTCTGTGGCAGGTGGTAGCAGGAGGAGGTGCAGTTGAGGCAGCCCTGTCAGTTTACCTAGAAAATTTGGCAACTACCTTAGGGTCACGTGAGCAACTTGCTATAGCTGAATTTGCTGAGGCTCTGCTTGTTATTCCCAAGGTAAGCCCACTGCTTTTCCTGCCCTTGCAATTGTGATGGCATTTTTTGTTGGAAGGAGATTTTCAATCCCTAGTCTCTCTCTTTGCTACAGTAATGGCAGTACTTTCGAGAGTGCTGTTAACTTCGTGTTTAAGGTTTCTGTTATAGTTTCTTATGATAGAGAAACCGATTCATATTCATGGAGTGCTTTAAGCTATCAACGACTTCACTTCAAAAGCTCACTTCCTGTGATTTTTTTGCTCAAGCCTAAGTCGATACTCTCTTAAGTGTATTCTTGACCGCGGGTGGGAACAAATAGGTTTTGGCTGTAAATGCAGCAAAGGACTCAACAGAATTGGTTGCTAAACTTCGTGCATACCACCATAATGCCCAAACAAAGGCCGACAAGCAGCATCTTGCTGGGTATGTACTTGCTGCCTGAGGTTGCAGATGCTTATGCCTTTTTAAGTCCATTTTGATTGTATCCTGGGAATTTGCTCGTCATTGAGAGTTGCTTTTGATGTGTACAATTTTGTCGATTGTACAGAACTGGGTTGGACTTGATCAAGGGAGTTGTTCGAAACAATATTGAAGCTGGGGTCGTTGAACCAGCTATGAGCAAAGTTAAAATCATTCAGGTTCGTAGTAGGTTTTTGTTTTCGTGCCTGGAGTTCTGTTTGTTTTTCGGAAGTCCTTGATTGCTCTTCTGGTTTTGGTATTATATGAATATTCCATTTTACGTTGAAACTTTGCTATTTGTTGAGTCCTATTTCTTTGTGCTGATTCTTTTGGTTTTGCAGTTTGCGACGGAAGCTGCAATCACAATTCTGCGAATTGATGACATGATCAAATTATACAAGGAGGACGATGGTGAACAATAGATTTTGTTGAGTAGAACCTGGATTAGTTCTGGGATCTGAGAGTAGTAACTTTTATTACAACCCCAAGCGCTTGGAATTATCTACTGGAGCTACTGCATTGATATGACTTTATTTGTAGAGACAAAGTGTTTGATTCATAGGGGATATCCAACCCTTCTGCAGCGTTAAAAATGAGTACTTCAGTAATGGATTACAGTGTGCGGTGCCAATGAGGGCCTGAGGGCACACCCTACGATTTTGAACTCTTCTGCCCTGTTCATTTTGAAAGGTATCAGGCATTTTTTTAGTGCGAACTTTTATGTTTTATGTCATTGTGAGAAAAAAGCGAACTGTCAGGTTACAGCATTCCTTTGTAGTAAATATTTTTCTGCATGATGATTTGGACCACTGTATCCGTTTCATCCTTATGCTTGCTATCATTTGGGTTCGTTTATGTCATTTCATTTTTATTTTCCGGGTGTCAAATTCTTATGCATCTGTGGAGCTTATTTGTGAAGTCCGTATGCTTCCGAACCTTCACTTGTGCTTAATCAATTCGCTCATACTCATATCTGTGTCATGGTCCTGATTTTGTGTTGCCCTCTATGATTTCTGCCCATTGTGAGGAGCCTCTTGAGGGGTTGGGTTCAAACATATAGGTGCTTCTAGGTTGAAATTTGTTTTAATCAAGTGAAGTCATCCATCAGACCTTTTAGGTCTGCAGTGTCCTTATAGTTTTACTTGAACGTTGGGTTGGTGACGTGGAAATCATCCCTTTTGGCAGTGTTTGACATTACTGACATTAAAAAAAAATTTAAAATGCTCATTGGAGGTCAAACTATTGTTCATAATCTCACCTTTCCACTCAAAATTCTAAGGATGAATAGTTGCACTTTTGTCCTATACCCAAGGATTCTCTTTCATTCATTGACCAAAAAATGGTCATGGCGTCGTTTATGAGTTGATAAAGGGAGACTCGTTTCAAGTGTGAAGAAAAATTCTCAACTATTGGGTCCTAGATGGATTGAAAAATCACAATACTTTGTTCAAAGGACCCCAACCTTTCCAAAAAATTGGGCCAGTTGGTAGCAACTATGGTAACGTATCCCCAAACCAACAAACTAAGAAAATTCTATGTAGAATTCAAATAGAATTCTACTTCTACTGGTGGACAAATTCTTTAAAAGCCACCTCCTTTGTGATAAGGGAAGCTTTGTACCTTTGTACTTTTTCCATAGCTGATTTCTGAAGTTCTATTGCTCTATGTGTGCTATAAACCTACAAGTGATATGATACAAAGCCTTTGCATTGGAACTTCTCTATTTTGACAACCCAAATTTATTTGGCGTCCCATAATGTAGAAAGCAAGATTTCTAGGTAAACTCCTAGGAATTTCTAAGCTGACTTTCACTTGCTGATGTAATATCTAATGCTAAAATCATACTACAAGAGAAATTTTTATCCCTTAAAAGATAGCCATTTAAGAATAAATGAACATGAAGTCAAACTCAGTATCCTTTGTTTTATATAGTTTCTTTTTCTACCATATGTGTGAAAATATATGGCATTATCAATGAGATATAAGTTTCATGTTTGAAATGTAGCAAAAGTCAACATGACTTTGACCATAAAAATTCATAAATTTTTCTTCAATTATAATAAATTTTTCATCTTAAGTGCTTCAAATGCATGTTTTCGTACACATGAACCAAAACCTTCTAATTTTAGACCAAAATGTCCTTAAACTACCTCCAAAGGATAGCCAAAATGCCAAATCTTAGTCAATTTTTTACCTTTCACTATGCCCAAATGTCGTATTCGACAAACAAATAAAGAAAAGTTTAAATTCATCTTGTCAAGAAATACAAAAAAATATAAATTGAACTACAACATATATTCTAAAGACCGACTCTGAATCAATGGCAAAATTAAACTATGGCAAGATTGAATTAGTAACTCAATTCCAGACACTGTAATGTCTACAAAGAACTGAGATCAAAGAGGAGAAAATGAGAACAATAATAAAAAATTAAAATTTAGACTAAACATTTCCATAAAACATATTAGAAGTCCTTAAAATGTCAAGGTCCACATCTCAAGGTTGACCCTTCATGACATGAATAGTGTCTAACATGAAATCCACAAAAAGTAAATTCCATTTCTCTTAACCCCTAAAGCCTTGAATATGCTTTTTTGAGAACATAGCGTTTTTAGGCAGCTCACTATGAGCAGAGTTTTTAATTTTTTTCTTTGAAATTTTCACACAACATTTTCCCGAGGAGTAGCTTTAAGGCCCAACAATTTTCATAACTTTTGACTACATGATTAAAAAGTTATTGCATGATATGTCATTTTCATTACTTGGTGGGCAGCCCGGGCAACAAAAAAAACTTCTTTAAAAATCATCTTTTAAGAAAATAAAAATTTGAAATTGGTTCTTTAGATTTATATATACATGGAAAGCTTTGAATCATTCCATTTGGATTAACAAGTCAAAAGTTATGAGGATTCTTAGTTTGAGGGTAGTTATGGAATCTCAACTCTAAAATAATCTTTGAAGTCCTTTATCTAACTCAATTTTCAATATTTTTGAATAATACAAAAAACATTCGGTGTATATTGTTTATTACAACATAACAACTGCTAGGATTGCCATTTTTCAATTCCATAATTAAATTCTGGACAATTTAGTATTTTGAGTCATTCTCTACCTCTTCCTACTTACTATATTTTTCCTATATAGTGTTCAATTCCAAATGATCTGAAAATTTTCAAGGATGTAGCCAACTTGCCTTGAAGAATGAATCCAAAGAGTAACCACCATTTTGGACATTTTTTCATACAAATGTGACCTTGTGAAGGGCAGCTGCCCGGATTTTTGCAGTGATTAAAAAAGGACTTTTGTCAATTCAAATGCTATTATCTTGCAATCTACATGGTGGAAAATTCTGAAATTTTTTCCACATCTTTTCAAACCAGTGCACTACAAGATCCTATGGTTATATGTGCTCAAAAATGTTTTTTTTCTAAAATTTGGTACTTGTATTAAAAATGGCAGTTTTGGAGCGGTTTTGGTGAAAACATAGTCAAAAACCTTTAGGGGTTAAAACCACTATTCTGGACTCCATTTTTAATGAAGTAGTCTATTTTTTTACAAATTCCACATTGTCTTGTTTGACATAACAAAATATACAAGTGATTTCTCATTGGTTGATTTAAATTCATTCTAAGTTGAATTGTGATTTATAAGTTTCAACTATTTGATAAAAGAGGAATCCTACAAGAGGTAGACACATTTTTAAGAATTGAAAAATTGCATTTTGTCCCTCAAATGGATCATAATAGGAATCTACCATTTGCAAAAATATTTATATAAGTGTCCCAAAACTTTGAATCAAAGAGTGTCATTCTGCATTACACTTTGCCTACCCATAAAAATTCATACATTTCTTAGAATAGCCTACTTTCTACAAGCCTCAAACAAATGGCTATAGAGTATAGTACCATCGTATTTGAAGCATCCTTGTAGATATTATACAAATTGCCAACACTTGCCAAAGTCTTACAAAACTCTAAGAGTTGCAACTTGTTGCAATCAAGTATATGAAATAGAAAGTAAATAATTGCATTAATTGTTGAAAGGCCTATGGGGTTCCTCTATACAATATGTATTTAACCTTATAACTCTTCAATTGGAGTTTAATATATGAATTGTAACACATTGTTATTTAACTTCTATCATGATCATTAATTTACTTTGTACTGAAAAATATTTGGTTAATGTTTTCTTAATCAAATACCACTGAATTCATAATATACTATACGACCACAAAGGGCTTTTAGGTCCTTCAAGGGTTAAGCAGTATAGGGGAGGCAACCCATTCTTAATCAACACCCTATTGTGGCTATATATGATGTTCTCTTTCCATGAAGGAGGAGATGAACAATGATTAATTATGGCATGGTTCTTGAGGTAGTTGTGGCACATTAGGATGGCCTCCAAGACTTTCAATATTGCAACAACCCATTGGTGGATTTTGCAACCAGCCCTTGGTTGGAAATAGGAAAGTCTCTGTGCCCAGAATGCGTCGAACAGAGTCTTCAACTAAAAAACTCATATTAAATACGTTTTGAGAAATAAAAATTTGAAAAATTATGGGAACCTTCCAAACTCTATTTTTGCACCCAGAAAAATTTCCCCACTGAGAAATCCGCCCTGTATATATGCGTAATTCCTTGAGTGATTGGAAATGGGTTGCCTCCCCTATACATAAGGTGGGTACACCCAAATGCGCCAGTGACCTTAAACCGCCATCTATACTCTCTGTACATCTCCAAAATCAGTTCTGTACCTATATGGAAGAAACGCTTTTAGAACCAAACTTTGTTCCTTAATAACTTTTGCATACAGTATCCAAATGCTACGTTCTTTGGTGCATTGGAACCTCCTTTCACTTGCCAATAAGACTGTATGAAAATCTGACCAGCCTAGTAACAGTAACTAGGCACAGTACCAATTTGTGGCGGTTTTGGGTGTACCCACCTTAGTTGTTAGATAAACCCGGGACCTCGTGCGGCAGCTTTCTGTCACTCTGGTATTCTGCAATCCACTTGGCTATGTGTGCGACCTCAATCTCGCGTTGCTCAACTAACCAATCTGGATCGATTTCGGTGGCAGCCCTCAGATCCAGGTGATGAGCACCTGCGCAAAGAATAAGTATCCAAAAATTTATTAAGTTATCCTTGAACTCATTCAAAGTGGGGGTGCGACTGTTTGAAAGAAAAAGCAGGAATAAATCTAATGAATATTGCCATGCATAGGTGTTCGCAAAGCTTCTTTTGGATGGTTCAATACCGAATCTGAATTGAAATAGTGCTTTACTCGAAGGATAACTCAATTTTACAAAAAGTTTCGGCATGATGAAAGTCTGAGAAGTGGAGAAACATTTTCTGAAAAAGCATTTGTAAGAGTTTGTGGATACCTTCAGGAGCCACCAATGCAACAATGCTGCTTGAGATGTTTTCAAGAACTCTGCAACCAGACATCGATTTAACGCAAGATCAGTTCACAGCCGTTGCTGATGAATTGCAGTCCCAGAGGCGACTTTCCAATCACCCAAAGCAGTTAAGATGGAGCACCTAATTGTGTCGGTGTCCTTGGTTCGCAACACTCACTTAAGATTTCAAAGTCAAAAACCCAATGCTACTCCTCGCTTATGTCGCACGTAGGCGCGCTGTCAAAATTGAATGCTTCTACCTTAATAAACGAGGTTTAAAAAAAAGAAAACAGGAAATTTCAGCTCACCCTCCCCCGCTCCAGGGATCCAACAGTCCGTTTGAGAGCACCATGTTGCTTCCGAAGTTCTTCAACACATCCTTAATACTCTGCACAAACGGGTTTATCTTACATCGTGTAAGCTAGTGAATCTGGAGGATAAGCATTCAGTTCTTATGACACAAGATGGGAGAGCTTCTAGCAATCACTTCGTTGTTACATTGTATCCTGCTTAAACATATTCACAATGTGGCAGAAAGCATTGCATCAAGATGACTTCCGTTCATCTCACAAAGATTTATAAAAAGGTAGAACATGAGTGTCATAACGAAAAGCACGTGGTGGAATAATAGTATGACATAGCTCTTACAATGCGTGCTTTCATATTACCTTGCCACCATAATTTGTTGTAATCCAACTTGGTCTCGATCTCACACCGTAAGTCTCCAAACAGGAATCAACAAAACCATCCAAATCCCAATCCCAAGGCGGGAACATGCTGTTATTGGGGTTGCTGCTCATTGGCATAACCATTTCTGTACATGCCTGCCAAGAAGCCGACTCTTTCTCACTCAACTAGTTTGTAAAGTTACCCACTAATGGAGGTACAACAATATAAGTATCTATCAGTAATTAATACAGATGCATTAGTATTAATCAATGAAATTCATGTGAACTAACATTTCCAACATGCTCGTTGTTTTGTGTTCAAGAGGGCTAAACCTTCTGAATGCCAACTAGTGGAATAAGGTAAAAAAAGGGTAGAGGATAACCTGCCAATTCCACCCAGTCACTCCGAGGTCATCATTGCCAGGATCATTGGGTTGGAAGCAGTCCACCTGGCCAGTGTAATTGTAGTAAATACTGGCTCCCGCAAAAATGCGAGACAGAAGATCCGAGTCGTTTGGTAAACCATCCACAGCCCGACATATCTGCACAATTTAAGCAGCAGTCTAGAACACAATGCAATATAGTGTGTATTCACAACCTGGTGATATAAGCAAATAACACTGACTCTAATAGAAGAAAAATAGCACTCATTTCCGGCTAGAAGATCCAAAGCTACTTGCAACAAGCTAATCACAACCAACGAGCATATACAGAACACCAGGCTCACATATGCAAGTCATTGGCACGGAAAATCCAATAAAGGACATGTTAAATGACTAAACGATTGCTCTATAGTAATGAAAGCGGCAAAGGAATAGCTGGGGTCTAGTTTGTGAATACTGTTGTTCGTTCCAACATTACCTCTCTTATGGGATAGGCTGGGAGAGGGGTGATAAAATTCGTGGGAATTGGATAATCGACCATTGCAACATACGAGTAGGCTGATTCCAACCACTCTTGTAGCTCCCATGAAGCGTTTAAGTCTCTGAAAATGGACCAAAATGTAAGGAAAAGGGAGACAATCACATTGCTGGAGCAGGAATTGGAATCTCATCGAAACAAATTCAACAAAGAACTTAATATCTCTACTTGCTTTTGTTAGTAGTTAAGGATGGTAAAATAAATTACTCTCCTCTGTTCCACTAAAAAGCTCTTGATTTTACCTCATGTTTTTTTAGTAGTTTTGAGTACGCATATTGGAAGCTTGCTTGAATTGGTTTTGTCCAATTTTTATTTTGGTTGCATTGAACAGATACAATGTTCTTCATGGACTGTGGTGATATAAAATTTAGACCATTCTGAATTATACATTTTACAACATGGTCAATGAAATTAGTATAAGAAAAACATGAGATAAAATAAGGAGCTTTTTAGTGGTACAGAGGGAGTAACAAATACCGGCACATGTGAAATTGGGTGCTGAGGTCATGTAGGCCACCATTTTGAGAAGCAATCTTGTCGATGACATCCCACGATTGTCGGATGTAATCGAAACAGCTCGTACTTTCTCGCTGCACATACATCCAAACTTTTAAAAACTAAACATTGAAAAGACATTCAAATTGCAGTGAAATAATAGAATGAATACAAAACTAAAAGAAGAAAGAGAATGACCTTGAAATCTGCGCTCACTATCCTGTAGAAGGTGTCACTGGGGACGATGTCCTCAAATTGTAAGATCGGCGCGGAAGCAGCTACTGCCCCGATCGCAATGTGAGGATACTTGAGCCGCATCCAAGCTGCCAACACTGTTAAACATACAAAACGTATATAAGAAAGTCCTAAACAAGACATCAGCCATTAGTATCACACAAAAGATGTATACAAGGTGCAAACCGCATTGACAAAGAAGGAAAAAAATCGCAGTTTGTCGGTGACCTACTTCCACCGTACGAGCCACCGAACAGAACCACTGGCGAGGCTTCCGCCGACAAGTTTCGCTTCAAGTCAGTGACGAGAGTGGCAAAATCAGCTAGGGCCTGCTCGGAGGTCAAGGTGCTCAAAGTGTCCACATCTTTGAACGAGGCTTCCATGGTCCCATATGGCATAGACTTCCCATAATAACGGTGCTGCAAAAACAGGAGAATTCATACTATTACTCACGATCTGCTACTTCACAATCTGTACAGATTTAATCACTTACACAGAAACCCTGACAGTAGAAATTGATTCTTCCCACAGCCAAATCAAGGATTCTTCTAGCCCTAAAAATCAAAAAACACTTTGTAAAAACACACACAGAAATCGGTGGGCTGAACTCGGGACCATACAACCCATACAATTACTCACGATCTGCTAATTCACAAGCCCCTGAAGCCAGAGTTACTCGCATAGAAACCCTGGCAAAATAATTCGATGCTTCCCACATACAATCCCTGCCAAATCAAGAGATTTTTCTAGCCCTAAAAATCAATAAAACACTTTGAATTGTAAAATCACCCACATAAATTGGGTAGGCTGACCTTGGGGTCATACAATCTATACAATAGCTCACGATCTGCTAATTTACAAGCCCTAGGAACAGGGTTACCCACTTACGCACAAATCCTGGCACTTGAAATTGATTCTTCCCACACACATTCACCGCCAAATCAAGAGATTTTTCTAGCCCTAAAAACCAGAATACTCTTTGAACTGTAGACACACACACACGCGAATAGAAAAAGGGTGGGCTGACCTCGGGGAAGAGAATGAGTGCACCAAACGCCGGTGCAATCTCCCACAAGAATCCGCTGTTCGTGGCAAACCATTCCACGTCGCCCTCATTTCCACAATACATGAAAATGGGTCCATTCTCTCCCGGCCCCTTCCAGTGCTGCTTCTCGATCAAGTACCGCTGCTGAAACTGGCTCTCTCGTCGGAAACTGAAATGATCAATGACCTGTGTGAAGTACTCCACCGTGTACGTCACCGAGCTCTGAAACTCCCCATTTAATTGAATAGCTCGATGTGGAAACCTGGGTCTCTTCAGCAATGGCGCCCCCGAAGCGAATTGGGTGAGGAGTAACACACACAGGCATGTCCAGAATATGAGATGCCTCGTCATGGCGATGGAAATCGGAACGGCGAAAGTGGAAATTATGAGGCGGAATGATTTACATAAGCCATGAGCTGCATGGTTTGCTCATGAGCCAAATTGCAAAAATCGTCAGGAATGGCAGCGGCGAAGCTGAGCTATGGCCTGATCATGCAAAGGCGATTCCAGGTTCCACGGCAAGAGAGCTTGACTGGCGATGGAGTAGCACAGGGGTGACCAATTCATGCCCAACTTGCTGTGCAATTGCCATAACCCTGTAACTTAAGGCTCAAGTCCTGGGATTTTTTGCAAATCTCGGTTGTACAGTACAGTAGCTTTGCAGAAGCATATTAGTTACTATAATTCGTCGAATTGGTTTGTAAGATTAGTTTTTAAGGGTTCCCGTCCCGTTCAATCGGCGGGAAGCTTCTGTGCCGTAATCCCCGATTACGCGGGCAAAACTGTGTAATCGGGGATTAAGGATTTTTCATCCGGCTCATCGTTTCATCCAATTTTATCTCCTCTTTCAGTCGTGATTTACGTCGGGCAATATCCTTATCGTCGGGCATTGCGTCAAATAAGGTAGATCAACCTATTACCACCCTGATTTGCAATTTGACTATCTTGGGGCTAATTCCATGAGAGACATATATTTTTCAGAGGTGTGCGTATGTTTCATGAATCAAACTCAAGTGAACTTATAATTTTCTGATCAAAATTGTAATTTTTGTGAATTTTTGAAGTGTTTTACTAAAGCGCCCGTGACTAGGGTCATAAACGCCCTACTAACAACCCATAACCACCTTCTTATGTCCCTATAAACATCTAGGTATTCACCAATCAGCTATTGCCACATTACCCTAAATGACATAAATGCACTGATTTTGTCAGATTTCTAGATAGAATTGGCTCACTTCTGGACAGATTTGGATGGTGGACTGGGTGGAAATGGGGCCAAAAATAGGGTGGCGGAAATGGATTGGAGACGGAATTAGGTTGGTCTACCTTAATCAGCCCTCCTCGTCGGGCTCCGCCCTCCTCATCAACCGATTATTTGGCGCAATGCCCTCCTCTGCGGGCATTGCCCTATACGTAAACCACTCGCGGGACTTCTCCCGTTCATTTTGCGGGGAAGTTTCTGCGCTGTAATGCCCGATTACACGGGCAATCTGAGTAATCAAGGATTACGGATTTTTCATACGGCTCCAATTTATCATCCGGATTTTCATTGAATTTTGCTTGTGCTTTACGTCGGGCAATACCCTTATCGTCGGGCATTGCGCCAAATACTCGGCCCTCCTCGTCTAGCTCCACCTTCCTTGTCGGCCGATTATTTAGCGCAATGCCCTTCTCTGCAGGCATTGCCCTATACATTTGAATGAATCAAAAGTTATTTGGATGAAACATTACCCTAGAGCTTTCTATTCACCTTGAAAATATGAACTTCAGAGCTCTAACTTACGAACGGATTAATCCATAATCCGTAAGAATTCCTGCTGCAGAGGTAAGGATAGGTTTGCGACTATGTTTAATGACCTTTAGGGGTTAAAGTATCCCCCCAAAGTGTCATTAAACCATCTCCATACCTAATTGCAATTGGTTGATTGCTAATTTTTCTAGATTTTGGTTTTAGATTCAACTATATGATAGTTTCAATTGGCTTAGCTTCCACCCCGGAAACTCATAGAAATTACATGTCATATCTAAAAATTCTATTCTTTATAAATTCATGATTTTCAATTGCTAATCCTATAAAAAAAAATTCTAGAAAAAGGTGCTCTAACTATCATTAGAAAAATGTTAGCCATGCGGAGGGCTGCTCCGAAGTGACAAACCAAGCTATTAAAAAGCTTGGTCTGTCACTCCAGCTAACTGCTGCAGTGAGCAGTCAGCTCTCGCCAAAGGAGTCAGTTTTCGCGATATATATATATAATTTTAAGATTTAAAAAAATAATAAATAACAAGAAATAATAAATAAATAAAATTTACTTGTAAATTTCGGTTTCTGCGTCACTACCGCTAGTTTCAGCTGGGCGAAAATAGGGGAAAAATGAATTTTTGAGAAAAAAAAAGACGTAAATTTCAGGGTACCTCTAGAGGGTTGTGGAGCAGCCCTCCAAAGGCCTGAAATTTTCTCTAATGGCTGACCCTTTAAGTGTTTCCACCTTCCATCTCAAAATAATTTGAACAAAAACTAAAAAATCACCAAATAGAAAAAGGTTGCCAATTCAAGTGACCGACTGAAGACTTGAGAATGGAATTGTCCGCTGCCTTGGAACAATTGAGTTCAGCTGAATCCTCTCTGAAGTCAGATAGAGCTCCGTCCCTCCAACCAAAAGAGGGTCTGTCGTCATGTGAAGCAGCCATGGTCAATTGGCTATTGCCATCATTCTAGTTGATGCCTTGATGAAGCATTCGGTCAACGAAAAAATGCATATATAGTACGTAACAGCAATCATGTCATCATTCGGACAGAAATCCCGGTGACCAAAAAAGTGGTGTTTTGTAGAAATCCAGTCAAGAACAAGGCAACAGGCGTGGCCGGACAGTACTGCTCTAAATTCATGCATGATCGATGATGCAAATCAGTCCAAAAGTACACTCCAATTTGTATTAATACGGTCGTGAATGATGCGAACTCTAATCATTGGAAAAGTCCATCACCTAACCTTTATTTGTGCATATATTTCATTTGCCACACCTTCTGAAACAATGGAGGGTGCCCTAGGCAAATGGATGAGCAAATGTTCAGCACTCTGATCTTGGGAATGGGGGGGGATTCCTCTCTTGCAGCAACCATAATTTGCGAATAAAGGAAAGGCCGGTAATTAATTAAACAGACTCTGATCGTTGCTAGTCGAAGCAAGCAGTTTTCATCACATCAGGTGTCGAATGGAGGTTTCTTTTACGCTGCGGATCCCCATGTATGTGCAAGGGAACCGCAAACAAGTAATTGGTATATACACGAATCGCGGCGCAGTACCTGGCCTTGCCCCTAGACTAGCTAGACTAGACTGGAAGCGATCTTGACAACGTCTAAGAGGTTGAATGGGTACGATTATTAAGCACTAACTAGAAAGAACGAGGATATGAATCAATGAATCTATGCGTCCGTGAATCCCAGATTGGGTAGCTAGCTAGCACACGTTGGCAATCTGTGCAACAAGGGATTGCAGCAAAGAGTTTTTCCCGTCCGCCAGTCGTCTCTTTCGCAGCCGCTCTGCGATGATGAACGAAAGCTCCAGCGCCTGGGACGCGTTCAGCCTCGGGTCGCAGTGCGTGTGGTACCGTGAGCTCAAATCCTCAAAACTCACGTTGTTCCCTCCACCAACACATTCTGTCACATCCTGTCCCGTCATTTCCAAATGCACCCCTCCAGCATGGGAGCCTTCCTGCTCGTGCACGTCGAAGAACGCCTTCACCTCTTCCAAAATAGCGTCAAACGGTCGCGTCTTCGTCCCCGACCCCGGCGCCTTGATGGTGTTCCCGTGCATGGGATCACTCACCCACGTCACCACGCACCCCGACTGCCGCACCGCGCCTACCAGCGCCGGCAGCTTCTCCCTTAGCTTGGCTGCGCCCATTCGCACAATCACGGTGACGCGTCCCGGCTTGTTGGCGGGGTTAATCGTCTCGCAGAGCGTCACCAAATCTTCGGGTTTCATCTTGTCGCTCACTTTCACGCCGAGTGGGTTCGCCACTCCACGAAGAAACTCGATATGGGCGCCGTCGAGTTGACGGGTGCGCTCTCCGATCCACACCATGTGCGCGGAGCAGTCGTACCACTGTCCCGTGGTAGAGTCGATGCGCGTGAAGGCTTGCTCGTAAGGGAGTAAAAGGCATTCGTGGGAAGTGTAAAACTCGGTGGTGGTCATCACGGGATGGTCCAAGGTCAAACCGCACGCGGACATAAAGCCTAAAGCTTCGTCCACGCGGTTCGCGAGCTCACGGTAATTCTCGCCTTGCTCGCTGTTCGCGGCGAAGTCGAGGTTCCAGTGCGTGACGCGCTGCATGGCCGCAAAGCCGCCCGTGGCGAAAGCGCGAAGGAGATTGAGAGTCGCGGCGGCCTGACTGTACGCGCGCACCATTAGAGTTGGGTCGGGGATGCGAGCCGCCAGAGTGGGGAGATCTTGGTTGATGATGTCGCCGCGGTAGCTGGGAAGCTCCATGCCGTTCACGGTTTCGGTATCCGCGGAACGCGGCTTGGCGAATTGCCCGGCCATTCTTCCAACCTGCACAAAAACAAAAGTAAAATATTAGGATCCACGTTTTAGAAAATTGAAATCGCAACAACACCCATGTGTCCAGATCCAGAGAATGAAAGCAATGTATTCGAACAGTCAAACTCGACAATTGGTGGTCGAGGATGGTGCAATTTATTACCTTGACTACTGGCATTTGGCCGCCGAACATGAGCACCGCGCCCATCTGCAACAAGATGCGGAACGTGTCCCTGATGTTCACGGCGTTGAATTCCTTGAAGCTCTCGGCACAATCTCCCCCTTGCAGCAAGAAGGCCTTTCCCATAGCTGCATCAGCAAGCTTCTCCTCCAAGCTCCTGGCTTCTCCGGCGAACACCAGGGGGGGCAAGTTTGCGAGCGTCTGTTCCACCTCGGCCAGCTTCTGGAGATCAGGGTAGTTTGGCTGCTGGAGCGCCACCTTCTTCTTCCAGCTTTCAGGAGACCAGTCACTGGCCTTCACCCCTTCTGCCATTGATCACCATATCCACGTCAATCCAGATATTGTAAAAGACTTCATGTTTCATAACACCGAATTCATT
This sequence comes from Neckera pumila, assembly GCA_963969595.1. Lineage (NCBI taxonomy): Eukaryota > Viridiplantae > Streptophyta > Bryopsida > Hypnales > Neckeraceae > Neckera > Neckera pumila. The sequence goes on from OZ018409.1 coordinate 27,725,775, forward strand.
CAATCACAAGTAGAATTACATCAATTCCAATCAATAAACCCGTTCGATCCCAATTTATTACCTAGTTCTGCGCTCTTGATTACTGTTTTCACGGCGCTCTTGATGGCGGCATTCAGAGGCTCCGCAGCGTGAACCGCTCTAGCAACGCCATTTTTGCGACGTAGAGTTCGCGGCTGTCTCAATTCCTGCAATTTGATGGAGGCGATCTCCCCCGAGAAAGCCCCACCACTACTCCCCAACGGTGTGCTTTCCGTCCGTGGCGCCACAACCAGAGAGCGACTCATAAGGGCCATTGTTGCGCTACTCTTGCAGACTTACAGTAAGCACGAATCTCAATCTCTCTCTGCGTTCATGCATACCAACGCCGATTTCACTGTCAATATAGTGGTTCCACCTCCTGATCGTCCCCCATACATTTCTTGCCTCTAATTCAATGATAATCACTCACCCATGCGTTTGGCGTCGGAATCATTATTTAATCATTTCCTCGAATGACACGGGACGCTAACAACGGTTCGCTAGTCGGTTATAGAACTTCAAGCCTGTACATGTCACCCCATTCATCCGCATAGCCTGATATGAATCAATCAAAAGCACTAAAAGCTTGTAACTAGCTAGCTAGCTTACCCTGTTGATGGGATCACTTCGCACTTCTGCAGTAAATCACCGACAACTTCCACAAGCTACGATTTTGGTGCAATAAACCTGATCCCCTGCTGCGACAATATTGAAAACTTGGCAAGGAACAAATTGATCAAATCCGGAGTTGGGCAATCAAAGTTAAGTGGCGATGCAAGGTGTGCATGAAGAATCGATATGCCTGCTAGCTGCTACTGAAGCCAGTGCGCCGGGCGGGTTTATATATGGCCCCCATCCATCTCTAAGTGTTGAAAAGTTCAATTCAAACATGCGTTCCCTTCGATCTTCACTCGGCGACTTTGGGTAGACCCGTCTTGGCGTGGCGGCTGCCAAGGATTCGATCTGGTCAATGGATGGTTTCTCCCGTCACGCGACCTTTACTGAACTTTCTTTCAACCCCAGTCGCTCTTCGTATGTTGTAGACTTCCACCCCCAAAGGCCAGTCAAAAAGCAGTCAAACCTGGAGCCCTAGCCCGGGAAGCACTGTGGAGTGGTGCCCCTCGTTGGTGCCCCCACTGTTCAGGACTGTACAGTAGTGTAGCTCCCGGACTCTCTTTCTTTCCTCCCTCCTTCCTTGGTTTGGGGTTGACTGTTTGGGGAAGGCATTGGAGATTCCACGGTCTAACTTGCAAGGGTACTGGGGTTGATGAATTTTGAATTTTGGGCTTTGGGGGAAGTACTTTTAGTGTGACATGGTCTTAGTCTTTGCAATGAAATAAAAAGAAATTATTTTTTTCATTCAAAGTAGTTGGTTTATGTTTATATGGATTAGAGATGGTTTTGGTTTTGTATCATGTAATTATTTCACAAATCATCATATATTCATGTCCTTTCAAATTTAAGATGATTACAAAAGTAAGAACCGCTTTTATTATTATTTTTATAATTAATATTGAATATGAATTATTGAATATTGAATAATTAATATATAAATAACATGCATGTATGGAAGTGGGCTCTGTGTAACGTGCTTTAATTGTATTGTAAACAATTCAAGGTAGTGGTTCATTTATTTGCTTTTCTAACGTGTTTTAATTGTATTGTTAAGCTCATTTTCCAAAAATTTCACTATTTCTTTTTAATCTTTTCATAAGAATTCGACTTCGACCTTAATTAATAAAAAAATGGAGGTCATGTCACACCACGATAGTCAAGTCGCTTGGTGGAAAAGTGGTCCGCAAATTTTTATTGCAAACTGAACGTTACAAAGATAATCTTTTTCTTCAAATTCGTTTACTAACTTATGCACTCACATTGTGTTGTTCTAGGCATAAAAAATAAATAGTATGTTCTATGCATTCTATGTACAAATAATTGCGTCGTCTTTATTAAAAAATTTAATTTTCATTCATTTTGTGAGGTGCGAGCGGAAAACAAGGTAAAATAAAAATAAAAAAGGGGGTCATCCTTGTTTTTATCTTCTCAATTGTACACCTTTTAAAAAAAGAGTATATTATTTACTAGTGTTGTATCTATGAAACATGACATGTGATATGCTCTAAAGTGTAAAATTGTGTCTTACAACACAATTTAAAGTAATATAATTCAGAAATGTGTAAATAATGATAAAAAAAATCCATTGATTGTAAGTTGTATTTGTACAATTTGCTTAATGAATTTTAAAAACTATATCTGAAATCTCCCTCCAAATGTCATTGCCCTTGCTGTACATGAAGTTTTTACATTATTTCATTTTTTTAAATTAGGCTTAGTCCTTTAAGAACCAAAGGTAGTCTAAATTCAAAATAAACTTTAGAATAATAATTTAAAGGGGTCTCTTCAACAACAGTTGTAAAATGTGATTCATAAATCATATCCATTTAATTAGATCAATTAATACACAAACCAATATTTTTTAACAAAATTTGAAGCAAAAAATTATAAATTCCTTCGAAAATTGATTGTCGATGGAATATTTGTGATTTTCACAAGAATTTTTTCCTTTAAATTCATTATGTTAAGTTCTAAATGTGGAGTTTTAATTGTAGAAGATTTTTATTTTTATTTTTATTTTTTACTCAAGTCATTTTTGAAAGGTCAGTTTTTCAATTGAAATAGTTATTTTTCAAGGCTAGACCTTATAGTATAATTTGGATTATAGAATATTTAAAAAAGAAAGTCTTCAAAATTTAAAGTGTACAAATGTTGAAGAACTAGTTACACAAGAATCTTCAAAAAAATTAATGGATGAAAAAATGCATTTTTGTGTGCTTGAAATGTGTTTGCATTCATTTTTATCAAAATTTGAACACTTGGTGTCTTTAAATGTTTAACATCTAGAGGTCAAGATGTTCAACAAAGGATTATGGAAAAAAAAATGACTTACACCAGTGAAAGTTGTTATTTCATCCAATCAAATTTTGCATGAAGAATTTGCTAATTGTCCAAAAAAATTATTGGACAAGTCTTGAAAAGTCTTTCATACCATATTTTGTAAATTTTAGAATAGAAATATCCTATGAATTTATGACTATTATAATAGTATTATAAGATAAAAAAATTAAAATTCAAGTGAAAATAAAAATAACCTGCATTTCTTATCATAATTAGAATCTTTGCATTTCAAACTTTGCTACAAATTTTCATTAATAAACTTTTGAATTAATTTGTAATAAGTTTTTTTAGTAAATACTAATTTAATTTTCTAATAGAATGTAAAATATCAGTGATAATATGGGGCATATTTAAAGTTATACATCTAATATGTAGTCATTAATAGACAAAATTTATTCAAAATTTATTCAATATTGTCAACTCCACTTGGAGTCTTGAAGATCATGTTTCTACTCCAAAAATTTGTCTTCCTAGATGGAAACATGCATTACAAGAAATTTGGGCCCTATTGAGGGCCGTTAGGGTTTTAGCGGATGTACAAATACAATGGAAAAAATATTTGTTTTTTGTTTGTTTTCTAAAATAATAAAAAATTATTTCTTAATCGAAAATCCAATGGGGGCACACTGGCTGACTACTCACCTTACAGATTCTATGACGACCTTTTGGGGGCTGATATTTTATGTAAATGCACATTTTCATGCATCCAAATAGTCCTCACATGGCTGAAAATTTTCTCTAATGGAAAACCTCTTGCTCCTCCATTGGGACCCAATTTGAGTTGCAATTTTTTAAGCATTGTGTTTCTTCTTTCTTTCCTATTTTTTCTCTTCTTTTTTATTAATCAATCAAATTTTGTCATATTTAGACTGAGGCCCAAAATTGCTTCAAAATACTAGTCTTTAAACAAGACTAAAATTTTCATCTATATTTATTTTTTAACAATTCCAGCTGTAAGATCATTTAGTCAATTTATTAGTGTAGACCCTCCTAAAATTTTACAATAAGAATCGCACCAATTGTAAGATCATGATGCTTAGATTTCAGAAAAAAGTATTTTTTATTTTTGTTCCAAATGGTTCAATTTCATCTTTGAAATAGTTTTTACCCCAAAATGTGTAGATTCCACAACTTGCAACTCACTATAATATGTTGAAGAAATAAGTGGGATACATATAAAAAAGTTAAACAAAAGTATTTCATACTCATTCTTGAAAAAATTAATAAACAAAAAGAAGTAGAGATTGATTTAAAATACTAGAAAAATTTGTTAAGAATTTAGTTATGGAATTGAAAATTTCCAATCACAATGGCTATAACATTGTAAAGAGTGTCATAATCCTGTTCTTCTTTCGAATCCGGATCTGTACCCTGTAACACAAGTAACAAAAAGTAGAAGTTTAACCTTGTATACGGAGGGGTCCGCTCTTAGCTTAAGGAAGGACGCGTAAGTCCTACCCTTCTAATGATTAAAGTGACTGAAGACTTCACTTAAAAGAAAACAACAAAAAGATAGAAAAGAATGGGATGCAAGTTCTTCCTCACAACAAACTCGGAAACTAATTCGCACTAGTAGGTCACTCAAGAAATCCCTACAATCCCCACGTTACTACAATGACAGACTTATCCGGATGCAATCCCAAGAGTGGGATGTGGTACTCTAATAACTAGGAGATTCCTCCTACCTTCCCGTTCCTCTCTTCTGGATACAGCAAGACCTCTCAGACGTTGGCTAGCATTTGCCTTTCACTCTCAAAGACTCACCTAACCTAAGAATGGCTATCTCACTCAGAAGACTCCCAAGAAACATCAACAGATGGAACTTCCTCCTAGTACACAAAGTTTACAAAATCCATTCTCAATACTCCCGGAAGCGGATCCAAACAGAATCCGGGGGCTACCTATTCTGCTCCAACACCTGCAAACCAGCTATCCATACTAAACAATGGTTCTAATATTGTCGGCATACCAACACAGAACTGAGATTTTTTGGACCAGCGTTTATAAAGTGGAAATCTGAATCAATTTGTAAAATGTTGAAAAACACAAGCAAGAACACTTGAGGCTTCAAACTGAAAACAGACCCTAAATACCAATTCCAAGGAACCCTAAAAGGCCCCAAAGATAAAAAAGGAGAGGACAAAGGAATGACAAGTGTCATTCCTTATCCTTCCCAGCTATCTTCCTAACTACAAGCCGATCCGCAAAATGTGGATCTTAGATCCTAAAAACTTGGAAAGTCACGTTCAGATGCATGCAGCTGAAAAGTAGCTGCCAAGTAATTTTCTAACGCTCAAAAACTTTAACTTTTCTTCACTTAACTGATCTTGACTTATCATTTACTTTACTTTCCTAAACTAAACTTTCCACCCATTGTTCTAGTTCTATCTTTAGAAACTTCCAAACTACTTTCTACCCCGCTTGGGAGAAGGTTCTTCAGGCTTGGTGGGTGTTTCCTGCTAGCCGAAGGCTTAGCTGTCTTCTTATCCTTAGTTGAAGTCTTCTCTTGAAGCTCAACGGAGAAATCGTGGCCAGGTCAGATTCCTTTTCTTCTTCCTCTTCTAAGTCAGGTTGGGACTTGGACTCGAATCTGGATCTGAATCCGCTATCCTCCTTTGTTGACTGACTGGACAACTCGTCTTCGTTTGAATGATACTTCCCAGAAGATACATGTCGTGCCTATTTGGCTGTGGTCTTCGACTTCGTCCCACTTGTCTTCTGCGGAGATGGTTTGGTGCCTTTGCTCTGTGCAGTCCGGAACTCATCCTTCTTCTTTTGGGTCATGCCCTTGGATCCGGATCCGTGTACTGATCTTTCACCTCCTTTCGACTTCTACTAGGAAGGGTTTCTTGGAGTTGGTAAGAACAGGAAACTTTAACTACTATATTTAACCCAATTATCTATCTAACATTACTCTCCTAGCAAGGCACGTTAATTCTGGTAAGATTTTTAGTTCAACCTTGGATAAACCGAAAAATTGTACCCATACTAACTCCTTCCTCAAATTTCCTCTCTAACAAGACTTATCTTACTTTTTGGGCTCCTACACCATATTGTATTAATTATATATATGCCAAATTTCAAAAGTTGATGAGCATTTTTGCAAAAGATGCCCCAAAATGCCCAAATTGCCTAGACTGCCTAAAGTAGGACAAAAATTACATTCCTACTAAAGGGACACATGTTCACACTTTGTATCAAAATTTTGTGAACATCCGACCAAAATTGACTTTATAAGAAGCTACTTGGATTTCAATTGAGTGTTCAATAAACAATTGGCCTTTAGGAATTAAAATTGCTACTTAGGCAATGGCACTTGAATTGAATTGATTGTTGTTGGTTTCATACTATATATCCTATACATGTATGTACTAGAAGAAAGGTAAACATTAGATGAGATTCGGGGATCTTGCACTAGTAGAAAATTTAATTTTTCTGTTGTTTTGGTCGCGTTGATCCGGTCAAAATTTAACAGAAATCTGTTGAAATTTCTGTCAAATTTTGACCGGATCAACGCGACCAAAACAACAGAAAAATTAAATTTTCTATTCCAGTTGGAGGGCTCTGAGTTCCCCTGCTGTCTGCTGCGTTCTTTGACTGCGGGAACGCAGTAGCAGCTAGCTGACATGGTCAAGTGACTGCCACGTCATTTTTGGAAAAAAAAAAAGAATTGCTTAAAATGATATTTTGGTAAAAAAAAAATTCTAACACACCCGTACCGGCATTCACTGAATCCGGGCAGATCAAGGAACAGGCCTGAAACGGTCCTCCAAGACCCCCCAAATATCATCTAATGATTTGTGAAGAAGGGTGGGGTGGGAAAATTTTGGATACTTAAAATTTGAGAAGTTAGATAGAGCTTTCCATTTAAAAAATCGCATGAAAGAATTTACAAAACCATATGGGATTGGAAATATGCGCCTTATAGCATTTTATGTAAAAATATGTTCATTTTAAATACAAAAATTAAGGTAAATAGCCCCACATCAAATTCCTTTTAACTCAGGTGTATGCTTTAAATTATAAGGAATGACCTCTTTAAAGTTATTTAAGTCAATATATTGGAAAATCAATTGAGAACACGTGGAAAAATATTTAATCAATTTTTTTCATATTCATCTAACTACTAAAATCATAACTCTTTCTCTAATATCACAAATGCTACCATTAATAATAGGGGCTCATGTTTGCTATGCTACGCATTCATTGTATCACATATTAGTAAAATTTTGATATATTTGAATAGAATGCATGATAATGATTTCAGTAAGTCTTTGAAATAATTAATTTTAATATTTTGTAAAAATATTTTCAATCATGCATATATAAGAATAATATTTTCACACAATGTTATACTACAAAAATCAGAGAAGTAGTTTGCAATCACCTCTGTAATATCACTTTTATAACTTTTATGATTTCAAAATTCTATTGCTACTACCAAATGATTTGAGAAATTTCTTCAATTGAAGCGATTTTGGATTTCACAGCAATTAAATTGTTGAAACTTTTTGAAATTTACAAGTTTCTCTTTTCAATTCACCAAGTTTTTGGGTTGCCATTGTTTGTAACAAATGAGTCAACTTTTGAATGCATTACAATAAATGTGAATCTTTTACAGTATTCACCATTGCATATATTTCATTCATCATTCAATTAATTTCTATTGTACATTTCAATATATTCTTACTTATAAACAAAATTATACAAAGATTTTAGTAACTTTTATTTGAAGATTTATTGAAATTTTTGTTCTGCATTTTATCTAATACATAAAAATTCTAATAAAATTCTAATGATGAATGCATAGCATAGCAAGGCCAACCACTAGTCTTTAATAAAATCATAAAGTAGAAGGTGGTACAATGAAAGAAAACCTATATTGTTTGTAACATTGACAAGAAACTGTAAATCCCACTAGTGAAAAGTTTTTTGTAAACAACATACATCCTATATTTTCATTGTCTTTTTGGAAATCTTCCAAATTGAGATAAAGAATAAACTTTACTACCTCTGTCCCATTAAAAATCTCTTGATTTTACCTCTTGTTTTTTTAGTAATTTTGAGTACGTATATTGGAAGCTTGCTTAGGTCCAATTTTTATTTTGGTTGCATTGAATAGATACAATGTTCTTCATGGATTGTAGTGATATAAAATTTAGACCTTTCTGAATTATATATTTTACAACGTGGTTAATGAAATTAGTATAAGAAAAACATGAGATAAAATAAGGAGCTTTTTAGTGGGATAGAGGAAGTATAATTTTTCTCTACCCTCATTGTCCTCAAAAATAAAACCCTCATTACTTTCATCTCATTGTTTGGAATTGAATGGTTAAGATGTTTGTGTAGGTATTATTTTGAATAATCCAATAAATTAATTAATTTTCATTAAAAAAAAATTTTTAGCTACCTAATTTGACATTGAAATTAATTAAAAAAACTTATAATTTTTGCAATATTTATTATTTGAACAGCATGAAACAAAGCTTCATAAGTAGATTAGAATGATTAGAATGTACCCTTCAGATTTCATATAAAATTTTAAAATTACCAAAATTGAACTCTTGAGTCCATCGGGATTAAATTAGAAACCACTTTTTACAAAAAAAAAGAAGCAAAAATAACTCAATTACAAAGATCTATACCTTAATCTTTAAAGGCCCATTGTCTTTGGGGGGACAAATGGGACTTTTGGGTAGGTACCTATGGACTGGATTTTTTCTTGATCTTTTGAATTTTTTTTTAAAGATAGAAAGAATCATTAGCTTCATGGGAGTATAATTTTTTTTCAATGGTGATTCAGAAACAAAAGATATGCCCAAATAAGCTCAAAACAGGGGAGAAGGGGCAACAAAAAAAAAATATTTAAAAATTGGAATTAAACTTTTTTTTGCTCATAGATTTAATTTTCGTCTACTTAGAAAGATTTGATTCATTCCATTAGGATTGTTATAAGAAAGTTATGGACAATCTTGTTTTTCGAGCGATTAGAGCATCTTCTTGAGAAAATAACTTGTAAGATTCATTTTTGAATGCATTTTTACAATTTAAAAAGAAAGAAAGTTCCATGTGGTTTAATTTGCTTACTAGATCACTTTCACCATTGGGATTAGTGCATTTCAATTCCATTTTAGAGATATTAATAATTTAGATTTTCCTTCTATCTCGTACCTATTTCTATTTAACAATTTTTTTAAGTATGAAAATTAAGCATTTTTGGATTTTCAACTCAATTTTTCACCATAAATATTAAAAGCTCAAAAATTTGTAGTGTAAAAATTAAAGTTAAGAGAGTTCAAAATCAAATAATCTAGTCCCGCAATGTGTTGAAAAATTTGTTTTCTCACTTTAAATGTAGATATCTTGTAATTTGTGGTCAAAAATTTTGACATTTTTTCCAAACATTCTCATACTAGTTAGTTGTAAGATCCTACTATTAGATGTGCAAAAAAAAACAGTTTCAAATTTTTTTAGTCTTTGCAATATAAATGGCAGTTTTGAGTGTTCTTTGACAAGAAAAAAAGCTTTGGGATCTTTAGAAGTTAAATACCTTAAATGAGGTTGTTTGTTTGCTTTGTTTTTCTTAATTTGTTACAAAATAATCCCCTAGTCGGATTTGAAAACTCTCTACAAGTAAGGGTGCATGACCTTTATTTCATGGCGTTTGGACCTATGGTGTGAAAGTTATTAAATTTTGAAGTTTTTATAAATTATAAATTTTTTTATTTTTTATTGTGGCAATGGCACATGGCATAGTAGCTACATTGAAACTTGACTCATTTGTGTTCAAAAATTAATTACAGAAACCAACTTTCGCACTCCAATTTGTAATTGTTAGATTGAGCAGAGGAGCTTTCGTGGTCTGTATGTTAACCCTAAAACGTTTGAAAGAAAGTATGTACCCTTTGGATGATTTTAGAGAAGCCTCAAGGATGGAAAAAAAAAAGTTTTTGCATTCAAATTTTTTACAAGAGTTTCTTCAATCCAATTTCAATGAAAGATATTGTATATTCTTTCTTTCTAATTTTTTTACTTTTCTACAAAGAAATAGGCAAATTCATTGATCATAGTATTGCATATTTGACATTTTTTATTTTTTTTTGTGAACCTAAATTTAAGCCATAGAAATGATCATTTTTGAATTTGAAACCAACGAATGGCATATAACTTATCGAGTCTAGTTTCTACTCCAATTTTAAAATTTTATGCAATTTGATCTTTGGACCTATTACCATGAAATATTGATTTTCTAGTTTTAGAATCATGCTGTAAGAAAATTTGTACCATAGTATTTTACACTTTATTTTATACCTATGAATTTTTTTCAGATTTCCAATTAAACATATCTTGTATTCAGTATGAAATTTTTTCATAATTTATTCCAAAATTCATGCTAATTTTAAATTTTCACAAATAAATCTGAAATTTTTGTGATTTACAGAAGACATGAAATTATACTTTTAGAAAAATAAATACAAAAATTTCATTCTAGTTGTAGAATGGGAACATATAGAGAGAGGGACTTCAAGATTGAAAAAGTAGTCATGGGCCTGTCATTTCAGGATTAAAACCTACCAGCTATTTGGTTGTTGGTAAAAATAAATTCTCACCCTTCCCAAGCTAATTGGTAGTCTCCAATTCCAAACATGAAGTCAAAATTTTACATTGTCGTATGATAAATAACCAAAATAGTGTATCAATGAGGCTTTGTCCAAACAATATTAATTTATTGATCAATCAAACCCCACATCCCTACTCCAACCCAACCTTATTCGCGTTGTGTAAGGGAGCCGCCCCATTTCTGATCAGCCATCTATTTTTGCTAGTTAGGCTGCTTTCTTTTTTATCAGCTATGGTTTAGATGACAGCTTACGCAGAGCAGAAACAACACAAACATCAGGGAGGTGTACATTGAAAGCATAGAATGATCACAAATTGTACATTCCAGTATGTCACTATATATAGGCTATAATTAATTATTTATCACATGCATTGAAGCATTGTCAATTTTGTAACCAACTTATAATTGGAAATAGGATGACCTATATAACAATAATAGGTTGAACGAAATCTTCATAAAAAAATTCATGGTAATTTTGTTTTTGAAGGAAAAAATGTACAAAAATATGAAATCCTTCTTAAACCAAATTCTCTAAACGGGGACATTTTTTCCCTCACCATACCTATACATCAAATATGCTGAATTGCTTAAGTGATTGAAAAATAGGTCGTCTCTCTTAGTGTGAATGTGGTTGTAAGGTAGGAGGTCCATAAAGCAATCATCTAAGCAATGAAATTGAATTTTGGGGAGGTAAAACATCTTGAAATATTTTTCAGTAAATGGCATGTGGCCCAAGTTGTTTCATATTTTTTGGAGCTTTGTAGAATTAGTTATGAAATTTTGAAGTCGAAATGCCATAAGACTCTAAAAGCGACCACCTCCTAGAATGTACACCTTTTGTACATTTTGCTTAATTGAAAAAAACAAAATGTACCTCTATATCATGTTCGGTTCAAAATGCCCGAACTGTTTTTGAGCCTCCTACCTTCGGTAGAATTCAGAATGAATGTGAGAGGCAATGCTACAGTCTGTGTCCAAAGGACAGAGCCAATGAAATTCCCACGTATGGATCGGTTCTCCCCGCCCTAATAAGGTAAAAGACCCCATTGCGGTCAGAATTAGGAGTGTGCCTACATGCCATTGCTGAAATTTTTCAAATTTTTTCCCACACAAAGATAAGTGTGAGAGATAGTGAGGGCATTTAAAATTATATTTTTTGGACTAAGTATGAATTAGTTCTGAATTTTTGAAGTGATCAGCCCATAGGAGTCTGTAGGCTACTTCATGACCAACAAAATCAGAATCCAATATGGTCATTTTCTTACCCAATGTAGTCACAACATTTTCAAACATGGAAGACCTAAAAAGTAAATTTTTACAAAGAATTCTACACTGAAAAGTTGGAAGTACCTATTGAGATCACTAATTACTCCATAACTACCATGTAAGGCATTGATTGTGGTCTAAAAAAACGACAATGGGGTCATTAGGTGTCCATCATGGGTCATTTGACCGCAATGGGGTCATTTACCTTAACTGTTGTCGAGATATCCATATATACAGTACCCCCCTTCGAGCAAAAGGGGGGCAGTACTAGCGGACCCATATTATAATAGCAGAGACCCATAATTCAGCATGGCAGGTTAGTCGATGTGAACTGCGCTTTCAAGACAGACGGGCTCATGCACAAAGTGGTTTCCGATGTCAAAAGAAAGTGCCCTTCCGAAGTTCAGCGTCAAAAAAATGACACTGGAAGGTACTGTAGTGAGCCCACAATCACCTTGACACGACACAGTAGGGAGTAGGGAGTAGGGATTGCTCTGCAGGGCTCCCTGCAATGTTCAGGAACAGCAGGCCCAGGAAGATGCGTAAAAGCGAGGTTCCATTAATGCTTGTTAGAACTGTCATAGATTCATATCGTAGAACTTACAGCAAGCAGGCTGGACTGCTGCACTATGGTACGTTACTCATTGCTGCAGCAGGGCAAGACAGGGTCAATCAGGAACGTTTCAATATACAGTGTACAACGGTCACATAACTTATCATTTGGGCGATCGATACCTGACCTCAAGTAAAATAAAGAGCTGTTGGTCACAGTCGACTGTCAAGCCCTCGTAAAGTATTAACGTAAAGGGACCGGTCGAGGAATCATCACACTAGTAGGCCGGCTTTATTTTGTCTCTCTGCAGGGTTTCCGTGCGCACCAGTCCTTTCATGCTTTCCCCCTATTTTACACTTACTCAATTACTTATCATATTCGCGTAGAAGAGTGTCATGAAGAGCTTCCAGAATCCTATTCTCATATCCAGACAGGAAAAACTAAACCATCTTCACATGAACAATATTGAACTGAAATGAAATCATGAAAGAACTCTCATTGGAATTCAGACTATTAACACCGACTCCCTGAGAGTCTAATTGATTTCAACTAAGAAGTGTTTTTTTACAGGTAAATGGCCTTTCTGCACTAGGAGTTGTCTTCTTCACAAGATTCATAGGAAGGGTGCTACGGAGGATGCGATGTATCGCACAGCTATTAATATTTCTTTTAGCCTATCTTCGTACTCTCCCCATACTACCACTTGGACGCTCTCCTAACTCTCTGCTCCAGCATACACAAGGAAGTTATTGGTCCTCGTTGGAGTATGAGCCGCAGCTGATAGACGATGCCGACTCACAGTTGAATTGTTGTGTAAACTGTCATGTGTAAACAATCAATCCCTTCGGCAAAACATGACGAGAGGAGCATCCCAGAACATCGGTATACTTGAACTTTGTTGGGATGACAGACTACTAAACTTGGTAAAGAAAGAGTCTTTTCTGTATCCTTTTGGAGATAGGGGACCTTGCTCCGCAACCTGGCGCTGAACTCGCAGACCGGGTTGCTGCTTTCCGTCGGAGTGCCACAGAAATTTCATCTTCATTACATCCTGTACCTGCATAACCAGCAACATTACAATTCAGTGAGCAACAAATTCTAGAGCCTGCAGTTTCCCAGGATGTCTTAGATTTCGAATGTGATAGGACCAGTACTAGGCTATGGCAAGATCATATTTTTTCAGCAACGATGTTCACATCTGCTACCGGGTCTTCAAGAATCCTGAACTAAGCATCTTGGAGCAAGGACACAGATGATTTAACCCTTCAAACCAAATCCATCTTTGAAAGTTTGCTAATATCTTTGCTTATATCTTTGAACAATTATGTTATTTACCTCAATTTCATCAAATTACTCATTAGAAAAGGTCTTTTAAAAAAAAAATTTTACATGAATTTGGATGAATGAGAATTTGTTTGGATAAAACATAGCCCATAGAGCACATTGTTAACTGCAAGGACGAGACCTATCACCAACATAGCCACTAAAAAAATGATTGGACTTTTTGACCAATAGATGCATTCTTCATTTCTACAGTAACCTTGAGTGTCATCCATCGGCCATTTTTTGGACTCAGCGTCCTACAGTGGACCAGGAGCTTTTAAATCTTGATCTTTCTAGACGAGTGAGTAAAATGCATTCGGAGCATAGACAAACGTATAAATGGTTGCAAGGAGAATCACGGTGCCTTACTGGAAGGTGATGGCAGCTGATGCGACCTGGCCGGAGCAGAATGGGGGTGCAATTTCGTATACTTGAAGGAGGAATTTTGCTTCAGCCGAGGGGAGTCTTCATCCAAGCTGCTGGTTGTGCCAGCCTCGGATGTTGAAGTCTGGTCTTGGCTCGGGGTGAAAAGGGAGTCCTTGTCGAACTGCTCTTGGTCTGCTTCTTCTTGTATCTTCGATTGAGCTGCGGAGAATCCCTTTCCACCTGTGGGTTGTTTGTCATCTCCATAGTTACTAGGTATAAACTTCGAGACTCTCTCATCCTCCTCAACTCCTTTTACTGCAACATGAGAAAGTCGAAAATCAAGATCAAGAGTCAGAATCTCTTCACATTATAAACACTTCAAATCATCAGAATGAATTTGATGGCATGCACATTAATCTGGGTAGAGTGTGTCAGCAGTGCACAATGCATGTTTGACTCACATTGATTGAAGAATCCATTCCTCCCGAGTGAACCAGACCCAACCAACAGCAGGGTTGTCATTTGAGTGTCCCGCTTGGAAGCAAAATCAAGATTCTCAGTTTCCAAGAGAATACCAGCCAGCTGCAAAAATATTCAAGAAAGAAGTGAATAGAATGCAAGTCGTGCACCAGGACGACCATCTCCACCGAAAACTGTTCACCAGAGAGCTAAGAAAACCCTGACGGAGGCAGTGTTGCGCACGAGAGCCACGTTGCAGATTTTACTCTAAAATCTTGTAAAAACAACGCGTGAAAGCTTATGAGGAAATGAATTATTATGACTCAGAACTAACTGCCATCAACGTTAGGCCCTAGTCGATTCTTACCAAGAGCGTCTTCATGTACCGTGCTTCCAACAAGCATTGAGCTTCAGCCAGCAGCTTCTCCCCTAAAAGGGTGCACACTGAACCCACCTACAAAGGCAAAAGTAAATTTCTTAGTGAAGTGCTCAGTAAACATTAGTATAGTCTCGAAAACAGGAATAACAAGACAGCATCAAAATAGAGACTCTTGGCAAGAGACAATTCGAGCAAACTGGCACTTGAACCTCAGTTCACAACCCTAAAAAGAAGTGCGACGGTTTAAGAGACCAAAAGAAGTAGTCTCACCTCATTCTTCGTCACAAGAACATCTTCTCCAATTGCTGAGGTCTTGATGCGCCCCGCCTCACCCACGCTCGCCGTCTCTATCTGTGCAATCAAGGTCAATTGGATTAAGAGTTACTGTGGTGAAAAATCTGCATATGAGGAATGGTGAAGTAGTACGTGAGATTACAAGGCATCATTAGGTTGCAAATACCTCATCCGCAAATAATAACGCCCCAGCATCGATGCCACAAGCATCAAATAGCCAAGCAGCATCTTTGTGCTTGTGCATCTGATGCCTGGGTATATCAATCACCGGAATTGCATGCCACGTCTCGCCTGTCACCTTGGGAACAGTATTCTCCAGAAACCAAGCATAGCACATCGCTGTCACCATGGAGCTCACTTCTGCAACGTCCAGCCCACATGAAAATCAGTCAGTCTTTCTGAACGTCATCCACCATTGGAATCTCAAATTGGCAAATTCTGAAAAGCAAACATTCAGTGTCACAGAAGGGAAGACAATGTACCAATGTCTGCTCCCGAGCGTATGACATGGAATCGATCGATGTTTCCTTTCTCCGATCCCCGGAGGATGCACTTCCTTTGAGTTTTCAAAAACCTGTTAAAGTGCTGAACTTCCCTGCATTTGAAGACAAACTTCAGAGACGAATTGCAGAGTGACGCAACATCGATAGAGAGATTTTGATCCCCTTGCAAGGGTGGCGGCAAGCGACTATCCCATTCCATCTCTTCCACAGATGGGAACCGATTACTCCCACCGATACTTCTCATGCTCGGGCTGTCAATGCTTCTGAAACTACCATAGCTTGCGGGGCTGCCAGTACTTCGAAAGCTTCCATGGCAATCCTCAAAAACTGGGTCCTTCCTGAAGCTCTGTCCTCCACCACTTCCAATGCTTCGAAAGCTGTGCCCTCCAGCGCTTCGAAAGCTTTGCCCTCCAATACTTGTAAAGCTGTGTCCTCCAATGCTTCTGAGGTTGTGCCCTCCGTTGTGGCAGCCGACGCTTCTAAAGCTGTGAACGCCAGTGCCTCGAAAACTCTCCTGATGATTTCGGTGAGCGTCTTCAAATCTGGAACTCTGCGAGCCACCAGGATGAATTCTGCTTACTCTGGAATCAGCCAAGTGGCCACGAGCTTGGGAGCTTTCTGTTGCTCCATGATCATCACGCAAGCGTGACCTCGGGATATTTAGGGTATCGGGTATAAGAACTGCTGTAGAAGCACGGGAAGCGCAGCCCCAAGATGAGCCTCTCCTATGCCTGGATTTGGTGCCTGAACCACGCTTCTCACTACTCTTCCCACTCGTCATGAATCGTTCTGACTTGGTGTAGAGAGGACCGCGAGCTTCACTCATGATATTAGCGGTTGGCGGGACGCCACGAGCTCTTCCAGAAACAGAAGGCGTTGGGTTTAGAGCTCCCAAACCTCGAGGACTGGCCACACATTTGCCTGCCATCTTCTTGGCGGACTTTGAACCCCACCTCCACTTGAAAAGCCATCGAGAGCCTCTCGTCCGAATTGAATGCCCCTGCAATGGTGCAGCGTTACCTTCTTGACTTCGAGCACTCGGTTGTGCTCTGCTGTCAGGTGTTGCAAAGCAGTTGTTGCTGTCCACCTGCATACACTCTGAGTGAATGGTTGGCATGTGTTTCGTCTTGTTGTCGAAATCTTGGTCAGACCGCACCCCATGATTCCGCAATTCTGGAATCTGTGACTCCCACCTCTGAAACAACTTTTGGTATTGTGAAGCAATGGGATTGTTCACTGCTTTGGAACTTTTATCCTTTGAGAGCTTGGCAAATCCTCTGGAGCTACTATTCCGCTTGCCTGCAACCGCATCAGATTCTGAGTGCCTTGGCAAACTAATACAATCATCACCACGCAACGATATTGCCTACTTCAGACAGAAGTCACTATAACCCTTTACATTGTTCCTGCAATTTGGGCAAGACAGGACGTTCAGAAAGCGCAGAAATTCGTTGAATGCAATAGAATTCATTCTTAGACATCCAAGCATACCTGCTTTTGTGTCGACGTTGGCCACAACGCGCGACCTAATTCCATAGAGCCTCAATTTCCGCAACAGCTTCGCAGCGCGCGACTCTTTGGAGCTCTTCAATGCACGAAGAAACTCTATTCGGCTAGAGCAAGGCGACGTTGGCAACGAATGTGGTGCTCGGCTCACATTCACCCCGCGAGCGGCACAAGATCGAGTTTCTCGACATGATCCACCCAGCACGGGCTCCTTGCTCAACTGACTGAAGGGGTCCGTTCTCGAGTTTCCAGTTTTCAGCTGGGCTAAGCGGTTGGTGTTTCCGGGGAATAAAATCTCGTTTTTCAAAGTATGAATGACTCCATCACTTCCGGGGGGTAGTGGTAGAACATGAGGAGGATTGCTCAGGATCGTCTCCTCGAGTACACAACCTTGACACAAAGAACGAGAGGACTGATTGGCACTTCGTCTGGAAGAAAGAATGCTGGCTTCGTCAACTCGCAGGATTGCAGCACTCTTGAAGGATCGTTGACTGTGAAAGCTCTCCTGAGATTGCACTCTCGCAGGATTTCCCTGACCTAGAAGACATTCTTCACTTACAGTGGCTTGGGATTCATGCTTGAGAGCTGCAGCGGGGAGATTCACATTGGATACTTTCATTTGACCTTCAACCACAGGGCGAGCATCTGCAGTCATGAAAGGGGTTTTCTCCGGGGGTTGGGGGGCATCCACGGTGATATCATTGTCTCCGCTACCTGCTAATCCCAAGGACGTTAAATTCGTTTCATTTCTGGGAAATCTGGGAAGCTCCACGGGTTTGTTTCCTAGAGGGTTTTGTTCCGTCCAGAACCCTGCGAAGTCTGATACCCGTTGCGGCTGTGGTTTCGGTTCAATTCCGGCCACCACCGATCCTGGCACCTGCAAGGGGATGCAAGCAATTTCACAGGAAACTCTGTCAAGAGCTAGCTCTTCAACGACAACATACGAATTCCGTCAAAACTGCAGCCATTCAAGGGATCCCCAGGTCGAAGAAATTATTGCAAACTAAACCATCACTCGCGGAAACAACATAAGTTTCACACAAGCATCTCCCTAGCTATCCATTGCTTTCAGAGAGAGCTGCAGGCTGTGGAAGGTGTCACGACCAATAAGAGCCGGCGGAGGCCCAAACCTAGAACTTCGGTGACAATCCAAATATGGCCGCGCAATTCCAGACAATTCTGCGCTACATTAGACCGTTTACTGCATGTTCAAGTCCATATCGAAAGCAATGGATTCAAAGAAGACTCTAAAACACTTGCACTCACCTGTTGATCCATCTCGTAGATGAAGCTGGATAAAATCCCCACAAACCATGAGTACCACTAGTGCGCTAATGCTGCCATGACAGCCCGGCTTCAGTCCTTCGCCTTCAATTCTTCACGAAGACTTGAATCACATCTTCAAATTCTTGAAAGCCTAATACACAGAGTGATACTCCAATTTTGCAGCCCCCCGCGCGGGGACATACATCACTTCTTTGTCGAACAAAAGAGGAGAACCCCACTCTGGGGTCAGGTGCTCAGAACTCGAGCCTCAAGAGTACCTCCCCAGCTCACATTTTCATGAAAAAACGACAGCAACATCTAAAAGAATCCACGCTTCAACATGGAACACGACGGCTCACTCTCCATCCCAGAACTACAGTGGCCTCACGTGCCTCTCGGCTTGCAAAGAAGCCCTTGCAATCTCAACATCAATTAATCACAACTATGGACGGACGATGACTAAATCAAACCTCAAATCTACGTCTGGCATTTCGACGGAGTGCATTCACGTACAGAAATTCTCCCACACATGGCGAGAACGAAATTGGAGGAGGACGACAACTGGGCGAAGTGACGGGAAGCACTCGGAGCCAAACAATACAGGCCAAACAACACTCCCAAACCGCAAGCTGTGCAAGAGGAAACCTGGCAGCCACAAGCGAGATTACTCTGGACTGGTCAGAGGTTCCTAATTATGGTGTCAGAGACAACTTATGTCACATACAAGCATGATCAACACCATGCTCAGGCTCTGACAAGCGTTGGCGGGGTCGTCGTCGTCTCTGCCAGGGAGACTGACGGGAAGCTGAATTTGCAACGACCTAGCTCATCTCTCTCTCATCGCCAATTCACCACCATCACCCACAAACACACACTCACGCAAGTACACAGCCCTTGCAAACTCTCAAGTGCGTTACTGTTGTGGTTCCTACCAAAAAAAAACAAAAAAAAACTGGCAGGTGCACAACAACATCCTACCTTAACGCTTCACGAGGGGATTTCATGCCCTTGGAAAACGGTCTTGGTTGGTGTAGGAGTCTGCGGGCGGAGCTCTATCTTGTAAGGGACAAATTCTGCTCGACTTCGTTTGGCTTAATTTGGTGGAGGCGGACTCTCTTAGATTTCTTCAAGGATTTTTAGTGTCATTGTACTTTGGTTTTGTGTTTTTCAATACATCTTGGTGCTTGGGGTGAAGTCGTTTTCTCGTTTATTCGTTTCTTTTTAAAAAATTTGGACTCTTTTGGTGAGATAGCGGCCGGTGGTGGCTACAGGTGGCCTTGTAGAAGATGAGTGAGAGCGTGGTCAGCCAGTTTTGTATCCGTGCTTGTTGTATTGATCTTTGTGCACAAAAGTAATGTATTTCTATGGAATTTCAATGGGCTACGATGTCTACAGAGAACTTAACCCACTGTAGAGAAAGTTTGTTTTGGAGAGATTGGTTGCATGCCTGCAGTGTGGTGAGTTCAGTTTGGGTTTCTGTGCAGTGACTGCGAACTAAAGTTAACTTATACTTGTGCGTAGTTCATGGAAATTTGTTGTGTACCGGGCGATCCTTTCCTGAAGTAAAATTAGAAACAAGTTTCTTGCATGACTTGTGGATGGGAGAAGATTGTGTGCTGATCAGTCGGGTCTAAATTTAACCTGGGAATTCACCATGTGAAGACGGAGCCTATGGCCATGCAGTCAAACTTCAAATTCTTTCTCTCTAAGGTAACTACACCTGAAATCGCACATATAAGCTATGTGGCATGACCAATTTTCTTTAGAAAATGAACAACAAATTTTTTTTTATTGGTGAAGGACTATGAATCAATATGCAAGTGATTCTATAATTTTATTGCGCATTGTGAATTAGTTACAAATTTCCAAAGATGCAAGGTGTAAATGATGCCAAAATCCATTTGATGCACATGAAGAAATGACACTACCAGTATCAAAACATATTGTAAATAAGAAGTTAAATCAACAGAAAGTAAACCCAAAATGGACCACTTGTGAGGTTGCCACCTCTACAATGCTATTAATAGAGCTACACACTACTCGAATTGGACCTTAACTTCACCTTACACTTGTCTTTGTAATGTGCACTATTTTGGATATCCTCTTTATTCATTTCCCTTCAAAAATAGGGGTCAATTTTGAAAATTGATCCATTTTAGATATAGTTACCTTATGATGTGCCCCATTTATCTACTATATATTCAAAGGAAAAAAATTATATATTTGAGATGAAAGCATGTGTCTTTTCTGTGTCAAAACCAAAAAAAATTCAATATTCAATTTTTTTTTGTGAAATTTTGAAGTTACTGTGAATTTTTAAAAGATAATTGAATCTCCATTTTGGTATAAAACAAGTTTTGAGATTTTTTTTGTAATAATAGATGCATTGTCATTTGAATAACTATACATGTAAAAATAATTTCAAGTCATTTGAATGATTTTTTAAGAATTTTCACAGGGAGAGTGTCAAATGACTTGTATTGGGTAGTATTTTTTTGTGTATTCTAAGGCTTTATTATATTTCGGGCAAACTCCATTTGGTCTTGAAAATGATTTCAATTGAATTATTTCTAAATTTGTAATTCAATTTGTAAGTCTCAAAAAATCCTAAATTTGATAAAGTTGTTTTTTGCAATTGCAAGTTTGATCAGCTTTCCTACATGAAGAGCTCGTCAACAAGTTGCCTCATCAAATTTTCTAATATAAACATGATAGTTTACTATGGATTCTACCATTGATGTTCATCACAAAAATTCACACATCATGTAAAATTTTCTCAATAATTTAGTTTCCTTTCAAAAAAAATTATGATGACTAGAAGTCAATTACAAATGGATTTTTTCAAAATTTTGACACAAAGTGCACAAATGTACCTCCTTTGTTATGATTTGATTTATTTTCCAATCATGTGCTTCAGTGAGTCAAAAGTTATGCCACTATGGGAGAAGGGGGGGGGGAGGGGGGAGAAGACAAAGAACTTGTGCTAAAATTTTCTCAAATTTGGTACTCTATATTCAATATGATGTAGTAAACAATTGTCAAAAAGAAAACTATGCATAGTGCAAAAAAATTATTCCAATATTTGTTAAAGTCTGCTAAGCTTGAAAGGCAAGGCCAAAATAAAAGTTTATCTTTGATCTTCAAATTCTATAACCTTGCAATAGTCTATATGCTATCAACCAAATTTTATAATTTTTTTCCCACACTTTTGTTACCCTAATACAACTTTTTGTAATTGAATTTCAAAAGAAGTCTAGTTTTCATTTTTGTCCAATGCACAAAAAAGTACCAATTTTGACAACCATTGATCGGATGTTTTGAAGTTATCCAAACCTAGGATCCATACATTAACTGATTAGGTTGCTTGTTTTGTTTTGTTTGATATGCCAAGATCTAAGAAATCATGAGTTCCTTGGCCACATTCTTGATACTATTGGAAAGCTCTTTGCAACTAGGGGTGCATGGACTTTGTTTTGTAGCTTTTCGACCTACGGTGTGAAAGTTATTGAATTTCAAATTTTTTATGAATTAGAAAATTGAATTAAATTATCTTTTATTTTGAAAAAAACATAACTTTCACATCGCATGTCTAAACGCCACAAAACAAAGCTCTTGCACTCTATTGTGCATAAAGCTTTCTATTTGTATTAAGCATTAGGGAAATTTCAGGCATCTGAAGGGCTGCTCTACAGCCCTCCGAGGTACCTTGAAATTTGCTTTTATTTTGCAAAAAAAAATCGTTTTTTCCCTATTTCCGCCTTACTGATACAATAGTAGTGGTGCAAGAACCCAAAATTCCAAATAAAAAATCATAAAAAAAAATAATTTATATTTTAATCTTAAAAAAATATTAAAAAAATTAAAATTGAAAAAAAAAAAAAAAATTCTAGGAGACTTGACTATTCCGGCGAGCAGTCAGAAACTCCGACTGCTTACCAAGAGCAATTTCAAAGTTGACAGGCCATGCAAAGAATAGCATGGCATGTCAACTTTGGACAGCCCTGTAAAGGGCTGAATTTTTCTCTAATGAATGCAACTTCTCATACCGCAGCAAAGCCCTTCGTGCATTAAAGATATTGAATTTTAAATTTTTAATAAATTTTAAAATTTTAAAATTATCAACTCTTATTTTAGTTGTGGCAACCGCATAGGGCACACTAGTCTATACTTTAAATTAGGTTGTTACAATACTAGATCAAAGCCAAACAATCTCCCACTCTCATTCCTATTGTGTATGAAGGTCTAGTTCGGCGCTTGAGTGCCAAAATAGTTTCTTTTTTGCACACATAGGATTTTAGATAGTTGGAACTATTGATGTTAGTGTTTCAGCATTTTGGCATCCAAGTTTTTTGTGCTCGGCAACTTTTATTTTTTTTTGTTTTAGAAAACCTATCATACAGGACTTAAGGAAAGATGTAGGTTTTTAGAAATATTCAAAATTTTAGCTAATTTGGAAGAAAATTTTATGCAACATTTTGGACATTTCACTTATAATATTCCAAACATTTAGACATTCCAAAAAATACTTAATATATGTTTGAATCTAACCTTCACGTATTTGATGGCAATAGCAATAACTTTACCCTGTAATGGCACTAGAGCCATTTTGTGGCTTCTAGATGACAATGTGGCGATGTAGACAGAGATTTAAAGCATTTTTTCATCCACTCTTTCTTTTTGACCTTTCACGGTGGATTATGAAGAGTATCCAATTGAATTTGTAGTCTTGCTAGTGTTTGTCTTCACATAAATGAGAAGTTAGTACAAAAAATGGATCACAAAATATACTATTTTAGTGTATTTTAGGAAGTTGTTGCTCTTTGCTCTAATCTAGAATTTCTCCACAAAAATGATCTTTTTTGAGTTTGAGTCCAACTAACAAAATGAAGGTCAACTATTCTAGTTTCTATGCTAATTTGAATTTTGAAATGAATCCTAATATTGAATATTTTATTGAAATTTGAACTTTGGATGTATTTTTTATGTCTATTATTTTCTAATTATAGAATGACACGGAAATTGAGTTACACCATGATGATCTTCACTGTAATATACAAATGGTGAAAAAAAATCAATTTTCCACAAAAACTATCTAAAAAATTTGTGAAGTAAAGAAGACATATAATTTCATCTCTGAAAAATAAATACAAAATTTTGCAACCATATCTAGTTGCAAAACGGCAACAAATTAAGTGATTGGCAGTGAGGCTTGAAATCAGTGGTCACGGGCCCGTCCTTTTAAGGGTTAACTTCCAAGGCTTTTCTGCAATGGATTGACTCCAAACCAACTTAGTTCAAAGTTTATAAGGGCTACATTCGGAGAGTTCGAATATTAGAATTTTATAAAAAGAGTGGTGGGATTCCTACTCTTTTCTATTTGGGCAATATTCAATTTTTGAAGTTTGACCTTGGACGATGGCAATGGGATAATGGTCTTCTGTTGTTAGATTACATGACATCCACTGGTCGCCAACTCTTTGCCAAGCAAAGTCAACTCAAGTGTCCCATTTCTTCCAAATAGGCAGGCCCTCTTGACTTTTTACCTGATTGGCGGGCCTTTGGCACAAATCAAGAACTCATAAAGAAGCGGTGTTTATGTGGCACAATGCGATGGCGGTTCATCCATGGAGAGCACGGATCAACCCAACCATTGATGTCAACTGTAATGGACAATGCAGAAAAAACGTTGATTCACAAGTTCTACTATTGTTCACGCGCTCAAGAGATTTGGAAATACGCACAATTGATTCTCTACCATATACAAGGAGCTCAACCGGTTATGGGACCTCATAGCCGGTTCAGTCCTACTCAATGTATATTTGGTACCAAGCTTCAACGTAGATTTATCAACCTCAGAATTATTTGGACTCTACTTAGAGGTCAAGCATTATGGATCATATGGATTTCTCGTAATAGTAAAGTGTTTGCTAATGCTTCTGGCCTAAAGGCAACTGTCAACAAGCATTGTGGAAAGCACTCTTAGACGCGGGTCGGGCGGCACATATGAAGGCTATGTGTAGTGTACGCCATCATCCCCAGCTCTCTAATGAGGCTCATAGTAGGTTTGAGCGCGTCTGGCTTCAATCTCCCATCCTGGCTTACAAGAGGGGCAATAAAGAAGTGTTCTAGAACAAGGTGCGCCCTCCTGAGTGCTCTTTCTTCTAGCGGTCTTTTGGTTCTTTTTGGGACCGTTCTTGTTCGGCTCTTTTGTCCAGCTGTTTTGGCTTGGCTGATGTTCTTTGGTTTCTTTTTAATGCAGTGGGTTTCCCATTTGTTAAAAAAAAAAAAAAAAAAAAAAAAAAAAAAAAAAAAAAAAAAATCAGTTCCGAAACATGCCGAAGGAGCCCATTGCTTTCAGTTGGATCAGTTCCTGATTATTATTCTCCTCTTTGGGGGAGCACAATATTGAGCTCGTCAGCCTACAGTACCTTAGCAGAGGACAAGACAAAACTTTAATAACCCAAGGGGGAAAAGAAAAGAGGCCACACCCTGCCTGGGACCGAAGGACCTCTTATTTTAAAAAAGAAAATAATAAAAGGAGCATCAGGCACTTTTTGAATAATGGTGGGGGGAATTGCTCACTGCAGGAGTACTGGACAGTGCAGTGCAGCGTTGGGGACATTTTCTGAGTTGCACCAGCTATTTCCCTTTACTATTTCCCTTTTGCCAATGAGGCAGGGTTCTTTTTTTGCATCCTTGAAATGGGGACCCCTACAGTGATCAAAATGGTCTTAATGATGGCTCTTTGGCCCCCCCTAATCTTTGAATTAACCCCTAAATGCCCAAGGCCTATTTTGGGCTTCTTGGAATTTTGTTATAAATTGAACAAAATGCCAACATTTTGATAAGTTGTATCAATTTTTTTGAATTGTAACCGTATAAATTCAAACTAGACATGTTAGAGATCTTATAGGAAAAGAAAACACAACAATACCACTTGTGGAGTCAAAGATTATAATGTCTGACCATGAGGGTGCTAAAATTGCAAAAATCTTTCAATCTTCTTTACACAAATCAAATCTAAAAAGTTGGTGACCAAAAAAATATGAGGTTAAAGGGCCTAACTTGCATAACCACGATCAATTTATGGCTTCTTAAAATCTCCTCCACAATTTTTTTAAATGAATTTTGAATGTGATTTTTTCTCCAAGATCTAGTGTATTTGAGGCTCATTTCCAAGAGCTCTCAACACTATGGGAAGTCAAAATTGCACTGGGTACCCTTGTACAAAATCATGAATAGAAAAATCACTATCAATTATTTTTAAGATCAGATTTTTGTAACTAAAACTAGACTTCAAGAAGAACTTTCTAAAAACATAAACTACTAAAAATAGCAACTTGGTTAGGTTTTATTTAACTTCAAAGTTTTGCAAACACCACATTTGGGTGCCTCGGGCATTTAGGGGTTAATTGATAAGTCCCTCCCATGCATCTAGCGAAGCCTAATGCCTTCCTAGCATTGGGAAGACCTTTGCTTGGGTATAGAATGTTATGTCTACTTCCACCATGCAAGGCAAGCGTCTTAGAACCCGGGGGGTGGGGTGGGGGAGGGGGGTAAATTAGAAAAATTTAGCATGTTACGTGCGGCCAAAGATATGGTACATTTTATTCCTTGTTCCTACATTTTTGAAAAATATTTGAGACAATATATTATAGAGAAAATAGGTGAATCAGATCTATAATAAATATATGACATAAATAATCTAGCCAATTTGTTTTTTTTAGGTCTAATGTACCATGAAATAGAAGTATCCTAGATTGAGGCTATGAATAGGGTCTAGATTCCTGCTAGATCTGAATGATTCAATTGTATATCAATGTCATGTGAAAGTTGTTGTGCAAATGAAGGTTGAATTTTATGCTGCATTTCAGTTGATTTGTTGCTCTATCTTGGTGTTTTGCGTTGTTTGGGTGCATGAGTCACATTCATTGTAGATATTAAGTATGTTTTGCATTCCTAGGGAATGGAATTTACATATGATAACCTTTGTGTCCACAACCTTCAGTTGTAACTCAATTTGTTAGGTGTTTAGCATTATCTATGGTACCACTGATATCAAGTATTTTGTGGTATTTTGTTACTTATAAGATATACTTTTGTTACATGTAGGGTGTTTCCAATTCAAGATCCTTTAATTATAACGAAGTAATGGTATGCAAAATTGGACTATCTTTCAAATTCAAAGTAAGTATATGGTACTTAAAATTATGACAAATTAGAAAATTAGATAATGATATGGTCTATTTGATTAGTCCCTTCTATTAAGATATCCGTATAAATAACATCCCTTAGTGACATGTGATATACAAACCCCCTTAAGAGTCATCCCTCCCCTAACTCCTAAAGTCCTATTGATCCTACATGGGACAAAATGGTTTTGATATCAACCAATGTCCGGGAGCAAAAATTATATCGCAATAAGCTCAAAAGGCAGGAGACTAGGCAGGAAAAATCCACAAAAATTTGAATTTTTTTTCTCATAGATTATATTTTTGTCTACATGGAAAGCTTTTATTCATTTCATTTGGATTTGGATTAGGATTCGGGATGTGAAAGTTATGGAGCTTCTTGTTTTGAGGGCACTCATAGATGTTCTTAAGAGATAACATATTGGATTCATTTTTTAAGTCAATTTTTACAATTTGTAGAAAAGAAAAGTTCCACAAAGTTGAGCATACTGCTAGAACAATCTTACTATTGGAATTAGTGTATTATAATTCTATTTTAGAGATATTCACAATTTAGTTTTTCCTTCAATCTTCTACCAACTTCTACTTAACAACTTTTTAAAGAATGAAAATCATGATTTTTTTATGTTTTTTAAATTCCTACACTTTCAACTCAAATATTTTCTATAAATTTTCAAATTCAAAATTTTTAGTGCAACTTTTTTGTTAAGAAGATTCAATGTCAAATAATCTAATAAAAGAACTTGCTCAAAAATCCACTTTTTTCACTTTAATCCCTAAAAGACTAAGAATTCAAATTTTGAACAGCGGATGAATTCAAACACATCCCAAGTCCACAAAAATGCATTTTTTTGTCCATCAATTTTTTGGAAGGTCTTTGTATTACTTCTTAAACAATTATATGGTATAGACTCTGAAAACTTTGCTTTGCAAATATTCTATAAATCAAAGGGCATTGATAGTTCTAGCCTCAAAAGATAACTTTTTCACTTCAAAAAATGACCCTTCCAAAATGACTTGAATAAAAAACTAAAATTTAAATTTCAAAAATCACTATAATAAGAATTTAAAATTTTGAACTCGAAGGAAAGAAACTTATAAAAATCACAAATATTCTATCTACAATCAATTTTTGAAGGAGTTTTCAAATTTTTGGCTTCAAATGTTATTGAAAACTATTTTTTTGTGTACCCAATAATCTAGCCATATGGATACAATGTATAGATCATAGCTTACAACCACTATTTGAGAGTCATTATTAAATTATCTTCTACATTGCATTTTATAATACATCTTTACAATTTTGGAAATGTGGACTACCCCTGGTCCTTCAGGGGTTAAATAAAAATATCTTGCAATCTATGAAGTTCAAATTTATGAAATTCTTCTCCGCATTATTTAACTAGTCTAGTATAAGATCTTACAATTGGATTATCGAGAAAAAAAATTGTAAAGTGTTTTGTTTTTTGCAATAGAAATGGCAGTATTCTAATTTTGTGAGTATTTTTTGGTGAATAAAAGGGCCTTGGGACTTCAGATATTAAAAACGTTCTCATGCATAGGTTATAAAAGCATAATATAGAATTTACAAAAAAATAAGTATATGCACTTTCATAGTTTGATTTATGTACAAGAAATAATAAAAAGACTAATAAGATTTTTGTTCACATGAAAATCCTAAAGAAAATAATATAATAGTGACACATGATTTACAAGGGGTACTAATATTTTGTAATCACTAATGGATCAATAAAAAGAGCTCAAGCACGTAGTCAAGAAAAGTGCTCCAACTTGTGCAAAACTTAAGTTTTGTTTACACCAAAAAACTTTGGGTTGGAGCCTAAAGAAATGGAATATTTTGATTGGAAGATAGCTATGGTATCTAGCTTTTGGATTTTTACCAAATAAAACTTGGGTTGTAGCCCATCATTTTTTCAGTGGATGAAAATCTTTGTTAGAATTCTACATGGCCTAAGTGGATAGTGACTTCTCGGATCTAAAGGGAGTATTTTTTAGAAAGCTCTCAGAGGTACCCAACTCCAAAGTCCAAAAGGAAATTTGGGAAGACTTTGTTTAGTCAATCTTTTATGTTTGTTCACTATTTGTTTATGAGATGTTTGTTTGTTTTTAGCCTACTTCTATGGATAATTTAAAATAAAAATTCAAGCTATGTGCACAATGGGCCATGACTCAACTCTTTTGGTTTACACCAAATGTTTGGGCCACTAAGTCCCTTGTTTCAAACATGATACCACACTTACAATGGTCTCATCCCTTGAACAAGGTACAACTTGTGTTTATGGGTTGGAGCCCAAGATTTTTGGTTTAAACAGACCCTTAGTAGAGGGCCACTTGAATGGCAATTGAATTACATCACTAGCATGTGGCAAATATAAGAGCAAAAGTTAAAATAAAAATAAAGCATTACACATTTGGATCTAAGCATTGGAAATAATAAAAATATACTTTGTACTTTTATAATTATGTTTTAATATCTGATGCACGTGAGTTGATAATCAAGCCACACTAGTTTATCCTATTAGTAGATCATTGGCAAATATTTCTTTTTGAAAGATATTAATACAATATATTAATATAAAATTAAATTATAATAGTAATAAAATATTATTGTATTGTATCAACTTTTGCAAAGATAACATTTGTATTGACACTTATTTTGTATGTGACACTAATTATTCACCCTCTCTAACAGAATAAATCAACCTATAATAATAGTGAAATTAAGTGTTATGATACCTATAATATTATCTACCCTATTATATAACTCATTCTAATTCTCATTTGGTTGAAAACTAGTTTTCTTGTTAAATACTAATTTAGGATGAAGCAAACAATCTTGTGCTTCATTTGTTTTTTTGGCTGAAAATTGAGTTTGACAATTAGTGTTAAGTTTACATTTGGTGTTGACATTACCAATAGTACTGCTATTTAGTATTTGTGCTTGTAATTAGTGTTGCAAACATTAAATTTTATTATTATTGTATATTTTATTTTGTGACATCTTAATGCTCCTTTTGGATCTTTGAATCCAAATATGAATTCAAATTTTTATAAATTCCCAATTTTGATCATTCTTGATAAGTAGTAGCTTTTGAAGGCTTATGACGGTTTGAAATTTTAACCCCTTACAAAATGCTTGAAGCTACACTAATTTGTAATGTTAATACTTTACCATAGTCGCATTATTTTTTTAAATTGTGAAATTATGATGCTCTAACAAATTGATAGGCATATTCCAAAAGATGGTGACTTCCGTCCTAGTCACTAGTGTCTGATTCACCACCTAGCAGGTGATTGCAAGACCGGTACTATTTTGCATCACAATTGAAGTGACGGAGTTGTCATGTGCTGTAACCTTTGAAGTATGAACCCGATTAACTTGAAATTTTAATCACAGATGACTAACTTAATAGTATTTAGATCCCTTCTTTTTCATGATTTTTCAAAAATCACTAAATATTTTTATTCCAATCTAGCTAATTTGTCACACTTTGTGATTTAGGAGTTTTTAGTATTGGGGAGTATCCAAAACTAATGATTTAGAGATGAAATTCCTTGAGTCTATTTCCATAGTAGGAAGTCATCTTTCTACCAAAGGGAACTTAAAAATACTTTATTTTGTGTCCTTACATGCATGCTAGTAGGGCTCCCTTGCGCATGCACTTTTGAAGATTCAAAGATGGTCACTTTTTTGGTGAAATGCCTTCATTATGAAATCCTTACAAGTGGACAATTTTTTGGTTTCTATGAAAATTGTTTTTCCTATTTTTTACAAATTAAAAATGTAAATGTACCTATTTTCATAAGCTTTTTCACTTTTTCTAGTTCTTCTACTTAGAGAAATTTTCTATGCTTTTCCTTCCTATGTACCTTCTTCTTAAAGATTTGTACATATAGAAAATGCTACAAAATTTGCACGGTCTTTCCAGTAATGACCCTAATATTAATTAATATTGAAATAACATTTTGTGCACCTTGGTCCTTCTATCTAAGGAATAATTTGAGATGCTAGAGTTGGTGTAAACAACTTTTTGAAAAAATGGGTGCGTTTTTTCTATTTTCCCAGTAGGCATTGATGCGGATTTGTTGTATTGGAATTTTGATTATTGGAAGGAGAATACTCTTCATTGATAGTTGTAGAGATTGGGGTGCTGTTTTTTGAGGTTATCCAAGGGAAAGCGCTTCAGTTGAGGTTACAGAATTGTGAGCACTTTCTTATCCACCCTTGATATGAAAGCGGAACACAAATAAAGTTCTACTTTCCAGATTTAAGTTTATCCTAATAGGTGCCTAAATGTCGGTCCATTGTGCCTTCCAATGGAT
Organism: Neckera pumila; assembly: GCA_963969595.1. Classification (NCBI taxonomy): domain Eukaryota; kingdom Viridiplantae; phylum Streptophyta; class Bryopsida; order Hypnales; family Neckeraceae; genus Neckera; species Neckera pumila. Next base: position 27,756,823 of record OZ018409.1, read on the forward strand.
CTTTCTGTGTGTTTTGATATTACTTATAATTGCACAATGGTTTGCAAATTTCTAACTCCAAACCTAATTACACCCTAATGGCCAAATTAACTAAGCCACGGTGATTTTGGAAACAAGATCCTATAGTAGTCTAAATTTAGAAATTTGAAGTTACAAAGAATGTCATGTCATTTCTAAAAACATAAAACTCAAGGAGATTGGGCACCTTTACAAAGAGTTATGTCCGGATGAAGTTTAGCCGTTGGAATGGCGACTTAAACTTCATCCATTCTTTGTAAGACCTTCCTAGTTTCAATTGACTTTGGGATTTTTACCTTCACCTTAAGTTAAGAACTTCTATCTTTCAAGTTTGGACCTGGATGAATAGTTTCCGACCGACTTCATCCATTTTCAACCCAAAATTCATCCTTCTTTTTTCTTCTCAGCTTTTTAGTAATTTTTTGAAGATTGAACTAGTTCTAGGATTCCTTGAGTTTCTTCTATGCAAATTCAACCCTAAATTATTCTTTAATAAAATTCAATTTGGGTTATTTGCTACTTTCTGCTACTAAGGGTACTAAATAGCTTCAAATTGGTTATTATTTTTAGATATTTATGTTTTTTTCCTTAAAGAGTTTGGTTTGACCTAGCTGAAATGCTAACTTATTTTGGAACTGCAACAACTTTTGACAGATGATGTTTGACCGCTAATTGGTGCTTTAAACCTCATCTATCAATTGCTATTAACCTAATTTTTCAAATTAACTTCTAATTTCACTTCTGGAATTTAAATTATTTTTACTTCTTATTTTTTCTAGTCTTGTTCTTTTTAGATGGTTTTAGTTGGTTTTCATCCAATCTATATGCTAAACTTCATCCACCTATATCTTTCTCATTTTAACTCCAAGTGCCATGTATTTTATGTTTTTGACCTCTACTATAGGATTTTAGGTTCAAACTTGACCTAACACTTTGTCCTAATGGTTTGACTTTATCCTAGGACTTGGCTCTAATTAAAACTACTAATTGAGACAATTTAAAAGGAGGTAGAAGGGTTGATAATAAACCTCATTATTAACTTTGTAGAATAGGTGCTTGAACATGCCCTCGAATTCTCTGTCGTTTGCTATATTTGTTGTTTTTGAAATTTGCTCACCACTTTATAAGAAAATTTGATACATGTGTTGGAAATCCTAACTCTTTCTATCCCTCCATTTGTTTCTACACCTTCTCTTTCTCTTATATACTATTCAATTCTATTATTATATCCTAATAGTTGACTTTGGATGGAATAGAATACTAATACAAACCCCAAGAAAACAATTGACTACTTGAGATACTATTCCTTCAATTATTTTCTAATTGCCTTGTTAATGGCTACTTGGGAATACTTCCTAAATTCTCCTAATCAATGATTCTCCCTCCTCTTCAACTAATAGTACCTCCTATTATTCTTCCATTCCCTCACTTCTCCTCTTAGTTTCTATCGACTCTTGTTTTTTCACCCTATGTCCTTTTTCTATCTCAAAAATCTCATCGAAACCTAGCACCAACTTAACACCAAAAAAAGATAAAAATCCAATTTTTGGAGTTTGACTTTTTTATAAAATGTAACTAGCCTAGTCTCTTTAGTAGGTATGAGGGAGTAGAAGAAGGCCTAAATTTGGCCCCATTCTAATTTTGGATGCTCCCAAGACGCCGGTCAACTTTGCTATAATCTTCAAATTTGCTAGTAATCAGATAATCTTGCCGGTTTAGGTACCGTTGGCTATCAGAATGTTTTGAAACTTGTTGAAGCATCTTATTAACTTAAAAAAAATCTAGCTTAATTTTTAATGAGATTTTATTGCAATCTAGGTAATTTTAAAGAATTTTCCATTGTAGGTTTTGGCGGTTGACCGTCCGGAAGAATAATTTTTGCAAGTCAAAAAATTCCAAAACTTTTTATGGAACCTCTCATGCACAAAGAATGTGTAATCTTATATTCTTACTTTGCACATTGGAGGACGGAGGATTCAATTCCTTTACCTCCTTTGAATTCCAATAATTAAAGAATCTTTCTCACGGAGGGGAATCTTGACAAACCAATTTTGCAGTTGAGTTCCAAATGTGCTTTAATTCTAAAGCATTGTATGCTATCTATAGATGCCCCCAATAGTCCGTCTTCAGATTGTAATCTTTGTAGGCTAATAATGGAGATTTCTACTATTTCATGCAAGTGACTGGGAATTGAAATTTCTCCTTGAAAATTGGTTTAGGGTTCTCTCATAAGTTTTTGTGGATTTAATTTAGCCATGAGTTGTCATTTGCATTGTAGATTTGGTAATGTTCATTCAAAAAACACTCTTTTTAGGACCAAATATTATATTGGCATGTGGCATACCTATTTTGATTTTACACTCTTTTTTTGGATTTTTGTATATAAAATTTGACGAAAACACTTGAAAACGGAAAAAAAAATCATAAGTCCCAAGTGACAAACTGGGAGCTCACAACAACTCACTACAAAATCCATTGTAATGCTTGCCAACCTTAGAAATATTGTGCTAGATTCCTTAGGCTGGCCTTCAAGAAACAAAAATGTCTTCTAAGAATCAACACCAAGTAGATGTATCCACAACAACCTATCCTATTATTTGAGGCTTTATTTTTTCTATTTTAAAATCATTGTTGGAATTAAAAAAATAAATAACTTTAGAGTATTTGAAAACCCTTGATGGGGATTTTAAGTATAACTATTTTGGAGTCCCTTCATCCCACTACATTCTTTGATATACAATAGATTGCTCTTTACAGTGGAGTTGTGGAGGTTTATTTGTTCCCATAGCCAATCACAACTCCTACAGCCCCTAAGTGCATTAGCGGAAGATAGTCTTGAAAGAAACACATAAGAAAAGACTTATTGTCTATCAAGTGTACCTAATTGTGATGATTGAGTATGCAAATTCATCTACTCTAGATTCTTATCTAAAGTCTAAGTCCTCCAAATATGAAAATTTAGGATTCCTTGAATACACCTATTTTCATCACTTTGAAAAATCATAGTTTATCTATACTTTGTCCTAAAATATATGTAAAAAGAACCTTCAATTTTCTTTTGATTTAAACAAGATTTAACAAAAAATTAGATAGTTTATTGATGGGAACAATGCTTAAATGCTTAAGTGGACAATTTTAGATGCAATTAAATTAAATTAAATTAGGTTTATTCTCTAAGACTCTTGTATATAAGTGGTAATTATAGGCACAAACAACCATAATCAACTAAATTGTTACCAATCTGACGTTGATCTTGTCTAATTGTAAATGTCATTTAACCCCTAAAGATCCCCTTATTCAAACCTTGATGCACCTTTGTTAAATTAGATTATTTCTTTCAAAATATCTATTTTTGGTCTGGTTTTAATCACCATAGTTCCTTTGCATTTTGAGCCTCAAAGGTGTTTAAAATAGTTATTTTTTAATCAAGGTTTTTAATTGGAAATAATTGTAAGAAATTTATAAAAAAAACTACTTAGGATCTTAATTGCATTTTTTTTCCAAATAAGTACAAAAGTTCCAACTTCAAATTCTTTACTATTTGTGAGATCTAAATGCTCATAATACAAATTTCTTTCTTGCTTTTCACTACATGCCCATAGGTTAGTACATTGCAACTTCATCAATGAAAATAAGAGGATGGAAAATACATCTTGCATCTTTGTATGATGTACATGCTTGGGTTTCAAACTAGCACACCAAAAATCTAAATCTAAATCCCACCATTAAAGAATAATGCACCTTGCATTATCATGACTTCATTGTAAACATTAAATGCTCATTAACATCAAATTCCTCACCAAAAAATTATAGAAATCTTTTCTTCAATCCAATTGATGAATTGTAGAAGTATAACAATGTGAAGTGGTGAATGAAAAAAAATTGAAATTAAAACTGAAGTAGTTATAGCCTTTGCAGCAATTAGTTTATTCTAGGTTGCCCCTTCTAAAATAATGCCACATACCACATGAAAATTACAAAAAATTATAGTTTTGATTAAGAAAATAAAACAATTCATAGAAAATGCATCCAAGCTCAAAATTGTGTGCAAGTTATATTTCTAGATTTGTAATGAAAAATTCATTTATTACTTGCAAAAATGCAATAAATCAATTCATAGCAATTGACCAAATGCCCTACATTGCAATGTGACTTTTGGAAACTTTAGGATTTAACCAAAAAATGAAGCATAAATTTTTTGGTTTCTATTCTATTTAATAAATTTGAAATTATTGAAAAATTCAATCAATTATTAGACAACACATAAATGCATGTCATATAGTATAAAATTGAAATTTGAATATAATTTAGATTGAAGACTAAATTGATGTCAAGGATCATGTTTGACTATATGCCAATGAAACTAAGTTTTTTGAGGTTAACCCTCATTAGTGACCGGTTGACCACTTTTTGGTCGAATTTTGGATTCTTTGTCTTTTACTGCCCTCAATACAGGGTATTTGAAAAACTCAAAGAGTAACGCAAATAGAGCTTCAACATGCGCTCCAAACAAATTTAGTTTTAGAGAATTCTGTGCAGTAATAAGGTAGCTGTGTTTGTCCAAAGATAAGAGGGCCGACTTGAGTCATACCTTCTAAGTTGCATATATATTCAGCAACTCATGTGGTTCTATTTGAAGACGCCTGAGAACAATAGAAATATTGCCCAACAATCTCATGAACTGTGGAGGCATGTTTCAAAAGTTATGGGCAATAATATATTATGCTCCTTCAACTGAAGGCTACTTCAATGCATTGCATTTTGGAGATCACTCACAACAAATTGCACCATTAGATCATGTTCACTTTTTGTTTTTTTCACCGTAAAGCCTACAACATCAATTCCTATGGTCTGTCTGGGATTACTTCCTTAGTAGTGATGAAATTTCCCTTTTCCAAATTTGTAATCAAAAACTGCGCTTGCCCCCAAAATCAATTACGGTCACTAAAAGATTAAGCCCTCATTGCATGCAAAACAAGACTCTTGATAACTTTTGAGTGATTACTTGCAATTTTTTTTGCTTAGGTACGAATCTAATACAATTTGTAGTCTAAAAGACAAAGATATTTGTTTTGAAATAGAAATCAAAATTCTCTCATACTTTTTTTAATGTGTCTTAACTTTTCACATGTAAAGCAACTAAAAAAAATTACAAAAAACTCAAAAATATTTTGCCACTAGAGCCTATCCAAATTTGCAAGAAAATCAAAAGTGGATCCCATAGTCCTTTAGTCCCCTAAAGTAACCCCTAAAGTCCCATTGTCCCCTCGGATTACCTACTTCTACTTAATATTTTTTTAAAGAATGAAAGTAAAGTGTATTCTTTTGAAGTTTTTTTCCTAGATTCTCAACTCAATTATTCAACATAAAAAAAATTGAATTCAAAGTCTATAGTGCAATTGTTTTTTACAAATGGTGGTCGAAGTCATCTGAAATTGTAAGTTAGTGTTCAGAAAATCAAAATTTTCCAACTTTGAACACTCATATCTTCTAATCTGTGTGGTTAAACTTTATGAAATTTTACCACATGATTTGTGATAAATTAAATACAAGATCCTATTGTTAGATTCTAAAAAAAATTATTTTTTCTCTTTTCTTATATGAATGCAGCAAAACTGGCAGTTTTGAGTCGGTTTTGATAGAAAAATGCCTTGGGACTTTAGGGGTTAATTATAGATTTTGAAAATTAACCAAGTGCATAGCAAAATCGGATACTGATTGAAAAGATCTTGATATTATTCCAACTAATTCATTTTTTCAAGTAGCCACTTGGCACATAATAACATCACTTCTTTAGAGGTACTATAAACCCTTAAACAACACATCAAACTTTGTATTTACAAAAAAGCTTGTACACCAGTTTTTTTTAATTTGGAGATTATAGTGAATGCCAAAATGAAGACAAAAGGAAAATGGCCTTCCTTCAATTGATTAGATCGTGGAGTTTTCTTACAAATGCAAGGTTGGTCGTTAATAATTATGAATAGCACCCAATATATGTCGCAAAAAATGTATTTCAGAGGAAGGGGCGGGTAATATAATTTTGTCCCCTTGAATAGATTTTGACCTATATAGCTTGGTCCTTCCCAATTTGTGCCAATGCAATTGAGTCATTTCAAAAATTTGCTACCATAATTACCTCAAAAGATCCTTTGAAGAAAACATTGTTGTATTATTATAAATGCTTCTATTTTGAAACCTATACTCTCAAATTCTTGAAATTTTTTCTACACATTTCAAATGTTTGTCTCTAAGGTTTCAATGTTTGGATTTCAAACAAAAAAATCCCTCGTTGCACAAGAAATCATCATTAAATGACTCGTATATTGTCAGTTTACTTGAATTCTTTGATAAGTAAGGCGTTTTGAGTAAGTCAAATTGCTTCTTTGCTTCCAAAATTCTGCATGAGTATACCAAACAAGATATAGACCGTGATAGTGTAGAGGTCAATTTTATGCATAACAAAAATTCTACTCCAAGAGGGCTCAAAATTTGTTGACCCCATTTTGCATGAATGAAAAGATGTTCTTTTCTTCACTCCAAACATTGTAAGCTTTCCATTCACACACTCAAATGGCTTGAATTTTTTTTTCCACATGTCTACCACAATTTTGTATGCCGGTTGAAGTTCAGTTCAAAAAAAGTTTTTGATTTCAATTTTGGCCAAATGAATGCAATAACAAATGGCTGTTCTAAATGATAATTGCTCTTGAAAAACACACCTAAGGTAGAACCACCCATTCCCAATCAGGGACCTAATTGCGATCAAATGTAAAGATCGTATTCATTTTAGAACTTAAATGTCCTTACACCATAGATAGCTTATGGTTTGTTGACCAAAACCTTGTTCGGATTTGTTCTGATTCTCCAATTGTGCAACTCCAGTCGATTAAACACACAATTTCATAGACACTCCAGTTGACTATTCTCACTCAAATTGATCCAGACTCAAATTCATACAAGAATTCTTACAACCTGTGAATTTCACAATATGCAGCAAGAATTTTGATGAACACACACAAAAACATACAAGTTAGAATTAATACTTCCAGCTCTGGACAATTAGATTTCACACACGACTTTGCAATTCTATCACGCAATTTTCCACATAATAGTCCACACAGTTCATCATACAGACATCCATTCGACTATTGAAGAATGTAAATTCTACAATTTCAATACATAATTTGATTTGATCAAACATTCAGTCAAGAATTCATCATACAAATAATACACCAACAATTTGTTACACATAGTTTCTAATTGACTGCTCAAGTAAAATTAGCAAGACAGAATCACTAGTTCTTGCAGTCAAATTTGTCTATAAGCCTTCCAATAGAGGTGAACACATACACACACATCAAATCCTAACACATTGGAACATATAAATTCTAGTGTTGATCAATTTGACCACACTGGCAATATGCAATTCCATCACACAATAACAACTCACAAGCCAAATTGTTAATTAACATATATTTTCAATCAATTGCAAATGTTTTGCATTCATATACACAACAATACTCAATTGGACTTACACCCGCAACATCATAAGATCACAGAAACTCAAGCAATTAGACGACTTACAGTCTCCGTAGCAAATTGATCTAGCTTTTAGTCGACATGCACAGCAACTTGAACACCAAAGTTGAAGAATTATTATTTAATTCACACTTTCCACTTGACAAAATTCCAGAAGCGGCTTCTCTCACCGTAGCACACAATTCATTTGGCAATTTGATTCACAAAATTAATTGACTTAATTGATTCAAAAATTGCACTCAAGGCTTCTCATTTACTGAGATACTTACACAATTAATATTCACACACAAACAATCAAACAGCCAAATCCACTTTGCAAATTGACACACACACACTCCTTAAGGAATTTCACCACCTGTGAATTCCTTATAAATAGTTACTCATTAGAGAATTTTTCAGCCCTAAAGAGGGCCGTCCAAATTTGACATGCCATGCTATTGTTTGCATGGCCTATCAACTTTGAAATTGCTCTTGGTGAGAAGTCAGAGTCTGTGACTGCTCGCCGGAGCAGTCAAGTTCCGTAGAATTTTTTTATTTTTTTATTTTTTTTAATAGTTTTTTTCAAAATATTTTTAAAGATTAAAATAATAATAATAATAATTTTTTATTCGGAATTCTAGGTTCCTGCGCCACTGTTGCTGCAGTTTCAGCAGGGCGAAAATAGGGGAAAAACGATTTATTGAACAAAATAAAAGCAAATTTTTAGGGTACCTTGGAAGGCTGTGGAGCAACCCTCCAGAGGCCTAAAATTTCCTCTAATGTCTTACTCACAACCTGTGAGCTTACAAAGACAATGGCAATTTAACACATAGTATATTACTTTGACAAATTGTACAGCTTGAGACTTTTAATAACTAGACACCGACTCTTCTTCACGTTGGAGAGAGAGAAAACAAGAAAACTAGACATTTGGACTTATAGTCCCAAAAAGACAACTTGAAGGGTGGCATCTGTTCAAATGAAATACATGCATGTCTACTTGACCACATTTATATCCTAGACTATTAGCCCATTCATATCCATCTTCATGTCTTTTAGACTTCTATCTAGGATTTTTAGCTATTTGACATACTACATTGGGAAATAGTCTATTTGTTTACTCTATTCACATTCACAAGGCCAAATAGACAAAAAAGTTTGAAAAATATAGAACTACAATAATTAACCCCTACAGGCCCAAAGTCCCTCAGGGACACTTGGGATTTCGGGCAGGTTGGTGTGACCTCAAATTTTAACCTGATTTTTTGAATTTTTTTTGAAGATAGTATATAACATACCTGTCTAAAAATATAGTTTTTTCTTCAATTGGTGCCTAAAAGCAAAAGTTATGCTACCCAAAGTCAAAAAAAGCAACTCACCGAGCAAAAAAAAAAATTTAAGAAACTGAATTAAAATTTTTTTTTTCTTCTCAAAGATCATGTTTTTATCTACATTTAAAGCTTTGATTCATTCTATTTGGACTCAGAATGAGAAAGTTGTAGACAATCTTGTTTTTAGAGCAATTTAAGCATCTTTTTCCAAAAACAACTTATAGAATTCATTTTTGAATGCAATTTTCAAATTTTTTCAAATTTTTTTTGACAAGGTCAACTTTGTTTGCAAGAACAATTCCACCGTTGAGAGTATGGTGTTTTAATTCCACCTAAGAGCAATTCATGATTTAGTGTTTCATTCAATTTTGGACCTATTTCTACTTAATAATTTTTTTATATGTGAAAATTAAGTTTTGACATTCTGAAATTTTTTTCCCTGACTCTCAACTCAAATGTTCAACATTAAAGATTTTAATCTAATGGTGTGTATTGCAAAAAAATCTACAAATGGCTGTCAAAGTCATATGAAATTATAGGCCACAGTTCAAAAAAACTTATTCTTCAAATGCTAATATCTTCTAATTCATATGGTCAAATTTCATGAAATTTTTACTGCATGATCTACAACAAATGAAATACAAGATCTTACAATTAGATTTAGAAAAAAAAAGCTCGTTTTGGTTTCTTGAGTGATCATAGCATAAATGATAGTTTTCAGTGGTTTCGGACCCAAAAAATGCCTTGGGCCTTTACGAGTTAAGTAGCTTTGGCTATTTGAATTTTGCTCAAAATTGACCACACATTCAGGCCAAACTCATGACTAAGGTAGAACCACCCATATTTGATTGGGGAGCAATGATCGATTTCCAATCAAGGCTGGAAACAGATTTCAATCAAAGCTTGGAATGCCTTGAAATGCCTTGGAATGCATTTTCTTCTCCTTTTAAAAGTTGGGACTAATGAAGTCATCACATATATTTTGAAGTGCATAGAAAGTAGTAAAAAGGAAGTAGGAAATACAAAGTGGCAAAGTAATTCTTCTATGATTGGAATAAGAACACTCTAACTTCTAAAGGACCAGGGCAATATGTTGGCTATATAGATTTCTTGGCTACATAGAAATTCAAAAAAAAAATTGAAATTGGTTTTCTAGACTTATATATACATGAAAAGCTTTGAATCATCCCATTTTGATCAATGAGTCAAAAGTTATGAGGAGTTTTGGTTTGCGAGCAATTATAGATTATCTAATTAAAATAGACTTTGAAATTCTTTATCTCACTTAATTTTCAATATTTAAAAAAGAAAAAGAAAATTTAGGATGTAGACTGTTTATTACAACATTATTACCGTTGGGATTGGCATTTTTCAATTCCATAATTAAATTCTTGACAATTAAGTATTTTGAATCACTCTCTACTACTATCTACTTACTATTTTTTTCCTATATGTTGCACAATTCCAAATAATCTAAAGTTTTTTAAGCATTTTAGACAACCTGTTTAGGAAAAAGAATCCAAAAAAGCATCACTATTTTAGACATTTTTTCATCAAAAAGTGAGTTTGTGAAGTGCAGCTGCTTTGTTTTTTGCAACGCCAAAAAACTGATTTTCGTGAATTTGAATTCTTATATCTTGCAATCTACATGGTGGAAATTTTTGAAATTTTGACCAAATACTCTCAAGTTAGCATACTACATGATCCTATGGTTATATGTGCCAAACCTTTTTTTTTTCAAAATTTGGTACTTGTACTCAAAATAGCAATTTTTGAGCGTTTTCGGTGAAAATGTAGTTATGGAACTTTAGGTGCATAGGAAGTAGTGAAAAAGAAGTAGGAAGTACTAAGTGGCAAAGTAGTTCTTCTATGATTGGAATAAGAAGACTCTAAACATATTTATGGGTTTAGAACACTTTCTGGCTTCCAAAATTCATAGTAATTTTAAATTCAGCAAAGCTTACAAAAAATTAATAGTTCCAATATTTCTTATCTCTCTACATGAGAAAAATTTCCACTACCTCACACTCCTTTTCATTTGTTCTGAAATTGCTTAACCCCTAAAAGCCCGTTGTCCCTTCGAGGGACAAATGGGAATTTAGGCAGGTACCTATAGGCTGAATTTTTGTTGTGATTTTCCAAAACTTTTTTGAAGATTAGAAAATTGCTAAGCTTTGGGGGAATATATATATTTTTTAAATTGGTGCTCGATAAAAAAAGTTATGCCCAAATAAGTTCAAAACAGGTGATGGAGGGCAGCAAAAAAAATTTCAAAATTTTTTAAATTAATTTTTTTTCTTTCTTATAGATTATATTTTTTTCTATCCGGAAAGCTTTGATTCATTTCATTTGGATTTTTTATGAGAAAGTTATGGACAATCTTGTTTTTTGGGCACTTAGAGCATCTTCCTGAAAAAAATAATAACTTGTAGGATTCAATTCTGAATGCAATTTTTACAATTTTTCAAAAAAGAAAGTTTTACAAGGTTTAGTTTTTTTGCTAGATCACTTTCACCATTGGCATTACCGTACGTGTAGTTCAATTTCGTAAATAACTCGAGAAATTTGGAAGATGTCGAAATTTAAAAAATTATTTACAACTATCTCTAAAAGTCTGAAATAATTGTTTTTGAGAAAAATTAGAAAAAGCAACACATTTATGCATGATTAGAAAGAATCAATCCAAAATTAGGAGCATCTTCATAAAGTGTCAAAATCAAAGAAATTCCTATCTCCCTGCCGAATCGCTGAATTGGGAAAACTAAATTATTTTGGCAAATGATCGCCGAAATTGCCTTGCACGTACGGTAGTGCATTTTAATTCCATATAAAAGATATTAATATTTTAGATTTTCCTTCTATCTTGTACCTACTTCTACTTAATAATTTTTTTAGTAATGAAAATTCAGCTTTTTTGCATTTATTTTTTTTCCCTAGATTTTGAACTCGATTTTCTACTATAAAAATTTAAAGCTCAAAACCCTATAGTGCAAAAAATTTAAGTTAAAAGTGTTCAAAGTTCCACAATGTCCTGAAAAATTTGTTTTTTTTACTTTAAACACAGATATCTTGCAATCTATGCAGTCAAAAATTCTCAAAAAATTTCCATACATTCTCGAACTAGTTAGGTGTAATATCCTGTGGTTAGATGTGCAAAAAAAAACATTTTTTAATTTTTTTTACTCTGTGCTATAAAATGACAAATTTGGGTGTTTTTTGGCAAGAAAAAAGGCCTTGGGCCTTTAGGGGTTAAGTGATTGGTTCTGCCTTACTCAGAAGTCACAACTTTTTTTTGTGGAATCCCAAGAGTTTCACATTGGATAGCTTGCATACCATCTATCATTTGCCTAGCTATGATTAAAGATGAATGTGTCCTTTCCTTTGAGGGCAAAAAAATGGCAATGATATGAGCTTTTCGAAAGAGAATATTCCGAAAACTTGGAGCTGAAAACGACATTCAGGATACATGTGTGCTGCTGAAAAATATATTCAAGTATGGGAAGAATATGCACTATGAAAAAGCCTGGACTTCTCACCTGTCAAGGTTCCACTGTGATGAGATTGGATGTAAGGGATCTCACCCTTTTGCAACACCAGCCATTTGCCACTACAGTAGCTAGAATAAAGTTCTTCAAATATGCTGCTCATTGATTCAAAGATGAAAAAGCGTGTGCTCAAACTCAACACCAGTTTTTAAAAGGAATCAATCAATGAGAGTTGAAGCATTTTGCATATCAAGAATATTGGATTATGTAGAGTTTAGGTCAATAATAGATGTTTCTGTGACCTCAGCTTAAAAAATTTATAGTATATAGTAACTACTCTAGAATTGAAGTTTGTGCACTGTTTAGTTTCACTACATGCGTTGTAATTTGAAAATGAGTAGAAAAAATCCAATTGTTGAGTGAATACAAATGTTGTAGTATCTTGTGCATACTATAATCTTGGGAAAACTTGAAGCAAATGTATTTATGGTTTGGAATAAATAAATTAGGGTTTGGAAGTAAATGAATTTCAAAGCTAACCACCTGTGTTGAATCAATTGTGTAACCGGTTTTCAAAATCACTCAAAAAATTGTCAAAATCATATAGTTGTTAACAAATTTTGGTATCACATGGTTGTTGGCAAATCATATTAAATCATATCTATAATACAAACAAATGTGCTGTATAAGTTCATGCCCTTACAAATAAATATCTTGGGTCCAAAAATATTGTGGCAAAAAATAATAATTTTGGTTGTTAAATACAAATTAAATTTATTTATATTAATGATAAAATATAATTTTCTTATTCAAATCTATTCAAAGTAGATCACTGCAAGAACATTTCAAATTACAACCAATAGATCATCTGTGACAATAATGAGGTCAAAAGTCTTTGATTAGTTAAGATTCTTCAAATCTCATGCAAATTAATAATATCTACATTTTTCAATATACTTTTATTTTTTGAAGCATTTTTATGTCAAATTTTTATACATTAGATGAGATTCGGGGGTCTTGGAGGGCTTTGAGTTCCCCTGTTGTTTGCTACGTTCCTAAACTGCGGGAACGCAGGAGTAGCAGCTGGTTGACGTGGTCAAGCGATTGCCACGTCATTTATTTTATTTTATTTTATTTTATTTTATTTTATTTTATTTTATTTTATTTTATTTTTTTAAAAATTTTCTGACACACCCGTACCGGTGTTCACTGAATCTGGGCAGATAAGGGAACAGGCCTGAAATGGCCCTCCAAGACCTCCAAATATCATCTAATGATACGAATGAAATGGTGAAAGGCTGCTATGAATACCCACAATATTTGACAAGACCATCCAACACTTGTTCAAACTAGCTATTGAACCTGTAATAGTTTGCTGACAGATATAGCTTTGGATCTTGGAGGGGAACATGTGCACACATGGCGATAAGTGAAATTGCTTATATAGACATGAGAAGGCAAAGAGTATACAAAGTGAATGACAAAAGAATGGAACAAAATAGTAAAAATTATGTTCCCAAATGGGTAATTGATGTTGATATAAAAGGCTTCCTCGACTGAATATTTCACCGATGGACCTTAGATAATTTTCCCATGCCTAGTAGTACATAAATTGTACTCAAGGAATGGCTTAAGAGTCCAATTGAATATCAAAGGAACTTTTGACTACATAGATAAAAAGTTATTATGTGATATGTAGTTCCTTTCTCAAAATGGGTAGTCCAAGTAGCTTAGAGAAAATCATTTTTTTAAGAAATAAAAATTTGAAATTGGGGATCTAGATTTTTATATACGGGAAAAGCTTTGAATTAATGAGATAAAGTTTATAAGGAGTTTTAGTTTTGCAAATAGTCATGCAATCTCTACTCTAAAATAAACTTATAAGTTCTTTATTGAACTCAATTTCCAATATTTTTGGAAAAAAAACAAAATCTTAAAATGAAAATTGTATACTATTGGGATAAAAAAAAATTCAATTCTTTAACTAAATTCTTTATAATTTAATACTTTCAATCATACTCTACTTCTTTGTGCTTACTATTTTTTTCGAATATGAACACAAAATATTTTTTATTAAATTTGTTTATGTGTACTCCCAATTTGTTTCTTCAATATATTATAGAAAGTTGCAAATTGTAGGATCTACCCATTCTTGGGTGGAAGATGAAACCTAACCATTTGGGAAGAGATGAAAATACTTATTTTTGAATTCATGCATCATAATCTTGCAATTAATATGGTTTTTTATTCGAAAATCTTAGGAGGGTGTATTCTAACAAATTAACTAGAGAATCTTACAATAATAATTGTTAATGGATAAATATAGATGAAGATTTTAGCCTTGATTTGGATACAAGTATTTTGTAGCAATTTTGTGCCTAAAACACCATATTTCTTTAGGGGTTAATTGTGATTTCTTCGACCAAATTTGGATTTTTTGATTCTAAATGACAATTCAAAATTTTCAAATTTTATCACTTGTAATAAATAGTTTATTTGTGCGTTTTAAATGGAACAGGACTCTATATTTTTGCCCTCCAAAGAAGGTTATAAGACTTGAATAAGGGAGTCCTAGGAACATAGTCTCCCATTGATAGTGTAGCTAGTTGGATTTTTCTATCAATAAAGAATCCAAAGAACCTCTTAGGCATTATATTGACTTCAATCTCAAAAGAGCTTATTTACTTCCGTTATGGTATAAGGTAGTCTGCTCTAAAAGCAACCACTATTACTGAGGTGCATTTTGCTTTCTTCAATGTTCCAATAGTGTACATTTTAGGAGGTGATTGCTTTTAGTGACTATAGTGTTTCAACTTCGAAAGTTCGTCACTAATTTCATGAAGGTCCAAAAAATATAAAACAACTTTGAGTTAGATGCCAATCCATTTTTTTTTTTCTACAGAAATTTGCTGAAAATTGTTTCAAGGAGTTTTAGAAGGCAATCAGCTCTTAAAAAGGTCGTTTCAGGAGCAGACTAACTTAGATTTGCAGAAGAAGTAGAAGCGTTCTGCAGATTTTCCAACCCATGTGACATAAGCTTAGGTAGCAAGTGCTATCGGATATCATGGTGCTATTTAATAGAGATTGATTCTATAAAATTGCAAGTCCATGACAAATCACGTTGCCCGGAAGTTGCCTTGACAAAAAAAATGGTTCAGTGGATTCAGATTGACATCTTCAGCACTTGGAAGGCGTTGAAAATTGGAAGTCATCGTGATCATAATTGATAGAGCTCTCTTTACTCTGAGTTGAAACCCAGCACTTAGGAATGAATGTTAGTAACTTGAAATCCGGGAATGTGTACAAGAATACAACAATTCAGTAGGCTGGCATGGAAGAAACCATTGAAAACATGAAGAAGAATTGTCCCCAGGTACCTTTCAGCTTCTTTGCAGCTTCATTTTGATGTAAAGGGCCCAGTAACTTACGCAGGATCTTCTTGGGAAGGTTTTCAAAGTTGCTCTCTTTTTCTTGCAATGGAATTTCAGTATATTGCGGTATAAATAAGAGGATAATCAAGTAGACTTATTCTTGTTATTGTCTGTACTAACTACTATGTTAAGTTGTGACCATCATTTGTTTAGCCCCACCACAAAATCCTAGTCCCACAAAATCACTGCTGTTTACTGAAACCTGGTTTTGCATTCATGTACAATTGGTATATAATAATATGGCGGTGTACGAAAATGCTATAAATTTAGTATAAAACGATACAAATACAACATTGACTAATGCAAGCAAATATTTGTACTAGAAGGGACAGTCAGTCTGTAAATATTGTACCATCTTTATTGGTCTTAAATTTAGGTTGCAGCTCAAAAATCAAAATGAGTTACCAACGATCATGCTCTAATTGACTAAGCTCATCGGGATAGCATAACAGTACCAACTGTAACGAGTGGTCACACCATGAGGCAAAGTAACCCTTCAGTAAATTAATCAGCTCCGACCCTTGGCTCGCCAAAAAAACAACAGGTTACATGGTTACCGGTAAACATACAGCCTGGGAAATTCTCTCATATGTTACAAAAATGTTTGAATTGTTCTATCTGCTGTGTTATATTTCCTACAGCCTGGGCCAACTCAGTATCATCTCCCGTTACATCAGTCCAGGCTAAAATCCGAGTGTGTAAATCCTCTAGCATTTGAATGCGCCTATGATACACAGTTTCTAAATTCTGTGAGTTCATCACGGTTGACTGATTCGTCAATCGAACCCAATGATGAACACAAGCTGCAACAACTCTTCTGAGTATAACTTTAGGACCAGATGCTGGAGTTAGTGGCTCCGCTGAACTAGTAAAACTATTTGTATCAAGGTAAGTAAAAAGGGCAGCAGCAAATGGAGTCCAACTGAAGTCCTCTTCTACCCTTGCATCGTTTTTGATTTGTTCCGTGCGATGTGGGGGCTCAGAAGATTTGTGACGGTCTTTATAACAGCAACTCAGACAATGAAAGTCTTCACATACCGTGCAACAGGAACGTGGTGATAATGATTTCTCCGTGGCTGGTACTTCTTTGGATCCTGAGGTGAGGCCAAGTAGTATCATAGACAAGAGTAGGCCACCAACCTCACGAGTCAAGAAGTTTAAGTCAGAGGAAAGAGAAGCTATTGGAATCACCCGAATCACTTCCCACATTCCATCAACGTAGCTCTGATGTTTGCTGACGCTCTTTCGTCCTGCAAAAAGATCTCAAAAGTAGTCTAATCAGAACAGCATAAGGCATTGTTGATGTTAAATTATGAGGAATACGATGGGCTTCAGTTGAAACATTTACTAGAAGGGAAGACCTCTACAATGAAAGACACAAACCATTGCAAATAAATTCTGCCTCACTCTAAAGCCGGAAGCAAAAGAATAGGAACATTTCTAACGACTCCCACCTTTCAAGTTTAGCTGTTGAAGCTGGCTGTGAAGACTGCAGAATCTTAACAGCCATGCTACCAGATTTTGAAACGCTGAAGAATTTGAGACATGGTGAGGTGCACCATTCACAAGATCACCAGTGCAATTTACAGGCGACCCACAGAAGTTGCAAACCGGGAGTCGAAAGTTTTCCTTCCCATTATTCTTCAAGTCCGATAGCCTCCGTGCAACATCAGGACTCCTAAATGTTGGTGTTGCTTCAGAAATTACTTCGTTACATAGAGACTGCCAATCTTCGGCAGCATGTAGGATTTCAGAAGTGGCGTAAGCTCTCCCCTCCGGACTTGAAGGGCACATTAACCAGCCCAGAAAATCTGCTGCAGTTTGACGATTAACTGTGCTTACATCAACATCCTGAAAAAGAAGATGTGATGCAAACGTTGACCAAGGTAGAAAGTCTGCCAACAGAGTCCTGTACAGAACAATCGCAGGGTTTAGGATGTAGCCAAAAGATTGAAGATTAAAATAATTCAGCACATCTTGTTATGAATGCATTTGCACTCAAAGTGCCACAAATATAGAAGTTAGGAGCATAATGCCATACCATGAAGGGCAGTCGTCGAAACGTCCCAGGCTCCCGCCAGTAGTAGCATTCAGGTTTCCTTCACAGAAATCAGTTCCAAGAAGTGCACTTGTCTTCGTTCTCAAGCCAGCGGTTTCCTTATCAGTTCCCGCAATGTCAAGCGCATTACTGGAACTGTCATCCAGGGACTCGTTTTGATTAGCTGTCACATAGCTTCTCCTTTGACGCTTCGGTGACCGTTCGAGTTTATGTACCCCAGTCTCCCTATTTGCTGTTGTACTTGCAGTGGATTCTCGTCTTTCCATCGACTCGACAAGGTGACTCAGTGCAGAAGCCGTAGGCACACCTACCAAGATCTGAAGAAAAGGCCGCAGACTGCCGGAGTGCATGGTATGCAACCACACACATTTATCAGGTAGCGCGGACCCTGTAGCATTTGAGTGTTGTAGAATGCCATGAACTGCAATCGTGAGTTGTGCACGAAGCTCCAGCAATCGCACTGCACGCCTACATTTATCCATTATGAGTGGCTTATCCAATCAGCTCCCCTTTGTGCCACAATCACAGATTTGTTCTCAGCAGCAAAGGCTAAGCAGCATTGACATTTCTTTCAGGAAATTAAATAAAAAGGCTAATTTACTTATTCTTGACTCGGAAAACAAGTGATTAACAATTTCGATTCGGCTAATGCACAACTAAAAACATTTCATGGATAATGGGCATAATCCTACCCTTAGAAATCTAAACACTTGCCGTAATTTGCAATTTATAATAAATTAGAGACAGAGTAGGTAATCTGTGACCGGTAGTTAGGGTTTGACAGATCAACAATCGTCATTACTATCTCCCATTCCATTAGTATCAAAAACCTTTAAAACCAAACTTTCATAGGCTTCAATTTTTCCACTAAACAGTTGAAAAACCAGCTAGTCAGTATATGAAAATGTACTTACACAGAGCCTGACCACATCAGGAGAAGGCGTCGAGCTTCGTTGAGCAGATCAGGCGCAAGTGCAAGACTGGCAACCATGAAAACAAAAGCTCTGCAGCTACCAGATTCTGCTTTTAGAGAAAGCAAACGACGTCGCATGGCTTCCTTTGCGAGGTCCGACAGGTCCACCTTCAGAAGAGAAGGTCTGAGTCGCCATACTTGCAATCTATTCAAACCCTAATTCTGTCAGAGCCTACGGTGGGCAGATTCATAGTGGCTTGATAATCAATCTTGGGAGCCACGGCTACTGCAATTGCCCAAAATACCATTACTGTAACTACTGCCCAAAGAATACTTGATTAACAAACTGGCTTATTCAAAGCTAAAATCTTTTCACACAGTTCTGCTTGCACATCACATCCAGAGAAAGTTCTGAAGTGGGTGAGGACAAACCTGGCCATCGGGCTGAAGTGATTGTAAAGAAAGTCTTTCTCCTTCACCACATACTCAAGGATTTTCTCTATAGCCCACGCCGCATCGCTACCCTCGCCACTGCATTTGATTCTCGCGAACGCCCAAGAATCTGATGAGCTTTTCCGTGACATGTTCTTCATAAGGACCGCCGCCTTCAAGAGAGCCTCAAGCAATTCCAGAAGTGGTGGCCCTGCGCAAGAACAGAGCTACAGAGCAATCAATCTCCTCTGTCGCTACAAAGAAGATTCAATTCACTGCAAACGCAAAGGGACCCAAACCTTTAGACCTAAAATTGAATCCCATGGAGAAATTCTTGTGACATTCACATGACAAAGACAAACATACCTTTCAGGTTTCTCAAAACCAAGTCAACATCATCCAAAATGCGTCGCAGCTGTGAAGCTGTCAAACGGTCGTGGCGGAGAAGAGCATGCACCGTGTCCATCCAATGCTTCATCATAAGATCGCAGACCTAAACAGACGAAAACGTAATCTCGCATGAGTTTTTCATACAGAGAACAACTTGGTCCCGAACCCAGATCACTTACTAAAATTTCAAACCCTAAACCCTAAAATGCAGCAAGGGGCAAGACCACGCTACCTGTGGCACTTGAAACCCCATCAGGCCCAGCGCAGTAGTCACCAAGGGGGTTCTCCGATCGAAGCACACGACATCTTTAACGGATTGAACATCGTCACCACCCATGTCGCTCTCTCTTTCCTTGTCGCCATCACCTTCACCGCTCTGTGCATTTCGCAGCTCGTCCAAGACAAGCTGAGCCGACATCGATGAAACTCTCAAAGCATTATTTCTCCGGGGATATCAATCTCATCAGCAAGCAATTCAATCGTCCCACCCAAATGCAACACCTCGAAAATGAAGATGACATTTTGCTCAACACGCTCAACATTTTAAACCCAGCCTCGACGGTTCCACGTGTAACGGCCTCTTGAGGGTGCTGGTTCTGGATATAATTGTCCTAAGGAGTTCCAGAACCGTCTTCCTCCCTGCACAAGCACATGGCAGCGTCTTTTCTCTTTCTGTACTCCATGGCTGGTGAGTTTAGGGTTTAGGGTTTGAATAGATTAAAACCGCTCCAAGTTGCAGGTCTTCTACCCACCATGGACATGGCAGCGCGATTGCAGTTGACGACAGGGTTTAGGTCAGTGAAATTCGGTTTACAAAGCTTCAATTGCTGCAGGCAAAGGCGTTTCGTCAGTATTGTGCCCTTGCGACCTCGGGTGTGGAGTCTGAGGAGGTTCCAAGTGCGCGCCGCGGAGGATAGTGAAGTTCATGTCAAGGAGGTCACGACGGTTGAGAGAGAGCGTCGTCTGTTCAGCGAGTACGCCTTCCTCCTCAAATTACAAGGATTTCAAGTTTTGCAGCTCTCTCTAATCGCAAGAATCTGTGTTTGGTGACACTGTGGTTGAATGTTGGTGCTCGTGTTTGAACTTCGCAGGAAAGGAGTGACGGCACCGGAGATTTTGAATGCTCATGAGGAGGCGGATGTTTGGGAGAACAACGAGGAGAATCGCAAGCGGAGATGGGCAGCTTGGAAAACGGCCAAAGCTCAGAAAGCTGCTGGTCAGATAGAGGAGAAGTTGAGCCTGGTGAGTTCCATTTCTTCATGTCCAATTGCACAGAGAAAATCTTTGGGTCATAGTGTTGACTGTGGTATGGGCTTCATAGCTTGTTGGTCGAATGCCTTCAATGCTTATGATTGTTGTC
This sequence comes from Neckera pumila, assembly GCA_963969595.1. Lineage (NCBI taxonomy): Eukaryota > Viridiplantae > Streptophyta > Bryopsida > Hypnales > Neckeraceae > Neckera > Neckera pumila. The sequence continues at coordinate 27,777,763 of OZ018409.1, forward strand.
ACCAATACGAAGAGGCAATATCACATCATATCACAGGTGTCTTTCTAGACTGTTTGGCAGTAAATCATAGGAGACCGTGCCTGATATTTTATCATGTTGATGTGAAAATTCCAATTGCGACCGCATTCTTTGCTGACTGGTGGGGCTCTGCACATTAGACTACTCGGAAGAAAAAATACGCTGAGGATCAGTTAGCCAAGTTGGAGAAGCGCATGAAGCTCGCTGACGCACCTTCAGGCAAGGAACAGATTACAGATGAGGAACGGTATATGTTCCAGAAACTTGGCCTCAGAATGAGAGCCAAACTTCTACTAGGTAAGCTCGCAACTGCAGAAATGGTGCATTGTGGTGAATTGTTCGAGATTCTGAATCATAATCTGCACCATAATTTTCCAGGTTTTAGGGTTGGGGGTTATTGAGGAGTGTTTGCGTGTGGTGAGCAGGGAGACGAGGAGTATTCGATGGTACTGTGGAGAACATGCATCTGCACTGGAAGCATAGGGAGCTCGTGAAGTTGATTTATAAGGGGCCCTTGTTCGAGGCAGAGCGTACAGCGAAGATTCTTGAGGTAGAGAGTGGCGGAGTATTGGTCGGTATCACAACAACTTCGAAAGGCCACGCCATACTTTTCTACCGTGGCAAAAATTATGAGCGTCCTCCCGAGCTCAGACCTCGGCATCTGCTGTCGAAGAGACAGGCTATGCAACGATCTGTTGAGATGCAGCGGAAACGTGTAAGTTCCAATTGTCTTCGTTTCTATGGACTTAGACACGAGCATTTGACCTTTCTATGGACAAGTTATACGCATTGTGTTTTGGTATTCCGCAGATTTCGCGTGTGACACTTCTCCATGCAATGTCTCTTTGGGGTTTCAGGATCTGGAGCGACATGCACTGAAGTTAGAGAAGGAGATTAGGAAATTTCGAGTAGACCTGGTATGCATTTCTCTTTCCTTCTTCTTCATCAGGTTATGGTATTGTGCGTTTAGGTTCTTACGAATGATGTGATAGTGGTATCTTATTTTTGAAGGGAGCTAATATCGTCATGACTCCTGGTGTTTTAGGAACGCTCTCACTGTTCGAAATGAGAATGGCCTGTAATTTTACAACAAACATACAACTTAAATGTTTGTGAGTGGTGATAGTTGGTTTGGTGGTTGATTTCTCGTTACTAGAAATGTGCTGAAATCAAGTGATCTTTCCAATTTTTCTTGTGCAGGACGAAACAGCAGAAGTCGATAGTGGTCCTGAGAGGCAAGGAAGCAGCGTGCTATCTGCATTAGAACCACTAGGTACCGAACTGGAAGATTTCGACGATGTAGGGTTGGACGCCTATGCAGAGTACAATGAGGATGCGACGGACAGTATCCAGCGTTTCGTCTCTAGAAATGAGACACCAAATCCGAGTATTATCACACTAGACCCTATCTTCAAGGCCCAGCGACTGACCATAAAAGAGCGTATTCGTCTGCGCCAGGAAGCTCTAAAGCAGTGCGATCCTATGCACATCAATATAGGTAAGCTTGGACGTGAAGATCGAGGGTTGTGAATGACTCCTGTGCATAAGTCCTGTTCTTTTCGTCACCAGAGTCCCGTGGGGCACGCGGTGCAAGTCTGATTATCACAAGACGCTAGCATTACGATACACATTTTACGACGAATGAATATTTATGGCATATTTTCAGCTACTGATTTGAAGGTATCTGTCCGCACAGGTAAGAGCAATATGGTGACAGGCTTGGCAAAGTCAATACGTGTTTACTTTCAGAAGCAGCCTTTCGCCATAGTTGGTGTGAAGGGCAGAGCGAAAGGCACCCCAGTAGAGGAGATTATCCAGCAAGTAGAGGTTGATCTCATGCCCTTGGTTCTTCTTGAACGCCTCCTACATTTTATTTCAAGTGCTGGTGCCTAAATGAGATAGGATTTGCTTACAGTCACTTTACTGGTTTTCTGGCTCCTAATATGTATGTTACTCGCCAACATTAGGAAAATCGCTTAGGAGTAACTTATTAAGCTGTGTTTTTTCTATCTTATCAGGAGGCCACTGGGGCTGTGCTCGTGTCAAGAGAACCCAATAAGCTGATACTCTATCGAGGCTGGGCTGCCGGCGAACGTCGTCCTGATATGGCTCCAGAGAATGAGAATGAAGAAGAGGTTCCGCCAGACCTTAGAGCTGCGATCATGAGTGAGGAGATTCGAAACCCAATGGACTTCAGCTATCTCACGAGAGAAGAGTGTGCCTTGGTTGGGATTGAGTACAGAGGAAATGAAACGGAGGAAAATGACGAGTCAGAGCAGGAAGACAATGTCAACTGTGGGTTTGACATATGGAATGATGGGAAACATTGTACTGGGAGTGGTGATCATGATGGAGTAACTGAGGTAGGTGTAAATACGTGGAACGAAGAAGAGAAGTGGTACGCGGAGAATGAGGATGAGGGTTTTGCAGGAGGTGATCGAAATCTGGACTTCGAAGCTGGAGGTAATTGAAGTCGATTGATGGAGCTTCTTCTTCTGTTTCTGAGTAAAACTATTCTGCAACTGCAACGGCTTCAAGACCTGGGCCTAAAACCGTAAGGAAGGCTCCAATTAGAAAATATTCTTGAAGAATCGAACTGTGGCTGATGGTAAGAGGAAGAAGACTTTCCGAGGACGCTGTTGATGGCTTGGTGTTTAAGTACATGTTCAGACTCAGTTTCCCAACCTTACAATGTCCCTCAAGCTGGTTGTTGCAAGTATCAACAGTGAAATGAAGCTCTAGCAGGATGGCAAGTCTGCTGACTTCGTATGGACCCTAGGTGATTCTTTCAGACCAGTCAGCATGCACGGTTGCTAATCATTGGACCAAGCAAAAGATTTCTATGTCTTCCAAGTGCAGGTGGGCAGAGTCAGGAACTTACTGTGCTGATTGTCCTGAAGCATTATGTTTATGTATGAGAGGCTTGAGAGAATAGACTGGTACCCTGGTACCACTTTCAACTTTTGTGCTTGCGTTTCCTTTTAGTTGCTTTGATTCCTGGATGTAACGAAGAAACTCTTCATACATATTCACGAACTTATTGTTACGAGCAGCCATTTGGAGACCCCAAATTTGGAAGCGTTGAAGCGGATGCGTTTTTGTTCTTGGTCTTCGTGGTGTTCCACCAGATGGAAATTGAAGATGCGTCCTCAATTTTGTCGTATGAAACCGCTCATCAGTGCCTACAGCGTTTGTAAGTACAAATTCGTTCCAGCTTTTCCTTCGAACCTTTGACAGCTTCGCCAAATCAAACTTAAAGTTTGGACAAAGTCTCATAGAATAATGCACCGAGCCTCACAAATTCCAGAGAAGGTCAAATTCAGGAGTAAAGGCTAAAATAGCTCGTAAAATGATTGCCTGGACTGTTTACGGAGGAAATTTATTTCACATGAGATAATTAAAGTAGTGGACAAGTTTTGAACCAAATGTGAGATGGATTGGGTAACACAAGAAGAAATTTATTTGCTGAGTGACCTGGTAGAATTCCCATTTCCCCTAACACTGTTGAAGCTGGCCTCATGAGCGTCAGGGGGTTCTATCCAACCATCGAGGTATGGATACCTTGCCTTGAATATTGCTTGCAGCAACGCTGTGTTTGGTTGGGTGCATGTTGCTTGCCTCCCGAGGAATGAAGTAAATTCAGCGTTTCTAGGGACACAAGAAATCATGCCTCGGTAGTCATGAGTATCGCTACCAAGTCTTGGAATTACATCTCGTTAGATTCACTGTTGCTACTACAGCCTTGGTAATATCACAATTCCAGACCTATAAAAGCCGAAGCTCCAAGTGCATTCACCGTATTCTCTCGTCGGAGATGTTGCCCATCTCTCGGAGCATTGCCATTCGCTCTCCCGTGCTGTTTTTAGACTTCGTGTTTATCCTAGTCCTAAGTATATATTGAAACTCATTATGTATATGACCATTTTAGATTCACCCCTAAAATTTACTACAGCATCACTCCTTACAAGGTTAACCCCCAAGTGGCCGGAAGTCAAATAGCATGTATCATGAATGAGACATGCTATCATTTACGAGAAATAATCTTTGTAGCAATGCAATTTGTGCTGCATTGAGTTTGGAGCGGAACTTGTAGCTTCTCTCCTACCGAGAAATGACAAAGATTCATGTTGCAAGAAGTGTAGAGCCCACAAGAATAGCCTCGGTAGTTTCAAGTCTCAAACCTATAAAGTCAGTACAAGTTCCTCGTCGTATCATTTTTTTTGGCTTTCTCTTGCAGCTTACCATCATTTTGAACTATCATTTCCCATTCTTTCTTCTGCCCCCGCGTGAGTTCATTTCTTTCTACCAAATTTTGCACATAAATCTGGGGTCATATTTTCCACTCCCAGGATTGTGTGCACCTTTCAAACTTAATAATTGTAGTGGGGATCTTTCATGTTTTAGAGTGTCTTTGTTACATATATGTGCTTGCTTAATATTTTTAAAAGTTTGAGCTTCTTTGAATAGTAATATTGATGTCTTGCTTGCATGTCAACATTCACAATCTTTTATCCAGTTGGGCCAAGTGAAACAAGATCTTTAAGTTTTTTTAAGTTTTTGGTTTGTAGAATTATGTGTTTCTTTTTCCTCCAATGAGTTCAAGGTTATAAAAGTAGATCTTGGATTGTTCTTGTTTTTAAAAAAAATTTCAAGGATCGCTAGCGGAAGCCTATTGAATATAGTTTGTTTGTTTTGGCAGTGATTAATTTAAAATTCTTTTAATCAGAACTTTTGTGTAGTTTGTGGCAGAGATGAAGATGATGGTAGAATGGATGCGGTATCCAGTGCTATTGTTGGCCTTATTGCCAGTTTTGTGGCTATACATGCTCGTTGACTTTCTATACAACTTGCTCCACTCAACCTGTCAAGAAATTTGGAGTGAGCACAGAGCAAGGAGGCCATTCTCTATGTCAACAGTGGAACCATTTGCATTCATTTGGAACTTTGGCATTGCATACCATCACTTTGCAACGACATTGGATGCAGAAGAACTTTGTGCAGTAACATTAGAACCGACAACTTTCATTTAGATCTTCAAAACCAGCGCTTCTAAACAAATGTGAATGTAGAAGATTCTCTTTCTTGGAACCACCGACATGCATTGGGATCTTGAAACCAGTACTTCATAACGGTTTTGAATGTGAAACATAAAAACTTTAGTCTATTACATATCAATTTCCCAAAATGAGGCCCAAGATGCATTAGGTGCTCTTTTGTGCTCTTTTGTGGTAGTTTTGCACCAATATGTATGATACCCTCCAAGAGATCTTGCAACCCCATGTTTGGTTCTTAGCCAAGAAGTTTGATTATAAGACATAAGGTAGGAGGTCCTAGAATGGAGCAGGCTCTAAAATGGAACAAGCTCCTAAGGCACATTTGACATTCTTCAATGTACAAGTGGTCTCCATTTGAAGAGGTGGTCGATTTTAGAGCCTGTCAAAATGAATTTTTTTGCAACTCCAAAAATTTGTAACTAATTCCAAGAAGGGCCAAAAAATATGAAACAACTTCGGTAGATATCAACTCCACTTTTCCTTTCGATGAAAATTTATTGAAAAATGCTTCATGGAATTTAGCTTCCTCCAAAATGCAAATCAGTTGTTAGGTGGTCCATTTATGGACCTCCTATCTTACTCATAGTAGGTAAATTTAGATATTTGATTGAGATTTTTTGCCTTAGACAAGGTGAGTTATGTACCTTGTTGTGACTCATTCTACTTTTTAGAAATCTCCCTCTTTGTGATAGGTGGTTGATTTTAGACAGACTAAGTTGAGTTTAACCCTTAAACGTCGAGTTGGACGTTTTGCGACCAATTAATGACAAGGAATCTCATGTATTGGATAAAAGTGCAACTATTCATCTTTGGAATTTTGTTGTAAAAAGGATAGGTTTTCTACAATAGTTTGACTTCTAATAAGTGCTTTTGCTATTTTTTAAGCCAATGATGCACACGATCATGGAAAGGGATGATTTCCATGATTATCCTTTGTCCTTTAACCCCTGAAGGAATGAGGCCCTTTTTCTGCCAAAAAACATTTAAAACTGCCATTTCTATAGCAAAGAGTAAAAGAATTTGAAAAATGTTTTATTTTCACATCTAACCCTAGGATCTTACACCTAACTAGTATGAGAGTGTGGGAAAAACTTCAGAATTTTTGACTGCACAAATTGCAAGATATCTGTGTTCAAAGTGTAAAAAACAAGTTTTTCAGCACATTGCGGGACTAGATTTTTTGACTTTGAACACTTTTAACTAAAAATTTTTGCACTACAGAGTTTTGAGCTTTAAATCTTTACAGTGGATAATTGAGTTGAGAGTCTAGGGAAAAAAAGTAAATCCAAAAAAATTTAATTTTCATTCTTTAAAAAATTGTCAAGTAAAAGTAGATACGAGATAGAAGAAAAATCTAAAATATTAATATCTTTTATACAGAATTAAAAAAAACACTAATCCCAATGGTGAGATTATTCTAGAAAGTAATATAAACCATGAAAAAAAAAATGAAAAATTTGAAAAATTGCATTTAGATATGCATCCTAGGAGCTATTTTTTTCAAGAAGATGCTCTAATTGCCCAAAAAACAAGAATGTCCAAAACTTTCTCATAGCAAATCCAAATGAAATGAATAAAAGCTTTCCAAATAGACAAACATATAATCTATGAGAAAAAAATATAAAAAAAAATTCAAATTTTTGTCCATTTTTTTTGCTGCCTGCTGTCCTATGTTTTGAGCTTATTTGGTCATAACTTTTTTCTTGGGCACCAATTGTGAAAAAAATTATATTCTTACAAAGCTTATCAGTTTTTCTATCTTCAAGAAAAGTTTCAAAAAATCATGACAAAATTTCAACCCGTAGGTACTTGCCCGAAAACGCATTTGTAAGAACGGACAACGGTCCTTTAGGGGTTAAAGATTAAAAGTACAATGCTACAATTGGAAATTTCATTCTAGGTATTATAGGTAGTGGATTTCAATTAGCTTTGGAGTTGAGAAGACCTATAGTTGAGGTGCATCAAGCGTGAAGAGACAAGTATTGTAGACACGACTTGGCCATGAAATTTTGAGGCCAAATAATTGAAACCATAAAATGAAGCCACAAGTGTTGCTTCAAATAATTTGTGTATACCTTCATTCAAAATGACATGATTAATATATTTCAATAAAAAAAAATTTTGACCTTTCAAAGTTGAAGATTTATTTAAGTACATATTTTTTGTAAAATTTCTTTATTCATAAGAATATAAGTTACCTTTGAATACACTTACTATTTTCAACATTGAACATTCCCTTTGGTACAAAGCCAACAAATCAATCATAGTTTAAAACCATAAACCCTTGGTTCCATTGAGATGGGAATTGAAAGAATCTTATTGATTTTGCAATAATTATTGGATTGGCATCAAATAAAGTAATGTTTGATGAATTTGATTATTAGAATTTACTCTAAAAATCATGTGTAGAAATTTAAAACTATAAAGTCATTAAAATGTGGTCAAATTTGCAAAATGCCTACGGGAGGCTCTATAAAACCCTAGCACTTAATAAGTAGCCTCTATACAAGTCGATCGAGCTCTAAACTAATTCCAATCCAAGAATTTTTTTAAATTTTTTAAATTTTTAAAAAGAAGTTATTTTGATTTTTTTCCATAGTTGCACCTAAAATGAGCTCAAGATTGCACACAAAAGAATTTGAATTCCATTTTTTGAAATGGTCCTAAGGATGATACGTTGGGTTGAATTCACCTACAATTGATAGCTTTGTGAGCTAATCTAGAAGAATTTATAAAAGGGACTGAAATTGGCTTTGGATGACTAGTTTGTCAATATAAATGGGAGGTTCCTACTGTTGTCACATCAAATGATTTAGGATTACCAGACGCCTTGGACAAGTGGATATATCAAACAATTCAAATGGACTAGACAAACATTGTAACTAACTTAAAGTAATCACATTGGGCAGGTTAGGGTTATTGGATGTCTCGGACATATTGAACGATTTGGATAGACGGTATATTTAATGTGAGTATATGACAACTATGGAAGTCTCTACATGAAGAACAAAACTACAAAAGAATAGTAGCAATAGAAGGAACTACTTTTTCCTTTTTGCAACCTTATCAAGGGTTAATACTCAAATTTTGTATTGCTGCAAAAACTTTGTTAGCAGAGCAGCAAAATTTCAAGGATGAAATTTTTTTCCATCCAACCATGGATGGATATACAAAAATATTTCATTTGGGATGTTTGTACAAACTCTTGTATTGCTATAGGATGCAACGTTTACAACAGAGTCAGCCAAAAACAAGATAAACTCTTTGCTTAGAGAGGGTTTGAGGTTTTCTAGGGAGACCATGTAGAAGGTATAAAGAATCTTCAAGAGGATTACGAGGTCTTAAACATTCACAACACCAAAGTTATGGGAAACATTGGAGTTCATACAAAATCCAACTAATACCAGGGCTGCAGTGTGCAAGATAGTGGCATGTGCTTTGTTGCAAAAGGCACGGGATGAAATTAGCCACCCAATTGCTCCCATTGTGTCACATATAGTGTGAAAGAGAGTGCTCTGGCTATCTATTCCACACTTTTGACACAGGAGTTCACTAAGGTATGCTCACCATACTATTTGGACATTTTTAATTGTTTTGTTTTTTCCAAAAGGCTTTGTTGTAATAATTGATGAATTAATTGAATTGTATTGATTGATTTGAGAAACAAGATATCTGTAATATTGTTGTGCTAGGAATAGTCAAACTTGACCTTCTCGAATCTTTGGAGCGTGCCAAACTAAAGCAGCTATTCTATTGTATTTTAAGATTTGTGGCTTCTGTTAGATTCAGAAGATGACAATTCAAACAATGACTTGTCTCCAAAACTCTCTGAGCTCTGGAAATCATTGAACTAAGCTTATGCTACTCTGATTTCTGCTTATCTATTGTCAATTTGTAGATTGTAACTGAAATATGAATCTCTAAAATTGGAGGCATATACGGGTGTTAACAATCTCTTACAAATGGCCTTAAATTTTTTGAGACTAATGATATGCTTTGAGATTGAGCCATACAAAATTTTATCCATGATTGCATCAAGCAAATACTCCATTGGGAATTTCCTTTAAATTTTTTATTTTTTTGGTTTGATAAGATTATTAGTTCTGCTAACTCTATACTATGGTACTATAATACTATTGTAGTGAATTGGAATGTATCGAGCTGTGATCATTTTCTCACGGAAATATATTAGAACATTCATAGGGCAACCTATTGATAGTCATCAGGGTAATATTAATTATTTAGCAAGCTTGTGTTGATAGTTCTTGGTGTATTGAAGACTATTAAGAATTCAAGGCTGATAAAGTAGATGCAACACATTGTTGTTACATTGGGCAAGTTAGGATAATTGGGCTTCTCAGATAAGTGGACACATTGGACCAAAAGGGTGGACAATGTGACCACTTTAAAGTAGTCACATTGGGCAAGTTAGGGTCACCAGACATCCCAAATGGATGGGCAGAGAGGACGATTTGGATGGACGGACGGACAATCCATCTAATATAAAAACTATGGTTCAACATCTAATATCAAACCCTAGGGGTTGATAAAAACTCACAAATATATACACAAACAAATTATAATCTTAATTGTCTATGTAAGTGTCTAACTGCAAAAGGAGAACAATCTTGCAATACTAATACATTGTCATATGGCATCAAATCAAGGATGGTTCAAAGGACCAAAGCATGTCATATTGGAGATGGAGATATGAGAGAGGATGATATTGGAGACAACAACATTAAACATGTGTTAAACTACGAATATTTGAGCATGATATCAATTTGCTCCATTTGAGTCACTAATTTTGTTAGTGCAAAACTATGAGCTGATGCACTTTTTATACGGAGACTACGTGCTATGCAACATGAATACACCACTATTCACCATGAGCACAGCTCTTGCATAAGTTGACCAAGTCATGGGATTGATCTCCACATTAAGATTTATGAACCGTATACCCAAAAGTAACATGCTTCTAGAATCATCTTTAGAGGAATCAAGGAAAATGGAGCTCAAGCTTAGGATTTAGGGTTTGACAGTAGATTGCTTAGTGTCTTAATCATTTAGGTTTGATAATAACTCAACGTGCATTATTTTCTCCTGAAGTTGAATGTTAATGCTGAATTCATGACAATTGTACTGTGGTAGAGTAGAAGCTTACGTATGGTTACTACTAATTGGACTTGTTGGTGTATCAAATTAAAAAATTTGAGACCTTTAAAACAAAAAAGCGTACCCCTTTCAAAGTTTGTGTAATATTTTTACAACCAGTTGAAGAATGACACATGGTACCCCTTTGAAATTCATTTATACTTTTCTTGAAAAGATGACGGTTCATCACACAATGTGCTCAGAAGATGCAGTTACTAAGTAAAAAAACTAAAAATAGAAAGATTCACAATTCATTGCCATCAAGGCTTTCAAATCATACAAATAATTTTTATTCTCATTTGGTCACTTACAATACAAGGACGGTCTGAGATCCAAAAAATTTCAACAGACTCTAAGGTAACTATGCCTTAAATTGCATACTTAACCCCTAAAGGACCATTTGTTCCCTAGTCAAAATGGGATTCTAGATTCTCTTAGAATACATTTTTTGGACACCGTATGAATAAACTAAGAATTTTCAAAGTACTGAAAATAGGTGTACCTAAAAGCAATCATAGAGTCAATGAATAGTGGAAGTACATTTTAGGCAAGAATATCCAATGTGCAATTTTAGGAAGCGTGCGATTTTAGGTGTAATTAGCTTACATGGAGCTTCTAATTACTGAAAAATTTGCTTGCAACTTTATATATATATACTAAATACTCTAAGTATGGTATTATAGTGAGTATTATAAATACTATACAGATATCTACTAAGTGAGTCAAAGTTTTGTAGAATATCTAAGAGAGGATATTGGCTCTAAGGTAGCCGACCCCTTCATTCACGCCGGCCTTCATTTGAAAACTAGAGTTTCTATCTATCTAGCTGACCCCTTTCTGATCACCGCCTCCATTTCGGTGATATAAAATATTGTCTTTCTGTGAATTTGTGGCCTAATTCCTAGAGAAAGTGTGGCACAATATGATTGGTTGCAAGGCGATCAATATTATAACTAGCCCTTGGTCGATTTTGCAATGAGCCTATGGTTAGAAATAGAAAGTTCTGTATCATCGTTATAGGTCTAAGAGAATCTTCCACTAAAAAATTCATAGTAATTATAATTTTGATAATAAAATTTTGGAAAAATATGCAATCCTTCCAAATTCTATTTCCATACACGGGGAAAATTTTGCACTCAACAAATCTTTGCTATAAATATGCATAATTGCTTAAGTGATTGGAAATGGGTCGGTTACCTTATGACATAGAAAAAGTTGCGTTGAATAATTGACTTAGCTGGTCATGAGGGAGAAGGCTCCATTAGTTGATATTTGGGGGTCTTGGAGGGCCGTTTCAGGCCTGTTCCTTGATCTGCCCAGATTCAGTGAATGCCGGTACAGGTGTGTCAGAATTTTTTTTTTCAAAAAATAAAAAATAAAAAAAATATTTTTTTTTTACCGAAATATCATTTTAAGCAATTTTTTTTTTTTTTTCAAAAAATGACGTGACAATCACTCGACCACGTCAGCCAGCTGCTGCCGCTGCATTCCCGCAGTTTGGGAACACAGCAAACAGCAGGGGAACTCAGAGCCTTCTAAGACCCCCGAATCTCATCTAATGCTAATTGAATTGTTAGCCCAACCCTCTAGATTCTCTGGTCAAAACCATCAAAATTACTTTTCAAATTCACATAATTTTGGCTTCACACAAAGTTTTGCACCCTCTTAATCTGCAATCTAGTACTTAATATATATTTCTTATATATCTTAGTTAAACCCCTAAACAACAAATAAAGCTCAAACTGTGCCTCCGTAATTTTTAAGGTGCCTCCATAATTTAAAGCAATTCTAATTAGTTTGCATAGATACTTTCTTTTGTTCAAATTTTTATCTAATTTTGACCCACACATGCAATGATCTTCATTAATCCTTGGGATCTAAATGTTTGTCCTAGCTAAATTATGTTATTTATAAATAATCAATCAAATTAAGTATTTTTTTGCAATAAATGCATTTAGGCAAATGTAAATATTTGTGAATATTCTTGAAGATCTTCTTTAAACTATACCAATAAAACATTGAAAATAAATCACTAGCTTGTGGGTTCTCTTTATTTGTTCAAAAATTTAAAAAGAATTAAAAAAATCACTAGCAACCGTTGATATATATATATACATACACATACACACACCAAGATTATACTCTCTGCTCTCTGCACTATGAATGATGCCAATTTAAGATTGAAGGTTTAAGGCCCCATTTCCCATTAGGAAAGAGTTCAGCCTTCCAAAAGCATTAGACAAGATTTGGGGGTCTTGGAAGGTTGCGAGTTTCTTTGCTTTCACAGACTGTGGGAACGCAGCTGCATAGCTGGTTGACATGGCACAGCGATTGCCATGTCATTTTTGGAAAATAAAAATAAAAATGCTTAAAATGATATTTTTTTTTAAAAAAAATATTTTTTATTTTTTATTTTTAAAAAAAGAATTCTGACACGCCCGTACCACCATTCATTGAAATTGGCCAAATTGGAGAATAGGCTTGAAATGGCCCTCTAAGGCCCCCGAATCCCCTCTAATGGCCGCAAGTTCTGCAAGGGACAATTTGGATCCAGGTAAGTTCCTATTGTCACAATGTTTAGTGATATTTTTTGGGATTCTTTGAAGTTGTGTCATAGAGCTTTGTGAAGATATAATTTATATTTTAATTGATGTGCGAGAGCAAAAGTTATAGTACAATAAGCAGAAATGGAATTCGGCAAGCAACACGAAAAAAAACACAGAAAGTCAAAATAATTTTTTTTCAAATTTAATTCTCAAAGATTATATTTTTTTTTCTATGTATGAAGCTTTGTTTGATTCAATTTGGACTAATAACAAAAAAGTTATGGACAATCTTAGTTTTGCGAGCAATCTAACATCTTCTTGAAAAAATAACTTAGAGAATTCATTTTTGAATGCAATATTTAGAATTTTTCAAAAAAAATTGTTGGACAAGATTAGATTTTCTTGCTAGAACAATCTCACCGTTGGAATTATTGTGATTCAATTCCATCTAAAAGCTATTAACCCTTGAGGGCCCAAGGGCCAAGGCCTTTTCTCTGCCAAAAAACATCCAAAACTGCCATTTTTAGCAAAGAGTAAAAAAAATTTAAAATATTTTTCTTGCACATCCAACCATAGGATCTTACACCTAACTAGTATGAGAACGTGTGGAAAAAATTTCAGAATTTTTGACCGCATAGATTGCAAGATATCTACTTTCAAAGTGAAAAAAAACAAATTTTTCAGCACATTGTGTGACTAGATTTTTTGACTTTGAACATTTTTAACTTAAAATTTTACACTACAGAGTTTTGAGCTTTAAATGATTATAATGGAGAATTGAGTTGACAATCTACCTAAAAAAGGAAATTAAAAAAAACTCAATTTTCATTATTGAAAAAATTGTTAAGTAGAAGTAGGTACGAGATAGAAGGAAAATCTAAAATATTCATATATTTTAGATGGAGTTAGAATGCACTAATCCCAATGGTCAGCTTGTTCTAGCAAGTAAACTTAACTATGCAAAAAAAACAATTTGAAAAATTTGAAAAATTTCATTCAGAAACGAATCCTACAAGTTATTTTTTTCAAAAAATGCTCTAACTGCCCAAAAAACAAGAATGTCCATAACTTCCTCATAACAAATCCAAATGAAATGAATCAAAGCTTTTTAGATAGACCAAAATATAATCTATGAGAAAATATATATATAAAAAAAAAAAAAAGTGCAAATCTTTTTTGCTGCCTACCATCCCTTGTTTTGAGCTTATTTGGTCATAACTTTTGTTCTTGGGCACAATTGTGAAAAAAAATTATATTTCCATGAAGCTAATTAGTTTTTCTACCTCCTACAAAAGTTTCAAAAAATCAGGAGAAAATTTCAGCCCGTAAGTACCTGCCCGAAAATGCATTTGTCCCCCCAAGGGACAATGGGCTTTTAGGAGTTAACAATTTAGTGTTTCTTCAATCTTGAACCCTCTTCTAATTAACAATTTTTTAATGAATGTAAATTGAGTGTTTTTTTTCCTAAACTCTTTTGGTAGATTCTCAACTCAACTACTTAACATAAATAAGTATAAAATCAAATCAATAGTGCAAAAGATTTGAACTAAAAAGATTCAAAGCCAAAAAATCTAGTCAAGCAAGGTGCAAAGAAACTTGTTTTTTTCACTTTAAATACATATATCTTACAATCTACATGGTCAAAGTTTTTGAAATTTCTTCCACAAATTCATATACTAGTCAAGTATAAGATCTTACGATTAGATATGCAAATAAAAACAAATTTTAAAGTTCTCTTCTCTTTGCAATAGAAATGACAATTTTGAGTGATTTTTGATAGGAAAATCACCTTAGTCCTTTAGAGGTTAAGCAATGCAACATGATTCAGCATGGTTTTCACTATTATCTTGAAATTTTTTTTGTGGGGTCCCATTGGTAGAATGTACCAATGCTTAATAGAAAAACATGGGTTGTCATCTATATTCGAGAGCGGTGAGTTCTCACATCTCCTAAAGAGCATAATGAATGTTCCGTTGGTTTACATCATGCCAAGAAACCAAACCATTTCATTAAAGCAAAGCCACAAATTGCAGATCCAATTTACTTTATCAACATCTTTGGAAATTACATACAGACAACACACCATGCAGAAGCTTCCAACCAACTCAGTAAACAATATACTAAAGAAACTTCATCTCCACACCAGCTCCACAATTCTCAAATCCCACACAGATCGCCTTATTCCAAAATAGACCATCACCGAATTGAAGAAATCTCAGCGCTGAAGAATCTCAAATATCGGATCCTGCACCCCACAACAAACACCAGGTTCAGCAAAACACTGAATGCACCCCATGACGAGCACGACGACTAACACGACGAATTGAGAGAATCAAACAAACCAAAATATACAGATCAAAGCGAAAAAAACCTAAGCAATCCACAGATGTTCGAAATCATACCTCCAACGCTCCAGACTCGCACCTCCAAATCCTAAACGTGCGATGTCCACAGCAAACCCGAACTGAAGCAATTACCTTGCGGGACGGGATTGGAGCTTGCGCACACACCTAGTGCACATCCCCACGCTCTTCAGTTTGGCAAACGCACTCACAGGCTGAAGTCGCGCGCCAATGTGACAAATTAGACGAAGATGCTCGAAAGTTGTGAAACATATAGGGGTATGCCCGAGGCTGAGGGCATTCCGTGAAAAAAGGGACCCACTAGGAGGTCCGTTTTTCCACGGAATGCCCGAAGGACGTGGGCGTTACACGGCGTAAACCACAGGTGGGCAACGGATTTTCTTGGATGAGATAACTGATTTGGATGAAAAATCCATAATGCCCAATTACGCGATTTTGCCCGCGTAATTGGGCATTACGGCTCAGAACCGTCCCTGCAATGTATGGGACAAATCCCAACAGTGGTTTACAAGTGAAACAAGTCTGAGCCCTCAACCCTAACTCGAGGGTCCAGATCGATGTTCAGCACAACAGTGATCAATGGCTAAAAGTTTTTCTTGAAAAAAATTACATCGTCAAATCTGAATTTTGAATAAATGGAACCCCTCCATTCAAAATTCAGATTTGACGATTGTTGTTTTTCTTGAGCAGGGGGGCGACACAATGTATTGTAAGATGATAGTGACTGCATCTTTTGGGCTCATTGTCATTGTTGTCATTGTCATTGTAGGTAAAAGATTATAGTTTTTCCAAATTTGATCATTAGGTCAAATGGGTGATTGCAAGAAAAAACTATACTATTTATTGCATTTTGTAACTACTCTCATGATTTTTTCTCAAGCCCTTTAGACTAATTTTATTCATTTTCTTAAATATGGCTAATGTATACACCATTAAGATGAAGGTAACCACCAAAGGAAAAGCTTAGGAAAATTTTCTAAGTAGGGAAACTAGAAAGTGCCAAATCTCAAGAAAATAGATACTTTGATGTTTTAATTAGTTAAAAATAGGAAAAAAAAATTTAGTAAATAAAATAAAAGTTATAGGTTTGTAATAACTCTAAAGAACCTCCAAAATAATATTTTATATGATTCAAAATGCAAGTTGAATGAAGCTTATTTTGTGGACTTCCACACCATATAAAAATTATTTATTTTTAGAATTCCTTCAAAGCATAGCTACAAGTCTACTAGAAGACCATCTCTTCCAAAATTCAGCTCCAAATTTGTTTTTTGGGATACTAAATAGTACTTCTACCCCCCAAATTAAAAAGTTTGATATAAAATTGGACAATCATTTATTTTTGTAAATTACAAAAAAAATCAGGCAAGGTATATAATAGTCATGAGTAATTTACCTATAATTCATGAGTCAATTGGAGCGAGAGCGCAAAATTTAGGGCCAAAAGGCAATATACATGTAAATCAGTCCATCACAAGCAAAAGATCCATCATAGACACTTAAGAAAAGATCAATCAAAGTCTTGCATCAGCTCATGACAATCATTTTTCAATTAATGAGATTGGGCTACATTAGAACATTCGGTTGAGATTAGAGGTCACAATCAATGTCGTGGATGATGGTGATGGAGTAGTTGTTGGTAGTGACTACAACAAGAACTTCCACCTTTTGAGTGCAAATTCATCAAAAGAAGTGACTATTTCACGCTTTTGTGTTGTGGTCAGGTTAAGAAATAAATACTATGACTACTTTAGGTGAGTAAGATGACCATTATGGATACACTTTTTGCTAGTTTTGGCGCAGCCTATGGGCCAATTGCACAACACAATTTTTTTCAATTCAAAAATTCATACTTTGTCAAAGACAATAAGATTTCAATTGCACTCCCCATTTTTCACATTCGTCTTTATGTGTAAAATTTTAAAAAAAAAAATTAAAGGATGCCAACCAGTCACTTTTTGCCTGTCATAGACTGGTTTACCTTATACTTAAAGCTACAAGAGCTCCCCATTTTTCGCATCCGTCTGATCATGCCCGTGCTGGTGCGACGGGGGAAGTACCCAAAGCAAATTCTAGACGAAGTTTACTTTGCATGTTGCTGCGCGTCGCCTGGCTCTTGGTGGGCTTTGGAATCGTTCACAGGGAGCTTGCTTATGTACTGTTCAGTATAGTACAAGTCCAGTTGAGACAGAGCTAGGTAAGGAAATACTCGTTCTTAGTGAGAGACAATGGAGTTCTTAGTTTTTTAAAGTTTGCATGGGAATCATCCTGAATATGTACATACAGGCAAGGGACTCTAATTTTTGGTGGACCTGGAAGATCATGAGGTCGACAATGGGTCTGCTTGTGCAATCAGCGACTGTTCACCCAGAGTAACTTTCAAAAGTTCAGCTGTACATACACGCCATGAAGATTGTTGTTTTGTGATTTCTGTTGATTTTTGACAGGTTTGAAGATTTCGAAAAATTTGAAGTATGCAAGTGCTGGACGGTGAAGAGTTCGGACATGCTTTGACAAACATCCCAAGTGGTGTGCCTGTGTTCCCATACCAATTGCAAATGCTTCGATAACTAGTTAGTTAATATTTGAGGCCTTCAACTGATGTCAACAAATGATAAATACAACAAGAAGGAGGATGCCAAAAGGTGCGAGTCAGTTACATTGGTAACTGCAGCCTTGATTTACTAGATGCTATGTAACGTTTCTGCCTTCCATAAACCCACCTGGATGGTTCTCAATTTGTAAGTTTGTATGTTTCAAAGCAGGATTTTCTGTTTCTTGAATTCAAAAATTCAATTACCACCTTGTTAAGTGTCAATAGTCTTCTCGCAATGA
This sequence comes from Neckera pumila, assembly GCA_963969595.1. Classification (NCBI taxonomy): domain Eukaryota; kingdom Viridiplantae; phylum Streptophyta; class Bryopsida; order Hypnales; family Neckeraceae; genus Neckera; species Neckera pumila. The sequence goes on from OZ018409.1 coordinate 27,795,733, forward strand.
AATGGTCCAACTTTGTCAAGAGTTTATGACATGTTCTTTTAAAAATAGTTTTTTCTATCGTTTCTCTTGGAATTCCTAAGAGTGACTGTGCATTATAATGTTGCTCCGGCCCAAAATGACATCTCCACTCTGCACATTTTGACCACCCTGGCTTGACTTTAGTCCACTAGCATCATTCTAAAGTTCCTTGGAGTGACGAAGATGTAGTTAGCCAATCCCGGAACGCATATAATTAAATGCTTTTGCAGGACCTCCCATGACATGGCACTGTCGCTATGTTTCAAAGCTTACTGAAGATCTCCTCGTGTGTTTGAAAGCAATGCATTGTGACAAAGCTAATGCGCGACTGCTGAATAATTCATAGACTTCAAGCTCGAGTGAAACACATCATGTGCGTGACCTCAGCTCTGCTAATTCTTTCTTTTTGCGATCGTGAATCTCTGAGCATTGGAAGCATACTGGATGCTCACTCAGCTTCATTACTTTGCAGAGAATTACTGTCAGTAGCGTTTCGACAATGGGAGTATTATCCAAGTGTCCACCTTTGCCACCGAAGAAGTCAATTCCAATTCATTGTGACCAAATCACCGGGAAGCACAAGTACGTGGATCCAGCCCATCGGAACTGCGTCCCAGGATTTAAAGCGGCCAGCTTCACTCCCAAGAATAAGTTTGACAAGTACAATGGACGAACCCACAATTGTATTGCAGCAATCACAACTTATAGTGGTGAACGCTACGGGGTACTGGTCTCACTGCAGCATCACTTTCAAGCTTTGAAACGTTAAAAGAAACGTTTAATTATGTCAGAAAACATCATTCTAAGTTATCAGAAGGATCTATTGTATTTCCATCTCTCAGATGATAGTTTTTTCTAGTTTGAACTTTGATAATGTATTGCGTCTGTAATGCTATTGGGTTGTCGGCAACAGTACATGCATCCTCACAAGATGACCGGCTACAAGGCTGGAAATGCTTACGGTAAAACTCCACTCTTCGATGGACTCACGTAAGTTATGCATCATTCTCTCACGTATAGTATTTGAATTCTTCTTCCTAGCAGGGACTGAAAATAACTGGGTTTGCAATCCAGTTAATGAGTTATATTTTGGAAATTTAAAACTTCATAAGTATGGAATCTTTCCCATAATTCTGATTGCGCTTAGGGAGATTTCTGTGCTTTCCAAGCCATGCGTATGATCCCCATGATCTTAGGGAGACCTACCCATGACAAAGATTCTGAATGTGATGTTTGTCTAAAATTTCTTTGAAATGCTCTAGAGGAAATTGAAAATAACACTGCAAATATTTGAGGTGCAATTCCCTGCATAGGACACTTGTGTTGTTTGTCTTCCCGTTTGTCTTCAATTACTAACTAATGACTGCGTGTGCTTCCTGATTAACGGCGTGCAGTACCAACAATTATTTCGACCACAAAATCAGGAAGGTCGGTGAAGAGATGGACCACGTGCACAAGAAATTGTGGGTGTATGATCCAAATGCCAATAGAAACAAGCCACGAGCCTTTTCTCACAACACGGTTGGATTGCATACCTTCGATCGTCGAAATGCGAGTTACATAAGGTACTCCGTATCAAAGTTAAAACTGCAAAGCTCAGAAAGTGCTGTTTTGTAATCATCAATGAATGGTGTGTATGAAGCTTATTACTAGGATTACATATCTTCGTGTGTCCATTCAAGATGCATTCAAGAGATAGGTTCAATGTGCTCGATGTGCAGTAGTGCTGAACATTAGCCCTGTGCAAGCACTTGCAAGTAAACTGAGCAGAGCCTCTGAGACTGCAAATTGTAAGTAGAATTTAGTAAATTGATGTTGGTGATCAGATGGAATTGAATTTTTCCTAATACTCGGGAGGTTGCCTCTTGTTTAAAGATTGGAAAGTGGAGATAAGAAAGATTTGAAGACACCATTAAGCACACACAAAAGATTTCATGTTCTGCCGAGGAGCATGACTGGGTTGTCCAATCCCGGCATATTTTCTGGTAATGGCCGTGTGTCTGTGACTTTGAATCTACTCCTGGCTTACATAATTTACAAAACGAAATCAAACGCAATTCGGCGAGTTCATGAATCCAATTAATTTGAAGAATCTTCTGGTCTGTACAATCTGTTTTCTCCGTCCGTTTCAGCTCATAACTTAACAACGCGTCACCCATTTTATGCAGAGAAAACAGTGCTGATGCACAAGCACCAAATGGGAGAATAAGTGCAACGAATAAAGAATACTTAGTTAGGCTGGAGGTTCCACATTCCTTGTTGTTTGACCAGAAGGTAGCCAGACTTAAAGAATGAATGAATCACGATCTATTCGACTGAATACATTTGCCATGCAGGACACAAAGATCGCTAACAAACAATATATGTAAAAAATACAATTGTACTGGCTGGTTAATGTATTACTACCGGAGCAGAAATCATTTGTAATTTTAAAATTTATTGAAACCTTTGAATGTTTACATGATCATTGCCACTAAACTTCATTTTGCCACTGATTATGAAAGAAACTTGTTTCTAACCAATGTTAGTAGAATGTCTTTGTAAAAAACGCAAGTTTCAATTTGTATAAAAGGATTAGAAATTACTACATATCTTTATAAAAACAATGAAACCAAATTTTATATCAAATATAAAATGTGACCAAACAATGTGGAAATCTCTCTACAAGTACATATTACAAAGTAAAAAATGACTTTGTTAACTAGTTTCTACATAAAATTACATTTCAATTATTTTCAGTTTCTTTTCTGCTTCAAACTGCAATAAGATACCAATTGTACAAGAATTTTTTTTGAACAAATTAGAAACTTCACTTGATTAGCTTTGGCGAGTACTTAGACACGAAAGAAAATCAATTTGAAGTCAAAAATCAAATTTGGGAACAAAAAGTCAAAATTCTTAATAGACGCTATTGTTAATTGCATTATTAGATCCTTGTATTTGCTATGATAAAAAATAATGCATGTGATCTACAAATTGAAAAGTTGAGAAATATAATACTACTTCTGTCCCAAAATGATCTTTATGTTGAACAAAACATTCTAGATTAAGGTTGAAAATAACATTTTGAAAACCAATTTTGTGCTACAAGTGAGGCTATAAATAGAGTTTGGTGCACTCCAAGCATTCTAGGAACTTTGAGTTTCAAAGCCCTTTTCAAAGTATAATTTTGGAATATTGGAAAGTAGAATTTTCAACGGGCATTTTCAGAACACTATTGGTCACTTAATTGTTGAGTGTGAGGTTGTCATTTTGTAAGGATTTAATATATGCCTGAGACCATGTGTGGCCCTTTGTTCCACTTCCCAAAGCTTCACTTCCTTCAATCAGGCAGTATTCAAAGAGATGCAAAAAATAAGAATGAACAGTGTTGATTGACTCCTTTAGTCATTTCATTTGTCTTTTGACTCATTGCATGGATAGAGGGGGAATGACTATTTGGAGTATTTTGTTGGTCCCAAATAGCAATCAAAAAAACAAATCTAACCAATATGCAACGTCACAAAGTGCATCACAAAGATCATTTTGGGATAAAAAATTAAAGCCAATAGGAAGATCATTTTGGAACAAATGGAGTAGTAAAAATAGTTCATATAGGAATAGAAGCTCTTAAATAAATAGATGCACAAGTGATTGAAGTGAGAAACATCCCAGAGTGAAGATTCAATGAATCATTAGTGGAAGAGGGCAATTGAGCAAAGGTAGAATGAAATTGCTTCTAAATTTGCTCAAGAATCCAAAATGTCAACCCCAATCGTAACTCATAAATAGATTGAAGTAGCTAATAAATTTCAGAAAAAAAATGAGAAAAGTATAAGGGGACTATTTTTGAAAAATTATTAAAAAAATGTATAATACTAATTTGAATTTGAAAATACACTTTGTGCACTATAAGGTAGAAAGTCCATAATCAACCATCTACCAACTAAATGCATTTTTGAAGAAGCTAAAATTCTTGAATTATTTTTCAATAAATTTTTATCAAAAGAAAAATGCAACTAGCAATCAACTCATTTTATTTGGACCTTAGTTTGTAAAATTATAAAGTTGGAATGTAGTAGTCACTCAAAGTAACCACTTTCTTGAAATGTATACTATTTGTACATTGATGTTGTATTTGAGAAAGCAAAATGTACCTTGACAATAGAAGACAATTCTAGAGCTTAGACTAATTATAGGCCTCTTACTTTGGATAGGCATAGTGATTGACATTTACACTTCTTTAATTTGAATAATTTCTCTCTACCTTTATTGGACTTTGTAGAAGTCAAAACTCCTTTCTATATAAGAGTATATCCGCATAGTATTGTTGGAGACTCGTGGATGAATGCACGGTTGAGTGACTCATTTTTTGTATCATAGTGTTATTTTCAAAAAGTGCTTGTATTGCAAGATGAAATAGACATAGTAAATTCACGTTGTTGAATGTAAATTTTTTATATACATAGAAAACTTTATTATGTTGAAGATTGTGCTTGATTTTTCTAAAGTTCATCTTAAATTATAGTAGTTAGGGACATTTGAAGGATTGATTTTGTGACATACACCTATGTACAAAATCTTGTTTGGGATTTTTTATAAAGAAAAAAGAGCATATTATTGGAATTTAAATTTACCATGTGTTGTGTTTTAGGTTTAGAGGCCTTGAATTCATTTCTTTTTTAAGTAGAATAATTTGTAGAAGTTTATTTATGGACTTTTAAAGCGTTTGATTTCAGCCTTTTTTTTCAAAGTCCATATGAAGGTCAAAAAAAGGTGTTTTTTTATTTTAATTTTAGAAAACCCATATGACAAAGAAATCCTTAGGTGGCCTTGGTGTTGAAAATCTAATGTATGAACATCCATTAATTCATTCAATGAACCAAAAACTTTTTAATACATTACATGAGATTCGGGGGTCTTAGAAGGCTGTGAGTTCCCCTGCTCTCTACTGCGTTCCTGCAGTCTAGGAACGCAGCAGTAGCAGCTAGCTGACGTGGTCGAGCGATTGCCACGTCACTTTTTCAAAAAAAAATAAAAATAAAAATAAAAAATAAAAAAAATTGCTTAAAATGATATTTTGGTAATTTTTTTATTTTTATTTTATTTTTTATTTTTTATTTTTTATTTTTTTTTGAAAAAAAAAAATTCTGACACACCCGTACCGACGTTCACTGGATCTGGGCAGATCAGGGAACAGGCCTGAAACGGCCCTCCGCAACCCCCAAATATCATCTAATGTATGAACTCCTATAGTATTGTCCTTTAGCCACTTAACCGTGCATTCACCTTCCTATAATATTCATGTGGCTATTTGAAACTTTAAGTGTTTTTTTCAATCTAGCATTAGAGAAATTCTCAGCCCTCTGGAGGGCCACTCCAATGTAGCTGAAAGGACCCCAAGATTACATTTAACTTTGCTTCATGATTTGCTTTTCCCCTATAGTCAATTACCTGAAGTTGCAATGTCCAATGATTGTCAGTGGTTCAAATCCCAAGTATAAATATTTTGATAATCAAGGTCTAGGTACTGTAATGCACCTTAACCCTGATTATTGCATATCTTGTTTTCTAACCAAGTTTTAAAAAATAAAGCAAATGCCGAAAATAATCCAAGGACATCTACCATTAAGGTTTTTCTTAGTGCCACCATGATAGATTTAATTTATTGACAATTGGTGACTAGGAAGGGTGAAGAGGTTATTTTTATAGAGAAATCAATTGTCCATGGTAAATCTTCAAAGGGTAAGGGATATTTAGAAGAGAGATCACTCATTGTCAAATGCGAGAATTGTGTTAAAACTAGAATTTTAGACCTCATTTAGGCATAGTAGAATGAATTTTTTGGAAAAAATTTGAACTAAAAAAAGTTGAAGAATTAAGCTAATTTTCATCTCCAAAAAACCGTTTGAGGTTTTGAGCATCAATAAAAAGTTATAAACAAAATTCTAAAAGGGATTGAAAGGGAGATTTTCTTTGACATTTTAAAATACCTTCTCCTATTTTTATCCAAATTTTTTTATTGGAGGCTTTAAACCTCAAACGGATTTTTGGAGATGAAAATTAGCTTGATCTTCCAACTTTGTTTAGTTCAAATTTATTTGAAAAAATTCATTCTACTATGCCTAAATGAGGTCTTAAATTCTAGTTTTAACATAATTCCTACTTTAAATTAAACTATGAGCGGTTGAGAAACTACAAATCATCTAAATTACATATCCCACATGGATTGTTCTACGTCCTATCACCTCATGTGTACATAACAAGCTTCTCTTCTCATCTTCAAACACCTTAAATTAAGTGGCTTTAGAAGCTAGTTGGAAATGTAAGAATTCTCTAATTTTTTAGCTACTAGCTTGAAAATCCACTTCATATTGCTTAATTTCATTGAATTTGATTAAATTTCCAATTAATCACCCTGTATATTCACGCGATTGAATATTAAACCGACTTCTACTACATCCTCAGTACTGGAGTCCTGACGTCTTTCGCGAAATTCACACTTTAACAATGCACTGCGGCTATATGCCCCTGCTAAATCTCATGCAATTAATAGACTAATTTGGTCATTGTGGAGCGGGCCTTCGAAGGGCTGAGAATTTTTCTATTAGTATGTGATTTTTTGAAGCCTTCTGGTAATCCCAACAATTTCTTAGTGCCTCCTAGTATTCATTGAAGAAACTTCAAGATGTAGTGATAGCATATATTGAAGGCAAGGTGGGTGAAACTTTAATCTTGCCAACACAAATCTTGGATACTCTTGTACATATTTTTCAATCTATGAAGTCTACATCATCCTCATATCTTTCTATTCTTGTTTCATATGAACATTGTAGATTGGCAATATCCATTACACTCAACATTTTATAGTTTAAGAATCTTTGGTCTTCTAAAAATGACTTGTGACATGTGACTTGTGATATAATGACTTGTGACTTGTCCATTAGGGTCAAACCACACTCAAAGGTACCATTGAAATTACTTTGTTAGGACAGGACTCGAGTCTTTTTTTGAACTTTTAAAGATAAAAATTCCTTTTATATTGTCATTTTTAGAAAAAAAATTTAGATGAATAGTATTGCAATTTGTCCCTTTAAAAAATTGGAGACAAAATTTCATAGAAAAAATCCTTAAAAAGATATAATTGTCTAGTTGTAAAGCTAAATTTTGTGTCTTTTTACACTATAGCCCTTTAAAAAGATGTTTTCATCTAAGTCTTTTATACTTCTCAAATATACAACTATTTAAAAGGATTTTTGGTGATTAAATCTTAAATTCAAAATAGTATAATTTTTTAATTAATTAAATGATTATTGACAATTGTTATTTTATCTAATACAAATTCTAGACATCCCATTCCAAAAATAGCTTATATAGTGACCTTGAAGTCAATAATATATACATTTTTTGTTCTAACACAATCATCATTTGGATTATTTTCATATTGCAAAGGACGTATACAAGTTATAGAATAACAATCCTTTTTATTTTATCAAATGATTATATATATACATGATTTTTTGTGGATTCAATGACATTATTATTAATAAAAAATTAGAGTCCTTTTTTACAGTTGAAAAACCTAAGATGTTGACATTTGAACTTCAATTGGAACTATAATGAAGAATTTTTTGATAAATAAAGCAGTATTAGAGTCAATATGACTTGAAATACTAGTCAAAAAGGACTAAAAGATGCTCTAACAATTTAACTAAAGGATCCTATGGTTGGATTTGTTAAAAACCTATAAGTAATAGATTAGCATTAAAAACCAATAGCTAAAAAGAAGTTACATTTCAGATTTTCGTGGATCTGACCCCTTTTGTGGTACATTTGAGTGTGATTTGACCTATTACATTTAAGTAGTATAATACCAATGCTCATTGTGCTCAATTTTCTAGTAGAAAAAAGTATTTTGAGAGTCTTAGTTGCCATATCTATCACATTTAAGTAATTAGTGATGATATCCATCGTATTCAACATTCTAGTATTTAAAAGTTTTTGGTCCTTACAAGTGTTTGGTGGCAAGATCCATCACATTCTATTGGTAGAGTTTTCAATAATAAATCTTAGTATAGTTAGTTGTGATAGTATCCTTAACAAATAGTAAAAATAGGTGAAAACCTAAAACATTTGTTGATTTTGTTGCAAATGCAGGTGGTATTGGTTGTACTATAAGCTTTTGGAAAATTTATTTAAAACCAAATTATCAAAATAGAATATAGATAATTAGTAGAATACTACAAATAATTGAAGAAAAAAAATCATCTCAAAAGTTGTATATGTCAGATAATGCACAATTCACGCAAGCATATGAATTTCAAATATAATGAACAAATCTCTAAGAGTTGTGTTCCATTTTGTATTGAGGGTGTAATAATATAGGATGCCAAACTAATACAAGCCGGCATTATATATTTCATCCAAATTTAGCTATGAAGGGCCTTCTATATAAATATTATAATTATATTTGATTCATATACAATCATGTAGAATTCTTTAATTAAAAATGATCCAACTACATTACTGAAATTTATAAATTCATTGCATTTATAATTTCATTGAAATTGTCATAGAAGTCAATTAAGATTTGTTTTGAAACTTGTAAACAACTTGAATTTATTGTGAAGTTTGAAGAGAAAATTAAAAAAAAATCACTTCAAATATTGAACATACAAAAAGAAGATGAAATTCTCATTATATTGTTGTATTATAGTAAAAAACATTATAGTGCAAGCAAATTATTTTGTCATTCAACCTTTAAAAATCTAAACCAAAAAATCATATATTGTAGATGGTTGCATTTACAATGAACTATCCATTTTTTGATTTGTTTGAAATCAACCACAAAGAGAAATTGGACTGTACAATCTTCATTTAATACTTAAGCTCAACTTCAAACAAGATATTTTGATGGTTAAATAAAAATCATTAGCAAGTTTTTAGAAGTTTACATTGTATTGCACTACTAATAGTGTACTAGTAGTGCTTGCTACTTTTGATGAAATCGTGAAAAATTTGTATATATGAATATACGCTTGAATTCGAAAATATGAATATGCTTGTGAAATAAATAGACAATGTAGGTGGAAATTGCAAGTTAGGAATTATTAGTTAATTGTGATTATGCAAAAAAGATGTAGAAATTATATTAAAAAGTACAAATTTTAAATCAAAGTGACATGAAGTAAAAAATGGAAATTTAAATAAATTAGCAAAATGGTTAAATGTGGAGAAATTAAAAATGAAATACTCCATGAAGAGAATTGGATACACTAAATTAATGTGATGTCCCACAATTTCATGCATTTTTTAGTCAAGTAGTGTAGGGATGAATTATTAAACTAACGGCTCTTACTCCTTTTTTTGCTAAGAGATCTCACTGACACACATTTGGAGATCTCTTGAAGAAAATAAGGGATAAAAAGTAGACTAAATAATTATTCGGGAGACGGATTAGAAAAAGGAGTTAGGTGGTAGGAAACCACATCTATAGAATATCCTATGCAAAGGTCAAGATTTGATAGAAAGTAAGTCTCTAAAAAAAAAGTGCCACATGTCATCTTGTGAATGGTGTGAGATGACGTGGACGCTTGAGAATCTGATGTGGAAATCCACTTTCAGCACCTGGGTGCCGAAGCAGACCTACAAGTACGCTTAGGGTTGTGTTCAAGTTGAGGTGGGAGATGTATGTTATGGGAAAAATGCAGGGTTTGGTTGGGTAGAATGTCATTGGTTTTGGTTCAAGGGGCACTGGATGTGCAGGGGGGAGATTCATGAATAAGTTAGGGTATTTGTTGGTCGGGAAAACAGCCTCACCAGCTCGCGAGAATAGCAGAAGAGGGGCAGAGTTCCGGTGAATCAAGATCACGAATTGATAACCTCAGCCTCCAGTAGTTCGGGGGGGTCTAAGCTTACTTCGGCAGCAAGAGAGAAAGGACGACACAGCATCGACAGCAACGGAACTTCGCAGGAGGATCATGAGCCGCAGCAAATGCAAGACGACTCGATCGTGAGAAGACCACCAACGAGACGACGACAGACAGGGCGTGGAAGACCCCATCAGCAGAGAGAGACGAACAAAACGAGGGAAAAACACCAATCAACTTTCGAGCGCGACCATGGCTAGGGTTCGGAAATTCTCAGCAATCCAGGACGTGAGCGGAGAAGCACCAGCATCGAGGTAACTTAGCCCAAGCCAACCAGAACCAAGAAGTAACGTCGAAGGAGATCGAAGTGACGGAGGGGTACCCAGGCCCTGGTTCGTGCCAGTTCTCCCTGCTGATATGTTTTTGTGTTGTGTCTGGTTAAAGCTCATTGATTCTCGTGTGTGAGCTACGCTAAGCTAGTCCATTCCACCTGTGTCCAGGCCTTGAACTGTGTCTAGTCAGGGAATTATTAAGTGGAAAAACAAAAAACACATAATCAAAAACTAGAAACAAAAAAAATTGATCCAGCAAAGTAGGGCAAAATACTTCACCACAATGCCGAAGCAACTCAGCCATGACAATAGGTAATGAACACACCCATTGGAATTAAGTGTGTTGCCTTGGAATCTTGTGTGGCTATGAAAATAAGTCAATGAACTAACACTAGGATCTGTGAGATGCAGGCTCTTGTACGTATCCTGAAGTTCTCAGCTATGGCCCTGGAACCTAGTCTTTGGGGAACTTTGCCCGAGGAGCTCTTGCACCTTGTGTTTGCTCGTCTTCCTGTTGCTGGAATTGGTCAGCTCTGAGTTCTTTCTAAAGAATGGAAGTGGAACATTGATTGCAAAGACTCAGAATTCAACCAGGTCTTCGATGCATCAGCTCAGCTCAAAATGTTTGCTCTCATGTCTTGGGCTGGGGAGCAGTTAGTCTTTGTTGACCTTTACGACGTGCAAGCAGATAAATGGCATGCCCTTGAAAATAATACGGATTATCTTCCTTTGTTCACTGTTGCATTTGATGGTGGATTATTTTGCATTCCATGGAGATGGCGGAATCGTGAGGGCCATTTTCAAATTGTTGTGGTGAATCCTTTAACCCAAAGGAAGATGCAACTCCCTCCTCTACTCAACATGAGGGCTGGAGAAGCTGCTGTTCGGGTGAAGATGGTGCAACTCACTATGGACAGGAAAACAAAGGAGTATAAACTGCATGTTGTGGGTTATGTGAAAACTGGTGGCAACGGTCTCTTTGCTCAAGTCTATGACTCCCACATGAAGGGGTGGTCGGTGGTGGAATCCAGAGAGGGACGTATTCTTGGATGGGACCGGTTAGATCATTCTTTGAACACTAAAGGTCCATGCGTGTACAACTGTGCAGATGGAAACCTGCAGCAGTTTTATCTTGAAGATATTGCACCCGGACTTGAGGTGGAGCCAGATTGCATGAAACTCATAAATGACCATCTCTTTGTGTTGCACAAAGTAGCACCTCCAAGCTCTGCAAATCTGGTGCAGGATGGTCAGAGTATTTCAGGAAAGTATTGCATTTCAGAGTTTCAACTCCCCGAGAAGGCAACTGCTTGGGTGAAGTTGGGAGTGCACGAGTGTGCCCCGAGCGTCTTTGACTTTTTAGAGGAGGATTATGATTTGGCCCTTCAGGCTTGCAGAGGGTTCTTACTTGTGCATTTCAAGGCGTTTGAGCAAGAGTATGATCGTGCCTGGCTGTACAATTTGTCAACATGTGCGTGGCACAACCTTACAGAATTGGAATTCCCAAATTTCGACAATCTGCTGTTGTGCGAGATCAGCTGGAGTGCTCTCCCTTAGGTCACTCAGATTATCACCACTTGTGTACATTTTTTCCTTTTTTGGTAGTAAATTTTTGTAGAGGAAGTAATGATCTCTCCTACGTAATTAGATCCTTTTTCCCAAAGCTTACTCTGTCCGAGACTGAATTTTGCCTCAATGGTTCTGGATTTTGTGAATCTAGACGATTGTACATTTTCGGAACATGCTCAACGAGCTACCTGTCTCAACGCCCTTGACAAAATAATTTTTGTTACAAACTTTTGAGTTCCACTTAAGTGAAAGACACCAAATGCTGAGAGAGGGAGACTAGCATTGGCTCTTTCCTCAGTACCAGGATTGCTCCCTTGAATGAATGTGAGACTACTGATCCTTTTACTTTGGTTGTCACCTACAAGTAGAATTCCCTCAACTGCTGAAGAACTTTATGTCATGAACGGCAATGTGAAGAAGAATGTATAAAGCATGATGTCTTTGTGTTTTCGGTTCTGTAAATAAGTCCCGTGCTGCGGTATGTTGAGCATGCTGCCTGACACTGTGACTTTGTCTCAAAGCTGACTGCTTTGAAGGTCTCCTCGTATCATGTTTGAAATCAATGCATTGTGTGACAGGGCTGTGCATGACTGCTGAACAGTTCATAGACTTCAAGCTCGAGTGAATACATCAAGTGCGTGACCTGAGCTCTGATAGTTATTTCTTTTTGCGATTGTGAAAGAATCTCTCACTGGATGCGTATTGGATGTTCACTCAGCTTCATTACTTTGCAGATAATTATTGTTAGTAGAGCTTCAGCAATGGTATTATGCAATTGTCCACCTTTGCCACCGAAGAAGCCATTTCCAATTCATTGTGATCAAATCACCGGGAAGCTACGGGGCACTGGCCTCATTGCAGCATCACTTTCAAGCTTTGAAACGTTAAAAGATATCAGAAACGTTTAATTATGTCAGAAACGTCATTCTAAGTTATCAGAAGAATGTATTGTTTTTCTATCCCTCAGATGATTGTTTTTCTAGTTTGAACTTTGGTAATGTATTGAGTCTGTTTTGCTATTGGGTTGTCGGCAACAGTACATGCATCCTCACAAATTGACCGGCTACAAGGCTGGAAATGCTTACGGTAAAACTCCACTCTTCGATGGTCTCACGTAAGTTATGCATCATTCTCTCAAGTATAGTATTTGAAGTCTTCTTCCTAGCAGGGACTGAAAATAACTGGGTTTGCTATCCAGTTAACGAGTTATATTTTGGAAATTGAAAACTTCATGCATAAATACGGAATACTGATTGTGGAACCTTTCCCATAGTTCTTAATGTGGTTACGGGAGCTTTATGTGCTTTCCAAGCTATGTGTATGATCCCCATAATCTTAGGGAGACCTCCCCATGACAAAGATTCTGAATGTCATGTTTGTCTAAAAATTCTTTGAAATGCTCTAGAAGAAATTGATAAAACACTGCAAATATTTGAGGTGCAATTCCCTGCATAGGACACTTGCGTTTTCTGTCTGTCTTCGATTACTAACTAATGACTGAGTGTGCTCACCGATCTACGCCATGCAGTGCCAACAATTATTTTGACCTCAAAATCAGAAAGGTCGGTGAAGAGATGGACCACGCGCACAAGAAATTGTGTGTGTATGATCCGAATGCCAATAGAAACAAGCCACGAGCCTTTTCTCACAACACAGTTGGATTGCATACCATCGATCGTCGAAATGCGAGTTGTACAAGGTAAACAAATTGCCAAGCTCTGAAAATGCTGTTTTAAAATCATCAATGGGTATGAAGCTTAATACTAGGATTACATTTCTTCGTGTGTCCATTCAGGATGCATTCAACAGTGAGGTTCAATGAGCTTGATAAGCAGTAGTGCTGAATAGAGCCTTTTTTTCTGGCTTTTTGGTGTCACACCAGAAAAAACAATCCGGCTTAAAAAAGCCTTAAAAAATGCCAAAAAAATTGGATGGAATTGCCAAAAAAATTCAAAATAGCAAAAAAAATTGGATGGATGTTGAATAAAAAACAAATTATAGACATGTGATGTGTACCAATGTGATCTTTTCTATCCAATATGTGGATGAATGTTGAAATTTGGAGCACCACTAGAATTTTTTATATTGCCACTTTGGCACTTCTTAAAAAATGAAAAAAAAACACCTGGTGCTGAACATTAGCGCTGTGCAAACACTTGCAAGTAAAGCAGAGACTCTGAGACTGTAAATTGTCAGTACAATTCATTATTAAATTGCTGTTGGTGATCACTATCTTCAGATGAAACCGATTGCTTTGATTTTGCTCTAATGTATACTCGGGAGGTTGCTTCCTTGTGTTAAAGATTGGAAAGTGGAGATAAGAAAGATTTGAAAACACCATTAAGCACACACAAAAGATTTCATGTTCTACCGAGGAGCATGATTGGGTTGTTTAATCCTGGCATATTTTCTGTTAATGGCAGTACATTCGTGCCTTTAGAATCTGCTCCTGGCTTACATAATTTGATAAATTTAAACGTGAATCAGACGCAATTCGGCGAGTTCATGAATCCAACTAATTTGAAGAATCTTCTGGTCTCTAGCTACAGTGGTCAGCAGAAGTGTTCGGACAGGGAGGTCTGTTCTCGAAATAATGAAGCGGTGGTCAAATCATATGGCATGTAATTAACATCATTTCCTTCAAAATTAGGTTTGGAAGATCTACATTGAGAAATATCTTGAAGTGGTATGTACAACTTAATATGCACACAAGTTGTGCACACCACTATCTTCTCAATGCAAAGTGTGGTGTTGAAGCTTTCTTGAGCTACAACAATTTCAGCACTTTAGAGAGGTTCCAAATGACTCACTATGACTCCTAGGAGATGTGAAACTGAGAGAAAGGTACTTCTTGAGATGCATGACCGCAGCAACTCTTATGGTGAAATTTCAGCAATTTTGGGTGTTTCTCAAAGCACTTGTAGTGACATAGTACAAAGATTTGGTGAGAGAGGGAGTTTGAAAGACAAAGCTTTACCTAGTAGACCTTGAATTCTTGATGAGCGGGACAATCGTGACATTGTAAGGAGATTATTAAATGATCAAAGTACTAGTACTGCTTCAGCAATAGGAAGAGGATTAAGGTCTGAGGGCATGCAATTGAGTGATGATACGATTAGAAGGAGTCTTAAGAGGCAAGGCTTGCAAGCACTTGTGAAGGTCAAGAAGCCACTTTTGACAAAGAAGCATCAAGCGCGTTGTTTTCAATGGGCAAAGAAGTGCAATCCTTTCACTTGAGAAGATTGGAGTTTTGTCATCTTTACTGATGAGTCAAAATTTAACCTTTTTGGCTCAGATGGACGACAATATTGTTGGAGAAAGAGTGGAGAGGGTCTCTTAGACCAACATGTGCAATGTGTAGTTAAGCATGGGGGAGGAAGTATAATGGTTTGGGGTTGTATGAGTTGGGAAGGAGTTGGCAAACTTCATATAACTATAAGAAACCCCTGTTTTAGGTGACAATCCCTAATTTTTTATGATGGATTTTAGGTGATGTTAATGTTGACAACTCAAAAAATTTATGTCAACAAAAATGTACCATGTAACATCAATATTGACAATCCACTATTTTTATATCAACATTGATGTTACATTAGACATTTTTGTTGACATAAAAATTTTGGGTTGTAAACATTGACATCACCTAAAATTTGTCATAAAAAATTAGGGCTTGTCACCTAAAACGGGGGTTTCTTATAGTGTATGATTGAAGGGAAGATGGATAGATATGTGTATCAAGAGATTTTGGAGACAGAACTTATGGAAACTGTACGCATACAGGGTTTAGAGGAAGAGAGTGTCATTTTCTAGCATGACAACGACCCCAAACATATTGCAAATTACGTTGTAGATTGGTTGCTTGCATAGAAGGTTAAGGTTACTTGGCACCCACCGCAATCCCCTGGCCTCCATCCTATAGAATACCTTTGGAATGAAGTAGATCGTTGCATGAGAAGGTCTAAGAGGAAATCCACTAGCAAAAGCGATTTATGGGAGAAGATACAGAAAATTTGGTATAGTGTTGAGATTGATGTTGTTAGGAAGTTGACATGTTCTATGCCTCAAAGAGTTGCTGATCTTTACAAAGCAAAAAGTGGCTACACATAGTGGTAGTCATTTTGAAAGTTTAGCAGTTGCACCTTTGAGTTGTGAAGTTATTGTACAGCTTGTACTTTCATTTTCTACAAGTAATGTACAATGTTATCAACTTTTGCAAAAAAAATTGTGCATCTTAGTTGCACATTTGAATTAAGCTAAATTTTTTGGGTTCATATTTCAACTTCAAAGGTTGTGCTATATGTTTATTGCAACTATATACTCTTATAATCTTTTACATTCAATTTTTTTATACATTATGTAGAAATGGTAACAAATTCTAAGAGTTAACTTCCACTATACGACTATTTATGCTAGCCATTGTATAATTAGTTTTCTCCGTCCTCACAACTTAACAATGCGTCATGCATTTTGTGCAAAGAAAACGGTGATGATGCATAAGCACCAAATGGGAGAAGAAGTGCAACAAATAAAGAATACTTGGTCATGCTGGAGGTTCCACATTCATTTGTTGTTTGACCAGGAGATAGCCAGACTGAAAAAATGAATGAATCACGATCTACTTGACTGAATGTATTTGCCATGCAGGACACACATATCACTAACAAACAATATGTGTAAAATTACAATTGCACTGGCTGGTTAACCCCTAAAAGCCCATTGTCCCTTCGAGGGACAAATGCGTTTTTTGGGCAGGTACCTACGGGTTGAAATTTTCTCTTGATTTTTTGAAACTTTTTGTGGAGGTAGAAAAGCTGATTAGCTTTGTGGAAATATAATTTTTTTCACAATCAGTGCCCGGGAACAAAAGTTATGACCAAATAAGCTCAAAACGGGGACGGAGGGCAGCGCGGGTAGAAAAACAAATTTACACTTCTTTTTTTTTTAATATTTTTTTCTCATAGATTATATTTTGGTCTATCTCAAAAGCTTTGATTCATTTCATTTGGATTTGTTATGAGAAAGTTATGGACATTCTTGTCTTTTAGGCAGTTAGAGCATCTTTTTGAAAAAATAATTTGTAGGACTCATTTCAAAGTGAAATTTTTCAAATTTTTCAATTATTTTTTTGGCATGGTTTAGTTTACTTTCTAGAACAATTTCACCATTGGGGTTAGTAAATTTTAATTCCATCTAAAATATATGAGTATTTTAAATTTTCCTTCTATCTTGTACCTACTTTCAAATTTATTTATTTTTGGTATATTTTCAACTCAATTCTCTACTATAAAAATTTTAAGCTCAAAATTTTGTAGTGCAAAAATTTTAAGTTAAAAATGTTCAAAGTCAAAAAATCCAATCCCACAATGTGCTGAAAATTTTGTTTTTTTTACTTTAAACGTATATATCTTGCAATTTGTTCGGTCGAAATTACTGAAATTTTTTCCACACATTCTTATATTGGTTAGGTGTAAGACCCTATGGATACATGTGCAAAAAAAAATATCTTTAATTTTTTTCCGCTCTTTGCTAAAAAATAACAGTTTGGGGTGTTTTTTGGCAGAAAAAAAGCCTTGGGCCTTTAGGGGTTAAATTAAGTTTTACTAGCAAGTAGAAATCATTTATAATTTCAAATTCCAAAACCTCTGAATGTCTGTACGGCCAAAATGGACTTTAGAAAGAATCCCATCAAAAAGTATCCAAAAGAACTCAATCCACAGACACAGTGGTAAATCATGAATTTGAATGAAATTCTAACTAACCAGACTTAGTAAAATGCACTGCTTGTCTAGGATTTCATTTGAATGAGCGAAGCCAGAATTGATGGTAGTTTTTAGGGTTTAGGATTTAATTTTGGTATTTTGGAATGAGACATAAGGTATTTACACCTAGAATTGTTAGAGTATCTATTTGAGCATGGTTTTTAGTAGTTAATTAGAATTTTTTTGGTGGGATCATGTTCAAAGGCAAAAGGAGCTTTTAGATTCTTTATGTAATTCTTTTTTGAACGTTGAATGATTTAAGTTTTGAATTTTTGAAATGTTGAACATAATTGTTGCCTAAATCAATCCGAAATCGACCTTCAACTTTCATGAATCCAAGCTCTTCATTATAGGCAAGGATATGTATGATCTGATTTTAGAAACAAATTTTTAACTAGGTGTAAGGTAATAAGGCCCAATACTATGCATTTTGCCCATTCCAAATAGCAAAGAATATTTAGGTCCATATTAATCAAGCATTCAATTTAAAGCAAATATGGCTCGTGGTCTCATTCAAGTCTTGAGTGACATAAATACATGAATGAATGAGTGACCATAATAGGACCTTATATCTTTTGGGGATGAAAAAGCATTACAAAAGAAATTTTTTTTGATGCATTAAATACTAGCAATCTTGGAAAAATGATGTAAACATTTTAGGTTTATAGCATGACCATTATGGATGGACTTTATATGGATATGGAGGGAGTGGTACTATTGCAAGAAAGACCGGTACTATTTTGTGTCACACTTGAAGTGATGGAGTTTTCATTGGCTATGACTTTTGAAGTATAAAATCAATTAGCTTGAAATTTTTGTTGCAAATGGCTAACTTGATAGTATTCAGATCCATTTTTTTTTCAAAAAAATTCAAAACTCATTTATTATTTAAATTCAATTTAGCTAATTTGTCACACTTTGCAATTTAGAGGTTTTTAGTAATGGGGAGTATTCAAAAGTTAATGATCTAGGGTTGAAATCTTGTGGTCTATTTCTAGAGTAGGAAGTCATGTTTCTACCAAAGGAAATTTAAAATATTATATATTATGTCCAACACATGCGTGCTAAAAGGGCTCCTTTGTGCATGCAATTCTAAACATTGAAGATGGTTTTAAGATCATTCTTTTGGTGAAATATCTTCATCATAAAGTTCTTCCAAATTGCCAATTTTTTTGTTTTTATTAAAGTGCTTTTCCTATTTTTTAGAGATTTAAAATATAAAATTATCTATTTTCATGAGATTTTGCACTTTTCTAGTTCTCCTACTTAGAGAATTTTTCTATGCTTTTCCTTCTTAGGATACCTTCTTCTTAAAGGTGTATACATTAAGCATGTTTTTTCCATTTTTTTTCCATTTTTTTTCTATTTATATAATACACTTGGAAAAAAATGAGTACTGTGGAAAAAGTTACAAAAATTGATCGGTCTTTCTTGCAACCACACAAGTCTAGCAATTCCTTTGAGCTACTTGGAAAACATACTTCAAAATTCATGATGAATTCATAATTGTGGAAAAACGATAGTCTTAATCAATATTGTTTTATCTTATTTTTATATATTATATAATTTAAAAAAAATTCAATCACTATTACTTGGATGAAGGTAACTTTTCAAAACATTTAGGATTTAACCTTGTAAGGTCCTAGGAGCCAAAAATTAGGCAATGTATTGATGGTCAAACACATTTTTTCTATTTTGAAATACAATGGCTTTCGACCAATATTATATACACAATTTGGTTAATGTACATTGAAGGGTACATCCATACCACTTAACTAAATTGAAATCATGTAAAATAGTTACTACTTCCGTCCCAAAATGATTTTTTTGTTGGACAAAATGTTCCAGATTAAGGCTAAAAATAACATTAAAATTTTAAATTTGCACTATAATAGAATTTGGTGCATTCCTAGCATTCTACATTGAATAGGGATATTAAGGGGACCAAATAATTAAAGGGACCTTTCTTTAGAAACTGTACATATTTGAGACAAGATGTACAACCCACAAAAGATATTTATATAGTATGGGATGTTGATGAATTAGTATGGGTCCCCTTAATATCCATATTCAATGTAGAAACTTTGAATTTTGGAGCCCTTTTTAAAGTGCAGTTTTGAAACCTTGAAAAGTAGAATCTTTTGGGCATTTCCAAAGAACACTACTGGTCAACTAAATGTTGAATGTGAGGTTGTCATTTTTAAAATTTAGTATGTGCCCAAGACCATGTATAGCCTTTTGTTCCGCCTCCTAGAGCTTCATCCCCTCCAATTGGGTAATATTCAAAGAGATGCAAAAAATAAAAATGAATAGTGTTGATTCACCCCTTTAGTCGTTTCATTTGTCTTTTGATTGAAGATTGCTCAGAGGGTTGGGTGAATTTATACTTGGAGTTGTTTTATAGGTCCCAAATAGCAATTGAAAACCACAACTGATCAATTTACAATGTCACAAAGTACAATAAGAAGATCGTTTTGGGACAAAAAATTCAGGCCAATAAAAAAGTCGTTTTGGGATTGACGGAGTATTTTCAATTTTCTATGAGCATTGTATAAAAAAACAATGTGTACAATATTTTAGAATGTTTGACTCTCTGTGTATAGAAAAAATGATTTTGACATTTAAACTGATTCTTTTTTTTTTGAGTATAATGAATAAAATGAAGGTTCTTGAATCTAGTTACTATTCCACTTTGAAAACTTTGAAAACTTCTTATAAATTATAAAAACGAGCTCCTTATTGTAGTGTGAAGTGGAGAGTCTAAAGACACAATTTTGAGTATTGTACTCCGCTAATAAGGTTGGCATTTTATACCAAATATTTATAAAAAATGAAAAAAGAGATTCAACAAGCACTTTTAGAATTAATGAAACTTTCAATCTTTTAATTTTTATTTTCATCAAAATTCTAGCACCATGTATGTGGTCACATTGTCTATTTGTATCTAGTACAATGTTTATTTTGTTGGCAAAATTTTGCAAATTTTGATAAGAAAGAACTAATACACTGACATGCCTCTAAATTTAATGCAATGACATGCTACCAACAAGTGAATTAATGTTTTTAAGAAAAAAAATATATCCTATGTATCTTTACAAGCCACTAAATATTTGATTTGCTTAGACAATATAAGTGCATTGAAGAAATTAGAATCTAGGATGTACAACAATCATGTGGGATATGTAAATTAAATCTTAACTCCTAAAGGCCTCTTTTGTGCCAAAAATCATCCAAAAATGCCATTTCTACAGCAAAGAATAATAAAATTTGATTTTTTTTCCACATCCAACCATAGGTCCATATATCTAACTAGTATGAAAATGTGTGGAAAAATTTCAGAATTTTTGATTGCATAGATTGCAAGATATCTACGTTTAAAGTTAAAAAAATAGTTTTTCAGCACATTGCGGGATTAGATTATTTGAGTTTGAACCATCTTAACTTTATTTACTTATTACAAATTTTGAAGCTTTAAATTTTTATGATGGAGAATTGAGTTGAGAGTTTAGGAGAAAAAAATTTCAAAAAAAGTAAATATTCAAACTTCAAAAAATTCTTAAGTAGATAGGGGTACAAAATAGAAGGAAAATCTAAATTATGAATATCTCTAAAATGGAATTAAAATGCACTAACCCTAATGGTGAGATAGTTCTAGCAAGCAAATAATCAAACTAAGCCATGTGGAACTTTTTTTTTGAAAAGTTGTAAGAACTGCATTCAAAAACGAATCCTACAAGTTATTTTTTCAAGAAGATGCTCTAATTGCCCCCAAAACAAGATTTTCCATTACTTTCTCATAAAAAATCCAAATAAAATGAATTTAAGCTTTCCATGTAGACAAAACAAATATAATCTATGAAAAAAAAATATTGAAAAAAATTCAAATGGGCCTTTAGGAATTAAAGGACATTGCAAGCTCCATGGGCATTTTGAAAATCAAAACCTAAATTTTCATGTAAATCTTGATTGTAAATGTTCTTAAGCTTACCTATGAAAATTTTATTCCAATAATCTACTTTTCATTCTATTTTATTTTTTTTCAAAATTATTATAATCGTAATTTTTGTATCACTTTGAACACAACATCTTAAAACCTCAAAATACACCACTTTTGAGCTTTTTCTATCAAATTTATCTTGTTGTGAGATCAAAGAGTATATCAAATGTACCATGATGATTTTCATTAATGTATCCATTTTTCAAAAAAGAAATCATATTTCACATTGTTTTAAATTTTTTGTAATTAATATAATTTTTATAAAGATTTTAAGTAAATTACACAAAGTTCAATTTGATGATTTGATTATAAGAATTTGAGATTAAATTTTAGACATATATTACAATATGAAAAAATTATCAAGCTTGTGAAATGCATACTTTAATACAGAAATCTAATGAACTGGGCCAAGCCTATGCATAAAATGTATTTCAAAGGTTAAAATATAAAAGAATTCAACTTTTCATAGTCAAGTCAAATTAATGCAATATGGAGTAGTTGCTTTCACAATAGAACTTGAGACTTCTATAACTTTCTATTAGCAAATGCAAATTACAAACAAATTTTGGAAGTGATCCTTAATTTGATTTTTCACATTTTTTCATTTACCTCAATTTGAAAGAAGTTGATTTATACTGCTTAAATGAAGTTTGGTGTTCAAATATAGGAATATAATTCACTTTTCTTTGAGGTCCCACCTTGCTTCAAAAATCCCATAATTTTTAACCCCTCACCGCCCAAGAGGACAAAAAGTGTCCTCACACAAACTTTGAAGCACTATAACTTTTGCATCCGATGTCTGAATTCAATAAAAAAAATGTTGGAAAAATTGCACATACTAGTCTAATTTCTATGGTAAAATTTTCAGATCAATCCAAGACAAATTGAGTTTGTGAGAACCATTCAAAGTTCACAGGGTCAATTTTTATTCAACACATTGCGTTGTGATAAATGCAACTTTGGGGGCTTGTAACTTTTTCCTTAAATGTTTGTTTTAAATCAAATGCATTGAATTTGGTACCCCTTAAGGTCTAGTTATTGTGGTAAATTTTTCATTCCAATCCAAGTTGTTTTGAATTCTTGGGAGCAATTTGAAGTTCAAAATCCAGATATTATTGCATTTTAGTCAACTTTGGCGGCTCATAACTACTTCATATATGATCCATTTTCAAAAAATTCTTGTTGGAGAAGTTGCGTATACTTGTCTAGTTCTTGTGGATAAAATTTCATATCAATCCAAGAAGTTTTGATTGTCTGAGAAGCATTTTAGTAAAAGGAGGTTCAATTGTAGATGTCATTTTTTGCTCCTTTTTTTACTGTTTTTGGACATTTCAAATCTTTTTTGTAGACACAATGATTCATTTTTATGAAATTCTTTTCACCAAAGTATTTATATTATGGTTTTGAATCACTTTTTAGCTTAAAGTTTTTTCATTTGACTAGGTTTAGAAATCGAAGTTCACCTCCAAATGTGTCTTTAAGAAAATCTCAGCACCTTTTTTTAACACCAAAACATTATTATTTTTCAATCTAAACGGTCACAAATCCCCAATTTGTTCCACACCATCTAAAACATATATACTACAATATTTTACGGTTGAGATCTTCATACCTCACTCTAATTTTGACTTTTCAAACTTGCAAAGGCAGGCATCTTTTAAGCATGGTTGGACTTTGGGCGGTGAGGGGTTAAGGGTTCAATAAGAAAAATGAACTTCACTATAGGAAGGACCTCTTTATCCCTCCTAATCATAGTATATCAATGACATTAGTCCCGTAGATCACTAAAGAAAAACCCATGTATATTTGCTATTGCTAACAATATTAATAAAAATCAAACAATTAAATTGTCAACATTTGATGATTTGAATTTCATTATCTAGCCAATTTTTTGATAGTTGGAAATTTGCAACATAGAAAAATTTATTTGGACTTTTTGCATTTTTTTTGTGCTGCCTATTGAGTTCAGTTCTAGGCTTTTTGTGGTAGAACTTTTGCTCCCGGTCACCAATTGAAGTAAAAATCATATTCCTACATAGCTAATCAGTTTTTCTATCTTATGAGAAAGTTTCAAAAAGTTTCATAAAAAATCGAGGTCACAGGAACCTACCCAAAATCCTATTTGTCTCCCGAGGGGACAATGGGACTTAAAAGGCTAATCTTTATTAAAAAGGATGACATTTCCAACATCAGAAGAAAGCTGTAATCACCCTTGGTCAGAAAGCATCAAACCTCACCCTAGTAATATGCCAATCCACTTTCATATGAAAAAAAAAGCTAACTCCTCCCCAGGTGACTAGAGTCACTAGACCTGCACAAACTCTCCAAACTCTTCATCGTCATCAAACAGTGACAGTACCTCAGATTGTTCCACAAATTTATGAGCACTCATGATCAGTACCTCATATTGTTCCAATAGACAAATTGCACTCACCAGCAAACCTTTCTTCAGGGCAAGTTGTTGGGCCATCTCCAAGGCATCATTTCTGGATTTGAGAAAATCCAGGACAATCTTAGAAATGCTTGGAACTGCCAATGCAGATGAGTGACATATTGCATGACATCAAGTCACCTATTGGTTCTGGGCATACTCCAAAAAGATATTTCCTAGTGCATTAAAAACTATTGCCATGAATCAATGTAGACAAAAAGAGAGATAATTTGCTAATATGCCTTGTATCTGGCTTTGCTTCCTGAAAGAATGCTGCTCTCAGATGGCTCCACACCAATGATTTGTAAAACAATGCAGTCAGTAATGTCCAAAAAAACATTCGTAGGACAACTTTGCAGCCATCAAAGATATATTTACTACTAGAAAATTTAGTGACATAATTAACAAAAATTTAACACAAAGGTGTTGATTTTTTTTTGTTGATTTGGACGTGTTAATTGGGCAATGAACCAAAAACATGTTGATATTTTTGTTAATTTGATCAATGCACGAATGAAAAATAAATAAAAATTTAAAGGAAATTTGACCATATAGAAATTGACACGTGGCAAGTGCCATGTTATTACAAAAGTGCCACCTTGGCAATTCAAACCAATGGGGAGCCTCCACCTAGACAAGCCAACACCTAGGCTGGTCAAACCAATAGGGAGACACCACTTAGGCAAGTTGCCACCTAAGTGAGGGGTGCCAACTAGGTTTGAACCTTGCACCCTTTGCTTATAGTACAAGGCCTTTACCAATACACCAAGCATCCATGTACATATCACATGTGAGTTACCGTTTTATTTATTTTGTTATTGTTAGTTTTTCCATTTGTTTTTCAAACTCAGCAGACTTTAGAGGCCATTTAGGGCATAGTAAAACAACTTTTTTCAAAAAGCTTTCAACTAACAAAAGTTGCAAGATCAAGTTAACATTTACTTCTAATTTGTTTTTACAATTTAAAGTCTCCAATCAAAATTTATGGGCAAAATTCAAAGAGGGTTTGGAATGGACATTTTCTTTAACATTTTAAAACATCATCTCTAAATTTTGTCCATAACTTTTGATTGGAGACTCAAAATTGCAAAAAAATTAGAGGTGAAAGTTAACTTGATTTTGCAATTTTTTTTCGTCAAAAGTTTTTTGGAAAAAGTTGTTTTACTATGCCGAAATGGCCCCTGAAGTCTGTTGAATTTGAAACACATTGAATTTTAAATGATTATGTTAAAACAATACAGTCCATAGTACATAGAATTCCAACTATGGTGATTTAACCCCTAAATGTCCAAGCCTTTTGAAGTGTGTTTCTACAGTGAACAAAGGACATGAACTTATAATTATCCCCAATGAAGCAATTAAAAAAAAAAAATTAACTATATAGATGTTTGAAGGATTTGTATATTGTGTATATTCCAATTTTGAATGTGAAATTGCATGGGCGTTGTGAGATTGAAACAAGAAAAATGTAATTATCTTATTTGTGGTATGCTAAAAACAAATTTCAGAGAGGGTGTTTAAAAATGTCAACAAAAAAATTCATTCCAGTCCTTCTCTCAAATGTATTTGTAACTTTTGATTGAAGACTTGAAATTGCAAACGGATTTTTGGAGATGAAAGTTAGTTTGATCATTAGAGGAGTTTGGGGGGCCTTAAAAGATTGTTTCAGGCCCGTTCTCTAGTCTGTCCAGATTCAGGGAACAATAGTACGAGCGTGTTAGATTTTTTTTTTTTCAAAAATAAAAAATATATAAAAAATAATAATTTTCTTACCAAAATATCATTTTAACAACAAAAAAAAAAGCAAAAAAGAAAAGCAAAATGATGTTGTAGTCGCTCGACCACGTCAGCCTGGCTATTTGGCAGCATTCCAGCATTCCTGCAAAGTTCCCACAGTCCAGGAACTTGCAGTCTCTTAGGAGGCCCAAAACTCCTCTAATGTCAGAAACTTTTTTCAGTTCAAATTTTTTTGAAAAAAGTTGTTTTTCTATGCCTAAATGTTCTCTAGAGTCTGTTGATTTAAAAAAATACCGAATTGCGAATGTTTAAGTTTTAAAAACAAAAACAAATTGTACATAGAATACTAATCATGGTGATTTAAACATTTTTCAAATGTAAAAACTTACTTGAGATTCTTGTAAGTCAAAAGGTACAAAAAAGTGTTGATTTTTTTGTTACTTTTGAGTTACAATATCCAAATCAACAAAAAAAAGTGTTGAATTTGTATATGTATGTACCAAAATCAACAAAAAAAAATGTAAAAAACGGATGATATAATATCCACTTCAACAAAAATTTATTGATGTTTTGTTGATTTGAACACTGTTATTCTACTAGTGTTTGCTAGAAGCACAAAATTTCAAGATGCAACCAGAGACTGAAAATTTACAATGCTCACTTTAACATCAGGGCTTTTGCTTTTTAAGTAACAACCAATTCCGGTTATAGGTTCACCAGTTCCAATGCTAAAAACAAAAATGTCAACTTTGCCAACTGCATCTTTCCAAATCTCGGGTCCAGCAGTCTCAAAATGCACCTATGTAACAAAGAACTGAATGAATACCTCTAAAATTCTCGACAAAACATAAGCTCTTCCTGTGAAGTTAACATCATTATAAATGAAAGAAATATTTGAAGACTCAAATATAACACCTGCCACAAGTTGTATGAGATACCTTAGGGTTTGCAGGATTCACAAATTGTTGAAGCATACAAGAATTGGGAGTCTTCTTCACAATTTCTTCAGCCTTTTGGCCTCATAATATCGGCACAAAACCGAGACCGACAATCATTGAGCCGATCAATCTCCCTTCGCAAATTCCTCCTCCTCTCGGATTCCAAACCCCTACAGCTCAAACTCAAAACTATCAAGGCTAAAACCACTCTATATGAAGGAATACAACTTTGCTCCTCCACCACCATCGATAAGATAGGAGATCCATAAAGCAATCATTTAAGAGCATCCCCAATCCGACTCAACAAGTGGCTCAAACTGGGCAAATGGCCGTGCCTAGCCATAATGTGTGCCCCACAGCACGCACGGCGAGGGCCAAAAAATAGCTGGGCACAACCAGATTTGATGAGCACTCGGCCAAATGAAGAGCCTTGCTTGTGACTCGGTATGGACTATTTTATCTTTGTTCCCAAGTTTGAGAGACCTTTTCATTAATGAAAATCTTTTCCGAGTCGGCATTCATGAGGTGGCACTTTAAGGGCCGTGTTTGTAGCCATGTTGCTGTAGGGCACATGGGCCAGGCTCAGTCAAATTACGCACCAAATGCTCTGTAGCCGTGCCATTTGGCCGTCTCTGGAGTGGAGATGCTCTAAGTGCTGAAATTTAATTTTGGGGAGGTAAAACACCTTGGAATATTTTTCCATAAATTTTCCTTGAAAGACAAGACAAAATAGCATGTGGCTCAAGTTGTTTCATATTTTTTGGAGTTTTGTGGAATCAGTTATGAAATTTTGAAGTTGAAATGCCATAGGGCTCTAAAAGCGACCATCTCCTAGAATGTACACCATTTGTACATTTTGGTTAATTGAATAAAGCAAAATGTACCTCTGTATCATGTTTGGTTCAAAATGCCCAAATTGTTTTCGAGCCTCCTACTTTGTTACTTTTGGATACCCTACGTTTGGGTCACATTTGTCAAAATGTAATTAAATATGGCTTGTAATGAAATTTTCAAAAATTATAATGTGCCATAATTGAATAGTCTATAAAATACTAATGAAATTTTTTTGAATCCTAATCTTTTTTTGATAAAAATGAAAAATGAAAAATAATGAATATATCAAGGCGATTGCTTTATAAATGTAAGAAATCCATAAAATACACAAGCTTAATCTTTTTTTCCCCTTTGAAAGAGACTCAATTCATTGAAAGGGATGGAATTGAAACTTAACTAGTCCTTTTGCTAACTTACTGAGATGTTAGGACCCTACTACTAAAGGTCACAAAAGATTTGGTAAAGTCCTTAATACTGCAGTAAAGTTGTGAGGATCCTACTACAAATAGTCATGAAATATTCTAAATCTTGTGAAATGAATTTCCAAAAATTCTAAACCCATTTAACCCTTGAAGGACCAACATGCATTTTTTGGCTATATAGAAATTTTGGGCAGATACGTGTGACTAGAGATTTCTATATTTTTTGCCTAAATTTTAACAAAAGGTGGGAAAAAGGAATATCTTTCATATGCACTAAATTTCATGACATTTGGAAATATGAGAGAAATTTTATGGCCTAATATATCATGATTTTTTGTAAATCGGTAGTCTCGGCGAATCCAAAAAAAATAACTCTTTTCTAAAACCAAAATTTAAAATTGGTTTTCTAGAGTTATATGTACATGGAAAGATTTGAATCATTCCATTTTGATCAATGAGTCAAAAGTTATGAGGATTTTTTGTTTGCAAATAGTTATGGATTTTCTTTTCTAAAACAAACTTTGAAATCCGTTATCTTATTCAATTTTCAATATTTCTTGAGAAAAAATAAAATCATAGGATGTATATTGTTTATTAAAACATTACAATCATTGGGATTGGCATTTTTCAATTCCATAATTAAATTCTCAACAATTTAGTATTTTGGATCATTCTTTGCTACTGTCTATTAAATATTTTTTTCTTATATGTTTACAGTTTCAAATGATGTGATATTTTTCAAGCATGTAACCAACTTGTCTAGGAAAAGAATCCAAAGAAGTATCACCATTTTGGACATTTTTTCATAGAGCTTGTGAGCTTGTGAAGTGCAGCTATCCTATTTTTTGCAGGGCTAAAGAAATGGTTTTAGTGATTTGGAATGCTTATATCTTGCAATCCATAGAGTGAAAATTTCTCAAGTCAGATGTTACACATGTAACCGTAAGAAATACTATGGTAATTGATCTTGTAGTATTTCTTATGGTTACATGTGTCAAAAAATGTTTTTTTTCAAAAATACTTGTTCTAAAAATGACAGTTCTTGAGCGTTTTTGGTGAAAACATAGTCATGGAGCTTTAGGGGTTATTGAAAGGTAATTCAACCCGAAAAGAAATTATTTCGTTCGGGGTCAGATGAATCTCACCCTAACGTATGGTACCGGTGCTCTCAGTAAAAGTTAGAATCATGTAGAAGAAGGTAAACGAACCCTTGTGTTGGATGAATATGATGCATGGATGATATCTTGAGGCAACTGAGTGAATCGTTTGGATGATGCTTGTTACGGAGTAATCAATCAAGCCATCAGTCGTGCTTGATTGTGATGTCTTAGTTGTTCACAATGGATGTGACTAGTTAGGGCAAAACTCTCTGTATTTTCGACAATTCTCACACTTTTGATTTTGCATTATGCTTTTGCAATGTGGCCATTTCCTTGCGGGATCCAGTAATTCTTTGCAAGTATAGACGCGCATTGTGCAATGGAGTAGCCGATCGGGACTCGTTTCTTCAAGAGGTGCTGTTAAACTTCTCTACCTGTGTGTTCAATTTTTTTTCTTAACTGTATACAATGCGAGTATTGCACCTAAGAGTCGAATTAGCTGCGAGTTTTCCCTGTACAATTCTTACGATTGCTGATGTTTACTGCGTTGAATTTGTAATGAATTTTCCCTTGTTTTCACAAGATTAGCATATTGTCAAATCATCGAGTGTTTTTCTTGTTTTTTTGGTGTAATTTGTGCATTTGCAGGTCGATCTCTCTCACTTTATGCCGAATGCTGATTTTACTTTAGAGGAATAGAGGAGACGTTGCGTAATCCTTCCACCCTTTTTTCTTGTATGTAATTGTTATGAATGATTGTTTTGTATGCCAAATTTGCTAAACAGGGGAATGCGGTGAAGGCGTATTCTTCCAGCACTCGTCTTAGGGTTCTGGATGGATCGGAAGCTCCAGTGCTTTTCGGACACATGAGCTCTATCGAAACACAGGTTAGTGAAGCACAAACATTCTCGTTTCTTTAATATTTGGGGAGTTGAAAGCTAAGGTTTTGATTGCCAATGTCTGAAGTAAATTCTCGCAGGAATTTGAAATCAGTAAGGATTCTCCGTTCTGCACCTTCTCACTCAAATTTGCAGCAAAGGTACGCACTGATTATCTCTCGGCAATTTTTTATTTTATTTCGCGCTGCTACGTGCATAGAGGTTTTAGTAAGCGACAATGCTCTTCAATTCAATGTTGTTTGATAGGTCAATGAACTAACACTAGGATCTGTGAGTTTGAAGCATTTCTAGGTACGTGAAGGTCTCGGCCATGGCCTTGGAACCTAGTCTTTGGGGAACTTTGCCCAAGGAGCTGTTGCGGCTTGTGTTTGCTCGTCTTCCTGTGGCAGGAATTGGTCAGCTCCGGGTACTTTCGAAGGAATGGAAGAAGCACATTGATTGCAAAGACTCAGAATTCAACCGGGTCTTAGATGCAACTCATCTTAAAAAGTTTGCTCTCATGTCTTGGACTCCGATGAGAGTGATGGATGAGGTCTTTTGTGTCCTCTATGACGTGCATGTAGACAAATGGCATGTCTTTGAAAATACGATGGATTCTGTTCCGGTTTACGTACCTTTTGCAGCTGATGGTGGACTATTTTGCAGTCCATGGAGATGGCAGAATTTTCAGGGGCCTTTGCAAATTGTTGTGGTGAATCCTTTAACCCAAAGGAAGATGAAACTCCCTCCTCTACTCAGCGTGGGGGCTGCAGAATCTGATGTTCGGTTGAAGATGGTGCAGCTCACTATGGACAGGAAAACAAAAGAATATAAACTGCATGTTGTGTGCTACATAATAACTGGTGGCAACGATCTCTTTGCTCAAGTCTACGACTCCCGCGTCAATGGGTGGTCGGTGGTGGAATCAAGAGAGGGACGCATTATTGGATGGGGGGATCCAGATCATTGTTCAGATCCCATGTTTCCATACGTGTACAACTGTGCAGATGGAAACCTGCAGCGTTTCAATCCTTCCGATATTGCACCGGGACTCACCGTGAAGCCACATTGCATTGAATTCATAAAGGACCATCTCTTTGTGTTGCACAAAGAAGCGCCTCCAGGCTCTACAAATTTGATGCAGAATGGTGAGATTGTTTCAGGGAAGTATTGCATTTCAGAGTTGCATCTCCCCGAGAAGGCAACTGCTTGGGTGAAATTGAAAGTGCACGAGTGTGACCCGAGCATCTATGACTCTCCAGAGGAGGATGAATTGGCTCTTCTAGCTTGCAATGGGTTCTTACTTGTGCATTCTCAGGAGTATGATCGTGTCTGGCTATACAATTTGTCAACATGTGTGTGGCGCAACCTTCCAGACTTGGGATTGCCACCTTTCCGCACTCTCGTGTTGTGCGAGATCAGTTGGAGTGCTCTCCCTTAGGTCACTCAGATTATCACTATTTACATACATTTTGTCCTTTCCTGGTAGTGAATTTTTGTAGAAGAAGTATGATCCCTCCTACGTAATTAGATCCTTCTTCCCGAAGCTTACATTGTCCAAGACTGGATTTTGCCTCAATGGTTCTGGATTTTGTGAAGCTAAACTATTGTACATTTTTGGAACATGCTTGAGGAGTTGCCTGTCTCAACACCCTCGAGAACATAATTTTTTAACAAAAGCTTAGAGCTCAACTTAAGTGAGACACCAAATGCTGAAAGAAAGAGACGAGCATTGACTGTTCACTCAGTTCCAGGATTGCTCCCTTGAATGAATGTGAAACTTCTGAATCGTCTACTTTGGTTGGCACCTACAAGTTGTATTCTCTCCATTAATTGCTGAAGAACTTTATGTCATGATCAACAATGTGAAGAAGAATGTTTAAAGTTTGATGCCTTTTTGTTAATTTTCGGTGCTGTAGATTAGTCCCGTGCTGTGGTATGTCGAGCATGCTGCCGAGAGTTCACAATACGGGAAGTTGATATATACAATGCCCAGTTTTGCTAGTTGCTGGGAACACTCACTGATGGATCAGAAGTGATGTTGTAAATGCTCCCAGCACTACCAATCAGTCACTTCATATTCACCCTACACCTAACCATGCGGACCTGTTGACCTTCAGACACAGCAACAGTAGGGGTAGTCACGGCTCCTTCATCCCGTTTCGTGAAGGTCGAGAAGAAGGACGTGGCGCTCTGTAGTTGGCTTGCCACAGCTTGGGTTGGCTCCTTTCCGTGAAGGTTGAGAAGTGTTGTTCTCTTTCTCCGTAGGACAAGAATGGACGTGAAGAAGTTTATGCGAAGGTTTGAGGTTCACAGTCTGCTCCATGATTGGTTTGCCGTGGTTGTTGTGGTATTGTGCAAGTGAACCTTGTCGGAGGTTTCATTTTCGCTGCAAAAGGGGTGTCACAGCTCCTCCACAAAGCAGGGCTCCCCATTGGCTCCCCATTTCATGCGCTGAAGAAATTTCTCTGAGAAAATCTAAATATTGAAGGTGCTGTGACTACCCCTAGTGTAAAGACGTGAAGATCGGGGATCTTGAAACTTTCTGGAGGGGGGGGGGGGGGGGGGGGATTTCTTAAGATTTTACAAAAACTTTCAGTACATGTCAATGGAGAGTTGGGCTCCAAGGTTTGTATCTTGGAATGAGATTTAAGGTACCTACACCTGGAATTGAATTGTCAGAGTAAGTATTTGAGCATGGTTTCTAGTATTGAACTATGGAAGTTTTGCTTGGGTTGTGTTGGGAGTCAAAAGAGGGTTCTAGATTCTTGAAACAATTAAATTTTGAATTTTGAAGCTTTGAACATATATATTACTAGAACTAACCATAGTTTTAGCAGCTAGGAATGGTCCCATAATAGTCATGCATTCAATTGAAACAGGCATGATTAGTTGTCTTGAATGGTACCAAGTTGTGAGATATTGATTTCAATAGGATTTTCTATCTTTTGGGTGTAAAGCCATACAAAAAGTAATTACTTTAATGCAATGACAAATGGATATTTTAAGAAAATGTTGTAAGCATTTTAGGTTTGTAACATGACCAATATGGTTGTAGATTATGTTGGTTTTGAGGGGTCTAGCAATTCCTTTGGACTATTTGGACAACATACTTCAAAGTACAAAAATGCATTAAAATTTGTACTTTGAGGAGAGCTATAATCTAAATTGCTATTGCCTTCTCTTTTAATTGATATATTGGAGGGTCATTAGAATATGTGGTTCGGGATATGATTCTTCTCCAAGTCCATAGCAATCTTCTCTAATCCGCAACATGTCTCTACTGTACATGGCGAGTAAGATATTCAAAATTGTGCAATTTTGATTTGCATTGGGAGGGCCAAGGATTTGGCAAGAATTGAATGAAGAAGATGACATGGAGTTTTTATTACATGGAAGAAGTTGGAAAGATTTTCATAGTGAAGTAAACAAAGAAGAAGATAAAGTTCAATGGTAATGAAAATACCAAGGAAAGGCGCTTGAAGAAGGCTGTTTAAACCTAAATGATATACATCTACAAGGTGTTGAAGCTAGTATGGTGCTTTGTTTTGGTTGTCTTTATGTTTAGAATTTGGTTGTCGTTGTGATGAAGGAGTTTGTGTACGAGTGTGGAAAGAGAAGCCATTGAGAAATTGAGGAATACAGTTTTGGTGTTAAGACGCATATTGGCGGTTGATTTGGCCTTTACAAGTCCATTAAGTCTCATGTGATTGTCTATAATTGAGCAACCACATGAGATGTTTAAAGATCTGGCAATTGCAAACTCAAAAATTCTCAACTTGAGTTGTAAAAGGAGTAATTAATATTTACAACATTAAACACAAATAACTATCACAAGCAAGGGATACAATCATATTTTTGCAAAATGGAACAATAACAATGATAAAGGATTGCTCACTCAATATCCATGATATTCAATTTTGTTAATGAGAGAACTACCTCGTAAACTAAAAAGAAACTCTATTAGACAATACTTAAAGAAGAAGAATTTTTGAGGCAAGTGTAGCCTTTCAACGCAAATGTCTGTTTCGGAACTCAAATAATAACTAAAGATCTGACTTTGGGGGACACTTTCATAAGAAGTCGACTTGCCCCAAAATGGGTCCATGGACAGTTTTGGAGGTTTTCACCTTAGCACAGTTGAGCCAATCAACGTCCGTGGACCGACACGTGCCCCCACCAGACTCCACCAAGTCCGCATATCCCCAACCACAGGCAAACTTGCACTTTGGCAGCGCCATCTTACGAGGCTCCAAAGTAACCATAAAAAGTCCTAGGTGGCTACACAATGACAAGGATCTCAACGGGTCCGGTCCAATGACCAGCCTTCCTTGAAATCATTCGCTTTCCCATGTTTCTTCTTCCCGACACCATGATCTCCCCGTCTAAGTTAGATTCTCCCATGGGCCACAAGCTTGGCGACAGCCGCCTCGTGCAAATTCATTGGCGTAAAAGAATGGCGTGCATTTGATCATCTTTTGGAGCATCCAGGTTTGTGTGGTCAAGCGGAGCTTGATCGCTGAGCTTACAGGGATCACCTGGTGAGAGATTTTGTTAACGCAGTTAACGTGACACAATGCCTCTCATGTCTCTGGTTGGTGTCTTCAATCTGTGTGTGACGCAAATGCAGTAAAAATGTAGGTGAAATTGAGATGTTGTAGCGAATTTGATAGAGAGTTTGACAGGATGGAGAAGTGGGTTGGATTTATAGTCAAGTCATTTATTTAGGGATTCAAGCGAACTGATAGAAACGTGTGTTCGATTTGTGTGGATTTGAGGTTTTGAGATTGGGTTACCGAAAGCATTTAATTAGCCATTGGCTTGTGACAGCGTCGCGAGAATTGCGGAGCGCAATGGCGCAACATCGTCCATGCGCGCTTGAGGGGATTTTTCATTTTGTGAGGATTTGAGGTCTTGAGCTTGAATTACCGATAGCGTGCCATTAGTCTCTGGCTTGTGGCAGTGTTGTGAGAAAATTGGAGCTCTATGGCGCAATCGTTGGCCATGCGCGCGGTGGTGTCGTTGCCCGTGGTGGCATGGACCATTCTTACGGGCTTTCTGTTATTCCGGAATGGCAGTGAGCCCGGAATGGCCCTGCTATCGAAAGGCTGTCCGGACAATGTCGCATTTTCGTGGAGGTCTAACATTCCCGCCCTCGACAAAGTCCTCTGTCTCCTGGTGAATTTCTTCGTCCGCGCGCAGAGTTCGGAAGAGGGCCAATTTGTCACGGGCTACATCTGTTCGCTTGTCGTCTCCGTGCTGGCCTTCATGGCCGTGGAAGGCTCCCGAATCAAGTCCAGCTTGTTCCTGTCCGCGACCTGGATTCACAGCAGCGTCGCACAATTCACAGGCGTGTCGGTCTCGTTCCCGCTGCTCTGGCTCACCACGTACTTCCTCACCGATGGAGCGAATCGCGGTCCTCAGCAGATATGGAAGAAGAAAATCTCTTTACCGCGAGTAGCCGCCATCGCCTTCGCCTTCCTGTTCCTCTGGCTCAACATCATCGCGCTCTTCTTTCCCCTCAGGAGGGACCAGAAGCAGATGGCGTGCTTGCTGTTCCAGGTCACACCCGCCGTTGTCACTCTTGCGTATCTGCCGTTCAACAGCGCGCCCGACGCACAGCAGCAGAAGGGGCACAGGGGCGTGATCGCGCTCCATTTCCTACAAGCCGGATTCGGACTGACATGGCACCTGGTGGCCATCTTGTACGTGATCCGCGACCCGGAGCTTCCCGGCCGGATTCTCCAGCTCTTGACGTCGTTTCGACCCGACGAATATGTAGTCTACTTCTTGTTGATCGACTTGCTGTCGCTTTTCCTGTCGTTCGTCTACTTCACGGCAATCGAAGACGGGATTCTCATCGCGTTGCTAGAAGTCGTGGGAGCTTGCTTGTTTGGACCTGCATTCGCTGTCTCGGCTTACTGCGTCTTCCGAGAGCAAAGCATCTCCAAAGCAATTTCCGGCGTTAGAGGCAAGAGGAAAGATTGAACTTATAATTAGCTCGCAAGCCCTAAACCGTGACTACGCCTCGTCTTTGTATGTAAACTATCATTCCATCATGTGCTATCTGTGGATTTTGGTCATTTGGGGATAAGAAAAAATATACATATTTGTTTTGCTTCCTGTTGCACCTTATAATCGAAGGCTTCTCTTGCAGGTGTGATGTTTGTATGTTAACTTAGGTATTGAGTTGGATCACAATTTTCTGAGACGAGGGTGTACATGCTGAAATTCTTTGATATTAGCTTCACTAGCATTTCACAAGGAGCCCAACAGAAGCACACGGCAGCTCGTACATTCCTTCTGGAGAATTTTGAGCATTTTTCCCGACGATTCTCGAGCAAAGGTGGTAATTGTATGGACCATTTGATAGCTATTCTGACAGTGACGCTTCGTACCCAGTGAACGTTCTTGCTTACTACCACCCCCATATGGCCATATCATTCAAAACTTTTCTGTGGTCGACTGCACACTTGCGTGTAACGCCGTAGCAAATATTGAAGCTCATTGTCTATTTGGTGTTATGGCACCTTAAGGAAACGTTTGGATCAAGGGAGATTGATGAAGCACATACTAGCACAAACACCATTAGACTCTATCTAAAGGAGTCATGGACAATAGTTGAGGTGAGGTACCGTACGTCAGTATTCCCTTCGTATGTAAGTGAAAATGGCTTCACCGTGAGGGGATCTACCCATTACACAACCGCAGGATGTGCAGACACAAGGGAATGCACACACACATGTAAGTTAACCCCTAAAAGACCAACAAGAAATTTTGGGTAGGTAGAGATTTTCATATTTGGGGCTCAAATTTTAATAGAAGGTGGGGATGAGGAATATCTTCCATATGCACTAAATTTCATGACATTTGAAAACATGAGTCAAAAGTTATGGCCTAATATGTTACTTTTTTTCATTAATGGGCAATCTGGGTAGATTTCAAAAATCACTTTTTTCAAAAACAAAAATTTGAAATTGGTTTTCTAGAGTTGTATATAGCTTTAAATAATTCTATTTGATCAATGAATCAAAAGTTATGAGGAGTTTTTGTTTGCGGCATTTGTGAACTCTCTACTCTAAAATAAACTTTGAAGTCCATCTTATTCAATTTTCAATTTTTTTTGAAAAAAATAGAACCATAGGATGTAGATTGTTTATTACAACATTACAACCATTGGGATTGGCAATTTTCAATTTCATAACTAAATCCTTAACAATTTTGTGTTTTAAATCATTCTATTTCTTTCTATTTATAATTTTTTTCCTATAACTGTACAATTCCAAATGATGTGAAATGTTTCAAATATGTAGCCAATTTGTGTAGAAAAAAGAATCCAAAGATTACCATCATTTTTGACATTTTTTCATAGAAGAGGGAGCTTGTGAAGTGCTGCTGCCATGTTTTTTGCAGGGCCTAAAGAATTATTTTAGTGAACCTGAATGCTCATATCTTTCAATCCACTAGGTGGGTATTTCTGAAATTTTTACCACATGTTTTCAAGTCAGCAAATTGCAAGATCCTATGGTTACATGTGTCAAAAAAAGTTTTTTCAAAAATTTAGTACTTGTACTAAAAAGGCGCTTTTGGTAAAAACGTAGTCATGGAATTTTAGGGATTAAACTACTTTCCCTATCATGCTTTCCAAATTTATCAAAATGTTGCTTTAAACCACAAAGGCCGGAGGGTTGTGTTTTGGAAGAGAAAAAATCCAAAATTGCCCATAACATTCATTAGCCTTCAGGGAGGCTACCTTTCCCTCCCTAAGACCACATCCACAAAAATTCATCAATGCGAGTGTCATTGTTAGCTGAGAGGTGTTCTTTAGCTAAATATAGTGTAGAATATTCCACACCATATCATCCGACAGATGAAATGGTGCAAAATATTCCACACCATTTTGTCAAGGAGAAGGCAGTCTTGCAGTCTGGTCTTGAATGTTATGCCAATTTTGGTGGTGAGTCTAAGATCAAAAATGAAAACTTCTTTTTATAATTCCGGTAGTATAAGAGTATGATAAACAAATAAGGGCAACTTGTGGAAAAATTTCAGCCCAATTGACCGCATAGATTGGACAATGTCAAATGAATAAATACACATATTCCACATGGGTTGTGAACACTACCACAAGCCCAATTCCGTGAAGACCTCCACTTCTCATCTTGTTATTCATAAATTAAGTTCATTTTGGTTTCAAATAATCCGAATTAAGTGACAATTGAAGCTAGATGTCTTTGGCATCTAGACTAAGATGCCACTTAATTTGGATTATCTGAAACCAATTTTTTTTCAATGAAGTCAAATTAATTCCAATTAAGCCATATTCTATGGCTTGATTGAATTTAATTTGACTTAATTGGAAAAAATCAACTATAAACATTGTTTGTAACATTAAAAATTGTGGACACAATGGTCCATGTGTTTAAAAATAAATAAAATAAAATTGCGGATACATTTTTTATTTGCAAAAATAGTCATGGCCTAACTATTTTTGCAAAAGTCATCTAGTCAATTAATTTGCCTACTTGATCACTATGGCTTTTGTCCCAAATGTCAGTCCCACCTTTTAATAGAGTAGTTTATTTACTTGAAGCAACCCTGTAGAGGCTCCAAATCTTTATAAATGGACAAACTTTTGAAAAGTTTGGGATGTAATGAATGCATGCACCGTTACGCTTGAGGTGTGTGCATGTTCTTGTTACACTATGCGTTACATCCCTTGAAATCTTTGAAACTTGATTATGCTTTTTTGCATCTACTCATATATAAGGGCAAAGATGAGGCATGGACTTAACCCTTAAAGGACCATTTGTCCCCTCGAGAGACAAATTGGGTCCGGTAGGTTCCTATTGTTTCAATTTTTAGTGATTTTTTTAGGAATTTTTTGAGGTTGTGTATTTTTGCAAGAGCTTTGTGAATATATAAATTTTATTTTAATAGATGCTCGGGTGCAAAAGTTATGGCACAATAAGCAAAAATGAAGTTTGGCGGGCAATACAAAAAAAATCACAGAAAGCCAAAATCATTTTTTTTTCAAACTTTTCTCTCAAAGATTATATTTTTTTCAAGCTTTTCTCTCGAAGATTATATTTTTGTCTACATGTGAAGCTTTGTTTCATTCGATTTGGACTAATAATGAGAAAGTTATGAACAATCTTATTTTTTCAGGCAATCTAAGCATCTTCTTGAAAAAATAACTTGTAGAATTCATTTTTGAATGCAAGTTTTAGAATTTTTCAAAAAAATTATTAGAAAAGGTTAGGTTTTCTTGCTAGAACAATCTCATTGTTGGAATTATTGTAATTCAATTCCATCTAAAAGCTATTAACAATTTAGTTTTTTCTTCAATCTTGAATCCACATCTATTTAACTATTTTTTAATGAGTGAAAATTTAGTGATTTTTTCCTCAATTTTTTTTGGAGATTCTCAACTCAACTACTTAACATAAATAAGTAGAAAATCAAAATCATTGGTGCAAAAAGTTTGAACTAAAAAGATTCAAAGCCAAAAAATCTAGTCAAACAAGGTGCAAAAAAATTGGTTTTCTTCACTTTAAACGCATATATCTTACAATCTACAGGGTCAAAGGATCTAAAATTTCTTCTGCGTATTTATATACTAGTCAAGTATAAGATCTTACAATTGGATATGCAAAAAAGAACAATTTTTAAAGTTCTTTTCTCTTTGCAAAAGAAATGAGAGTTTTGAGTTGTTTTTATAGGAAAATCACCTTGGTCCTTTACGGTTAATTCCTAGAACCTTGAATATACTTTTTTGAGAACATGGCATATTGGAGCAATTCACTACAAACGGAATTTTTATTTTTTTTCTTTGAAATTTTCACAAACATGTGCGTGAGGAGTAGCTTTAAGGCACAACAATTTTCATAACTTTTGAATACATGGTTAAAAAGTTCTTGGATGATATGTCATTTTCATTACTTGGTGGGCAACCTAGACAACTTAAAAAAATTCTTAAAAAATCACTTTTTTAAGAAATAAAAATTTGGAATTGTTTTTTTAGATTTATATATACGTGGAAAGCTTTGGATCGTTCCATTTTGATTAACAAGCTGAAAAATATGAGGAGGTTTTAGTTTGCAGGTAATTATGAAATCTCTATTCTAATCTAAAATAAACTTTGACGTCTTTTAATTAAACTCTATTTTCAGTATTTTTGAAAAAAAATAAAATCATTGGATATAGATTATTTATTACAACATTTTGATCATTGGAATTAGCATTTTTCAATTTCATAACTATATTCTGAACATCTTAGTGTTTTGAATCATTATCTACTTCTTTCTAATTACTATTTTTTTCCTATATGTTGTATAGTTCCAAATTATTTGATAATTTTCAAACATGTAGCCAACTTGACTTGAAGAATGAATCCAAAGAGTAACCACCATTTTGGACATTTTTTCATACAAATGTGACTCTGTGACTCACCTTGTAAAGTGCAACTGCCCGATTTTTTGAATTGTCAAGATATAAGATTTTTGTTAATTCAAACACTAATATCTTGCAATCTACATGGTGGAAATTTCTGAAATTTTTTTCACATCTTCTCAAATCAGCGTATCACAAGATCCTATGGTTATATGTGTCCAAAAATTTGGTATTTGTACATTAGAGAAATTCTCATCCCTCTAGAGGGCGGCTCTAGAGCAGCTAAAAGCACCCCATGATTACATTTAACTTTGCTTAATGATTTGTTTTTTTCCCCTATAGTCAATCACTTGAAGTCACAATGTCTGATGGCTGTCAATGGTTCATAATCCAAGTACCAGTAGTTAGATAATCAAGGTTCAAGTCTTGTAATGCACCTTAACCCTAATTATTGCATACCTTGTTTTCTAATCAAGTTATGATTAAAAAAGCAAATGTCGAAAATAGTCCAAAGACATCTACCATCAAGGGGTTTTTTAGTGGTGTCATAATAGACTTAATTCATTGACAATTGGTGAGAAGGAAGGATGAAGAGATCTTGCAT
Organism: Neckera pumila; assembly: GCA_963969595.1. Classification (NCBI taxonomy): domain Eukaryota; kingdom Viridiplantae; phylum Streptophyta; class Bryopsida; order Hypnales; family Neckeraceae; genus Neckera; species Neckera pumila. The sequence goes on from OZ018409.1 coordinate 27,836,592, forward strand.
TTGACAATGAGTGATCTCACTTCTAAATAACCTGAGCCCTCTCAAAATTCACCATGGACAATATTCAGAACTTTTTATTGGAGGCTCTAAACTTCAAATGGATTTTTGGAGATGAAAACTAGCTTGATAATCCAACTTCCTTTGGTTCAAAGTTTTTCAAAAAATTTCATTCTACTATGCCTAAATGAGGTTTGAAATTTCTAGTTTTAACACAATTATTACTTTAAATTTAACTATGAGCAATTGAGAAACTACAATTCTAAATTACATATCCCACATGGATTGTTCTACCTCCTACCACCCCATGTGTACATAAGGAGCTTTTCTTCTCATCTTCAAACACCTTAACCCCTAAAGGACCGAGGTGATTTTCCGACCAAAAACCATTCAAAACTGTCATTTCTATTGCAAAGAGAAAAGAGTTTAAAAAATTGTTTTTTTTTGCATATCCAACCATAAGATCTTATACTTGACTAGTATATGAATATGTGGAAGAAATTTCAGAAACTTTGACCACGTAGATTGCAAGATATATGCATTTAAAGTGAAGAAAACAAGTTTTTTTCTACCTTGCTTGACCAGATTTTTTGGCTTTGAATCTTTTTAGTTCAAATTTTTTGCACTACTGATTTCGATTTTCTACTTATTTATGTTAAGTGGTTGAGTTGAGAATCTACCAAAAAAATTTAGGATAAAAAGCACTTAATTTTCACTCATTAAAAAATTGTTAAATAGAGGTAGGTTCAAGATTGAAGAAAAAACTAAATTGTTAATAGCTTTTAGATGGAATTGAATCACAATAATCCCAACGGTGAGATTGTTCTAGCAAGAAAATCTAACCCTTTCTAACAATTTTTTTTGAAAAATTCTCAAAATTGCATTCAAAAATGAATTCTACAACTTATTTTTTCAAGAAGATGCTTAGATTGCCCGAAAAACTAAGATTGTCCATAACTTTCTCATTATTAGTCCAAATTGAATGAAACAAAGCTTCACATGTAGACAAAAATATAATCTTTGAGGAAAAAATTTGAAAAAAAATTATTTTGACTTTTTGTGATTTTTTTTGGGCTGCCCGCAAAATTCCAATTTTACTTACTGTGCCATAACTTTTGCTCCCGGGCATCAATTAAAATAAAAATTATATATTCACAAAGATCTCGCAAAAATACACAACCTCAAAAAATCACGAAAAATATTACTAAAAATTGAGATCGTAGGAACCTGCCCGGACCCAAATTGTCCCCCGAGGGGACAACCGGTCCTTTAGGGGTTAAACTAAGTGCCTTTAGAAGCTAGTTGGAAATGTAAGAGTTCCCTAATTTTTAGCAACTAGCTTGAAAATCGTCTTCATATTTCTTAAGTTTAATTGAATTTGATTAGATTCCCAATTAATCACCCTATATGCTCTTGCAGTTCAATATTAACCTCTAAAAGACCATTGTCGGTTTGGAGGACATTTGGGAATTTGGGCAAGTATCTACGGGCTAAAATTTTGTCGTGATTTTTTGAAATTTTTTTTGAAGATGGAAAAAATGATAAATTTTGTGGGAGTATAAGTTTTTTTACAATTGGTGCCCAAGAAAAACAGTTAGGACCAAATAAGCTCAAAACAGGGGATGGCGGGTAGCAAAAAGAAAAGGACAAAAATTTGATTTTTTTTATGTTTTTTTTCTCATAGGTTATATTTTTGTCTATTTGGAAAGCTTTGATTCATTTCATTTGGATTTGTTATGAGAAAATTATGGACATTCTTCTTTTTGGGGCAGTTAGAGCATCTTTTTAAAAAAAATAACTTTGAGGATGCATTTCTGAATGCAATTTTTCAGATTTTTCTGGGTTTTTTTTTGCGTTATGTATATTACTTGATAGAACAATCTTGCCATTTGGATTTGTGCATTTTAATCCCATCTAAAATATATGAATATTTTAGATTTTCCTTCTATCTTCTACTTAACAATTTTTTTAAAGAATGATATTTAAGTTTTTTTTCTTTTTCTTTTTTTCCTAGACTCTCAACTCAATTCTCCACTACAAAGATTTAAAGCTCAAAACTCTGTAGTGCAAAGATTTTTAGTTAAAAATGTTCAAAGTCAAAAAATCTAATCCCACAATGTGCTAAAAAACTTGTTTTTTTTACTTTAAATGCAGATATCTTGCAATCTGTGCGGTCAAAAATTCTGAAATTTTTTCCACACACTCTCAAAACTAGTTAGGTGTAAGACCCTATGGTTAGATGTGAAAAAAAAAACATTTTTCAGTTTTTTTTACTTTTTGTTATAGAAATGGTAATTTTGAGTGTTTTTTGGCACAAAAAAGGGCCTCGGTATTTTGGGGGTTGAACAAACTTCCACTACACTTCATTATTAGAGCCTTGACATCTTTTGCAAAATTCACACACTCTAAAAATGCTTTGCGGCTATATACCCCTACTAATCCTCAGGTGATTAATAGATTGGTTTGGTCACTGTGAAGCGACCCTCCGGAGGACTGAGAATTTTTCTAATGACTAGTAATGGCAATTTTGGAGCATTTATCAAGAAAAAATAGTCAGGAACCTTCAGAACTAATGAAAATAACATATCCAAAGCCTCAACATAGTATTGATTACATTAAAGTTCAGTCTACTTTCACATTACGCATTGATGTATAAAGAATGGTAGACTACTCATGGGGTGGGGGGGTATTGTAGTTGTGGGTGAGCAATGCAAAAGGTGCCCCTATTTTAGGCAGTAAGTAGGCATTGGAAATCCAGGACCAAACACAACCGCTGCACCAGGTCTGCAGAGTGAGATGGAAATCACGGGAATTATCTTGGAACAGAAACGAGGGGGAGAGCGAACTCCTGAGCAATACTATCGATCACTTTGTATCAAGTATTCAATTCCTGACAAAGTTAGGTCAAAGCCCACCTACGATCAAAGTCCACTTGTTTGCTGTCTTCATTCTTCTGGAGTCTAGACAATTCCTGCCGCTACTGAGGAGCAATCAGTGATTACTGCCATGCTCGTGCTATCTGGAGCATCTGCCCACAAAATAATTATGATATCTGTGACGAGCACGAGTTAAGCGGAGAGACCAATCCAGTCCAATCCTGCACCCAGGAAAGACATAATTTATGGGTCATCGTGCTTGCGCCCCGACTCGTCGTTCCTCTGCTGAAATCCAACATGCAGGTTTGTGACTGAGCTTACGCAAGAATGTAATTGGAAATTTAGGTTCATCAAGAAGACGGGCCTGACGTATGGCATTAAATCGTCAGTTTCGTTATCTTGGCGGGATTCCAATACATTAGAACTTTTTCAGATTGCACGTTCTGAAACATAAATTCATTCAAGTCCAAAGTTTTGGATCCTCATGTACTGCACATATATGTCACAACTGGCGCCAGAATCGTGCCAGTTTCACGAAATTGACGATCATAGCCGAAAATCTGGAAGAGCACAAGCATCTTTCTAAATTAAAACATCGTTTTATTTGGTGAAATTAAGCTGCGTAACTGCTTGTGGAAACGAAATCCAAATTCCATATAGGGCGGAAATAGGGAATTAATTAGGATCCCCCGAACATCATGCACTCCTCCTGCTTTAGTTTGCTGTCACCTTGCTTGTGGAGAATTTTTTTTGATGACGATTCTTCAGAAGTTTAAACATGTATCTAAACAAGCTTGCCCATCTTGCTTGTCAGACTACTTTCCTTGAAGATCAGTTGCTGGTGAATAACAGCATAAGGTGTAACAAGTTCTCGATCTTTCCCGAATTGAAGCTTAGATGGTGGAGACCATAAATGTAGGATTCTGAATGTATTATCTCTTCCCAATTTCGTGAACCGCAAGAGGGTTTCTTCCGTGGAACAGCTTCCAAGTACTGTCCTCAAGAGTGCCAAAAAAGCCACTGATATACCGGTGAAGGGCCTCCGAAGTTTCAATAGGAATAGCCAGAAAATGGTAAGCAAAGAACGCTTCGAAGATACCAAGGAATGATCCTGCCACGACATCACAGAAGAAGTGCCGCCCGAGAATGATACGGGACGACGTTGTGGCCACGGCCCAAGAAGTGACAGTACTTCCAATCAAGCTGATGAGAATAGTTTCTGCTGTGGGTGCAAATTGCTCCAGAATGTCAATTCGGCCCTTAAGAACATGCTGGAGGTTCGGCAACCAGATTCGGTGAGATTGGTCCCTCCACATGGGAATGTAGAGTCCAAACATGGTGACCACCAACAAGGCTCGTGTGGAGTGGCCGCTGGGAAACGACCAGTGGTCCACTTGGACGGTTCTGAAGTGACCCCGGTTGTACACTGGTCTTGGCCGGCGCACGATCTTCTTGATAATCGACACAAAAATCAAATCAAACAGGAAGGCCATGAAGAGGTTGAAGAAGAACATGCGGAGTTCCGGGGTGAGTTTAGGTTTGGGTGCCAGGTAAGTCGCAGCTGCACAAGGGATGAGGAACATGCCGTCACCCGAAAACTCCAAGGTGCGCAAAAACACGTAAAAGAAGATGCCCAATCCATGTTCATGAACCCAGGCTGAAAACTTCCTGTCGAACTCCACCACATGGTCGAAAATTCTGAGATCCGAGGTCGCCTTATTGACGCCGTCTTGATCATTGTGGTAGGAGTGATCACAATTGATAACCTGAGGTTTTTGGACAGCGGGAATCTGAGGCTCAACGGAACTTCCTCGCCGTCGCCTTCTGGACTGGCGCAGTACCATTGCTTCAATGCCCTCCACTAGATCCACTCGTGTGCAATTCTCAGTCCGTTGAGCTGCAACATTTGGAAGTGAAGACCATGAAGAGTGAGAACGGAGTCCATTGCACCGCAATTTCTACCCTGCACAGCAACAAACACCTTCAGCTGGAAAGATCGCTGCACAAATTGCTGCACAAATTGCTGGACAACGAGCTGCAAGAGTCGAGAACAACGCCTGCTCGTACTAAGTATAGAAATCTCAAAAAAATCAGATATTAAGATTTAGTCTACATAATCCTACAACACTGAAATACTTGGCATTTCCGAGGCGTTGCATGCTTCGATCCAGCTTCATAACTGTGAGAATCCTCCACAATATCGAAACTTTTCTCTCGAAAGCGCTCTTCCAATTCTCCTTGAGAAGATTCCGCGCAGCATTGGTTGGTAGGCCAAAAACATGATATTCTCAGTCAATTAACCATGACAAAATTGCCTGTCCTCGACACTGCACCTCTTGAATGTCCTTATAATCACAAGAGCATAGTCGAAGCCCCTCATTGGCAATATATGCCCCTTGAGCTGCCAAATGGCGACGTGTTGGGTCGTGCAATGTACCGTATGCTCGGAGTTGTTTTTTCCACTCCCTTGAAACCCCTTGAGAATTCTCGTTCTTTGAATTCTTGACTATTTGAATCTCGACTGTGATAGGGTGTGCCACCTGATGACCTCATTTAGTGTTTCACACCTTGTCAATTGGGCACAGCCATGCCCTCAAAAGCAAGCGTTGCATTCTTTTTGAGGAATCAATTGATAGAGAAAGATCACATCAATGAGGAAATCAATTATCTAAATTCTATAACTTGTCTAAAGCATACGGCCAGCTATTCATTGGTGTATTCATTGGGGTAGGCACCAATATGTTGAAGATAACGCCCCTCTTTCATTTGTTAGTTAGTATAGACAATTCATTCTTCATTAGTGTAGATAATTCATCCATTATTTGTTACTCATCCAGTGTTGTGTATAATTTTAATTCTCTTCAATAAAGTCATGCGCTTATCATTTTTTGCTTGTCTGGTTTGTCGAGAGTTCCAACATGATATCAGAGTGTAAAGGAGACTTCGAACGAGAGTAGAAGAGTTATAGATGCAAATCAAACACTTAGAAGAACAATCGAGAGAGAAAATCATAAGGTTCAATTGATCCCTGCTCCCAAGTTGTACACATAGTTGTTTTATATATAGAAAGAAAGAGATGGCAGAGAGTTCAAATATCACAATTAGAGAAGGAGATAAGTTGATGGGCATGTCCAACTATTACGTGTGGGTCCTTAAAATGAAAGCCATTCTGAAAGCAGAAGGCCAATGGATTGTTACCACACAAGAACAAAGTCACAACGTATTTCCGATAACCATTGATGGAAAGCACATATGGAAGCTCAGTTAAAAAGGAAGAAAATCATTACCAAAAATATGGGGCCTCAACAAGGCCGCTAAGCCTGGCCCCCCTATAATATTATGAGAAAAAAAAAATTGAAAATTGAAAATGTGACATGGTCGCATTTCGACCATGTCAGCGCTGTCAGTGCCACATCATTTTGAAATATTTTTCATAATTTTTTTCAAAAAAAATATATATATATATATTTTTTTCAATTTTTTCAATTTTTTTTTCCCGTAATTGCACCCCACGGGTGCCAAAAATCACGCACTTGCAATCTTGTTGAGGCCTGAAATTTTTTGTAATGCTTAGTCTATAGTTTGATCATGTTATCTGTCTCTAGTGACCTCATTGATATGATTACAGAGTACTCCGATCCAACACTAGTATAGAAAACACTGAAAGATCGGTTCCAGTTTGGGGACCAATCACAAATCCTCAGGTTGATGAACCAACTACAATTGGTCAAGATGAACAAGGGAGGGTCATTGAAGACTACATCAAAAAGGCAAAGGAGCTCAAGAACAAACTCAGTGGCATGGGTGAAAAACTTTCAGATCGCAACATAAATCAAATCATCCTGAACATGTTGTCCAATTCTTACAAGAGTGTTATCCAGACTCTTGCCCATCTACACTCATTGATGACTTTTGAGCAGCTTAGTGCCAATTTGATGTCCAAGTTCCACTATACAGAGCTTTGACAATAAGCATCACTATAGGTACCACCAAGCTCAAATCGAGGATGTGGAGGAGATGGCCTTAAGTCTATCATGGCACCACTACAAGAAAAGAGCGCCCTAATTTATAGAGTATCGACTGATTTCTACTGATTGTGAAAAAAATGGAATTTTGTGTGTTGATCCGGCCATTGTATTTCTTGACAAAAATAGCAATCAACGTACACAAATACACAATTGTTTTGAATTTGACCCAAAACAAAATTTGCTAAATTTGTAATTCTATTTTTACTACAATTCCTACCTTTGCACTTAACTATGAGCCTATACATCCCAATTTATTTATTTCATATGGTTTATTCTACACTTCTACCTCCAACCGCTCTCCCTTGTATAAAGAGCTTTTCTTCTCATTTCTACTAGCACCATGATAAGTGACACTTGAAGCTCAATATCTAAATATATTGAATTGCTTTGAATACAATGCTAAATTTTTTAAAATAAATTATAATTATAAATTCTAAATAAAAATTTATAGTCCTACTCACATGGCGGATTTGCTGATGTAACAACCCTGACCACATGGCAAGATTTGTCTTATGTGGCGGATTTTGCCTACGTGGCAGTCTACGTGGAATAATAATATATTTTCTAAATTTGACCAACTTAAAAAATAAAATCAATATAAAAGTGTTGATTATTGTCCGAATCAAAATGTCCTAATCAATTGTCCAAATCAACATATTTCTTTTCTTTTCCTATTGATTCGGACACTGAATTTTCTTGGAATGCAGAGGTTTTCTATGGCAAAGTTATCTAGGATTGTATTGTCTGTATTGACCACCATTGATATAATATAACTATAGGAAGAATGGACACTATGCAAGAAATTGTCGTTCAACCCTAAATCCGCAAATTGTTCAAGAAACAATGTCACCACAAGGTACAGGTTTTGTATAAAAAATACAAAACCACTTGGGTTAGATTCCTCCCCTATTTCTCTTTGTCTAAAAAATGAGCTAAAAATATTTTCATCCAAAGAATATATGAAAATGGTTAATCAGCCCTTAAATGCTCCATTTCTGAGCCTCCTACCTTCTTGGTTTTGGGGAAATGCATTTCTCAATGCACTCTCAAAATCTCTCATTAGGAAAAATTTCAGGCCTTGGGAGGGCCGTTAAGCTTTCATTTTTCGACCCCTGCGGTGCAAATACAGAAAAAATAAAAAAATATTTAAAAAATAATTTTTTTTTTTTTAATAAAACAATATAATCTGATGTGGTGCTGATGTGTCACTACTAGTGCCACATCAGCACCCAAGTTAAAAAGTAATAAAAGATAAAAAAAAGAAATTGTATTTCCTCTTTAATTGCACCGGGGGGTTCAAAACTCGTAGCATTCCGGTGGCCTGAATTTTTTCCTAATGCATATGTGTTTCCAATTTATTATTCATCCCTTAAATGCTCCATTTCTGAGCCTCCTACCTTATTGGTTTTGGCAAATGCATTTCTCAATGCATTCTCAATCTCTTATATGTGTTTCCAATTTATGATTCATGTGTAACCATAACCACGTACGTGGGAGGCTGATGAGTGATGACCCTCATTCAATTCTCAGGCGAAGTGCATTTGGTTTTAGGGTTGGGTAATCCAATACCTAATCACCAAATGTCACCACCACCCCAAAAAAATTTATCAAGGTGCAGAGGATCCGAAGACTTTTTTTCTGATAAATAATTTGTCACACACAGGCTGAAGTGAAGTTAGTGCAGTGTCGTCTACTTGCATGATCTAAACAAATAAGTTTCAGTAGTGGGAGCAGCAGCAGGGAGGGAGTCAGATGTAAGCTTACTGATGGCAGACTTTGGGGCAGTTTTGTAAGTTGCATGGGCTCTGATCTGCTGATGGGCTTCCATATGTAGCGCCCAGACGCTGCTCCTGCTGAGCTTGTGCAGTCCAGTCCAGTCCAAAGTTAAGCTTATGCTGACAGAGTGCAAATGATCATGTTCCTATCTGCTTGTTCTTCTGTTCTCTGGCCATGGAGTTCTTGTGTTCTTCAGCAGGGCTTCTTTTTTCTGGCAAAATTTAGCCAGATTCTGCCAAATCTGGTCACTAGGGCTCTGTCCCTCCAAAAACTGGCCTGTGCTTCACTGCCAAAGGGGAGGACACGGGTCCAAAAAGAAAGCTCTGTTTTTCAATTGCAGCCATGGAACCAGATGGCAAACCTCCTGAAAACTTGACGCAGAAGGTGGGTAAGGTGTACGACATGTTTCGCACAATGTCAAAGTGTTTCAGCATATGTCAGATTGAGTGATGGTGGGGATAAGGTAGAGCTATCTATAATGGATAACTTCACCCTAGAATGCTTGGATCCATCTCCAAAATTGACAACTTAGGAAAAATCCTTACAAAGTCCTATTTGGAAGAATATTTTGGACTTGACATACAAATAAAAGTTGTAGATTTTGATTTTTAGATTCCATCTATACGGTTAGATTCACCAATGCTATCACCAATATTTTTTTTATAAATTTTGAAAAGGAAAATTTAGAATTCCTTCTAAATTCAATTACAAGCAAAATACTGTAATTTTTTTAGTATAAGTTGTTGGAATGGATTTGAAATGAGATTCTCTTCATATGGTGATTTTTTGAAATTTTTATGTTCTTTAAATCTATGACTTCATTTTTGCAAACCCAATTTTGAACTAAAATCAATGCAATTTTTGACTTGACAAACTTCCACATCTATAATTTTAGAAAAATACAAACTCTACTAACACCAAATCCAACCACTAGATAGGCCAACGACTTGACAAAGAATCACCACAAATTAGATGACTTTCATCCAAACAGTAATGAGAAAGAAAATTGAATTTCAATTTGTACATCGTCCAAAAAATGAATGTTGAAGCGCTCGAGGGTTAAGCATTTCGGCATATAGGATAAGGGCATTAGAAAAAAAAGTAGCCCTCGAGAGGGTTGCTCTAGATTGGCATTGTTAAGCTATTTCAAGCTTGGCTTGCAATCTTGAAATGGCTGCTGGTGAGCAGTTAGTTTGGTTGACTGCTCACCGAAACAATCAGCTTTTGTACTTTTTTAATTTTTACTTTTAAAAAGATTATTATCATTATTATTATTTAATTTATTAATCTCTTACTCGCAAATTCCAGTTCCTATGCCGCTGTCACAACAGAAACTATTTCGCGGAAATAGGGCAAAAATATCATTTTTCAGCCCCTTAAAAGACAATTTTAAGGTCCTCCGGAGGATTTGGAGCAATCCTCTGGAGGCTTGAAATTTTTTTTAATGAAGAGGCACTCAATGGCGTCCCTATACCCAATGGCATTCCTTTCTAGGAAGGGGCATCATCATGAAACGCAATTCTAAGGTCTGACCACTCATTTCCAACCAGGGACCAGTGCCCAACCGGTAGTGCCCCTATTTCTAATCAGGGCTTGTAATGTGTTTTTTACTCTTTTTTAAGCTTGGAACTAGTAAGATTATGACACATGTCCTAAAGTATGCAGAAAGTAATAAGAAAGTACATAGTAGGAATTTAGTTCTTGAGTGATCGGAATTAGAAGACTCTAGAGATTAGAAATTTGTTCGGAACACTTTCTGGCTTCCAAAATTTCATAGAAATTTTAGTTTTGAAAAAAAAAATCTGAAAATTTTCCAATCTCAGTATTTTCTATCTCCCTACACAGGAAAAATCTCCATTACAATCAACTGCTCACCATCTGTACCACAGTTGCTTAAGTGATTAGATATAGGTGGTCGGACCTTAGGTAGACCATACATGGCTTATTATTTCAATCATAACATATTAAGCTATGTTTGGCATGTCTACATTTAAGTTCTGAAATGACGCCCCTCCTAGAAAGGGACGCCATTGGGTACGTGGAACACTTTAGGGTGCATGTACCTTATGGGAAATTTGTTGAGAAATTGAACTCAATGTGTGTGGAGACAAGGATGAAGAAGAATGCAGAAAAAAAAGAATTTTTTTTCCTTCAAGATTGAATATTTTATTCAATATAAATGTGGCTTTTTCATTTGGACCTATTTCAGTCTCATAGGCTCACCTATTACAGTTTGCTTTGGTACTTCTCCCTAATTAAGGAAGGAAGAAAGATGAGTGGACAAGAAGGTATAGGCAAAGAATCTTTTTCAATGAATAATGTAGTAGATGACATTTTGGGGGTATAAAGGGCCGTTTCAGCCCTATTCCCCTTACTAGAATGAATAGCAATACTGTCATAATATATTTCATTAATTAAAAAAATTAAAAAAGTTGAAAAATTAAATTTTTTTGCCTGTTCCTATCTGCATGTTTGTCTGTTCTCTGGCCATGAAGTTCTTGTGTTCTTACAACCATTGAACTAGATGGCAAACCTCTGCTGAATCTTGCTGGAAAAGGTGAATAAAGTGTAGAGCTTAACCTATTTCCAACAATGTTAAGCATTTTAGCATATGCTTGATTGAGCTACGGTGGAGGGGGTGGGTGGGGGGGGGTGGGGGGGGTGTAATGTTTTTTTTGTATAGATGTTAAATTGACAAGGTAAAAATTCAATAAAGGGTCGTTGCAAGAAATGGCGTCCACTTTTGGTCCATTTTGGCTTGTTTTCGGCCAGTACTCCAGTACTCATGAGCTTTTGCATATGAATTTTTTTTAAATATATAAAATAAGGACAATTAGTACAAGACTAAAAGTAGCATATCCCCAAAATTTCAGATCTAAAAAAAATCTAGGTAAAAAGTTATTCACAAAAAAGAGCGAGCTGAAATTTTGAAGAAAATACATACTTTGACATTTTAATTTGTAAAAAATAGAAAAAATAATTTTCAAAGAAAGTAAAAATAGATCATTTGGGAAGACTTTATGCTGAAGAGATTTGACTAAAAAATTGATCTTGAAGTCATATAAAATGTTTAGAACTGCGCGCGCAAGAGAGCCCTCTTTGCATGGATGTAGACAACACAAAATAAAATATTTTTATATGCCCCTTGGTAGAAACATGAGTTCCTACTATGCAAATAGACCATAGAAATTTCAGCTCTAAATCATTAAATTTGGGTACCCCTTTTTACTCAAAACCCCTAAATTGCAAAACGTGACAAATTAGCTAAATTGAAATTTAAATATAAAATGATTTTTAAAAATTTCTGAAAAATATGAGATATAATTAACCTCAAGTTAGACATCTCCAATAAAAAATTCAACTTCATGAAAATTATGCTTCAAAAGTTATTGCAAAAGGAAGCTTCCACGAACTCCTTGTGACAATTCAACAGTACCGGTGTTTCTTGCAATGACCCTAAAGTTAATTATTAAATTATAATAGTTTTGACATGTGACCAATTTGACCTAAATGAGTCTAAAACCCGCCATTGGATCACTTATGTGGTCATTTGGCTAGTTTGGTAAGCCCATGATTCAATTAGCGTATGAATTGTTGTGAATTTCTGAAGTGATGTTTTCTAAAATCACAAGTGCCACTAAGTCAATCCAAAATCTATGGAAAGTGAATCCAAAATGGTCATTTCATTAATCTAAAACGTTTTCATATATTCTGAAAAGGGTTACAATATTAAGGCCCTAAAACAGCAACATTCTTTAATGATTGGTTACATACGTATAAATTACATGATTTTGTTGAATGTGGTCACTAAATAACTCTTAAGTTGTCACTTTTACACATTAAAAGTGCCACTTTCACATCGTAAAAATACACATCATTTTTGTTATAAAAAGAGGTGCACTTAAGTTTTTTGCGTGGCCATAATAATCAATGGCCACAACAAGGTGACTTTTGTCTCAATTGACCTTTTACAAATGTCAACTTCTAATTTGGATGGAAAACAAAGAAGTAAAATTTTCATATTCATTTGGTGAATAGAAGAGAGGGCAACAAGGTGGAATTGAAGAGGGTGATTGCATAAAAGACCGGTACTGAAACATTGTCACAAATGTAGTGCCGAAGCTTTATTTTGCAATAACTTTAGGAGTATGACTTGTATGAATTTGAAATTAATGATGGAGAGTCTTCTTATGAGTTTAATCATGTCTCATATTTTTCAGAAACTTTCAAAAATCATTTTATATTTAAAAATCATTTAAACTAATTTGTCACGTTTTGAGTTCTAGGGTTTTTACTACGTAAGGAGTCCCCAAATTTAATGATTTGGAGCTGAAATTTCTATGGTCTATTCCCATAGTAGGAACTCATGTTTCTACCAAGGGGCATTAAAAAATATTTTATTTTATATCCTCTACATCCATGCAAAGAGGGCTCCCTTCCGCATGCAATTCTGAACATTGAAGATGGTTTTAGGATAATTTTTTTAGTGAAATCTCTTTATCATGAAGTCTTCTCAAATGGCATTTTTCATTTAAAAAAAAAATTACTCTTCCTATTTTTTACAAATAAAAATGTTAAAGTATGTATTTTCATGCGATTATGCACTTTTCTAGTTCTCCTATTTAAAGAATTTTTTTTGCTTTTCCTTCACAGGGTATCTTTTTCTTATAGGCATATACATTTCTCATATTTTTCATATTTTTTTAAAAATGTTTTTCTAATTTTGTAGTACTTCCAAAAAAATGGCTGAAAACAGCCAAAGTGGAACAAAAACGGAAGGTCATTCATGCAATGACCCAAGACTGCTTTGATCAATTATGAACAAGTTTATTTTTGGTAAAGACGGTAGAACTAATAACTTTATAAAAGAATATTTTTTGGAAAAGTTTTTCAATTTAACTTCTTGGTTGGGAAATGCTTTGACGCTACAAGTATACGGTATTTTCTTATTGTGCACGAGATAGATTTCAGATTCAACTATGTTATATTTATAGTTTCTTACAACCTATACCTTTTGAAAACTTATAACTAATTATTATATCCTTCAAACTTGGAGATACCATTCATATTTTATTAATGGGCAAAAATTCTTCATCATTTTCCTACAATGCTACTTTAGTCTACCTCTCCAAGTTGATGCTCTATAAGCCAATAAACCTCTCTCACATTATAATGTTTGGTGGTCCCAGCTTAGAGAATATAATAAGTGGTAGCGGGAGTGGTAGCGCCAAATGAGAGTTGGCCAAGGAAATCATGTTTGTATGTGTACACAACAAAGAAGGTGTTGCCCCAATATTGTTCCTGCCATGTGTCTTTTGAGATTGACAAGTGTTCTTTGAAAACCTACCCATAGAACCCAATGCGCATCTCAAACGATGTCATGGATGCAAAGACTCAAATTTTTGAATGCGCATACCTTCCCTAAATCAATAATTCTCTCTATTGTAATATTTGTAGGCGGTCCGGATTTTTTTATTCTGGAGAAGTTTTATTGTATATAGATTATAAAGTCAATTTTAAGTATAGGGTAAGACATGTTATAGAAAACCTGTGACAATGGAAAGATTTGACAAGGAAGGCTATTAGGCATTACATGGGGGGTATGGCCATTGCTGAAGACCTTCTACAAATGCCTAGTCAAACTCATAACCCTCATGCTTTCAAGTTGCCTTTCTTTGTGCCACTTATAAATATGAAATTTTAATGAATATCTTCAAATCGTAGTTGGTTTGGTTGCAATTGTTACTTTGAGTCTATATTTGATTATTTTGAACTATTTGAATGCCCTACAATTCTTTCACCCACTCTTTTGCATGCCTTTTATAGCTCATGAGGTAGCTACCCATTTGCACTTTGTATAATTAGTTTAGAATATCATCCTTTTTTACCTTATTTTTATAATTATCTTGCACACTTGCCCAATGTTTTTTTAAATTGAATAGACAAATGGACAAAATAAGACTATAATATCAAAGCAATTCAAAAAATTTGTGACAAATTTTCAATTGAAACTATTTCATGCCTTAATGTATATTAGAGCATTTAGTAAGTTTTAAATTTTTTACCAACCAAAAGATCCTTCTATAGCTGTTGACACGATATTTTGCAAAACAAGATGGTTGGCATTATCTTTCTCCATTCAAGCATTTGAGATGGAAATTTTGATTTAGTTATGAATAAAAGTAAAAGTCACTTTAAATGTTTGGAGACAAAAGTAAACTAAGTTTTTACAAGTTGTAGTTGAATTTGAAAATCAAGTGGATAAGAAAATGAACCATAGCAACTCTAAAATTTCCATTTTTCTTTATGATTGGATTTGTTGTATGTGGTCTTGAAAGTGTTGTCTAAACTCAGCTTGTAGTAGGACCTCAAATTAATACAAAAAACCTTCACAAAACTCAATTCAAATTGATTTGCGCTATATTTGAGTTTGGTTCATATCTATATGGAACTTGGCTATAAAATAAAATAAAATTAGTTTCTTAATAGGCCCATTTTAAAACTCAACAATTTGTATGAATAAAACAACCACAAAATAGTTATAAGCTATCATCTATTTTTCAAGGTCCATCACTTTTAAGCCACATTAATCTTTTGAGTTGTCCCACCCATTTCAACTCTCATTTCACCCATGATGCACTAAGTCACTATTCACCACTTTTATCTAGGATGTGTCACCAACCCGCTTCTATTTTCCAAACCACCTTCAAGAATCCATTTTAAACACTAAAATCTTTATAAGAAAATTAATAATTTCAACATCTTTTAATTCAAAAATCTACGATCAATTATCATTTGTAGTACAAAAAATTTGAAATGTAATCTTAAAATTTGAAATTGATCAATATCTTTCTTAAACTTTTATATATGTACAAAATTTTAAATAGAAGGTAGATGAATAGAAAAATAAAAAAAATAAAAATCTAACCATAATGTAATTTTTTAAAATTTTGTATAATGAATATACATGCGGTTTTCAAGGGATATTTTAAGATCAAAATTAACAATTTATTGAAGAAAGTACATGGACAAGTTCAATTTACTAACTAGTGCTTGTCAAATATTGTTATGAATGGTTTTTATTCAAGATTAGAACTTTTGATGTTGATTTTGTTTCCAACAATAAGCTTGGAGACTTGAAATCAATCACAAATTTGTCTTTCAAAACCTACATCGTATTATCTTAAAAATCATTTGAATCTTGAAAACCAATCACAAGTACATATAAGGAATTTGTGACATTTAATTTCCTTATACACATGAGGCAACACAACATGTAAGGTAAAAGTGAAGCTAAACCTCGATCCAACAATTATTAGGGCGTCAAGGTACTTTTGCAGCATCCAACCATTATTTTGTTTTTCATCGCAAGACAATTTGAAATGATGGAGAACTTGTTTTTTCATGAGATTTGGATACATTTGGAATTAATTGTGTTTTTAAGAAGTAAGCACGCAAACAATATTATCTTATTTAAGACCAATAAAGAGATCTAAAAATAGATAAGCATGTACTTATAATAACCAAGCGTATAGCCATGTAGGAGAAATATGAAGGGGGAACCTTAGTATTATTAGCTAGGATTTTTGGTTGTATAAAAAAATACAAATTGTTTAATATTGGGTGGGTGAACAAAATTCTAAGTGGACAAGATGGATGTCCTTCATTTGTTGGACAAAAAGGTAGAGCCGGAGGAGCTCACCCACTCCTCCTTCCGGCAATGGCACCTTGAAGACCTTGCTGCTATAGGTGTTCGTTCATACTTGCTAAAGTTACTTCCAATAGAAAGTTAAAAAACCAACAATGTACAACTTTTACCTTGATCACTAAGATAGCAACATCCATAACCGTGAAATTAAGGCTTTTGAACATGATTTGTATTAATAGGTAGCCAACAAATTATTGAATCCTATTAGCAAGAGAAAAATAATTCATGTGCATTTTTGAATGTATTATTTGGACATTGTGAGAATAAATTGCAATTTTTTAAAGATCCAACTATCAATGCACCTAATACCAACACTTGGGTCTGATGTTCAGATGGAGTACATCCTTGCAATCACATCTATTAACTTCCAAAGATCTTCCAAGATTTTAGAGGTGATGGTTATGGGTACAGTGAAGGTTATGGATGCTGCTACTTTATGTAGAGAAGGGCTTGCAATGTCTTTGGCGCTCAAGGTTTTTCAGGTGTGTAACTTATACAATTGTTGAATTCTCAAATAGGTAGAAAGCGCATTGAACTCAACCTATCAAAATAAACATCGCTCGGACCAGCAAAGACTTGATTGGATGTACGTCAAATTGTTCATAATAAATATTCATTTTAGAAAGATTGGACATGTGACATCCCAACAATTTGAACTCTCTTCCAAAGTGTGAGTTCCATCTGAATCATTTAATTTTTGAGATTTTTATGAAAAGGAAAGATGTGTGTATAGATGTTTCCTACATATCTCCTCAACCAACTTTTGAAAATTCATCACCAATTGTTTCAATAAATTATCATGTAAAATCATAACAATTGACTTAAAAACTTCACCAAATGGAGTTTTGTTTTTTTGAAATTGAAATTTGGTATGCTTGATTGGGGTTGTGTAAGAATTGAATGTTGATTATGCAAGTTAGACAAAAAATGCCAATTGTGTTCTATATTATGAAAAATTCTTTGAATGGCACAATATGTAATTTGTAAGATTATTGGACCCGACTATATAGACGCGGGTGGACAAATTGAATCAAATATCTTTCTCTGTGGAATTTTGTCAATTGTGGTGGCCTCATGTCGATGTTGCTCCCACGACAAACCTCCGCTCTTACCACAGTGTGGAGATTATTTCTGGTTTCCGGAATGCCATCAATCCCCGCATACGAATAGTTTTACCAATAGCAAAAGATTGTGCCGCTGATCACAGTTCGGGGAGTTCTATAAGAAAAATTGGACAATTTCCTAAATTCTAGAAGTTGGCTCGGATTTTTCAATTTTTACCCGAAAGTCAGCCTGAAGAATGAGAATTTTATCGGTTGAAATCCTCCATTTTCAAATTTGAATCGGCAATTTGCCGGATTTTCTTTTTTCAATTTGTCAATTTTCCTAAATGTAGAAAATGGGGTTGGCTTTGTGTTATTGTGGGTATTTTTTTCACTCTCTTGTTTGTTGCTTCAAGTATCCTTGGCAAGAGTTGAACTTGGCCAAGCCCCTACCATCCTAGGGCCAAAGATACAACCTTCGAAAAATACAAGGATTCAGAAGAGGGTCCAAGCATTTTTCAGAGGCCGATTAATATGTTTGGTATTGCAAATTAAGAAATCTCAATACCATGACTACCATCATTTTCAAGTGCCTTGGAGGCTCAAATGAGTGACTCCATTAATCCCTAAATGCCCGAGGCACCAAATTTTGGTGTTGACAATATTTTGGAATTAAATAAAATCTAACTATGTTGCTATTTATAGTAGTTTTGATTTAGAAAAAATACTTTTTGAAGTCTAATTTTAGAATAAAAAATTGAATTTTGAAAATGATTGATGATGATTTTTCTAGTTTGTGTAAGGTGTCTATTGCAGTCTATTGCAGTCTTGACTTTCCATAGCGTAGAGGGCTCTTGAAAATGAGCCTCAAGTACACAAGGTCTTGTAGAAAAATCACATTAGAAACTCATTTAAAAAATTGTAGAGTACATTTTGAGAAGTCATAGATTAATTGGATGCATGTTAAGCCCTTTAATCTCGTATTTTTTGGTGACCAACTTTTTAGATTTGACATGTGAAAAGAGGATTGAAAGGACTAATGGAATTAACACCAATTCAAATTGTTATGTTCAATATTGTAGCCTGTAGGTCTTCAATTGGCTAAGAAGTTAAGTTAAGAACATCCAGTCTGGTGTTACAAATAGTGTGTTTTTAAAAATATTTTCTAAAATAAATGAATCAAATTGAACTATTTTATCATTGCTTATAGTATTGTTATATTTTTGAAACCGCCTTGACAGAGTGCGGAAATGGAGTAGACTAACTAGCCAGAGGTTCTTCAAAACCGAATCCACTAATAAAAAGCATCTTTGTTTTGGATCCATCTGATCACTGTATACTGAGCAGGTAAACAAAACTTTGAAAGCAAGTAAATGAAGTAATTTGGTACAGTAGAATACTATGCACATAGTAATATAAAATTTCCTAGAAAGTATGTGCTTGGTCGACTGTCCGCCGGAAAAAAAGATTTTGAATGGGTAATTTTCCTACATATTCCAAAGGTAGACAACCAAATTGCGGAGATTTAATTTTCCTACTTGGTCCATTTCCAAAAATCTTTTCTTTTCATTCGGAACCTCATCCTGAAATTTTCTATCTCATTCGGAAATACTCAAAATATTTTGGCTAGGTAGTAACTAAATGCCGGTACTCCCCGTTCATTGCCGCTGATTATCACCGTGTTCGCCACTTTGACTTTACCCACCTGATGCCTCCCTTCCAAGTGTAAAAGCATCTGGAAATTGGAACTTCAGATATTTTCAATGGAGGGAGTCAAGCCAGCAATCTCTCAATACCCCAATTGCTGCTCCTCCCAATGGTAGGATGCCCTCGATCTCGCAGGCCACCACTCCACCAACTTGGGTTCGTGCATCCATGGTGTAAATTCAAACCTCTTCTCAACGGGCGAATCCTCTTGTAATGCTTTGCTAAATTCCACTGGCAGCATCTTGAGTTGTCGCCCACAGATCTGAAGTGATAATCCGATATAGATCTCTGGAACAGGGACGTGAGTGAGGACCTTGTATTAGTCGTATTGCATCGTATCTTCAAGCTGAAACTAGTTGCATCCATGTAATTCACTTGTTGTAGTTGTTCGACCCAAACCTTTTTCCAAGAGCGACGTACGAGAATTCATATGCCCACATTGTGCGTGTGAGCCGGCAACATGGATAGTTCCTGAGAGGCAATTGAGTAAAGAGCACCACAACAAGCAACATGGGAAATCAATTGACCCATTAATTAATTGGCTTCAAGAAAGTATGCTCTGATCAATAGCTATGCCCACATCTCCAGGCACTTGTGCAGTGGTTTCTTTCCAAGTTTTGGACTTACACGTGATTGTTCACGCTGTGCCTTGGGTCAGCAGTGATGTTTGGTTTACTTTCTGTAGATGTTTTCCCAAGATTTTGGTGGTGAGGACTGGTACAATGTGCAAGTGGTTTTGACGACGATGAAACAAGTGGCTTTGAGTCTGGGGCAAATGAAAGGCCCTGAACAGTCAATTTGACTGGGCATGTTGCGAAAGTGCCATTCATGTGGATGGCCGTGTGTGCGGTACTGTTCAGGAGGTCAGCTCATGCTACCTGCCTGATGTGCACATCCTGTCGTGACATTTTGGGCTGGGTAGCACTGAGTTCACCAATATCCTGATCAGAGGGCTGCAACCTTTGCGAACTTGTTTCATTTTGAAGGCACACGAATCCAAATGCAAGGTCCCTGATCAGATTGTCATCCATAGTTGACGGCAACCAGTATCGGCCAAGAAGGTATGTGCACCGATTATCACCATTAATTGCAACTGAGAATACTTATGATTCAATATTCATAAGCAGTCAATTTTCACATAGAGGTCTCTAAATATCAAAAAAGAAAATTTGACTTCCCATGATCATTGATGCTTGCTATGGTGTTTTTGAATTGCCTCAAAGTAAACCGTAGCATTCAAGGTCAACTTTGGCAAAAATTAAATAATTAAAATTTTAACCGTAGCGTGAGGTCATTCGGCAAAAATGAGGTCGAAGGTGACCTCACACTACGGTACATGGTACTACTGTCCAAGTTGCCGGCTCACACAACGTGGCCACACATGTTGTCGTACGGTCTTGGAAATCAAATGGATGGGGTACTCGCAGACGCAGTTCACCACCAGCTTGGTCATGACGTTGCCACCCTCGCAAGTTATATAATTGTGGAGGAATTTGATCACATCAGAATGCAAGGTTCGATCTTAATACGTCAAACAACAGAGATCAGATTGTCATTGCTTTCAGAGTTGAGGGCAACAACGAAGCTCCCAACAAGCAGAGGTACTAGCTACTTCAAAAGGAATTCACCGATTGAATTGGGCGTGACGAGTTCTCTTCGTCTTCGGGAACGTCAGTAACTGGATTTGCGCCTCCAGAGGTGCACGGATCCAGGAAAACCTGCCATTTGGGATGGGTTGGGAACGTTGTGCGTGTACACACTTACGGTAGGCGGTCTTGCAGTTTTTTTTGAAAGACTGCGAACTCACGTGCATGTGTTCTGACTTGTTTCTCTACGGGAATATACATATCAGAAGTTTCCCACGTCCTAGCATTTTGTTGTGGGAAGGGGGGGGATCAGGAGAATTATTGTTAGCGGCAGAGAGAGAGAGAACCAGTGACACAAAGCTTTCTATTGGTAAGACCCTAAACCGGTATTGGATGGCAATCCGGGAACCAGAGAATACCACCCTAGCTTGGTAAGAGCGGAGGCTCTGGGGGTGTAGTGGGAGCAACATTGAGGTCATTCATCCCAAATTTTGCAAATAGTGACTAATTCAATATTGTCCACAACGGGTGTTCTACGTCTCATCGTCCTGTTTGTGTTCCATAACCCAGTTGCAACTGCAGACACGCTAGTTGCCTTCCCCAACTTCTCGCCTCATGACGATTTGTTCACACTTGGAGATACTGCGTACGATCCCGACCATCGTTCCTACATCATCAACGCAGGTGCCAGGACGCTTGCTTCCAAAGGGTCTTGTGGAGCGCTGGCGTATGGGAAAAAGGTCCACATTCAGACTGTAGCAACTGGGAGGGTGGCTTCCTTCAGCTCCTCTTTCACCTTCACCTTCACCACGTATGGCACACCTTGGGACAACATGAACAACAACTTGGATGGGAGCAGCTTCAATTTTGCCATGACCCAGTACTTACCCATGGCTACCCTGCACGATACTTTCTCCCATTTTTCACAGTTCGGTGCATGCAAAGCACCTCGAAATCAAAACATTCGAGTGACTCCTCCAATCTTTTCAGTCGAATTTGACACAGATTATAATCCATATCGCGACGAGGAGCCCAGCAACGACTTCATCAGGGTTTCCAGAAACCTTGATTATGAATATGATATCGAAGCGTACACTCATAACCTTTGTGGTAATGACACGCATTGCTTGTATTTCTCCAATAGGAGAATTTTCACTGCTTGGATTGATTTCAATAGCTCATCCCAGACTCTGGAATTCAGAATGGCCAAAGGATCAATTATTCCCAAGCCTGTCCAGCCTCTGTTGCTCATTTCCAGTTACAAATTTCCGAGATGCATCGGAGATGAGGTGGTGCTTATGTTCTGGGGAAGCTCAGATGTCAACCATTTGGAAGAGCATGAGCTCCTGTCCTGGAGCTTCTTCAGCACCGGGATATCACAGTCTAAGCGGGAGTCCAAGTTCCAACTGATGATTCAATATTTGAAGTCCAAAATGTGGGTTGGTGTCACTTCAGGAGTTCTATTTGGAACGCTTGCTGCCTTGGTGATTCTCTGGTTCGGCTTTTCATTTACATCGTCATCCACCAGTTCCACTGCTTTGGGTTATTCCACAGGACCACGAGTCTTCTCGTATAATGAGCTCTCCAAGGCAACGGACAACTTTGATGAAAGAATTGTGCTAGGACGTGGCGGATCAGGAGTTGTTTACAAAGGCTCTTTGGAAGGTGAGAGGAGTGTTTTTCACCTACACTTTCTAGTGAATTTTGGATATCAATCATGATGATTTGTGGTGATTATGTGTGGACTCCAGGACTTGTGCACTTTTGTTGTTTGGCAATGTTGTGAAATTTGCATCTAATAATATTCCTAAACAACAACAACAAAAGCTTCTTCCAAATAGGACTTGTAGTCTTGTTCATGAATTGCATTCATAAACTTAGGTACTAGTCATATTATCTTCTTTGTACACAATCTTTATAAGATGTTTGAATTCTATTCAATCGGAAAAAGTTCAATTCAATTTAATGTTGTTGAAATCCACATTTATCTAGGTGGTGGTATCTTGGTTGTTGTGAAACAAATCAACTTGTCAGAATCTGCACAAGCTGAATCCCTTTTTCATGCTGAAGTGGCAAGTCTAGGCCAAATTTGACATCGAAATGTGGTGCAATTGCAAGGATGGTGTCAAGAAAAAGGCAAATTGCTATTAGTGTATGAGTACTTGTCTAATGGAACTCTCTATGATTGGCTTTACAAAAATGGTAGCCAACAAATTCTACTGTTGAAAATGCGGCTTTCCATTCTTGAAGGGGTGGGTGGAGCCCTAAAATACTTGCATGAAGATTGCTTGAGTTGTATTTTGCACGGCGACATCAAGTCTAGTAATGTGTTGTTGGATGCGGATTTCAATGCCTATATTGGAGACTTTGGACTTGCTCGTTTGATGGACCACCACAAATTGGAGAAGACTACTTTGGCAGCAGGCACATTTGGCTACATAGCTCTTGAGTTGCTATACACGGGCAAAGGCACAAAGGAATTAGATGTGTATAGTTTTGGCATCTTGGTGTTGGAAGTGGTGTGTGGAAGGCGCCCCTTGGATTTGCAAACCGTGGAGCCTGAGGATCTTGTGTTGTTGTTTGCAGTTTGGCGTGCTTATGAAGGTGGGTCACTTTTTAGTATGGCAGATCCAAGAATGCTTAAGACATCTCAACCACCAAGCAAGTCTAAACATTTGAATTGTAACACCACTTCAGGATCCATAGTTGCAAATATAGACTTGAAAATTGAAACGGCAATAATTGTGGGTTTGCTTCAATTGGGACTCTTTTGTTGCCTTCCCAATCCCAAAGCTCGACCTACTATGGGAGAAGTAAATAGACTCTTGCAATAGATTCGAGACATAGGAAATGAATCTTCTATCACAATGGTACCAATATCGTCGTTGCCATCCACCAAGCCTTCTGGACACTATCATTCATTGGAGTTTTCATATAACTCTGTCGAGGGCACTACAAGTGCACCTTTACCTACTTCATTGGTCTAAGTTTCTTTTGAAAGATCTTACTAAATGAAGGTTATGATAATGGTAATTGGCACCAAATAGTTTTTTAACTGCAAGGACATATTTGTTTGCCTTGTTACATTAGATCTTAGCTTGATCTTGAAATGGTCCAATTTACAATTCAAGATCAGTTGTTCCATTTGCATAATTTGTTTTGATCAACATGGTATATTAAGTTTTCTGTGAACTATATAGTGAATTTGTTTTTTTATGACTTCACCTAATGGACATCAATCTATGATGGTTGCAAACACATAATATAGAATGTTAGATTCATAAAACATAAAAATAAGTATGCATAAGAAGAATTCAAACTTATGTGGACTTGTACTTATTGAATTTAGACTTATATACAAACTTTGGAGGAACCACAGACGGTCATTACATCTGGACCTTATGTTGCTACAAATGGCCACCTTACAAATGTTGATGTAACCTTACAAACGTCATTGTAATCTTCTTGAAAGATTTGAAGAAAGTGTTGAAAATGTCATCATCATCATTCAAAGTCACAATGGGTCGCCTTGTGCTACGATATGGGTGATTGCAAGAAAAACTTGTCCCATATTTTTTGTCTCCTTGGCCTTGGATAGATGTTTTTTTGCTCATAAATTTTGCTTTGTATCTCCATTTTCAATTATGTGAGTGTAGGAGTGTGAGCTCATGAGCCTAGAATATTACACACGTACGTTATAGGTGTATATACTATAGAAATCATCTATGACTATAGGATATATATGTTACAAATATTCATATTATAAGTGTTTATGATACATACACCATCTATAGTGTGTGGTATCCATACCTTAAAACAGAATGTTTGTTTTGTTTGTTACGTTGAAATCTCCTGACCGTGCATTCCTTGACCACATGCTTGGTACCATCAGAAAGCTCTCAGTGAGGAAGGGTGTACAAGCTTAGTTTTGTGGCATTTAGACCTACGGCATGAGAATTATTTGAATTTCAAAATTTTTAACCCCTAAAGGACCAAACGGCATTTTTTGGCAACATAGCAATTCTGGGCAGCTTACTACGAATGGGGATTTTATTTTTTTTCTTTGAAAATTTCACACAATGTGTACCCAAAGAGTAGCTTTAAGGCCCAACAATTTTCAAAACTTTTGACTGCATGGTTAAAAAGTTATTGGATGATATGTCATTTTCAATGGTCGGCGGGCAACTCAAAAATATTCTGAAAAATCACTTTTAAAAAAAATAAAAGTTTGAAATTGGTTATTTAGATTTATATGTACTTATAAAGCTTTGAATTACTCCATTTTGATTTATGAGATGAAAACTATGAGGTGTTCTAGTTTGCGGGCAGTTATGGATTTCCTACTCAAAAATAAACTTTGAAGTCCTTTATTTAACTCAATTTTTAATATTAAAAAAATAAATAAAAGCATAGGATGTATATTGTTTATTTCAGTATTACAACCGTTCGGATTGACATTATTCAATTCTATAATTAAATTCTTAACAATTTTGTGTTTTGAATCATTCTCTACTTCTTTTTACAACCTATTTTTTTCCTATATGGTGTACAATTCCAAATGATCTGAAATTTTTCAAGCATGTAGCCAACTTCCTTTGAAGAATGAATCCAAGGAGTAACGACCATTTTGGACATTTTCTCATTTAAATGTGACCTTGTGAAGTGCAGCTGCCCGCTTTTTCGCAGGGCCCAAAAAAGGGGTTTTGTCAATTCAAATGCTAATATCTTGCAATCTACAAGGTGGAAAATTCTGAAATTTTTTCTATATATTTTCAAACAAGTTTACTACAAGATCCTATAGTTACATGTGTCCAAAAATATTTTTATCCTAAAATTTGATACTTGAACTAGAAATGGTAGTTTTGGAGTGTTTTTGGAGAAAACATAGTCTTTGACCTTTAGGGGTTAATATGAAAAAAAAAATAAGAAAATTACTTTTCCTTTGTTTTGGCTATGGCAAAGGTACAAGGCGCACTATAGATACCTATATTGTAGGCTCAATGCTCACAAGCTTGCATTCTTGGGCTCACGTACTAGCACCGTTGTTTTGGGGGGAGTTTTAGTACTATTTTTGACCCAAAAATGCAAATTTGAAGCTCAAAATTGGGATACAGGGACTTTTATTAAAATTATATAAGCTCACAAATAGATTTTCTAAAAGTAATAAATCGTCCTCCTTCCACATGTGCTCAAATTGCACTATCTTTGCACAAGTATAGTGAATACAATTTATTTTTCCTAAGTTGAAAATGGTTGAAAAATAGCATCTTGTTGTGTAATTACAGATCGCCATACACAACACATTGTGTAACTATAATTGTCAATCAAAACATCAATAAAAATCAACACAAGAGAGTGTCAAAAACACCCTCTCAAATGCCCCCCCTTAGCTGACAATGTTGCCCCGACAAGCAGCTAGGCCTACACAACAAATGTAGTTGGATTCAAATATCATGATGAAATATCTGTACAACAGCTCTTCACATCTAAGTTGAAGTCATGGGTCGGCCAACATGTACAAAAGTGAGTTCAAAATGGAGTGACAGGAGACTATAGGCTGGGTACAATAGTGAGCTCCATCCTTAATCGCCTTCAGCAAGTTCTTTAGCAACTTAACAATCTACATACACACAAAATCAAGCACTCTCATTCCACAAAGGGAGAATCTAAGAGTGCAAGTGTGAGAGAAGAAGTGAAGACTTTACTAAATGATAAGCCACCATCTCCAAGTAAAGCCAAGAATTCACAATCTTCTCTAAAAACACTTACAAACCTTGACTTGACAACAATGTCAAGTCAAGGGGCTCTCCACACCTAAACACTCAAACCCATTAGAGAAATTCTCAGTCCTTTGGAGGGCCGCTCTAGAGCAGCTGAAAGCACCCCACGATTACATTTTACTTTGCTGAATGATTTGTTTTTCCCCTATAGTCGATCACCTAAAGTCATGATGTCTGATGATTGTCAGTGGTTCAGAATCCAAGTACCAGTAGTTAAATTATTAGGGTCCAAGTCTTGTAATGCACCTTAACCCTAATTGTTGCATACCTTGTTTTCTTACCAAGTTATCATTAGATGAAATTTGAGAGCATGGAAGGGCCGTTTCAAGCCCGTTTCCAAATCTGGCCAGATCCTGTAATCAGCCGATACGGGTTGTCAAAAAAACAAAAACAAAAAAAAAACACTTACCCCATATATCATTTTAGGAAAAAAATTTAAAAAAAATTTCAGAAATGATGTGGCACCATTTTGACCACATCAGCCAGCTGCTTCCCTGCATTCCTATAGTTTGGGGACGCAAGGGAACTCGCAGTCTTCTAGAGGCCTTAAATCTCCCCTAATGTGAATAAAAAAGCAAATGTCAAAAATAGTCCAAGGACATCTACCATCAAGGGGTTTTTTAGTGGCATCATAATAGACTTAATTCATTGACAACTGGTGAGAAGGAAAGGTGAAGAGGTTATTTTTATAGAGAAATCAATTGTCCATGGTAAATCTTCAAAGGGTATGGGTTATTTAGAAGAGAGATCACTCATTGTCAAATGCAGGAATTGTATTAAAACTAGAATTTCAAACCTCATTTAGACATAGTAGAATGAATTTTTTTCAAAAAACTTTGAACTGAAAAAAGTTGGAAAATTAAGTTAATTTCCATCTCCAAAAATCTGTTTGAGGTTTCAAGCATCCAGTAAAAAGTTATAAACAAAATTCTAAAAGGGATTGAAAGGGAAATTTTCTTTGACCTTTTAAAATACCTTCTCCTAATTTTATCTAGAACTTTTTATTGGAGGCTCTAAACCTCAAATGGATTTTTGGACATGAAAATTAGCTTGATAATCCAACTTTTTTTGCTTCAAAGTTTTTCCAAAAAATTCATTCTACTATGCCTAAATGAGGTCTGAAATTCTAGATTTAACACAATTATCACTTTAAATTTAACTATGAGCGGTTGAGAAACTACAAATTCTAAATTACATATCCCACATGGATTGTTCTACCTCCTACCACCCCATGTGTACATAAAGAGTTTCTCTTCTCATCTTCAAACACCTTAAACTAAGTGGCTTTAGAAGCTAGTTGGAAATGTAAGAGTTCTCTAATTTTTTAGCAATTAGCTTGAAAATCCACTTCATATTTTTTAACTTCATTGAATTTGATTAAATTCCCAATTAATCACCTTGTATGCTAATGCGGTTGAATATTGAACAGACTTCTACTACACCTCATTATTGGAGTCCTGACGTCTTTCGTGAAATTCATACACTCTGACAATGCACTGTGGCTATACGCCCCTACTAATTCTCAGATGATTAATAGACTGGTTTGGTCATTGTGGAGCGGCCCTCCAGAGGGTTGAGAATTTTTCTAATGCCTAAGACGGATGAACTCTAAAATTTAGATGAAATTCATCTAAAACTAAAACGAACCCCTATAGAAGTTCATCTAATACTATAATATGATGTAAAATGGCCTCGATGTCACCTCACGTGACAATCTTGAAGTTAGAAAAAATGTTTTTTTTAATTGAAATTTTTTGAATATTTTTTACTATTTTCTAAAAATCAAACATCAAAGTGTCTATTTTCTTGGTATTTTCCATCATGCATTTTTTGTGCATTACTTTAGAGATATTCTTTTTAAGGTTTGAAATTTTACAACCATACTAATTTCAAGGTTTTACAAATTATACATGTTTTATTTCATTTAAAAAAAATCTAATCCAAAAGTCACAATCAATACCTTAAATGAGGCTGTTTGTTTGTTAGTTAGTTAGTTAGTTAGTTTGTTTTGTTTTGTTTTGTTTGTAGCATGGACAACTTCTTGACCGTGCATCCCCCGGCCGCGTGCTTGGTACCGTCGGAAAGCTCTCGCCGAGGAGGGATGCACCAGCTTGGTTTCGTGGCGTTTGGAGCGGTGGTGCAAAAGTTATTGAATTTCAAAGTATTTATTGATTAAAAAATTAGAAAATTACTTTTACTTTGATTTTGGTGGCGTTCTTGCTACTGGGAGTGGAACCGGGAGTAGAATCGGAAGTAGAACCAGGAGTGGAACCGGGAGTAGATGAAAATTGGGCCAACAACACAGGGTCACACTAGTACTTACTGAAATAGTCCGTTTTGAACCAAAATTGATAGGTGTTTCTTGCAACAACCCACATGCACAATCGATGCTCATGGCAAATACAAACTACAATCATTTGTTCAATGATTCACTTAATAAATTAACATTAAAATAGATAATAATCAAATTTCAAACTCACTACAAATTATAAAGAAATACAATAATTTTAAAATTATTGTACTTCTTTGTAATATATTTTGAAATAGACAATAAATTTCAACTACAATATAAATTACAAAGAAGTACAATAATTTTGAAATACTAACCGTGCCAGAGACATCGAATGGTGAAGACAAATGAAGTCGGTTAATTCCCATCCACTCATTCACAAGCATTTTGTATGTCTCGCAAAGTCCTATAATGTTGGCCTTTGACTCAATGGAATGAGAATGAATGACTATAAAAGAATTGTTGTTTTGGAGATGCGTTTTGGCAAATGCAAATGCGTTTTAAAGCACATTATATCCCTTGCAAGTGTTCCATGATAGTATCTTCGTTAGTGGAGAAGACACTCTTGACATGGGCAAATTTTGCTAGCAATCTACAATTACAAGGTTGACTCTGTGCCAATGATTCAACTTGCCATGATATATCTAGCCCTTTCCAACCAACACTTGCCAATAATGAATATCATATAGTATTAGTTGATCCCCATTCATGGTTTTATATTCAGAAAAAAAACAATGATTCAAATAACCATACCTTCTTCAAGAAGTCCATGATGTCGGTGAACAAATTAGGCACCTCCATCTCCATGTCCACCACCACCTTTGTGATGGAGATGTTCAAAATTTGGTCCTCTATGTTGTCTTCATTGTTGTCGCCTTAGACAATAATGTTGACGCCATGCAGAATGACTTCTTTAGTCAACTATGACAATGCGGACTTCCTCTTCACACCCCTCTTAGAAGCTGACTGCATTTTAGAGCTTTAATCCACGGTAGACGACGTTGGAATTGTTCCATTGCTATCCTATTCCTTCTTACCTTTGCCCTTCCCCTTCTCTTTCTCCATCTGCTTCACCAATTACTTTACTTTTTCTTGTTGTTGGCCAATACCTCATGCTTGAAGTAACTACAATTTGAAAGAAGAAATAAATTTACATTCAAATAATAGTGCATGATTAAAATCAAAGACAATAAGGTATGACATCCTACCTTAAAAGCATACTTGATTAAAAAGCATAATTGATTCAACCAATTAAAGAAATTAAATTGTAAGTACCAAAGTTCATAAGTGCTAGAAATTACACTAACTTTCATAAAATCAACAATTTTTTGATGTTATCAAACATAGCCTTGATCCTACTTGCATCAAAAGCAATCTCTAAGTGTGGAACTTTAAAATAATATAATAATAATTAAAATTTCGTACATTAGGGGAATTTGAGGGCATTGGAGGGCCGTTTTAGGCCCATTCCTCAATTTGGCCAGATTTATGAACAACCGGTACGGGCTATTAGAATTTTTTTTTCAAAAAAATAAAATAAAATAGTATATATATATATTCTCTCTCTCCCAAATATCATTTAAGGCCAATTTTTTTTTTTTTGAAAATGACGTGGCACTCTCTTGACCACATCAACCAACAACTTTCTGCGTTCCCGCAACTTGAGAAAGCTGCGAGAACGCAGGATAATTTGCAATCTCTTGGAGGCCTCAAATCTCTTCTAATATTAAGCTGATGCTAGAGTAAAGAGATTGAATATTGACAAAGACAAGTTTTTTCAATTGGTTGAATTAATTATGTGAGTTGTAAATTCTAGTCTTTGTACAAAAATTCAAAATCTAAAAACGCAGTATATGGCTCTAATACATAAGTTGAATTTGTTGTCCTATTCAACAAATATTTCAAATTCAAGGATATTAATATGTAAATAATGGTTTGTGTTGCGACTTATATAATGGAATATTATGGTTTATATTCTCTCTACAATGGCTAATGCAATTCCATTATTTGAATTCCAAAAGAACATTCAAAGTCATTAGAACCAACATCATTTGCACGTTTGTCACATTGTGAATATTTTAACCCCTAAAGGACCAACACTTTACATCTCCTTGAAGATTCTGAATTGTTTAATTGACAATAGTTTCAATTACGTCAAATTACATTCAATCAAGCCACAAAATTTGACTTAGTTGAACTTTATTTGACCTAATTGAAACAATATAAGTGTCAAATAAATCACTTGTTTAATTTAGTGAGTTAGAACTTGTGGAGAGAAGCTCTTTATACTAATGGAGTAGTAGGGGAGACAATGCATGTGGAATATATGAATTAGGAAGGAATGGAACTTTGTTGCTCATTTTGAAATAGAATCCAAAAATGGTGTAAAAATTAAAATTTCAGACCTCATTAAGGTATAGTAGAAAAAAAAAATTGAACAAAAAAAAAGTAGGATAATTATATTATCTTTCATCTCCAAAAGTTCTTTTTGAGGTTTTGAGCCTCCACCTAAAAGTTATGGACAAATTTGAAAGAGGGCATTTACAAATGTCCCAAAAAATGTCCTTCCAGTTCTTCTTTCAAATTTGTCCATAACTCTTAGGTGGAGGCTCAAAACCTCCAACTGATTTTTGGAGATGAAAAGTAGCATAATTCACCCACTTTTTTTAGTTCAAAGTTTTTCTACTATGCCTAAATGAGGTCTGGAATTTAAGTTTTACACCATTTTTGGATTCTACTTCAAAATGAGTGACCAAGCTCTTTTATTTCCTAATTCATAAATCCCACATTGTCTCCCCTATTCCTACCCAACTAGTATAAGAGCTTCTCTCTACATGTTGTAATACACTAAACAAAGCAAGTGCCTTAATTTGACTTTAATTGTTCAATTTGCCAAAACATGAAGTGACTTTTGAAGCTAGTAGTCCAAAAAAACTAGCTATAAAAGCCACTTCATTTAGCTTATATTTTTTGACCCTATCTTAAATTAATTAAAAATCAGGGTTAAGGTGCATTAGAGTGCTTTAACCTTGATTTTTTAACTCTTTAAAATCAATTTTTGGCCACTGCCAAGCATCCGACACCGCAAGTTGTGGTGGGTGGGAATAGGGGAAAAATCATTTTTTGGGCCAAATATCCCATTCTGCAGGGTCCTCAGAGGACTATGGACTCTAGAGGCCCCGTTTTTCCTCTAATGAAAGATTGACAAATAGGATTTTAAAAATTTATATAAAAGATTATCCATGAAAATGGCATACAAAAAAATTACAAATTTTTCTTTCAGGTAGAGTTACTTCAATTAAGGTATGTGCATACTTGGAGTTTGATAACAACAGTTATAAAATCATAATACCTTTGACAAAGATAAAAAGGTGCAGATTTTGAGGAAACGTTTTTTAAAGTTGGTTTGGGATTGGTTCGATATAATCAAGTTCATCTTAAATTATGAGTCATTCACACCTAGGGCATAACATTCAAAAGTTATTACAAAGACTACATGTTCCTCTCCAAAGCCTTTATCCACAAAATTCATCCACATCATGGAGACTTAAATAAGCTTCAATACCAATGTCAATTCACCACATTGACAATTGAGGGAATGAAGCGGTAGAGATGTCATTTTTAAAGAGAAATCCATTTTCCATCATGAATCCCCAAAGGATATGAGATAATGTGAAAATGAGAGCTTTGACTGCTCATTGTTAAAACGTAGGAATTATGTTCAAAGTAGAAATTCAAACTTCATTTAGGCATAGTAGAGTACTCTATACATTTTTTTAAAGAACTTTGAACTAAGAAAAGTTGGGAAATCAAGTTAGAATTCATTTCCAAAACTTTGTTTGATATTTGGAGCCTCCCATCAAAAGTTATGAACAAATTTCAGAAAGATTGGAACGTTTTTTTAGGCATTTTCAAATATCCTCTCTGAATTTTGTCCATAACTTTTGATTGGAGGCTCTAAATATCAAACTAATTTTTAGAAAGTAATTCTAACTTGATTTCCCAATTTTTCTTAGTTCAAAGTTTAAAAAATAAAATGTATTCTACTATGCCTAAATGAAGTTTGAATTTCTACTTTGAACATAATTCCTACTTTTGACTTACCTATGAGCAATTGAGCTCCTACTAATTCCAGTTAACATATCCCACATTGTTTGTTCTATCTCCTACCACCCCATATGCATATAAAGAGCTTATCTCTACATTACAACAAACAAATAATGAATGCCTTTTGGTGCAAGTGAAGTAGTTCATGAAACTCATTTTGGCAATGTTGTGTATTTATCCATACCTCCTTACATTAAGAAAGATTGTAGTTGATGCTCAAGAATCTATGAAATTAAAAGATTCTAACTTATGTAAATACAACCTGCAATGTCAAAGAATTATGCATAAGGGTACGTTCCCTCTTGGCCTTACGTACTACCCAGTGGTTATTTGTAAGCATTGTCCTGTAAAGTGAATTTGCATTGGTGCTTGGAGTGGAAGAAGGTTTAAGTATTTACAATATTGGAAAGCGAGGCAGCATTCACACCAAGGGCGGTCTTATCAACTTTTTTGGCAACGTCCATCATTGTTATCACCGAGCATTCACATGTGCTTGTTGATAGGTAGTACACTAAAATTGATAAATAGTGTTGGGTGAATCAAAGGAATCTAACCCAAGTTTCAGGCCTTTGGAGGGCTACTCCACAACCCTCTAAGGTACCTTGAAATTTACTTTTTTTTGGCTCAAAAATTTGTTTTCCCCCTATTTCCGCCCAATTGTTACTACAGCGGCAGAGGCGTATGAACCTAGAATTCCGAGTAAAAAAAAAATTTAATTTTTTTTTCTAATATTAAAAAAAAAAAAAAATTTAAAATTTAAAATTTAAAATAAAAATCTAAAAAAATTTAAAATTTAAAATTTAAATAAAAATTTAAATAAATTTTTTGTTAATATTGGTCAAAAA
This sequence comes from Neckera pumila, assembly GCA_963969595.1. Taxonomy (NCBI): domain Eukaryota; kingdom Viridiplantae; phylum Streptophyta; class Bryopsida; order Hypnales; family Neckeraceae; genus Neckera; species Neckera pumila. The sequence continues at coordinate 27,870,335 of OZ018409.1, forward strand.
CAAGTTTTTTTCATATCCAACAATAAACAAAGTCTACAAAGCATTAGAAAAAAAATGAGCCCATGAGGGTGTTGCATCCCTTTGCAAAGGGGCTGTGAGTTCCCTGCAATGGAACTCACAGCCCCTTGTCCACTATTCATCATCAATGATGAATAGTGGCCACATTAAATAAATATTAAAATATTAAAATATAAAAAAAATTTAAAAATTATATTAAAAAATATTAAAAAATAAATAAAAATTTAGGCTGACAAAGAAAATTTTGACCACATCAGATTTGAAATTTTTTAATTTTTCTATTTATTTTTATAATAATATATATTTTTCAAATTTTCTCATATTTTTCAAATTATACTATTGAACTGTCCCGACCAAATCAGGCCCACAACTTGCTGGCCAAAATATATATATATATATATATATATATATATATATATATATATATATATATATATATATATATATCTTTTTTTAATTATTTTTAATTATTTTTTCAGCCAGCATTCCCTGCTATCTGGGAACTCACAGCCCCTTGGAGGGCTCATTTTTCTTCTAATGTAAAGGAGTTTGAAGTTCAACTGTATAGTGATAAACTTTATCATTATTTACATCATATTCAAAATACACGTAGAAAACATAAAATCTTAATCCTTAGTCTACTTTATAGTGTAGAACTTTATTAACGATGTAATCCAAATTTTTAGATTGTTTTATATTGTACCTACACAAAATAGTGAAGTTAGGTTGCTCCTCACTAATTTCTTGACATTCTACACTATATGAGTATTTACAATTACTGTCCGTAATGTACGAACCATGTGTGTTGCATAGATTAGCGTACTAGTTCATGGCTTGGGTTTAGAGAATTGCATGCTCCTCCATGTGGACAAGCAATGAGTCGCAAGGTAATTAACTTCTCTTGTAAAGGCAATCTAATTGTTAAAGTAATCTAATTTCATTGTTTTTTGTATCTATTAACATCAACATTAATTAGACACAAAATTGAGAGTTAAATTGTTTTTGGAAATTACTCTTAGGGGGAGTTGGAAAACAAATAAATTTGTTAGTGTAATTGCAAGAAAGACTTCTTGATATTTGTAGCAATGAAAAGAGTACTAAATATTCTATGAACTTTTAAGAAAAAAATATCTAAAAATAAAACAAAATATGAATAATGAATATAACACTAAATAAAACATATCACCAAAATTTGAAACCTAAAAAATTGTAGGTCACAGTTATTTACGAAATAGTAATAAATTTTTTTAGGGATAATAGATACTTTGATGTTTTAATTTGTAAAAAATAGGATTTCTTTTACAAAAATATGAAAATTAAAAATTTATGAAGACTTTTTAGTAATGAAGTTTTCACCAAAAGAATGATCTCAGAGCCATCTTTATATTCATAAGTCTACGAGCAATAGAGCCCTATTTGTATGAATGTGAAGGACATGAAATTATATATTTTTAGATGTCCCTTTGTAGAAATATGTCTATCTATTATAGGAATAGACTTTAGAAATTTCAACTCTAAATTATTTAAATATGGATACTTGATACTGCACTAAGACCCACTACCATTCAAAATATGAAAAATTAGCAAAATTGACTTTTGACTTTTAAATGATTTTTTAAATAAAAATTAGGGTATACAATTACAATAGAAACATCTATATCCAATAAAATTTTCAAATTCATAAGATTTGTGCTTCAAATATAATAGCACTGCTTATGATAGAAAAAAGGAGCAGACTTTCTTATAATCATCCATTTAATGCTACAAATGCCTAAATGTCAAAAAATGGGCCAAATGGTGAAATTTAAATCACCTAATGTCAAAAATTTAATAGTTAAATTTTAATTAAAGTATCACATGCACCATCAAATCCAAGATACTTTTGATTAATAATATGGAAGGCAAAATTCATTGATATGTAGTGAGTAGGAAGGGTGAAGAAGGTCCTTATAGTGAAGTTCATTGTTCTTCATCAGTCCTCAAAGATTATGGGATATTTGAGCTCACAAGAAAATTTTTGCACTGTAAATCAACTTTTTTCAAAATGAAGTCAATGAAAAAGATGTGCAAAAACCAAATTAAATTTCAATTTCAAAAATCAATTTGCTATCTGTAGTCTCCAATAGAAAGTTATAGTTGTAAAAACAATTATTTGCGTGCTTTATGTTGACTTGACTATGCCTAGCGATTGAGCTCTTTTATGTCTTCATTTACGCATTCTACATGGATTGTTGTACCTCCTACTTCACCACTTCTAGAAAGCACTTGGCTTCTCTCTTCAAATCAAACATTGAGTTGTGTGTTAAGATATGTCATATGAACATTTTAAAAAAAACCCAATAATCTACCAATAGGTAGTATATTATTGAACTAAATTTGGAGGGACATAATTGTATTAGCTCATTTTTGACAAAGTTGGTGAATTTTTGCTAGTGAAAGAAATACTATGTAGGATATAGATGGACAAATTGACCACATACAAGGTGCTGAAATTCTGAAGAAAATTAAAATTAATAAATTAATTTTTTTGTTAATCTTGAAAGGCTTGCCAAATTACTATTCTAATTTTAATTAATTCTTCTTCTTGAAATGTTGACTTTGATAGTTGGGTATAGTATCCAAAATCATGTCTATAGACTCTCAATTTCGTATTACAATAAAGAACTCATTTATATACTTTTTAGGAAGTTTTAAGAGTTTTCAAGCAGAGTAGTAACTAGACACAAGAATAGGGTTCGGCTAGCATGTCAACCTAAGATCATAAGCCCATGAGCCTAGGAGCCAAGGAACTTATGTTATAGGTACTTTCTATGGTTATAGGTACCTATATTGTAGGCACCATCCATGGTTATATGGTCGTTATACTATAGGTACGTACATCATAGGCACCTTCAATAGTTATAAGGTACCTACTTTCCCCTAGGCTCAAGGCTCATAGGCACGCATTTCTAGGCTTGTACGCTAGCGTCATTAGACTCAAGAAGCTTTGTTTTGTTCATTATACTCAAAAGAAAAAAGAATGATTTTGAATGTCAAAATCAAGTTATGTATACAAAAAATCAAACATTCTAAAATATTGTACACACTGTTCTTTTGGTATTATGCTCATAGAAAATTAGAAAATAACTGACATGATTTCAATTTTTCAACAATTGTGGAATTTTAAATTACAAATGATTTCTGCTACGGTAGTAATACATTCACCAGCCAATGCAATTGTCTTTTACACGTATTGTTTGTTAGCGATCTCTGTGTCCTGCATGGCAAATGTATTCAGTCGAGTAGATCGTGATTCATTCATTCTTTCAGTCTGGCTATCTTGTCTATATACGTTTGATTTCGTTTAGTCAAATGTAAGCTTGAAGTCGATTCAAAAGGCACGGGCATACTGCCATTACCAGAAAATATCTTTCTTATCTCCACTTTCCAATCTGAAACAAGAAGCACCCTCCCCAGTATTGGAAAATTCAAAGCAAAGCAGTTCCATCTGAAGATAGTGATCACCAACAGCAATTTATTAATAAATTCTACTTACAATTTGCAGTCTCAGAGGCTCTGCTTTACTTGCAAGTGTATACACAGAGCTAATGTTCAGCACTACTGCTTATCGAGCACATTGAACCTATCTCTTGAATGCATCTTGAATGGACACACGAAGATATGTGATCCTAGTATTAAGCTTCATACACACCATTCATTGATTATTACAAAACAGCACTTTCAGAGCTTTGCAGTTTTAACTTTTGATACGGAGTACCTTATGTAACTCGCATTTCGACGATCGAAGGTGTGCAATCCAACGTGTTGTGAGAAAAGGCTCGTGGGTTGTTTCTATTGGCATTTGGATCATGTGCGGACACAATTTCTTGTGCGCGCGGTCCATCTCTTCACCGATCTTTTCTGATTTTGAGGTCGAAGTAGTTGTTGGTACTGCACGGTGTTGGTGGGTGAGCACACTCCGTCATTAGTTAGTAATCAAAGACAGACAAAACAAGTACGTGTCCTATGCAGGGAATTGCTTCAGTTCTCAAATAAATGCATTATCTTTAACAACTTCTAACGTAGGAGGCTCTGAAATCACACAGGCATTAAGAACCGTCCCTATAAATGGTTGTGAAATGGACATGGGGTGGTTCTAAAAGTGAATGCTATAGTCATTGAATGAATCAAGGAAAAAAGCATTATTAATTACAAGAGCTAATCATTTTCTTTGCTTTTGCCATCTTTCTTTAGAATTGCAAGTGAATGGTTCATGGGAGACCTAGGGTCATAAATAGGGACCTACAACACATCTCATTTGACAATTCATAACTAATTCAAAAATGCTTCAAAAAATATGAAACGAACTTGTGTTAGATTCCTCATCTATTTCTCTTTCTTTGAAAAATGAGCTACAAATATTCCCATCCAAGGAACCACATGAAAAAGGCAGACAAGCCCTTAAATGGTTGGTTTCAGAGCCTCCTACCTTAGAGCCTTTTCAAGAAATTTTAGACAAACATCACATTCTGTCATGGGGAGGTCTTCCTAAAATTATTGGGACCATACACATAGCTTTGGCACAGAAAGCTCCCTAAGTGCATTAAGAATGAATGGACAGATTCCAGAATTAAGATTCCATATTTTTGAAGTTTCAAATTTCCAAGACGTATGTAATTGGATTGCAAACCCTGTTATTTTCAGTCCCGGCTAGGAAGAAGAATTCAAATACTAAACTTGAGAGAAATGATGTGCGAACCCTCTTTGGGCTCCCAACATGACCCAAGCAAAATTTACGTAGTTAAATACTAGAAGCAATGCTCAAATACTTACTCTGACAATTTTAGGTTAAGTCTCATTCCAGGATACAAACCTTGAGGCCCAAATTTCCATTGACGTGTGCAGAAAGTTTTCATGCAATCAAGGCTACATCTTGAGAGAAAAAACACAGCAAATTTCAGGATCCCCGGTCTTTATGTCTTGGTTTCCACTGTTGCTATGCCTGAAGGTGACCAGTTTCCCATGGGTAGATACGGGTGAACAAGAGGCGATTTACCGAGAGCAATTACAACACAACTTCTGATCCGCCAGTGAGTGTTCCCAGTAAATAGCATAAATAACAAAACTGGGCAATAGATAAATCAACTTCCTCTATCATGAACTCACGGCAGAGCACGCTTGACCTCCCGCAGCACGGGACTAATCTACAACACCGAAGACATAAAGGCATCATTCTTTAAACATTGTTGATTATGACATGAAGTTCTTCAGCAATTGACAGAATACAACTTGCAGGTGCCAACCAAAGTCAAAGATTCAGAAGTCTCACATTCATTCAACGGAGCAATCCTGGTACTGAGTGAAGAGCCAATGCTTGTCTCCTTCTCTCAGCATTTGGTGTCTCTCACTTGAGTTGAGCTCAAGATTTTGCAAGAAAATTTATTTTCTCAAGGGCGTTGAGACAGGCAGATCCTCAAGCATGTTCCGAAAATGTACAATCGTCTAGCTTCACAAATCCAGAACCATTGCGACAAAATTCAGCTTCAAGAAGAACCATGTAATTACAAAGGAGGGATCAGTACTTCCTCTACAATGTACCTAAATAGTGATAACCTGACCTAAGGGAGTGCACTCCAACTGATCTCACACAACACCAGGTCGTCGCAATATCCCAACTCCAAGTCTGGAAGGTTGCGCCATGCACATGTTGACAAATTGTACAGCCAAACACGATCATAATCTCGCTGGTACTCCTTAGAATGCACAAGTAAGAACCCATTGCAAGCCAGAAGAGACAAATCATAATCCTTTGAAGAGTAATGGATGCTCGGGTCACACTTGTGCACTTTCAATTTCACCCAAGCAGTTGCCTTCTCTGGGAGATGAAACTCTGAGATGCAACACTTTCCTGAAATACTCTCACCATCTTCCCTCAAATTTGTAGAGCCTGGAGGTGCTTCTCTGTGTAACACAAAGAGATGGTCATTTATGACTTCAGTGCAATCTGGCTCCGCCGTGAGTCCTGGTGCAATATCTGAAAGATTGAAACGCTGCAGGTTTCCATCTGCACAGTTGTACACGAATGGAACTTTGCAATACAGAGGATGTCCTGAATGCTCCCATCCAATAATGCGTCCCTCTCTTGATTCCATCATCGACCACCCATTGATGTGGGACTCATAGACTTGAGCAAAGAGACGGTCGTTGCCACCAGTTTTCATGTAGCCCACAACATGTAGTTTATAGTCTTTTGTTTTCCTGTCCATAGTAAGCTGCACCATCTCCACCCGAACATCAGATTCTCTAGTCCCCATGCTCAGTAGAGGAGGAAGTTTCATCTTCCTTTGGGTTAAAACATTCACCACATCGATTTGAAAATGCCAATCACGATTCTGCCATTGCCATGGACTGCAGAAGAGTCCACCATCAGCTGTAGAAGTTCTGAAATCCGGAACATAATCGATAGTTTCAAAGACATGCCATTTGTTTGTTTGCATGTCGTACAGGCTAACAAAAGTCCCATCCTCATCAGTCCAAGACATGAGAGCAAACATTTCACGATGAGCTGATGTATCAAAGACCCGGTTGAATTCTGAGTCTTTGCAATCAATATTCCTCTTCCATTCCTTAGAAAGAACTCGGAGATGACCAATTCTAGCGGCAGGAAGATGAGCAAACACAAGGCACAAGAGCTCCTCGGGCAAAGTCTTCCAAAGTCTAGGTTCCATGGCCATGGCCGAGACCTTCAGCATAAGTAAAAATACCTGAATCTCACAGACCCTTGTGTTAGTTCACTGACTTATCACTGAACATCAAACAGCACTAAATTGAAGAGAATAGTCGATTACAAAAAACTCTATGCACGTAGGGGCGCAAAAGAAGTCAAAAATTGCGGAAAGACTATCAGTGACGTACCTAAGCTGCAAAGTAAAATGAGAAGGTGTGCAACGGCAAATCCTTCGTGATTTCAAATTTCTGCGAGAATTTCCTTCAAACATAAGCAATCAAAACCCTAGCTTTCAACTCCCAAAATAATAAAGAAAGGAGACTATTTGTGCTTCACTAACCAGTGCGCGCTGTCTGTCAATAACGCAAAATGTAGGACATCAAAATTTGACGCATCTGGGAGCAGGGAAATGTGCACGACCTGAAAATCTTACTCACGCATTGTGCACGGTGACCATCTTAAACGTCGACAACCTCAAGCTTAGCTAGAGCTCATGTGTCCGAAAAGCACTGGAGCTTCCAATTCACCCAGAACCCTAAGACGAGTGCTGGAAGAATACGCTTTCACCGCATTCCCCTGTTTAGCAAATTTGGCACACAAAACAATCATTCAGAACAATTACATACAAGAAAAAAGGGTGGAAGGATTACGCAACGTCTCCTCTAGCTAGTTCCTCTAAAGTAAAATCGGCATTCGGCATACAGTGAGAGAGATCGACTTGCAAATGCACAAATTACACCAAGAAAACAAGAAAACACTCGATGATTTGACAATATGCAAACCTTGTGAAACAAGGTAAAATCCATTACAAATCGAATTGCTAAAAGCGCAGAAAACATCAGCAAAACTCGCAGCTAACTCGACTCTTAAGTGAAATGCTCGCATTGTATACAATTAAGAAAAAAATTGAACACACAGGTAGAGAAATTTCACAGCACCTCCTGAAGAATCGAGTCCCGATTGCACACTGCGCGTCTACTTGCTAAGAATTGATGGATCCCGCAAGGAAATGTCCGCATTGCAAAAGCAAAATGCAAAATCAAAAGTCGAGAATCGTCCGTAGGAGAGATCGATCGTGCCGTCCTGCAAAATCAAAAGTGTGAGAATTGTCGAAACACGCGCCAACACACAGTTTCCCCAAACTACTGTAGTCAAATCCATTGTGAACAACTAATAAGACATCTAATCAAGAGTTCAAGCACTATCAGCACGATGGAAGTTGCCTCAAGATATCATCCATGCATCATATTCATTCAGGGGTTCGTTTACCTTCATTAGGAAAATACCCCTTATTGAAACAGTATTGTTTCATAGGGCCCGCAGTCTAGTAAAGAAATTTTACTGTTACAATACTGAGATAGTACTGCAACAATATAGTTTCTTTATTGGACTGTGGGCCCTATGAGATAGTATTACAACAACACTGACACAATTGGGGGGTTAGTTTCCGATGTTCTTCGTGATTCTAACTTTCACTGAGAGTACTCGAAGGTAGTGGCGGAGGAGCGAAGTTGCGGTCCTTGATAGAGTGGTTTTAGGTTTGAGTTTGAGCCAGGGGGGTTGGAATCCAAGGGGAGGAGGAGCTTGCGAAGGGAGATTGATCGGCTCCGTCATTGTCGGTTTAGGTTTCGTGCCATTGTTCTGAGGCCAAAAGGGCAAAAGGCCGAAGAAATTGTGAAGAAGGCTCCCAATTCTTACATGCTTCAACAATTCGAGAATCCGGCAAACCCTAAGGTATTTGAGTCTTTGAATGTTTCTTTTATTCATAATGATGTTAACCTCACAATGGAAGAGCTTGTGTTTTGTAGAGGATTTCAGAGGTACAAATTCAGTTCTTTGTTACATAGGTGCATTTTGGGACCACCGGACCCAAGATTTGGGAAGACCCAGCTGGAAAGGTTGACATTTTTGTTTCCGGCATTCGAACTGGTGGAACTGTAACTCGAGTTGGTCGCTACTTGAAAAGCAAAAACCTTACATGAAAGTGAGCATTGTGAATGTTCAGTCTCTGGTTGCATCTTGAAATTTTGTACTTCTAGTAATATATCTTTGATGGCTGCAAATTTGTCCTAGGGGTGTTTTGTGCACATTATTGACTGCATTGTTTTACAAATCATTGGTGTGGAGCCATCCGAGAGTAGCAATTTATCTCTCTTTTAGTCTACATTCATTCATGGTGATAGTTTTTAATGCAGCAAGAAATATCTTTGTCGATTTCTCATGATGCAGTTTCCTAGATTTAGTGTTGTAGAAAGCATGGCATCAAATTAAGGCATCATTCTGCATACAAGTGTGTTCAAGTCATTAGCTCTGCTTATTATAGTAAACATGCCAATCACCGCACATACAAAGTTCAAATCCGTCTCCATGATAATGTAGAGATTTGCATGCTTTCAAATTTGGCGAGATTGTTCATTGTCATGTTAAGATTCACCTTCAAAAAATAGAATGCTAAAAGGTTTCTTTATGAAAAATTTATTGCAATTTAAAGGCGATGATGTTAAAATCTAGTCAAAACTTTCTTGCGGCCCTTTACCGCACAATGTGTTGTCAATTCAATATTGGATTTCAAAGTGATAAAATGTTTCATTTCTTTGTGCCGTTAGTGTAAGTAATGGAATGTTAGGGCCACTTCACACTATGGCCAAAGGTCGAGAGGCCGTGGGTTTCCACCAGTCACATTGCAAGAAACCAAGAGTTCGGACTCTCAATCCTTCACACTAGAAGGTCCAATTCCAAAGGCCATGGCCCTCCAACTACCTATGTGGCAACAAATTGTCTACATGGCAACGGACTCTCGAGGAGAGTTTGGATCGTGCAAAAATGGAGATCCAAACTATGGTCAAGAGGTCGTGGGAGTTCATTTAATAACTTACAAGATCTCAACCGTTAGATTGGTATGGGTTTGGACTTGAGCTTGGCCTTTGGAGACTTGACTCTATGGCCATTCAAATTGAGTGGCCATGGGAATTTATTGCTAAAAGTTTGGACTTTGGGCTTAGCCTTGGAAGGCTTCACACTATGGCCGTCCAAGTTGAGAGGCCGTGGGAGTTTATTGCCATGGGTTTGGACTTTGGGCTTGGCCTTTGGAGGCTTCACACTATGGCCAGGCAAAGGCTCCAAAACCTATCATTTACTGCTCATTTCTTTGGACTCTCACCAAAAATTTGGACTCTCAATCCCACGGCCTCTTGACTTGGACAGTCATGGTGTGAAGAGGCCCTTAGTTGTGTGGTTTTTGGATATGTGCGGTCATTGACACGATGGACATGAGGTTTTTTTAAGTGCAAACTAGGCCTTCATATTCTTGAAGTTAATTTTTAATCTGTTTCTGTTTCTGTTGACAGGACCTCACAAGATCTAGGGGATTGGAGCTGGCTTCATTCCTGGTAATGTGGATGTGGAGATTCTTGGCGAAATCATTCAGGTTTCACTCTGCTTCATTGATGCTTCAATTGTTTCGACTTTTTTGACTATGCCCAGAACCAATAGGTGACTTGATGTCATGCAATATGTCACTCATCTGCATTGGCAGTTCCAAGCATTTCTAAGATTGTCCTGGATTTTCTCAAATCCAGAAATGATGCCTTGGAGATGGCCAAACAACTTGCCCTGAAGAAAGGTTTGCTAGTGAGTGCAATTTGTCTATTGGAACAATATGAGGTACTGATCATGCTCATAAAAATGTGGAACAATCTGAGGTACTGTCACTGTTTGATGACAATGAAGAGTTTGGAGAGTCTCTGCAGGTCTAGTCACCTGTGGAGGAGTTAGCTTTTTTCATATGAAAGTGGATTGGCATATTACTTGGGTGAGGTTTGATGCCTTCTGACTAGGGGTGATTACAGCTTTCTTCTGATGTAGGAAATGTCATCTTTTTTAGTAAAGATTAAGCGAGAGTTTGCACATTTGTAAGTTCTGTACAACTTCTCCATAGCTACTCACCTTCATGAGGACGACCACCCACCTTTGAGGGCAAGTGCACGTCAGTGTTTGCTTAGTAGACGTATCAGTCTCTTCCGCACCATTCATTTTTGATGTTTTTTGTCAGTTGTCTTGGCACCTTTGGTCTGAGCTTCCCTCTTTTTTTTTACCAATGAATATTACTCCATCGTGGAGCTTGGAATGTGAATTGTCACTTGAACTTGGGCTCATCCTCAAGGGTATCAAGTTAGCTATCCTGATTACTGTAGGGTGCAGTTATTTCCAACATATTTCCAACCAAAGTTTGGAATGTTTTTTTTCTCTTTTTCAAGGTTGGAATTAATAAGGTGATGACACATGTCCCGAAGTAGTGAGCAAGAAAGTAGGAAGTAATGAGTGGAAAAGTAGTTCTTGAATGATCGGAATTGGAAGACTCTATACATTGGGTATAGGTTCAGGCCAACTTTTAGCTTCCAAAACTCATAGTAATTTCAATTCAAGGCATAAATGCACCAAAAAATTGGCAATCCCCATGATTTCTATCTTTCTACATGGCAAAAAATTTATATTGCCTTATATTGCTCCAGAACATACGTAGAAATGCTTAACCCCTAAATGCCCAAAGCCTTTTTTGAACTTCTAGGAATTTGTTTAAATTGAATAAAAAGCCAACATTTTGATAAGTTGTATCAATTTCTTATGAATTGTAACCTTACAAATTCAAACTAGACATGTTAGGGGTCACATAAGAAAAGAAAACACAACAATATCACTTATAAATTGAAAGATTATAATGTTTGAACATGAGGTTGTTAAAATTGCAAAAGTGATTTGAAGTCTTTGAATCCTCTTTTCAAATGCCAAATCTAAAAAGTTGGTCAACAAAAAAATACAAGGTTAAAGGACCTAACATGTATAACCCCAATCAATTTACGGCTTCTCAAAATCTATTCTACAATTATTTTAAATGAATTTATAATGTGATTTTCCTCCAAGATCTAGTATATTTGAGGCTCATTTCTAAGAACCCTCAACACTACGGAAAGTCAAGATTGCAATGGGTACTCTTGCACAAAATCTTGAATAGAAAAATCATAATCAATCATTTTCAAGATCAGATTTTTGACACTAAAATTAGAATTCAAAAAAGGATTTTTCAAAAATATAAATTACTAAAAATAGCAACTTGGTTAGATTGTATTTAACTTCAAAGTTTTGTCAACACCAAAATTTGGTGCCTTGGATATTTAGGATTAAGTGGACAACTATAGGTGGTTTTATCATATTTATTTAGATTTAGAATAAGATTCATTACGGAATTTACATAAATTTCCAAAGCGTGTGTGATTTGGAGCTTATAGCACTAAATCATCAAATGGAGGAACTCTAGCCAATGAGATGTGGTTCCTAGCCTAAACCATATATGGCCTTTTTTCAATGAGTTGCCCAATAATAGGTCAGACTTTGAATTGCAATGCCCTCTACTTTTCTTTACTTTGTCTGGTTTGTAGATAGAGACAACTAGTACAAGAGTACATATCTTGCACTCGTATTTTAAACGTTTTCCGATTCTATTTTTCATATTTATATCTTTTCTTGTGTTCTTTCACTTCTTCTTTCACAAAGATTCAAGGAAAATCATGCCCTAACCACAAAATCTAACAAATCTCCAAAAAAACAAACATAAGAGAAGGCGATAGCAGTTTATCTTGAAGTTCGCTTTCAAAGTACAAATTTTAATGCATTTTTGTATTTTGAAGTGTATAGCCCCTACGTGCAAAAGGAATTAATAGACCCCGTCAAAACCAACATAATGTGCATCTATAATGGTTATGTTACAAACCTAAAATGTTTATAACATTTTTTTAAAAATGGACACTTGTCATTGCATTAACCCCTAAAGGACCAAGGCCTTTTTTCTTGCCAAAAAACTCTCAAAACTGCCATTTATAAAGCAAAGAGTAAAAAAACCTGAAAATTGTTTTTTTTGCACATCCAAACATAAGATCTTATACCTAACTAGTATGACAACGTGTGGAAAAAATTTCAAAATTTTTGACCGCACAAATTGCAAGATATTTGCGTTTAAAGTGAAAAAAACAGGATTTTCAGCACATTGCGGGACTAGATTTTTTGACTTTGAACATTTTTAACTTAAATTTTTTGCACTACAGAGTTTTGAGCTTTGAATATTTATATTGGATAATTGAGTTGAGAGTGTAGGAAAAAAAAAGAAATTAAAAAAAACTTAATTTTCATTCTTAAAAAAATTGTTAAGTACAAGATAGTACAAGATAGAAGGAAAATCTAAAGTATTAATATCTTTTAGATAAAATTAAAATGTACTAATCCCAATGGTGAGATTGTTCTAGCAAAAAAACTAAACCATGTGGAACTTTTTTTTTGAAAAATTGCAAAACTTGCATTCCAAAATGAATCCTATAAGTTATTTTTTTCAAGAAGATGCTCTAATTGCCCAGAAAACAAGATTGTCCGTAGCTTTCTCATAAAAACTCCAAATGAAGTGAATCAAAGCTTCCCAAATAGGAAAAAATATAATCTATGAGAAAAAAAATTTAAATTAATTTAAATTAAATTTTTTGCAAAATTTATTTGCTGCCCCCTCTCTCCTGTTTTGAGCTTATTTGGGCATAACTTTTGTTCCCGGGTACCGATTGAAAAAAAAATTATATTCCCACAAAGCTTATCAATTTTTCTATCTTCAAAAAAAGTTTCAGAAAATCAAGACAAAAATTCAGCTCGTAGATACCTACCCGAAATCCCATTTGTCCCTCGAACGGACAATGGTTCTTTAGGGGTTAAAAGAGTTATTTTTTGTGGTACCTATACACCTAAAAGATAGAAGGTCTTATTGAGATCACTATCTCACTCCTTTGTTGTGGCTACTCAAGACTTGATTAGGCCTACTAGTCATATATATTTCAATTAAAATTACGACTAATACGGGACCACTCCTAGTTACTTGGATTGACAAGGGGGTTAAGGCCTCCCTACCTTTCATTTGGTTTATGACCTAGACCAAGCCCTACATATCCTTGCCTAAAATGAACAACTTCAACTCATGAAAACCTTAGATGATGGTAACACATGTTCGAAGCTTCAAAATTTAACCTTTTTGATGTTAAAAAACAATCATTTCACGATCTAGAACCCTCCTTTTTTTTTCCTTTCTTTTTTTCTTTTTTTGACACAAGTAAAGGTTCATCTGGAACCCTCCTTTGACTCCCACCATGATCCAAGCAAAACGTACTTAGTTCAATATATACTAGAAAACATGTTCAAATACTTACTCTGACAATTCTCGGTTAAATCACATTCCAGGATACAAAGCTTGGGGCCCAAATCTCCATTAACATGTGCAGAAAGTTTTTATGTTTCTTCCATGCAATCAAGGCCACATTCTAAGAAAGAAAAAAAAGCCAGCAAATTCAGGACACTGAAAACACAAAGTCACCATACTTTAAACATTCTTCTTCACGTTGTTGATCATGCCATAAAGTTCTTCAGCAATTGAAAGTATTCAACGTGTAGGTGCCAACCAAAGCAAAAGACTCAGAAACCTCACATTCAATCAAGGGAGTAATCCTGGTACTGAGGGAAGAGCCAATGCTCATCTCTTTCTCTCTTAGGATTTTGCAAGAAAATTTATTTTCTCATGGGCGTTGAGAAAATTTATTTTCGCATGCAGCTACTCAAGCATGTTCTGAAAATCTAGCTTCACAAAATCCAGGATCACTGAGGACCACTGATGCAAAATTCAGTCTTGGACAAAGTAAGCTTTGGGAAGAAGGATATAATTACATAGGAGGGATCATTACTTCCTCTACAAAAATTCACTACCAAGGACAAAATGTACCCAAATAGTAATAACCTGAGTGACCTAAGGAAGAGCAGTCCATGGCGCCAACTGATCTCGCACAACGTCAAATTGTCATAAGGTGACAATTCCAAGTCTGGAAGGTTGCGCCATGCACATGTTGACAAATTGTACAGCCAAACACGATCATAATCTCGCTGGTACTCCTTAGAATGCACAAGTAAGAACCCATTGCAAGCCAGAAGAGACAAATCATAATCCTTTGAAGAGTAATGGATGCTCGGGTCACACTTGTGCACTTTCAATTTCACCCAAGCAGTTGCCTTCTCTGGGAGATGAAACTCTGAGATGCAATACTTTCCTGAAATACTCTCACCATCTTCCCTCAAATTTGTAGAGCCTGGAGGTGCTTCTCTGTGTAACACAAAGAGATGGTCATTTATGACTTCAGTGCAATCTGGCTCCGCCGTGAGTCCTGGTGCAATATCTGAAAGATTGAAACGCTGCAGGTTTCCATCGGCACAGTTGTACACGAATGGAAATTTGCAATACAGAGGATGTCCTGAATGCTCCCATCCAATAATGCGTCCCTCTCTTGATTCCACCATTGACCACGCATTGATGTGGGACTCATAGACTTGAGCAAAGAGACGGTCGTTGCCACCAGTTTTCATGTAGCCCACAACATGTAGTTTATAGTCTTTTGTTTTCCTGTCCATAGTAAGCTGCACCATCTCCACCCGAACATCAGATTCTCTAGTCCCCATGCTCAGTAGAGGAGGAAGTTTCATCTTCCTTTGGGTTAAAACATTCACCACATCGATTTGAAAATGCCCCTCATCATTCCTCCATTGCCATGGTGTGCAAAATAGTCCACCATCAGCTATAGAAGTTCTAGTAACCGGTGTATACTCCGTATCAATTTCAAAGACCTGCCATTCGGCTGTTTCCATATTGTAAAAGCGAATAAAGGTCTCATCATACTCGGTCCAAGATATGAGAGCAAACATTTCAAGATGAGTTGTTGCATTGAAGACCTGCCGTTGAATTCTGAGTCTTTGCAGTCAACGTTCCACTTCCATTCCTTAGAAAGAACCCAGAGCTGACCAATTCCAGCTGACATGGAGACGAGCAAACACGAGGTGCAAGAGCTCCTTGGGCAAAGTTCCCCAAAGACTTGGTTCCAGGACCATGTTCGAGACCTTCAGCATACCTAGAAATCAGCTTGAATCTCACAGATCTTATTGTTAGTTTATTGATTATCACCCTAAACATCAAACAACATTGAACTAAAGAGCATTGTTGCTTACTAAAATCTCTATGCAACAACGCAAAGTAAAGTAAGAAATTGTCAAAAGATTATCAGTCACGTACTTGAGCTGCACATCTAAATGAGAAGATGCGGACTGGTGAATCCTTAGTGATATATCTACCACTAAGCCCTCAAGCCAATTAGTCTTTAGGAGCAGTGCTTATCTCGTGAAGGTATGTCAAAGTGATGATGCCCTGGAACTATGAGATGGCTATGGTATGCTCTTGAGTTGCAGACGTCTTTGGATGTTTAGACAGCCAAGCTTGTTAGAGATGGGATAGATTTGAAGGACAATCATTTTATGTAGAAATCAAGTGACTCAGTGCCGCTGAATCATGAACGTGTATCAATTTGGCCGGATGTCCAATCTAATGAAAGCACTCCAAAAACACTTGAACCAACATTATCGTTGCCATCAAGAGATTTGTTTAGTCAAAAATATTAGTTTTGAGGTCGTTGGAAAACTATTTTTTAAAAACTGATTTCACAAAGAAAAGTCAAGTGTTTTATATAAAAACACCCAAATATGAGTTGTATGCTTTGAGAATTTATTAAGTGTTTTGGCGTGAAGTAATGAGGTTATTCAAGCATGGCTCTAAATTACAATTATATTAGTCCGATTTTTGATAATAATATTAAAAACCTTGATTTTGGAATTATTAGAATTTGCAATGCACACTTATATGATAGGTGGTTAATCAATATAATAAGGTCTATAATATTTTTATACTACCATAAATCATTTAATTTGCATGCCAACTTTGAATTCATTTTTTCATCTTCATTCAAATTTTATGAGCAAAATAATAGGGCTTGAAGTTAGAAGAAGATATTTTTCTTCAAAACCGCCCCAACATTGCTAATAAAGTTTCACTTCACAAATTGCAAAATAATAGGGCTTGAAGTTAAAAAAAATGTTTTTCCTCAAAACCACCCTAATACAATTAACAAAGTTTGAATTCACAAATTCCAAGATAATAGGGCTTGAAATGAAAAGAAAATGCTTTTTTCTTAAAATTGCCCTGATATAGCTAACAAAGTTTGATTCTTCATATGATATGATTTGAGAACTAAAATTAGTTTTTTTCTTGACAAGTTTATGCTATATTTTATTCGTTACATAGATGAAAAATTTCAAAAGTCCATGAGGTAGTTAGCAAAAGATGCCCCAAAGATGACCAAATTGGCTATATTTTTAGAGGAAGTTAAGTGAATTGGCAATGCAAATAGTTGACAAAATTTTAGAAAGCAAATATGGAATCTAACTTGCTCTAAATCACCCAAATCTATTGCTTGTGGTGAAGATTTGGGGGAAATTTTTTGGAGTCAAATTTACTCTAAAATAAGCCTCAAAATCGTATAATAAAACATATATTGAATATTATTAATGACTAAGAAGATATGGTGGCTTTTGATTATGTGGAATTATTGTAGTTCAAAACAAATCACAATAAAGTCCTCTTTTAAGGGTGATAAACTCACAAATGAAGGATTATAGAGTGATCAAAGAAAGCAAAATTACATACATAATGAAATCACTTTCAAACATAATCATTGTGATTTGAAAGAGTGGTTGCGCAATTTAAGATGCTTAGTGAAATTATTTAGAAGCACAAATGGCACTTCTCATTAAGCACAAGAATATATAAGAATATTCAAGCGGTGATTTCACTTCTTAGAATAGAATCTGCATTCTTGAGAAAAAGATTATTCACAAATGATTCACACAAGCTGAAGCATGAATATATAGAAACATGGAAACAAAATTCAAATAGTATAGGAAGAACCACAAGTGATAGAGCCTAGAAAATTTGAACACTTCTTCTTTCTTTCAGTTTACACATATTGCAAGCTCTTATAGATTTTCTAGAATTAGCTTAATAGGGCATGTAGATGGCAACATTACCCTCTCTAGAAAGTGAAATTGGATTTCAATACTCACACTTAATGAGGAAAAAAGAGTTATCAAGTATTTGGTGGACATGGCTAGTAGAAGTTTTCCTTTGATGTAGCTAGCAATGAAAATTAAGGTAGCCATCATGACCCAAGATTGCTTTCAAAAATGACATCCCTAGAAATATATGGATTAGGTGGCTCAAGAAATGACAGCATGATCTTTCACTATAGAAGGCACAAGCATTGGAGATGGCTAGAGCTAAAGACTTATGTACTATACATACAATATAATTAACCCCTAAAATTCCTTGACTATGTTTTCACCAAAAAATGCTCAAAAAACGGCCATTTCTAGTATATGTATCAAATTTTTGATAAAATACCACTTTCAGACATATGTAACCGTAGGATCTTGTAGTACTCTGATTTGAGAAGATGAGAAAAAAATTTCAAAAATTTCCACTATGTAAATTGCAAGATATTAGCATTTGAAGTGGCAAAAATCTTTTTTTTGGCCTTGCAAAAAAACGGGCAGCTGCACTTCACAAGGTCAGATCATTATGAAGAAACCTCCAAAATTGTTGTGCTCATTTGCATTAATTCTTCAAGGCAAGATGGCTACATGCTTGAAAAATTTCAGATCATTTGGAATTGTACAACATAAAGGAAAAAAATAGTAAGTAGAAAGAAGTAGAGAATGATCCAAAATACATTATTGTAGATAATTTTGTTTTGGAATTGAAAAATGCCAATTCCAATGGTGGTAATAATGTCATAAAAAATCTACATCCTATGGTTTTATTTTTTTCAAAAAAAATTGAAAATTGAGTAAAATAAACAACTTCAAAGTTTATTTTAGAGTAGAGAATCTATAACTGCTTGCAAACTAAAACTCCTCATAACTTTTGACTCATTGATCAAAATGGAATGATTCAAAGCTTTTCACGTATATATAAATCTAATAAACCAATTTCAAATTTTTAATTTTGAAAAAAGTGATTTTTTTTTATCTGCCCCAACTGTCCAAGTTGAGAAACAAACTACATATCATGCAATACCTTTTGACTCATATTTCTAAATGTCATGAAATTTTGTGCATATGAAAGATTTTCCTTGTCCCTACCTTTTGTTATAATTTCAGCCCAAAATATGCAAATCTCTAATCACACGTACCTGCCCAAAATTTCTATGTTGCCAAAAAACACATGTTGGTCCTTTAGGGATTAATGCAGTTGTTTTTATAAGAATTTGGAGCATCTATATGAAAAAAATAAGTATGAATACAACTAAATCTAGAATGCAAATGAGAATGGCGCATAAATTGGCAAGAGGGAAGAAACTATAAGAGTTTTGGCAAGTACATAGCTTGCATAAGAAATGTTCACACGAGTGTTCACATCATCACTCCAAATGAACGTGAATATATGACAAATTATTTTGCATCAATGCAAGAAGAGAAGGCATTCCAAAGTACAATGTATTGAAGGGGAAGCAATACCAAAATACACATATTGCTAAATGTGAAGAAGGTTCGAGGATAGGGATGCAAGAGAATGCTTGGATGACCACTTTTTGTTTGTTAAATGGATAGATTACTTTGTGGACAATGTACAAAAGAGATGAGGAGACTCACCCTCCAACCATTATCTACTTATAGTAGATGGACACAATTCTTACATGACTATTCAAGACACATGCATAAATTTGCTAATTCTACCATCTCATACTTCACATGCATTGCAACCATTGGATGTTAATTGTTTCAAGAGTTTCAAATGAGCTTTTTGCATCTATAGAGATACATCTATAACAGTGACAAAAGATGAGAAAGAAGAGTGATAAAAGAGCACTAAAAACAAACAACATCAAAAGTAGATTTAGAACAACATGCATATTTTTTCTAAACCTAAACATCATAGAGAACAAATTTGGATCAATTGGACTCCTAACAAATGTAAAAATTGAGGCACAAGAAGAGTACATTAAGCTAAGAAAACCTAAGGCAAGAAGTCTTTAGAGAAAGACCAATGGCTACAATGTACCAAAAAGTGGTTGCACACCCCTGTAAGCCCCCCTTCTAAAATAAAAAATCAGCAGCCGTCGGGTGAGATTAAAAAAATCTAAGACTACTCTCAACTGCCGTGCGATGTGAATTAAAAAAATAACTGCCATGCAATTTGAAAAGAAAACAATTACCCCTTCGAAAAATCAATAGCCTTGCGATTCAAAAAGAAAACAATAACTATAAGATTTGACTTGAGGAAAAAGAAGCAAATGAAAAATGAAAAATGAACAGCCATGCAATTTGAAAAGAAAACAATACACCCTCCCTCAAAAATCAACAACCATGCGATTCAAAAAGAAAAGAAAAGACATGTGGTTTAATTTGACTTGAAGAAGAAGCTGTTAGTATTTGCAAGCACCTGCCCTGTGACTTACTTGGTGGCAATGAAGTTTATCAGCAAAATGATTACACCTCTCAAAATTCCATTTTAGCGTGATGCAATTTCTTTTTCTTAAGAGTAATTAATTAATTTTGACTATAATTGTAGATTTCAAAAAGGGATTACATTATACCTAAATAACTACATCATCAATTGTGAAGGTTTAAACGACCATACTTGAATTTGCTTATTAATGCTATATTGCAACCATGGCAGAAAAGTTAATAGCAGAGAAGTTGACAACTCTATCAGGAAGGAAGAAAGTTGAAGAAAAAATTCTTACACCTTCACAACAAAGTTTCAAAAAAAATTGAACATCAATTTAAATATAGGTTGTTTAAAATGTTATTTAACTTAATGTTTTGAGATGCATTTTAAAATTAGAAATGACAAGAATTTTTCTTTAATGAAATATGAATGATAATTGTTTTTTATACAATGGTGATGATTCATTTAAATCATATTGTTACCATCTTGATATTTGATGTATTGAATGGACAACAATTTATAAGAGTTGTTGAATCAAAGCACTTAATTTTTTATTTAATTTATTACAATGCCTAAAGAACATGTTTTTGGGGTGGTGTCATTGTACATCTCCAACAATACTTGTAAAAAGATGAATACTCCCTCTGTCCTACTAAAAAGCTCTTGATTGTACCTCATGTTTTTTTAGTAGTTTTGAGTACGCATATTGGAAGCTTGCTTGGATCCAATTTTTATTTTGGTTGCATTGAATAGATACAATGTTCTTCATGGACTGTGTTGATATAAAATTTAGACCATTTTGAATTATTCATTTTACGACATGGTCGATGAAATTAGTATAAAAAAAACATGAGATAAAATAAGGAGCTCTTTAGTGGGACAAAGGTAGTATTGAAAAAAATAGACATCAAAACAATGTACATTTTAAAGTTGATACTCATGTTATCAAAGAAGATATAAAATAATTGGAAGTTACATCTGATTTTTATCTTATGAAAGATTCATTGATGGTAGTTTCTAATCGTTTAATTAGTTATATATTTTTTGATTAAAAAAATATAATATATTATGACATGCACTTATTATTGATATATTATTTTATATTATTCAAAGACATTCAACTATTGAATTTAACTAAAATACATTTGATTTGATATTAGTTGTTAATCAATATGAAAGGATGACTATCCTATTTTAAATGGATTTTGAATTTATTTGCAAAATTCTCATGAAGATTATCTTCTTCTTCAATATATTACTGACAATCAATATGTATGCAATCACAACTTTGAATTTGTTGTAATGGAAGTTTGAGAAGCTATTGAAAAGGTATAGACGTTCAGTAAAATACATACTTCCTATATTTCAAAACAATCTTTTCGTTGGACTATATGTTTGGGAATTTTTTGATGAAAATAACATTACTTATTTCAATCCATTTTTAGCTATAAGTAGAGTTCAACGCACTCTTATTGTTCTAAAACTTTGAGTTTGTAGGCCTTTTCAAAGTGCAATATTAAACTTATTTGCAATAAAATTAGGGAGAACCAGAAGATCATTTTGGGACAAGGAAGGAGTACAAGATTTTGTTAATATAACTACATTTATTCAATGCTTGAATATATTATTCTATAAAGAAAAGAATATTGATTATTGCTATGAATTTGGGAATCTTGTAGGAATTGTTTTTGGGTGAGGCACGATAGCAAGTGGAGTAATGGATAATGTCATTGTGTTGGATGATACTGAAGATGGAATTGCATGTCCTACCTTAAGTCCTACTTGATTTGTGGAGAGTGATGGTGAGGGCACTGCAAAAAATGTATGTGCTTCTACTTATATTCAAGTGGTTTACGGTGACCGTGATGCATACATTAGTCTTTTAGTGTAATTTTGATCATTGAAACACTTTTTGTGTTTCATGTAAAACATTTCATGCAATATAAGGAAATGAAAATAATTTTGGGCCAATTACAGTGTGCCACGTGTACAAAGTTTATTTTGTAACTACCCTACTATTGCATTTGTATACTTTCTTACGCAATTACCTTAAAAGTGGCAGTAACTGCCGTTCTACAAAGACCTGTGTCTACTGACTATGAGTATGAAAGAGCAAGTTCAACTGCCATGGTACTAAAGTTGGCCAAAACAACCAATAGTCAAGCCAAGAGCACAAAACTAGTAAAATAGACAAGCATTTTAAAGTGCCAAGCCTATCAATGCAACCATCAAGGAAACAAATAATGCAACCGTACGTTGATACTCCATCTTTCTACTATTAATTGATAGCAATTACATCCAAATATTTTAAAACATGCAAGAGAAATGGGAGGCTGCAGCAATAGACATGCATGCAAGACAACTTCAATCTGAAGCCAAGAAGCAAGAATTGTAAGAAGTGAAGAAGCAAAGGGTAGCTCAATAGATCACTATAAAAAATCCACGTTTTAGGTGATAAACCCTGATTTTTCTTGACAGATTTTAGTGGACATCCAATGCAACAAATCCATGTTTTTATGTCAAGATTGATGTTATGTTGGACGTTTTTGTTGACAAAAGACATGGATTTGTTGCATTGGATGTCCACTAAAATCCGTCAAGAAAAATCAGGGCTCATCACCTAAAACAGGACTTTCTTATAGTGGATGGAGAAAAGTGAAGAGAGGGCAAATGAGAAGAGGTTGAAGGTGTATTAGGAACAACAAAAAATAAGTGGACGGGAAAATAGTTTGTAGACATTGCTGAAGAGTAGGAGGACTCTTCCACCATCATTTCATCATGTTCTTTATTGCATTATATATGGCACTTCTTCTATGCATTTGGAATCAAAAGTGGTAGCATTACGATTAAAATTCAAAATAGGATGAAAGGAATGAATCCTAGATTTGTCATCCCATCAATTACAATTCTATAAGCTAAATGCATCTACTCAAAGAACCCATCACTAGAAAAAAAAATAAGCCTTCCGGAGGGCTGCTCAACGGACCTCTTCAATATCTTGAAATTTTGTTTAGCGGGGTTGAAAAATTGGTTTTTCCCCTATTTCCGCACAATTGAAACTGTTGTGACACTGGCGCAGGAACCTAGATTTACAAATAAAAAGATATTTAAAAAAAAATAAAAAATAAAAAATAAAAAATAAAAAATAAAAAATAAAAAATAAAAAATAAAAAATAATTAAAAAAATTAAAAAATTAAAAAATTAAAAAACAAAAAAGATATTTAAAAAATTAAAAAATTAAAAATTAAAAAAATAATGATAATGATAATGGTAATTGCAAAATTTGATTGCTCCGGCAAGCACTCATACACTCTGACTGCTCACCCGGGGCACTTTTCCAGGTTGACAGGCTAAGCTTGAAATAGCTTGGCATGTCAACTTGGAATGGCCCTCCGGAAGGCTGATTTTTGCCCTAATGTTTGCAGTAGAAGAACAACACTAAACATGATGGAAGAAGGTTATTTTTGAAGAAAGAGGAGAGTTACATTACGAGAGTTTATTTTATCCGTACACAGCTACTGCATTTTTATGACGGAAAGCAAGCCAAAAAGTTTAAGCAAGATGAGAAGGAACTTACCTTCATCTGAGGATGCACGTAACAATGTTGTGGATAACTTGAGGCCTGCCTACCACTGCTATTACATTGCCGCTACTATATTTGGTCTATTCAATTGTGAACTTGCCAAAGATTATACACAAATTTTAAAAGAATTACTATTGAGAATTTAGACATCAAATTTAGACATTTAGACATCACAGTAAGGTCAATAATAGACAACCTTCAATTGAAATGCATACAACTGAATGTGCAAAAATGGTGTAGGAATGTCACCACCCACTTGACTATAGGCATTATTATTCTTGCCCACGTTCATGCCAAGGCCACACATGCTATGTAGAAGGATTGCAAGGCAATTTAAGGTAAAATTTCATTCTACTAACGAAAGAGATAAAACCATTATTTCAAATGTGCTAATTTGTCTATGGCATGATTTTCTAATTGCTAATTAGTGGAATAATTGAAATTTCAAAATCAATATGAATAAAGTTTGAAATGTTCTAACTACTAAACTTTCAGCCTTCTAAGGTTCTATTTTACAAGAAAATGAGAACATACACATGATAAGGAAGAAGGTAAAAAGAAATAACTTCATAGTCAAGGCCTGGACATGCAACCTCCAAGTAGGTTTCTAATGCTTGATACTGAAATGGCAACAAGTTTGATCCATGCATCATTAGCATTAGAGGGGATTCGAGGGTCTTGGAAGACCATTTTAGGCTCATTCTTTAATCTGGCTAGATTCAATGAACGGCGGTACGAGCATGTCAGAATTTATTTTTTTCAAAAAAAAATAAAAAAAAATTTATACCAAAATATCATTTTAAGCAATTTTTTTTTTTCCAAAATGACGTGGTAGTCGCTGTGCCACGACAACCAGCTACTGCAACCGCATTCCTGCAGTTTGGAAACTAGGAAAACTTGCAAACTTTCAAGACCTCCAAATCCCCTCTAATGTGTGTAATTTCCTTCTCAATCTTCAGGATGATGCATACATTCAAATTTATTAAAGGTGTCATCTAAATCCATTAGGAAAAGCCTTACATCATGAAGAATTAGGGTTTACGAAAATTACATGGATTAATAGACATTTGAGGCTTGATCTTCATACCTTGCAATACCTTGATACTTCCCTAAAGTTGCAAACTTGTCTATATTTCTTCAAAGATGATGCCTTACAAAGACTAAATACAACAATATACTATTAGAAACTAAGTTGAGACCTCAAAGCCAAGAAAGCTACAATGCTTCAAATAAAGACATTCAACAAAATGGAAAGGTTTTGACCTCCACTTTAGAAATATTCACTTGTAAAGGTTGTCATGTGCTTCTCAAAAAAAGTGGTGTCTTTAATTTCTGCTCATGATTGCAATAGAGCCTAGCGGGCAATGGAACCCATCACCAAGACTCAACACATTGAATTCATACACAAGCATCTGTTGCAATTAGAGTTAGTAGACACAACAAGACTCAAAAGATTGTTGGAAGTAATTAGGGATTCAGGAGCCCAATACTGTAATAGAGCCCAACGCCATTGTAGCAAGATGGCACCCTCATAGTGCGACGAGATACTATCCCCCTTAATTGCAAGCTTTAAAACATCAACACCCTCAACCTCACTTACAATTACGTCATCATCTACAATAAACTTGCATGGTTGTAATATAAGTCGATACTTACAGCTAAGATCTAGGTCATGATACAAAAGAAAGAATAGCTCCACATAATCATAAATAGAAAGCAACATTTCACATTTTTTTACTTTGTCTTGATGTACGTGAGCACAATACGTACACTTGGAAGAAGTTGCATAAGAGTGGAGCTTTAAAATGGTAAGAGTAGCGGGGCACAGTTATATCATGGAATAAAAGAGGAACTTTGAAATAGAAGAAGTAAAAACAGGTCGGGTTCTATTGCTTTTGCTATTTGCAATTCTATATTTCTAATGCCATGCTGCCATCTATTAATTCTTGTCATGGGATTCCTTTGATGGCTTTAAGTGACCACATTCTCAACAGTGTTTTGTTATTGAACTCCACTTCCTAGTAGCTATGTCAAGTCCATTCTCAAGAGGCCATACATGATTTTGGGAGACTTTCTATGTGTTCCTTGAAACAAGCATTGGTAGTTTTAGCACAAGAAATAAGCTTTTAAGCTCACATAACATGGTCATTTATGTCTCTGATAAGCCCTTACATAGCTTATTGGTTTACAAGCCTCTTATATCTTTTCAATAGTAATACCACTATTACAACTCCATTTCTTTTACTTTTGATACCTTGGGGGGAGCTTTCAAATGTAATTGCTCATTTTTAAAGTTGCCTATGAGCTGTTTTAGGCACTCTATTTTCAAAACTTTGTTCATCTATTGTGATCTCATATTTTGGTGGAACCTGCTAATTGATAGTGCATATCTTGCTTTTTGTACATTTTTTTGCTCTCCTTCATTTACTATTTCCTACCTATCCTTGAAATTACCTTCAACACAATTAGTAGCAGATTGGGGGTATGTACCAAGCTTAGTTTGATTCATGAAATTGTGTATAGATTCTCCAATTCAATAAATCATATCTTTCTTCCTTTCTCATTTCTCATATTCTCTCGCCTAATCAATATCGCCATTCTATTATTGTAGCATGGGCCTTATTCCTTCTAGCCAAGTCTTTAGTTGGTTCCCAAACCATGCCAAGAAACTAACCAATCATTTGGCAGGAAAAACAACAACAACAACATAATGCCCCCCTTTGCCTATAACTTCCCAACAACAAAATGAATATACATTTGACAACTAGAAACGTAAACAAGAACAAGGTTTTCCAAAAATACAAGTGTGTATCAATACCTTGTTTGGATAACTAAAGCAATGGGCATTTTTGAGATGTAACTGTGGCACATGTAGGGTGTTCAAGTGACTATTTAGGAGTGTCTTAAAGGATACAATAAGGTCTTGTACTTTTTTGGTTATAAACTATTGAGAATGTGGCTATTTCAAGCCCTTGTCACTGTGACCATTTTAGAAGAATATTGTGATAATTTAACCCCTAAAGGTTTTGACTATATTTTCAATAAAAATGCTCTCCAAAATTGCCATTTCTAGTACAAGTACCAATTTTTGGGAAAAAAAAACATTTTTGGACATATGTAACCATATGTACTTGTAGTAAACTAGTTTAAGAAGATGTGAAAAAAATTTCAAAAATTTCCGCCTTGTAGATTGCAAGATATTAGCATTTGAAGCGACAAAAACCCTTTTTTGGTCCCTACAAAAATACGGACAGCTGCACTTCACAAGGTCACATTTGTATGAAAAAAATGTCCAAAATGGTTGTAGTTTTTTGGATTCATTCTTCAAGATAAGTTGGCTACATGCTTAAAAATCTTCAAATAATTTGCAATAATATAGCATATAGAAAAAAAATAGTAAGTAGAAAGAAGTAGAGAATGATTTAAAATTCTAAGTTGT
The DNA here is from genome assembly GCA_963969595.1 of Neckera pumila. Taxonomy (NCBI): domain Eukaryota; kingdom Viridiplantae; phylum Streptophyta; class Bryopsida; order Hypnales; family Neckeraceae; genus Neckera; species Neckera pumila. The sequence goes on from OZ018409.1 coordinate 27,897,484, forward strand.
TAACAATTTAATTATGGAATTGAAAAATTCCAATTCCAATGGTTGAAGTGTTGTGATAATCAATCTACACCTTATGTTTTTATTTTTTTTGCCAAAAATTTGAAAATTGAGTTAAATAAAGGACTTCAAAGTTTATTTTAGAGTAGAGATTCCATAACTACCTGCAAACTATCCAAAACTTAAAATCCTCACAATTTTTTGTCTCAAAAATCAAAATAGAATGGTTAAAAGCTTTTTTTGTGCCTGAGCTACCCGCCATGCAATGAAAACTACATATCATACCATAATTTTTTAACCATGTAGTCAAAAGTTATGAAAATTATTGGGCCTTAAAGCCACTCCCCGAGAAAATGTTGTGTGAAAGTTTCAAAGAAAAAAAACAAAATCTCCATTTGTAGTTAGGACAACCCTGACGCAGCCATGGTTTTGCCATAGACTTAATCCCCGTCAAGACAAGTGGAGGGACAAACAACAACTCCTCGTGCACTAGCACAAAGAGCCCCCATGCAAGCAATGTCAACATGGGGAGTTGAACCAGGAACCTCATGGGCATCCCCAAGGATAGTCCCTACTACTTGGCCACCCCCCAGGATAGTTTGAGGTCATTTCGGACCAATTTGTGTTAATTTTTGAGTAACATGATGGTACTTATGAATTCAAGAGCAAATCACTTCAAAATTCATAACTAATTTAGAATTTTTCAAAAAATTGAATCCAATTCGTAGTACTTTTTATACTAAATCTCCACTCATTAAAACATTACAAAAAAATTCATGCTTCCTGAACCCTCCTGGGGGGAGTTCCAAAATTGTGCTTAGGCTATTTTTGGTCCAGCACTAGAATCGCTAAGCCAATGGCGAAGCCCATCCACGCGCGGAGGCCGACCCGACCCGTTCCGGGAATGGAAAACCCTCTAGGGTTTCGAGGAAGCGCAACTGTGCTTTGAATTTGCTGCCAGGTGCTCAGTTTTTGAGTTACTGCGAACTCCGCAGCTCTTTCGCTATTTTGCAGACGAAGCGTGTGCTCTGAATCTAGAGCTGCTGAGCGCTTTTCGTGGCTGTGAAGCTTATTCGGACTTTTTTTAGTCTCAGAATCGAAGAAGAAGACCTGCAAAACTAGCCATGGCTGACGAGTTGGCAGCAAGCACCGAGGCCCTGCGGTTGGACGATTCCAAGCTCGACGATGGGCTAGAGGAGGGAGAGATTGTGGAGAAGCCCGTAGATCATCCAGCAGAGGTGAAGAAGCATCCTTTGGAGCATTCGTGGACGTTTTGGTTTGACAACCCCAACGGGAAGCAGAAGCAGGCGACATGGGGAAGCTCCCTTCGTCCGGTTTACACGTTTCAGACCGTGGAGGAATTTTGGTGGTATGTACCTCTCTGCCTTGGTTTTCACGGGGAGGTTTTCGCCTCTTGTTGATTTTACTACTTTGACGTCGTTGGTGGATTTTGGTGCTTTTCAGTTCACATGATATGCTTCGAAATCGATAGAGGTCGACTAGGTTTGGTAGTCGCGTCACGGTTTGCGTTTAATTGTTATTATCGGTTGCAGTTACCTAGGGTGTCGCATTTGTGGCCGCGGTGAATGTTATTTCTTAGGGGTATACTTACATGATTATGGTTCCGCTCGTTTCAGCCTGTACAATAATGTTTTGCAACCTAGCAAGCTGATTGCGGGTGCTGATTTCCACTGCTTCAAGGCTGGAATTGAGCCGAAGTGGGAGGACCCAAAATGTGCTCATGGTGGAAAATGGACTGCCCAGCCTCCTAGAAGTAGCGGCAAGGCCGCACTTGACACATACTGGCTTCATACTGTATGGTACCCCTTCCCTGATTGTAGTTTCTGTGTATTTTGAATTGCCCGTTTGCAACGTGAAGAGTACTGGGAAGCTGTCAATGTTCTAGCAATCTACATTTTTTCATCAGTCATTTTGTACACACTAGATTTAGCGGTTTTGAAACCGTATCCTGTTTTATAGTTCTGTGAACCGTTCGAACGTTAAAATGTACGTATATGCGTGCAGTTGCTGGCGATGATCGGAGAGCAATTCGATGAAGGGGATGAAATTTGTGGAGCAGTTGTGAGCGTGAGGAGGGCACAGGATAAAATTGCTATTTGGACGAAGACTGCATCAAACGAGGCTGCTCAGGTGGGTTATTAGGTTGAAACTAGCGAATGCCAGATTGATAGTTTAGGTTTAGGTCCAACTGGATCTTTGCTGGTTTACTCAGCCAGGGGACGTTGCAGCCAAGATGCGCATAGAGTAATGTTATATTTTTATCCGCTTTCCAGAGCCTGGTTCATAGATTGAGAGAAATTTTGGAATTACACAAAATTCCAGCTTTGGTATTTCTTTTGGTTATATGCGGGGAGTGTTGTACAGGGATGGTGATGTGATCTGTTCAAGTCTCTACTATTACTGTACTTTTAGGTCTCTGTGTCGCAGAATTCTGGTGGATGGTTTAGCCGATTATTGATGCAAATAAGTTGTATTTGTGATATAGCAGAGTAAGTTGGTTGTCCTCCCTGGCCAGTCAGGCACAGAGAGTGAATGGCAGCTAATAGAGGGTCATTTCTGGAGCTTTCAGGTTAGCATTGGGAAGCAGTGGAAGGATGTTTTGGACTACAATGACAAGCTTGGTTATCTAGTACATGTGAGTTACATTATCAACTTATTCTAAAATCTATATTGGCTTCCTTTGTTACCTTTGTACAGCATACTCTTAAAATCCGATGACATTTAACGGCTCATACGCGGTGAAGGACTTCTATGCAGTTGATTGTTTGAACTTGGTGATCAGCGATAGATATTCTTTCAGCTCTGTCTTAAAATGTCAATTAGCGGCCAATAACAAGATGTTTGATTAAATACATCTTGTTATCATAACAGGAACTGAGGTCATTTATTGTTTCAACGCTACTAAAGACTTTTTTTGTTGCTACAGGAGGACGCAAAGAGACAAGACAAGGGTGCTAAAAACAGATATAACGTTTAGGACCTAGGGCTCATTAGACTTCACAGTTACGTTAGAGCTGCCAGCTTATTTATGGTTGGGTTGCCTCCCTGGTGGGTGAGGTACTCAACAGCTGTGGTAGTCATCCGGTTTCTAGACTGCAGAGAATGGCAGAGCAAGCTACAAGCTTTTGCTGCTTCTGTACTTTCTGTACTTGGAGAATGTATAATTATTTTCGGTAACTTAAGGCTTTAGAATAGAGCGAGATGCCACAATGTTGTTGAAGGTACATTCGGATAATTGAGAGATTTTGCTGGGAAGAGTCATTTAGTGATCGCTGTGAAGCAACTTGAACGTTGAAGTAACATACTGGGGATTGAATTATACTGGCAAGGTCATGACGTCTCCTAGCCTGCTGTCTGCGTCAGTTCCGACTTCCTAAGTGATCAATTCAATACATTGTTTGAGATGCGTTATGTTTCGAGGTCAATGGCGACGTGCTGGCAATCGTAATTGTTCCTGAGCGAATATGTTCTTACTCTGCAGATAGATGGGCGTTACTCATTGTCCTTATTCCTGTTACTCTATTCTTGAAATCTGACTTCGCACTTCTGGGGAATTTTAATTTTGGTAGGGAAGAGATGTAACATGGAAGACAAAAAGTTATAATGGAAATCTTGAATACAGTACACTTTACATACTAAACTACAGTGCTGTTTCTTTCCTATACAATTCAGACACATTTGTGTTTCTGATTGGCAATCCTACTGTACGTATCAAAAATTGCCACACTTCACTATCATTAGGGCTTCAAATGAACTGTAAGCTGCACCGCGACAGTTTCCGGTTTGCAGGCTCTATCTGTGGTCTTGAGCTCATTACAAGTCTAGTTTTACGTCCTCAGTTTTTATGGCATAACCAAAGTAGCTCTGGAACTCTGATTGACGCTAAAATTCTTCAGCCTTTCGACTCTTACTCGCTTCTTTCCTCGTTTGTCTACAAACTGGATGGTCTGCTTTGCAAAAATGACCATCAATATTTAACTTAGACGTCTGCACATAAGCGATCCGCTTGCAGTCTGCTTACACCGTGTACCTGTTTTTTGCGTTTTTCTCCTGTCTCTTTGCGTCATCCTGGCCATCCAAAATGCAGCGTAAAACTGGTGCTCAATAAAACACATGCATGACCACGAACTAATCCTTTTGTTAAACAGTCTGATAGAACACCCTTCGAAGCAGTGCCTATTGCCGAACAAGGAGGACCAAAGAACATAAGTCGATTGCCCACAACCAAGAACGAAGAGAACCTGAAAAGAAACTGACATAAGCTAGAAAACAGCGTCTCAACTCAGTTTACGAAACCACCTCTAGTCAAATGCCTTCTAGGTGCTTTCAAGGTGCCAAACTATTAATGAGCACATGAAAGAACAACTTACGTGGACGACATAGCCAATCTTTTCGTTGTAGTCCAATATATCCTTCCATTGCTTTCCAATGCTTATCTGCAAGCATCATCCACACCAACACTCTGAATACCATCACCATGCTTTGAAACGTGCACGAGTTTGGTAACAGAGTAAAAAACAGCCGTCACATTACTAAGAGACAATAAAAACTCTCATACTATACCGGAATGTTACGCATTATGTCAATATCGATCAGGATCATGGTGAACTCGAAGATGCGGTACACGCCAAGCAGAGAGGAAGAAGAACAAGCGTGAAATAGAATTTCACAGATCGAATGTCTCACATGCAAGCTCTACCTGACTACGTCGCTTTGCCCTATTAGACACACAGCGGAACTGTACAGAATCTATTAATTCTTCAACCCTAAGATCAGTCAGTATTGATTACGGAAACCAATTGACAGGCTAGGGTTCCCGCTTTTTCTATACTGTGGCGAAGAGTAGTTATTCGAAAACCTATTATCTGGTTTCCAATAGTAAACACACACCAGCATCTCAAAAATTGAGTTGCGCATACCTGAGCAGCTTCGTTTGATGCGGTCTTCGTCCAGATAGCAATCTTATCTTGAGCCCTCCTTACACTCACCACTGCCCCGCAAATGTCTTCCCCTTCTTCAAATTGCTCTCCGATCATCGCCAGCAACTGCGCTTGCACATAAATCATGTGCACACGACTGTGATTCACTTATAATTAACATCAAAAGCATACACACAATTTCTCTGAAATTGAAGGATGATTACATATTGCGGTAATCTACTTCGACCAGGCCATTCGTTTATCTCTTGCATATATTACTCCCCGCAAATTTTTGTGAGATCCATTCCCAAGAAAGGCGGAACGTACAGTATGAAGCCAGTAAGTGTCCAGCAGAGACTTTCCACCACTTCTTGGCGTCTGAGCAGTCCACTTGCCACCGAGAGCGCACTTGGGGTCCTCCCACTTGGGTTCAATACCAGCCTTAAAGCAGTGAAAATCTGCTCCCGGGACCAGCTTGCTTGGTTGCAAGACGTTGTTATACATACTGAAAAAAGCCAACAGAAGCCAACATACATATTCACAACCATATTTAATAAGAGATCATTCAATCCGGGTCAAATTAAACCAAAAATCTCCGACCCCGACCACATTTCATGAAATCTTTTTAATCCTAAACTTTATTCGCCAAACCGAGGACTCAAAAACCAAAAATAGATCACAGGAAGAGCAAGAGATCACTGCGACGAAGAGCCGTACCACCAAAAGGCTTCCACGCTGTTGAACGTGTACACAGAACGCAGGGAGCTCCCCCATGTCGCCTGTTTCTGTTTTCCGTTCGGATTGTCGAACCAAAACGTCCACGAATGCTCCAGCAAATGCTTCTTCGCTTCGACCTTCCGATCTGACAATCCCTTGTCGAACGCATCGAATTCCTCGAGGTCTCCGTTCGCTTTCCCCTCGTTCAACCTCATGGCCTCCATGGAGGTTGCAATCCCATACTCCGACATCGTCATGATCGATGAGTCTTCACCACCAAAATTCTCGCGAAGGAATGAATCTCCACGTAATTTGACGCTACCGACACCGCCCTCGTGATGTCCAAGGAAACAATCTTCGCAAAATGCACCAAGAAAATTGCTCGGACAGCACAAAAGCTGGGAGACGTGCAGCGACGTGGGGAACCCTAGAAATCCCCATGCAGGGTGGACGCATTTCGGTGGAAGTGGATGAGGTTTTCCGTCAGCTATTGGATGTGGATGAAATAATTAGAAGAGTCCGTCAGGCAGACAGGCACCACTCGACTGTTACTTCCTCACCAAGAATCACTAAAAGCAAATACCGTATTAAATCTTTTACGTTTATTCTTGAACTTTTAGTGACTTTTTCAGGCGTGCTCTAGTAATTTTTCCACTTATTTTTCTCCTTCTCCTTCTCCTATCGCTCGTCGTGCCCTCGCCCTTGTTTGTTACAAAGAATTCCGTATTTTTTTTGAAGCTTGCTAAGGTTGAACATGGCGCCCGGTGAGGCCCCTGCTGGCGCTGGAGCGCCGGTGAGATTCTCGTTGTCCACGGCAGAGTCATCGACTCGTCGTCCAGCTCCGTTGCCACACAGGCCGCAGTCTGCAGAGATTGTGGTGGAGTATGTGATGAGCGTGGATACCGAGGCCGGGATTGCGGTATCAAACCCTAGGGCCGAAACCGTCCGTGTGGTGCCGACAATGAAGGATACCTGGCCGCCTGCCTTCGCGAGGTCAATGGAGGAGATGGAGAGTTTGGTTGCGGGGCCTAAGTCTGATGCGATGAGTGGGCTTAAGGCGATGAGTAAGTGGGAGTTGAGACAGAAGTTGTTGAAAGAATTGGCGGATCAGAAGTTGAGATACGATTTGAGGACTTTGCCGGAGCAGCCGACGTTGGAGAGGTATGAAGGTTTGCCTGTTGAGGAATTCGGGGTGGCGCTTTTGCGGGGCGTGGGGTGGGAGAAAGGTCAGCCAGTTGGGCGGAACGCGACGGTTGTGGTTGCGCCAATTGAGACGGTGAGGAGACCGAGGTTTTTAGGGTTAGGTGCTGTTCCGGCACAGCAAAGAGCTTTGACAGCTTTGAGAGCTTCGAGAGCTGCGTAGAGATTTTTGGTGGCCATATGAAAGTGGGAAGAACAGGGGCGGTGCGGTCTTCAGTTACGAAGATCCACATGCAGCACATTCCGCTTGTTTAATGTATGTTATTCAAGAGGCCACATGGTCGAAGTTGCCATGGCTGCTATATCAGCTCCACAACTTCCTCCGCAGGGCGAGAATATTGGTCGGTCTTATCCTTACTAACATCGAGGTATGTTTGTTGCACCTATTCCCAATAATATACAAAATCTTGGACATATGAAGAAGTATTTTTGTAGAAATGACTACAAATTGTTGGTTTATGGTGTCGCTCAAAAGAGAAAATTCGTATTAACTCATTTTGAAACCAGCATGCCTGTGTGCAAATATGACAACTGAATCATTTTGACTGTTTTAGCTGTTTCCTTGGCACGTTCATATCCCAGTAGTACGTTATTATTGAATAATATTGAACAAGAAATGCTCAGAGTTGTAACGTTGGTGAGGTGCAGATGGTTGTGTGTGAATAAGCGTTGAAGAAACTTGAGCGACAACTCTGTAGTGGAGGGGCATTTAGGGAAGATTGTAAGTAATTTGCAGACTATTTGCATTCCAGAGAGTCTTCAATATGTGAGGTTCTTATTGTATTGGCAGTTGAGTATTTTGACTGTTTATGCTTTCAAGTATCACGTTGAATTCACAACCTGGTTTCCCTCTGTTTAGTTACACAGCAACTTAGTGTTATCAGGTCTTCATGTTTTGCACTACATGTTGTAAAGACTTGATCTGTTGCTGTATTAACAAATTGTTGGACTTCCTTTTAGTGGAATCTCGTTTCGTGGCTAAATTCTTGTTGTATTCTTTGGTACGCTCTACTGTTGTGTGCGCGTGGAATGCTGGCCATGGTTTACAGCCCAACTGTTTAGAGGATTCTGTTGATGCCTGTGATGCTGGGGTGTTTAGGATATTGCCAGATAATATTCATGTACCATGAGCATTGTTTTGGGAAGCTTACAGTTGGTGTTATTTAACGAAGGACCTTGACTGAAGTGAGTTCATCACAGTCCTGGGCAACCTTCACGAGCTTCTCTTTGATCCCTGGTGCCTGCCAGATCCTCAGTCGAGCTTTTACCGGGTCACGAGAGTTGCATTGTAGGCACACCCTGTAACGCTGCTGCGGACAACAAGTGTCCGATGAATGACACAGAATCCTTCCATGTAAAACAGAACAGGAGTGCAGTTGTCCATCCTTGAAATTTTGTGCAAGTAGGGGAGGTCTTGCGCAGTAGTTTGACCTCGTATAAGTGGTTTTGGTTTTCTCTTAAGTAGAAGATTCACACCGTTACCAAAGAGGTTCAGATTTCCACATTGACGGGGTGGCTCAAGAGAGTCCAAGTAGCCCAAATGGGGTCGGACCTCAGAGCTGACGTTGATCCGGGTCGATGGGGAGTGGGCATAAGTCACATACGTGGCCCTTACTCCCACTCAGCCAAACTTGGCCGCTCGTTGCTCAACGGACAGGCCATCCCTCGTGAGGCCAATCGCCGATAAGAGCCAGTTGCCATTGGGGAGCTGGAGGGGTCCAGGCCTGGACCTCCAGCCTCCAGATCTGTAAAATTAGAAAACAGGACTGGACCTTCCGGAGCCTCCGCCGGACCTTGCTTTGTGAACTGTACGTGAGGGGGTGATTTCAGATTTTTTTGCACGCTCTGCCCGTGGTCAAGCTGGACGGGCCTCCTGTTCCTGCTTCCAATGGCAACAGGCTCTAATAAGTGGCACGAAGCTGTTGATACAGATTTCCAACCCAGGTGGCGTGAGTTGTGGAGTAAGACACGCCCTCCAAAAGACGCCAGATTCGTATTGTTTGTATACCACTCATTGTGCAGTTGCGGTGCACTGCTGGCGGCAGCAAGTTGGCCCAACCATCTCCACGACTTGCTCGAGCTGCCCAGCAAGTCTTGACGATACCATGACGAAACCATGCTACATGCTTCTATCATTGTGCTAAAACCAAGCATGCTTGGAACTTTGCCTTCTCTGTCCCATACACAGCATGAGGAATCCCTAAGGTTGAAGGTTAATGGCTAGCATTGACGTGGCAACAATAGGGGTATTCACACCTTCTTCACCCCATTCCGTGAAGGTTGAGAATAGGGATGTGGTGCTTAGTCATTGGTTCTCCGCGGCTTGTACCTTCCCGGTTTCATGAAGGTTGAGAAGGACCTTTCTTCTCCTCCATAGGACAAGAATGGACGTGAAAAAGTTTATGCACAGGATTTCTTACATTGCGGCTGTGCGGCAGGGTTTGTTCTCCATTCTCAATCTCCACACCATCTCATTGGGGTGTCACACCTTTATTGTGCCAAGGCTCCCATAGGCTCCACGTTTCTCTCCACACCTTCACAATTCACATTTTTCATAGAAGCAAGAACATGTGACTACCCCTAATGTGTGTTCGGTTCAAAGATTTTGAGGTGTCTAAGATGTGGTAGCTCCATGTGGCACCTTTTATGAAGATTCGTTATCAAGGTAAAATGGAGTGATTGGAATGTTGCGTGCTTTAATAATACCCCATGATCTGATTGTAAGCTTAAAGATGTACTTTGGGAGGCTTTTATGACCACGTTGGATCGCCTGGATGAACGCCTCAAAATTGTGTGAGCTACGACAATATTGTAGAACCTCTCTTATTGCATATTCTCTTAGTGCATATACGCAGTAAGAGAGTTTGTACTTTCAAACATTTGTTTCTAAACATTCAAACATTTATTTTTAAACAATAGTTTGAAGCCCCATAGTCAGAGGCCACATTAACTAGTGGTCATTATTGCACCTCTCTTAGTGCATATCCTGGCACTATGCACTAAGAGAGGTTCTAATATACCTGATTATAGACATATTTTTGGGGGGCTAGAAACCACTAGGAGATCAGATGGAACATGATGCTTCTGAAGATGGGCGCCTTCATTTAAGACAATGTTGTCCTTGGTTGGCTCTTGGTTGACTCTTTGGCTCTCATGTGAGGCTTTTGGTTTCCTCTTAGTTTCTAAAAGGTCTCAGTTGTTTGAAAGTTTAAAAATAGTCTTGCCAAGGTTCGTCCTCTAATTCTCTTGTACTGTTCTCATTTATGGATGGGAATTGTTCATGTGTTTAAAGAAATAAAGAAAAATAAAAAATCCTTGGTGCTTGCTGGACGGGCTAGCCTTTGTGGAAATCATCCTTTCTAATACCATGGGAATTAATGGCTTGAAAATGAAAAAGTAAGCATTGGAAGTCAAACTATTATAGAAGACCTTCCTTTTCACAACAAAATTATGAGGATGAATAGTTGCATTTTTTGTCCTATACAAAAGGACTCTTTATCATCCATTAAACACTTAGTGTCTGCAATAGCGTTATAGGATTAAAGTACATGATGTAGAAATATCCATTTCCATGCATTTAAGCAATTCAACAAAGCTGGAGGCATCTTTTGCTAGAAAAATATTTTCGCAGTATTAGAAAATCATGAATATAAAGAAGAATAGAATTTTCTGATAAAGCATCTATTTTCTATGAATTTTCAAAGTAGAATTCCATAGGGTATCCTACATCACACTCTAGCAAAGCTACCTTGATTCTGACATGAAAATCTAAAAAAATTAGCATCTACGGTCAACCACAATTAACCTGTAAGGATGGATCCATGACCACATATTTCAAGCTTCAATTGTCTTCACTTTGTTTTCTACCATTTTGCAACCAAATATTAAAAAAATCTTTAAATTTTTTTTGTAGAGGTGAATCTGCTTGTGATGGGTTTAAAAATTCAAGCAGGTGTTGGTAAGGTAGCTATACCTAGTTTTGACCCCTTTGCAAAACCAGCCCTTATTTATAATGCACTCCCACCATTCATGAAAGTCTAGGGTCAGTGTTAGAAACACCTATTTTCAGTACTTTGAAGATAAATAATTTATTCATATGGGTGTCTAAAAATGTATTTTAAGAGAATTCAAAATCTCCGTTTTACTACTACCAATAAGACCTCACAAAAATTTCAATCTAATAATGGAAACTTTGCTGAATTGCTAATTTAGTCAATTTTAAGTGTAGTTATCTTAGCATCAGTAGATTTACAGCAGTTGATGAGCATGACACCTACAATTCATCTTCCTATAAGGTAAACCAGCCCATTGTGGTCAAAATTTGGAGTCTACCTTCATGCCATTGTTGAAAGTTTTCAAATTTTTTCCAACATGAAGACAAGTGTGAGAAATAATGAGAACAATTGAAATTATATTTTTCAAACAAAGTATGAATTTGTTATGGATTTTTGAAGTGATTCATCCAAAAGCGTCAGTAGTCTATCCCATAACCAACAAAAATTGTATCCAATATGCTCTTCTTAATCACCTAAAGTGGTCACAATAATTTCTAATGTAGAAGGCCATGAAAAGTCACTTCCTACAATGATTTACATTGAAAAAGCAAGTGTTCCTAATGAGGTCACTAATTACTCCATTGGTGTTAAATTAGACATTGCTTGTGGCTCAAAAAATTGTCATGGGGTCATTAGGTGTCCACTACGGATCATCCGACTACAATGGGCTAGTTTACCTTAGTTACAGTAGAACAAGGTAGAAAAATATGCACCGTATCATGTTGAGAGACAAAGGCCAGAATGTATGCTACAAAATTCAAAGTTTTTGTTAGCTTAAGTTGTAAAGTGTTGCATGTCTATTCTAAAATAGTAAATTTTTTTATTAATCTAAAAATCTTATCTTTAATAAGCCAACTTTTGAAATTATTTTTCCCCTCGAACATCCTCGATCTGAACTGAAGTTGGTTCTGAATCATGTACAGATTTAGAATCAGTAGGGTCCCTATTGTGCCGTGTAAGAATTTTGCATAAAGTTGATATAATTTCCTTTTTTGTTCTTATGTAATTGACATTGCATTCTTATGCAATCTCAATCAAGCATGCCACATTTCAAGTGTCAAAAAATCCAAATTCCATTTCTGGTCATTTTTAAATTTAACTTTTATAGTTTTACATGATAATTGGTTGAAAAAACATTGGTGATTTATTTTTTTAATTTAATACCATAGGTAGGTAAGAAACATCCATATGAACATCTTCATATGAGAAAAAACATCATAGTATTTTTATGAAGAATGTTAATAGAATTTTTATCACAAGAGAATTTAATACTTAGGTATACCATACCAAGTTTTGTAAAGTTCTATTTCTATAAAGTAAATAGCATTAGGGGACATTTGAGGCCTCTAGAAGACTACGAGTTCCCCTGCATTCTTAGACTCCGGGAATGCAGGGGAAGTAGCTGGCTGATGTGGTTGACACTGTGCCATGTCATTTTCGGAAAAAATAAAATAAAAATAAAATTGCTTAGAATGATATTTGAGAATTTTTTTTATTTTTTTTTTCTTTTGAAAAAAAAAATCCAACAGCCCGTACCGGTTGTTCAAAGAATCGGATAGCATTGGGAATGGGCCTAAAACAGTCTTCTAGAAGCCTCAAATGTCCTCTAATGATTTTGCTACTTGATCCTTACACTCACATTATGATCAATCGTGCACATTTGAGCATGATGGTAAAATGAATTTGTCAAATTCTAGTAACAACATAAATTATCTAGGACCAAAATACAAAAAATCAGTTTGTACCAAGAATTATATCCTTCCAAACTATAGAAGGCTCAAAAGTTCAACTATACTAAATTCTAATACTTTAACTAATTCATGTGGAAACTAGACACCTCTTACACTTGCACTTAAGTTTTCAATAGGAAGAATATTGTATCAAGAATTGTATCCCACTATACTACAAAAGGGCCAAAGTCCAACTATATATCATCATCAGAAACTTCAAGGCATGTGAATATGGCACCATGATGGTGCATTGAAATGCTATAAGATAGTTTGGTGCCAACCTTCATGCCAACTCAGTATCAAAGTGATTGGATAAAATGACACTGACATAACCTTGGTTGTCAAAAATGTAGCCACTAGTATCAAAATGACACCAAAACAATCTGGCACGATTTTTTTTTATGATATTGATTTCTAACACCTTGCCAAAGAAAGCTTTTCATGGCTTCATGAGGAACTAGACACTTGTTACATTTGCACTCAAGTTTTCAATAGGAAGAACATTGTACCCAAAATTGTACCCTGCTGTGTACTATAGAACGGTTGAAGTCCACTACAGTATAGTAGATATCATCTTCTGACACCTTGCCAATTAAAGCTTCTCAGTGTTTCATGACGAAGCTACACTGAATAGGGAAATTAGATTGTTCGACACTAATATCTTAACATTTTACACTATATCAATATTACAGTTACTATAGAAGGATGCAGTGATGTGGGAAACATGTGTACTACATGGATTGGTGTACAAATTCATCGCTTGGGATTAGAGAATAGCTTGTGCCTCCATTTGGACAAGCAATGAGTCATGAGATAACATGAGGTAACTTCTTTGGGTAAGGCAACTTAATTGTCAAGGCAACCAATTAAACTATTTAGTGTAGATAAAAAGCTGCATTTACAGTTTTGCACCAATGATCCACTGAATAGTTGAATATACTAGAGATCGAAGAGTTGAAGTACAACTCTTGAACCTTGCCAAGGCTTTTTCATGGTTTCAGCCTTTCAAGTGACCTGCTGCGATTGCACTCTGGTTCATACTGATCCAAGTCTTGGACTGAGCAAATAGAACATCGTGTTGCAGCAAATAAGTTAGTCCTCGGCTCCTCGCAGCTCACCAAGATAAAACTTCCACTTGCAGTGCATCTGAACCAGTTTCTACAGTCTCCGATAAAAACTTTCCTTGCTAAAGTGTAATAAATTGGATTTACTTCAATTCATGTGGTCAACTTCTGTGCCAGGAATTTGGATAAGGTAGAGCCACCCATAACCTTTCAGAGGTACATCGATAGAAATGACAAGGATTGCAAAAAAATGGTAATTTTATCGCTTGAACTGAAGTTACTATGAATTTTGGGAGGCAAAACTGAGTGCTCTAGACCCATAGTCAACCTCTAAACTCTTCCAATTTTGATCACTCAATAACTTTTTTCCTATTCATTATTTTCTACTTTCTTTCTCACAACTTGGGACACGTGTCACGTGTTTATTAGTTCCAACCTTGAAATGGAAAAACAAAAACATTCTAAGCTTGGTAAAAAATACGTGCATCTATAGGTCGGGAATGGATCACTGGTCGGAAATGGGTGGCTTTACCTTATATAGTATTATTGCATGAGCTAGACGGTATGCTAACTTCTTGAAGTTGTAGAATGTGGAATTGAAGGATCATGAAAAGAAGGATAATACAAAAAATTTGTATATTTCAAACACCTTCAATTTTTCATGTTAGAAAACATCAATGTCATTTCCTTGGATAGTTTTGGTTACGCCATCAACTTCCAGATCTGCCAGTGGAGGGGGACTGTGCTGTATAGTTTTATATAGTGCAATGCCCTCACACAAGGGCCTCCTGTTGTGTGAAGGCCTTGCCGCGAGAGCGAGGGCGGGAATTTGAGCCTAAGGGGCGGGGCCCTCACACAACGGGAGGCCCACGTATGCATTAGAGGACATTTGAAGTCTCTAGAAGACTGCAAGTTATCTTGCATTCCTAGACAACGGGAACGAAAGAAAACTGCTGGCTGATGTGGCCGCGATTGTGCCACGTCATTTTTGGAAAAAAATAAAAATAAAAAAATTGTTTAGAATGATATTTGGGAAAAAAAATCTGACAGATCGTATTGGCTCTTCACAAGATTAGGCCAAATTTGGAAACGGGTCTAAAACAGTCTTCTAGAGGCCTCAAATGTCTTCTAATGAGAGCGTCCCACTACGATAAGCACGTGAGATCTTCCAGCACGTGGCACTTTGTTATAGTGCCAGAATTGTAACGAGTGCCAGGCGCTAGGAGAAGAGCATTATGCTCTATAATTGAAGGTGCTTTCTAAAGAGCGCCGGAATCAAAGTGCGTAACGGTTACGCCATCAACTTCCAGATTTGCCAGTGGAGGGAGACCGTGCTGTACAATAGGGTCTACTTCATTACAAACTTTTAGATCCTGCTGAAATTAGGAGAACTATGGGAGGCCCTTGTGCATTCAAAAATGAACGGGATTTCAAATTTCAAATTGCATTGGAATCACACTGAAGTCTACTTTATCATCATTACAAACACACATATAATTGAAAATCATACAAAGATTTTGATATTTTCTCTACTTTATCTACCATCTAGTGTTGCCACCATTTGTGAAAATTACAACTTGTATTTAATGTTACTTATAAGAAATGAACCTTTACAATTGCTTTAAAGATACTTAATTCCATACCACTTGAATTGCTTGTATGATTTTCTGCTTCTTCACCGCAATGCAAAAAAATCTTTGACGACCTTCCAAAGGAATTTTCTATGCCATGGTAGATAGTATATAAAAGAGATTCAAATTGTTGTATGATTTTAAATTAATCATTTCCACTTATTATGAAGTTGAAGTGCACTTCATTGTAATTCCAACATAATTTGTAGTTTCAAAATCAGTTGATTTTTTAGCATGCTAGAGCTTCCTAAAGTTGCCGAACTTTGTAGTGAAAACTAACTGAAAAATTTGTAAATGAAGTAAACCTTTCTATACAGTACAATGCCTTACCAAAAGTACTTGCCCATTTTGTTTCTTGGCATAATGTACAATAGAGTTAATGTTTTTATTTTGCACAACCAACATTGATATCTTATGCACTCTCCTTCAAGCATACTAAATCTTTTAGTTTCAAAAAAACAAATCTCCATTTTTGGTGAATTTTTATTTATTTTTTCTCATGGTTTTACATAGGAAAACTCATAGGAAAGCATTCATGATCACTTTTTTAATTCGTTTGTGGAGATATGTAGGAATCATCTGCGCGTGCATCTTTCTTTAGCAAGAATACTCAAAAAAGTTTCACAATTCCCTCCAAAGATTTCAGTGGGGCCTTGACAATGCCCTAAGTTTTGAAAATAGATATTTTTTTGATGTAATTCCGCAAGAGGTTCATCATACAACTATAAGCTCGATCGTTCTAAGGTACCACTATCTCCATTTCAATAGTTCAGGTTGTTACAAATACAATACCAGGCTATTCTGTTGTCACAACCCCTGGCGTGCTATCAACGGCAACTCACACTCTTCAATAGCATTCATCATAAAAACGAGATAAGAAAGCTAGCTTTACGCTAGGAGAGGCTATTATTAAGGTAGAAGCACCCATTTTCGTCCGTGTATCCATTGTTTTACTGTGGACTCTCTTTCAATTGTCTCCAAAAGTACCTCAAAATTTTGTCAATTCTTAATTGTGGTTATTGCTTATTGATTTTTTTAGATTAACCCCTAAAGTTTCATGACGATGTAATCACCAAAAACGCTCCAAAACTGCCATTTCTAATACAACTACCAAATGTTTGGAAAAAAACAATTTTTGACACATGTGGATCATAAGATATAAGCATTCAAAGTCTTGAAAACCATTTTTTCAATCCTGCAAAAAAACGGGTAGCTGCACTT
This sequence comes from Neckera pumila, assembly GCA_963969595.1. Taxonomy (NCBI): domain Eukaryota; kingdom Viridiplantae; phylum Streptophyta; class Bryopsida; order Hypnales; family Neckeraceae; genus Neckera; species Neckera pumila. The sequence continues at coordinate 27,914,039 of OZ018409.1, forward strand.
TGCAAGCTCACTTTTCAATAAAATAATGCTGATAAAGGTGATGCTTCTTTGAATTTAGTTTCCTAAACAAGTTGTCCATATGCTTGAAAAATTTCACATCATTTGGAATTGTATAACATATAGGAAAAAAATAGTAAGTAGAAAGAAGTAGAAAATGATTCAAAATACTAAATTGTTAAAAAATTTAATCATGAAATTTAAAAATGCCAATCCCAATGGTTGTAATGTAGTAACAATCAATCCACATCCTAGGATTTTTTTTTTTTCCAAAAATATTGAAAATTGAGTTAAATAAACAATTTTGAAGTTTTTTTAGAGTAGACAATCCATAACTGCCCGCAAACCAAAAACCCTCATAACCTTTGACTCATTGATTGAAATGGAATGACTCAAAGCTTTTTAATTACATATAAATGTAGAGAATCAATTTCAAAAAAAAATTCCGGAAAAGATGATTTTTTCTGATCTGTCCAAATTGCCCAATTACGAAAAAAAGTAACATATTAGGTCACAAGTTTTGACTCGTATTTTGAAATGTCATGAAACTTGGTACACATGAAGATATTCCTCGTCCCCACCTTCTATTAAAATTTCAGCCTCAAATATAGATATCTCTAGTCACTCGTATCTGCCCAAAATTTCTATACGGCCAAAAAACGCATGTTGGTCCTTTAGGGGTTAATATGTCAGAATCTAGGTTGTCTTACTAGAGTGTGGTTTGGAGTGCCCTACAAAGTTCTACTTTGAAAATTCACAAAAAATAGATGCCTTATCCAAATATTCTATTTTTTTTTTTTTTTTAATTCATGATTTTCAATTGTCGGTACACCAAAAATATTTTTTTTTTTTTGACAAAAGGTGCCTCCAACTATGCTGAACTGCTTAAACGAACGGGAATGAGTGCTCCCACCTTATCCCTGTGATCCTGTCTTTGTCACAGCTTTTCATAGGTCCACAGGTAGTGTTTGTACCAAGGCGCAAAACAGCAACCTTGAAAGACAACGAAACAGACATGGGCCTGGAGCTCGAGGTCCAGTAGAACTTTCCGAGACTGACTTTCGCAGCATTGACGATCATTTAGCTTACTTCTCGTGTGAATAAAGCTACAGTAGCATTCCACACGTAGGCTACTTTTGCCTCAATTTCGAAGCACAGCCCCACAACACAGATTGGGAATGGCCATGGATGCTCCCTCCCGTCAAAATCACGACAGAACTGTCAGTGGTAGGAACTTGGAAAGTTGGAAGTGTGCAGCTCCCAACACACTGGGCACTGGGGTTCCTTCAAATTTAGGACGTCACTTCAAAAAATCGTCAGTTGGCGAGTGCTGATGAAATATGCGATGTGCAGTGTCGTTGATGGGGTGATCTTTTTTGCGCACCATCCGAATTGTGGCCGGGTTTGTCTACACATGTCTTGCTTTCTACAGTAGAAGATCACTAGAAGTTAGTAGCGCCCACTAAAAGTAGCGCCAGGAACCTGAAAGTACCGCACGCACCACGTGCTCTCTCTGTCTCGGAGGCAGTGTGGCTAGTTTTCCTTCTTCTTTGCTTGTTGCGCAGATCGGAAGAAGAAGGTCGATTGATGCGTGCAAAGGTAAGGTAACAGAAGGAAGCTCCGCGCTCGTCTCTCATTTCTTGATGATCGTTTCTTACAAAACTACGCAATGTTTCTCATTTGCCGCAGCTCGGGTCTTCAATTCCCCCGTGGAGTTCCCGACTGCCTGTGGAAGGTCGGGTCGTTTAGACGAATTCATGGAGTGCGCGCTCCAAAGTTGGTGGTTGCGAATGTCTGTAGCAGTTGTTGAGATGGAGTGATGGGTTTCTGATGCTCCGTTTTTGAGCGGATTTGAAGCTTCTTACAATTTCGTTTGGCAGGTACTGGAAGAAATTTGTCGAAGGTTTACTTCTCCGCCTATGATTACTGGCGGCAGTGTGTGAAGGTGCGAATTATACATGAGAATTATATGCAGTGTTCGGATTTGGGTGTCCACAGGCCTACCGTGGTAGCGAATTGCTAGGGCTTCACTAGTTCCGATGCCCAGCCATTTTCGAAGTTCGGTGGCGATGGCGGAGCTACCCGTCCGGCCCCTCGTGTTCGCTTTGAACGGCGGACGCGTAGAGCTTCCGGAGGTGGACCCTTCGTTAACTTTGCTCACTTACCTTCGCACCATGACTACTTTCCGCGGCACCAAGCGCGGGTGCGGCGAAGGCGGATGTGGCGCTTGCGTGGTCTTCGTGAGCAGATACAACCCCAAGACGAAAGAGGTCGAAGAAATCACTGTGAACGCCTGCTTAGCCTTGCTCTGCTCCTTCGATGGCTGCGCCATCACCACCACGGAAGGGCTGGGGTCGCTCCAATCGGGACACCATGCCATCCACAAGCGCGTGTCGGGCTTCCACGCTACACAATGCGGGTTTTGCACGCCTGGGATGACCATGGCATTGTATGGCGCGCTTCGCAACGCGGGATGCAAGTCCAAGCCCAAGTCGAACTCGAACTCGAACTCACAGAAGCTGCAATTGACGGCGGCCGAGGCGGAGAGGTCCATAGCCGGGAACATTTGTCGATGCACGGGTTATCGACCCTTGCTTGATGCCTGTAAAAGCTTCTGTGATGAAGTGGATGTGGAAGACTTGGGGTTGCGCCATTTCGACGGCGGGGTGCCGGAGTATGACTCTGACCGGGATCCCGTCTTTCCTCAGTTTCTTATTGAAGAATGCGAGGCTCGTGATTCAAGGTTTTCACATCAAAACGGTGACCATTTCTCCGTATCAAGTATGTTGTTCCTTCACCTTGTCACAATCTTGCTTTTGATTTCTGACAGGGTAACCTCGAATTCATTAAAATGGCAATCTCCGTGAATTTGGCGCAGTGTCAGTTGTCCGATTGGAACTTCAGACCTAGACCATTGTTTACTTTTAGAGCTCCTGCTACTTGAAAGTCCTAATTTTAGAGCTCTGGGCACTTGAATATCACAAATTTGGCATCCTGAAACAGGCTATTTCAACGGATATTATTATGGCTTCTAAGTGCCTGCTTCACTTACATGATTTTCTGCGATTCTTGTTGCGCAGTGAGCGAAAACGGTGTAAAGTACGAGAAGGTGCATCCTCGGTTCAGATTTTCAGACAGCATCAGTGTCAAGGACAGAGAGAAGGTGTGGGTTGAAGCAGAGCGTTTGACGGACATTTCAGAAGCTCTGAATACGTATCAGAACAGAACACCAATGGAAATGAAGCTGGTGGTTGGCAACACTGCGGCTGGATATTACAAAAACATCAAACCGAACGTCTACGTCGACATTAGCAAGGCAAGCTTCTCTTTTGAGCTTCAAGATTGCTTGGTTCTTTTCCATCAGTCTCCATTTGAATACTAAACTGTGTGTAACTTCTCGATTGTGCATTAGGTTGAGGAGTTACTGGTATTGCGCGAGAAGGCGGATGAGATTGAAGTGGGTGCAGCGGTGACAATCTCGAATTTCATAGAGTTTTTAGAGAACTTGGATTTGAAATCCAAGGCAGCATCAAATGGGTGTATTGCTGGTGTGAAATCCAAGGCAGCATCAAATGGGTGTATTGCCGGTGTGAAATCCACAACATCAGTTGCTCATGTCTTAGCTACCCATCTCCGAAAAGTTGCCAGCAACCATGTGCGCAACTGGGGCAGTGTGGGAGGCAATTTGATGATGGCTCGGCTTTACAATTTCGAATCCGACATTGCAACCATTCTGCTTGGAGTAGACGCCCAGGTGATAGTCGGTGGTAAGAAGATCAATCTTGAAACCTTCCTTGGAAAAGGTGCTCTGGCGAATGGCGAGTTTTTGCAATCCATCTGGATACCTCTGCATAGAGCTTCTGGCGTGATTTTCAAGACGTTCAGGGCGGCCCCTCGCCCTTCAGGATTCGCTTTGGCCTACTTGAACGCTGCCTTCTTTGCACGAGTCTCCAAAACCGGTCGTTTCAAAGACGTGAGATTAGCATTTGGAGCGTTTGGGACAGACCGCGCGATCCGAGCTCGCCGTGTGGAGAATCACTTGAATGGGAAGGTGTTGACATGGAAAGTCATATTGGAAGCTGTGCAGCTGCTCAAGACCGAGATTGTACCAAAACCTGGAACACGGAAAGCTGAGTACCGTGTGAGTGTGGCTGTGAGCTTCCTGTTTCAGTCTCTGGCACCCTTTCTAAGGAACAAAGAGGATTTTGTCAGTAAAGCTCCAGGGCTATTAAACTCCGGGACACAAACAATTTCCTTGACAGAAGAATTCTCCCCTATTGGAAAACCATCTGCGAAAACGCAATCTGAACTTCAAGCTTCCGGTATATGATCCTCTTGTGACTCTGTGACTCTGTTCCATGTTCTTTGAACATTTTGGTTTTACTTTTTCTGGTTCCATGTTTCGGTGTGTCAATTCGTGGGAGTGTCAATCCCTTAACAGGTGAGGCTGTATACGTGGACGATATTCCGGCACCAACGGATTGCCTTCAGGCCGCATTCGTGCTCAGTGAGAAAGCTTTGGCCAAATTACGAAAGGTCGACGTGCAGCCCGGTTTGCAAACGCCGGGAACAGTGGCATACATCTCGGCTGCGGACATACCAGCCGAGGGACAGAATGTTGGCGTGAGTTTGGGGGCTCTCTCAAGACAGGGCCTGTTCGCCACGGACCTCGTCGAGTGCGTCGGCCATCTCATTGGGGTGATGGTAAGTATTCGTGAATTCGAAGTGATCCTTTTGATTAATCATATTGTTGGAAATATAAAGTAAATGGAGAAAGTATTTACACAATTTGATTTAGAGAAGAACATGACATTAGTTAATTAAAAGAATTAATTAATTTGAGCTAATTGAAATCCCCATCTATTCACTTCAAAACAGCTGAAAAATCATGACGCCAAATATGGGCTTTTTCGTCCTTAATGGGTTAATTTGGACCTTTTCTCTTCTTCTTTTCTTGATCATTTTGCGCTTATCCATAATTCTTGGCCATTTCGATCAGGTCGCAGATACGTATGATCATGCGAAGGAGGCGGCTGGCAGAGTGACGGTGGACTATGACACACAATCTGTGGGTCCTCCGATACTATCAGCGAAGGAGGCTTTGGAACGAAATTCTACGTTTCCGGTGCACTTCTTAGTCGCCAATTCTTTTGGGCCCGTTGATGATATCAAGGAGGGATTCGCTGCGGGAGAGATTAAACTCGAAAATGTTGAAGTACGTTCAGTTCTCAGCAAGCAACCTGGTGTCATTGAAACTGCACACTTGCAGTTCCTTTCTTGCGTTTTTGCATCATTTTTGCCAGAATTTTCGTTAATGCTCATGTAATACTTAAGGGACACTCGGTAATACGTGGATGATACTAGGTTGATACCTGTGTGATTCCTAGGAAAATGGTGGCTACAAATGTATGGTATCTGTCTACTGTAGTTTTCTTTCATGAATTCGATAAATTCCTCTCTGTTTTTTAGCCTGACCATTGTTCTTGGTGCTTTCTGGTCTCTTATGTGCTGGGAAAATTGGGAGAGAAATTATCTGGTGTGGACAGTACTGAATGAAATGTTCATGATTAGCGAGCCTGAAGAATTTGTATGTGTGTTTGGTGCGATCAGGTGATCACTGAGTCACAGAAGCACTTCTACATGGAAACCCAAGCCGCACTGGCCATACCCGATGAGGACAACTGCATGGTGGTCTACAGCTCAACACAGACACCGGATTTTGTGCAGAGAACAATTGCCGAGGCACTTGGCCTTCCCTTCCACAACGTCCGTGTCATTACCCGGCGAGTCGGGGGTGGCTTTGGTGGCAAGGTCTTTCGTGGCACTGCGGTAAGCAAACCAACATCTCAAAGACAAGACTTCAATAACTTTTCTAATCCTTCCATTCTAACTCTATTCTAGTTTTTATTAAGGTCTAGTTTTATGCATTGATTCCGCGGCACTACGGTAAGTTAAACACCATCCTCCAGTCATAGACACGATTTCTCTTCTAACCCTTCTGTTCTAATTTTACTCTGGTATTTATTAGGATTTCATTTTTTGCATCGATCTCGCGGCACTGCGGTAAGAACACCTACCTCCAGTTACAGACTGCAATTTCATTCTAATCCTTCTATACTAATTCTATTCTAGTTTTTATTAAGTTCTAATTTTATGAACTAATTGCTGTTTAGGTTGCAGTGGCGTGTGCGCTTGCCGCCTACAAGTTGCGTCGTCCTGTTCGCACATCCTTGGACCGGAACACGGACATGACCTTTATCGGAGGTCGAAGTCCGACCACGTCTACCTTTAGCGTCGCCTTCACCAAAGAAGGCCGTATCACTGCTTTGAAAACCCAAATTTTGGTCGAGGCAGGCTATGAGGCAGACTTTTCTTGTTTTCTTCCGGGTAAGTTCACCTTTCATTCTATTTTTTAGTAAATGATTCAGTATGTCGTTATGAAGCGGTATTTCTATGAAGCACTAGGAACACCATACAATAGTGTATCCGTTGATGAACTCCATGTACTACGCTTTGAATCTCAAATTGGCCACTGTGACTGTCCACTTGTTACTTGAATTGACTAGTCATTGAAAAGATATTTGATAGTGATCGTAAGGTACATTATTCAACAAAGTGAAAACATTCACTCTATGGCACAGTATTTTGGTTCTACATTGAATCATGCAGCATTCTGAGTATAATAAACGGTGCAGAAATTCATCTGCTTTTAACCTCTCTAGCATAGGGTTATCTCCCTTTTTTGAACTGCCCTGGAGAGAGAGAGCTTGAAATTTTTACGAAGCGCTAGTTTTAATTGCAATTGAGATTACCTTCATGCAGAGAGACTTTGCACCTGTTAACAATACCGGTACTTTCAGTTAGGGATACGATGTATTCAACGGGTCATTGTGTTCTTTCCCTTAGGTGACTTCACGCATGCGTCGAAGAAGTACAATCACGAGACCCAGGAGATAGATTACAAAATCAGCGAAGCGCTAGTTTCATTGCAATTGAGACTACGTACATGCAGAGAGACTTTTGCACATGTGAACAATACCAGTACTTCCAATTAGAGAAACATGATGTATTCATTGGGTGTTTGCATTCTTTTCCTTAGGTGAATGTACGCATGCTCTTAAGAAGTACAATTACGGTGCCCTGGAGATCGATTACAAAATCTGCAAGACCAACACTGTCCCAAAGACGGCCATGCGTGCTCCTGGCCATGTGCAAGGCTCCTTCTTGGCCGAAGCCGTGGTGGAAGCCGTGGCAGCACGGTTGGGGATGCACTCTGAGTTAGTGCGTGAACGAAATTTCCACGACTTCAGCAGCTTGACGAAGTATTTCGGAGAGGGCGTTGTGGGCAAATCCGAAGGGTTCACGTTACCCTCGATATGGAGCCGTCTCAAGGCTTCTACCAATTGGGAGGAGCGTGAACGTGACGTTGAGAAGTTCAACGAGACCAGCACTTGGAGGAAACGGGGAATTGCGATGATCCCCATCATCTACAACAACCCGTGTGCACCGAAAACTGCAATGGTGTCCATCTTTGCTGATGGATCCATTTCGTTGGAAACTTCTGGAGTGGAACTTGGACAAGGGTTGTATACGAAAGTTCGACAAGCGGCCTGCTTTGCACTTAACAAGCTGTTTCCGGAGGTTCGTGTTTCGTCTCTAGCACCCAAGGTTTTGTTCTTGCTTATCAGATTTAGTTTAGCAGTTGATTTGTTTATTCAATGTTCATAGCAGCTCTAAAAAGCATTGGGCGTATAGGGGTTAATCCCCCTGAAGCAGTCCAAACTTGGAAGAATTTGATGGTATATTGCAATGGTGCCAACAAGTTATTTCTTCATGTTGACCTTTTCTATTTTGATTTAATCATGAGGGAGAGCTTGTTGTTTTTGTTTCAGGGACGAGGACTTGACGTATCAAGATTCAGGATTGTACAAATGGACACCTTAAGTTCGGCAAATAGTGGAGTCACGTCGAGTAGCACAACCTCCGAAGGGTGTTGTGCAGCTGTTCAAGAGGCCTGCCAGGTGTTGGTGGAGAGGCTCACCCCCATATACCAAATGTTACATGCTGCAGCACCTGATGGTTTAGTCCAATGGGAGGCTCTCATTTCCAAGGTAAGACAAAAGGGTTAGTTTTCTACAATGTGCATTTCGATTCTCCTGAATTTTCAGAGTGGTCAAATACCAGTTATGAAGCTATCACATGCTCCTTTGGTTTCAGGAATTCAACGCATCTTGTGTGGTGCTGTGCAGGCAATGTTTATGACCGATCTGAAGGTTCATCATAGATATGTGCCAAAGCAGTTTGAGTACCTCAATTACGCGGCTGCCGCTAGTGAAGTAAGTATTCCAGGGCCTCTGAATGCCGTGTTAACATCTTTGGTTCAATTTAGTTCGATATGGAGACCCACCCAGGTCACGAAAGACCAAGCTTTGTCTGAATTCTGCATATAATCTGATAGTTTATCGCTGTTTGTGAATCCAAGGTGGAAATCGATATTCTCACGGGGCAGGCCAACATTCTGGCGACGGATCTCGTGTTTGATTGTGGAAAAAGCCTGAACCCGGCAGTTGATATTGGACAGGTAAGCGTCGTGTTACAAAGGACATAATCCAAATTTCAGATTTTCATGTAACTCTTAATTCCAAGAGGAAGTTCATTATGAATTTGTCAGACTTGTTTGTGCGGTTCAGGCTTACTCAATGCCCCATGAAGAGTGTGCATTATCAACTCATTACGATACATGAGTTGAGTTTGAAATCGTTGCTTTCAATTTGCAGATTGAGGGTGCCTTTGTGCAAGGGATAGGTTTTTATGTGACAGAAGGTGTGGAGCTGACCAAGGATGGAAGGGAGATGGATGATGGAACTTGGGGGTACAAAGTGCCTACGGTCGACACCATCCAGAAACGGTTCCACGTGGAGCTCTATAACAGTGCTACTCTTCAAGATCGTATTCTTTCTTCCAAAAGTAAGCTTCTGCCAACTGTTTGCATGGTTCCTATTTTTGCAACGGTACCGAAGAGTTGCATTTTATCACAATGAAACTAAGGTAACTACACCTAAGTAATTGCATTTGAATAAGCAATCGAGCATGGTTCCTATTACTGAATTGCCTAATTCTTTTGGGAAGTCAAAAGTGTATTTTCGATTCTCTTCTTATGCATTTTCTGGACATCATAGGAATTCTCAAGTCACCAGTGTACTTGAAGGCAACCCTAGGGTCTCATGGATAGAGGTAGTACATTTTTATGCAAGAATCTGTAGAGGTCGGTTTTTGAAAGGCTGTTACAATCAGGTGCAGTTTCCTTGATTTGTCACGTGGATTGGCTCCAACATGATTGACCATATTAGCATTATCTTGTATGCTTTGGAAAAGTACAATGTCTGACCCGAAACAATGTAATATGACTTGCAGCTGCTGGAGAAGCGCCATTCCTGTTAGCAGGTTCAGTATATTCTGCTATTCGAAAGGCAATCGTAGCAGCGCGGATGGAAACCGCTAAGTGGACTGCCCATTCAGCACTTGCTGATCTAAATGGGCTTAACGATTTCAGGCTTGACCCTCCCGCTTCTATGGATAGAATTAAGAAGCTTTGTGGATTGAACAATGTAGAATTATATTTGGAGTTTATGGCTGCAAATGTCAATAATGCCAAGAAAGATCACCTTGCGAGAGTGTAAATGATTTGGGTAGATACTAGATGTTGATATTGTACTCCTCCCCACGAGCATTGTAGGCAGTCCCAGAGGAAATGGAAGCATTGCAGGCAGTCCAGGTGGTGGAGAGTGGACTTGTATATACCGTTCTTGGCATAACTCAAGATCGGTCAAAATTAATGAGATTATTACTCCTATGATACTGGTATCCATTCTTGCTATAACTCAAGCTCTGCTTATCATTGTATCTCTGGGAAGCGTTCTTTGATTTTTCTTTATTGGCTCTGGACCAAAGGGGAGGAGGATTTACATTGCCAAAATCTATGTGTGAGGAAAATGAGTAAGGACCTTACTTGGAAAGTCTACCTGTACTGTACAGTACTGCAGAGGTTTCAGTCTCTTGTACTGTAGTGTAACTCGGTTGTTTCTTGTAAAACTGAACCGTGCATCCTTACAGCAATGTGGAATTATGGTTGTGAATTACAATGGCGAAAGCCTTGTTGGGGATTGGGTTCAAAAATCTAGGCATGAGCTTCTTCATTAACAAAAATCATTTCATTCATGCACATTGTGACAAAATGGAATACATAAAGTGATAGGTTTTAACCCCCCAAGAGTCAGTGGATTATGAATGTTTTCAAGGGCTTTCAATGGGAGCTATAGGAAATGGGTAAAGCATATACATACTTGTTGGAAAAACCATTTTTTGTCTATTCTTTAGTGATGTGATTAGCATTTTCACATGTTGCATTATGAATTTTGTGTGGTTCTACTTTAGTTCATGTATGGATGGGAAGAAAAGGAAAGCTTGCAAAAATGAATATCTTAAGTTTAGATTCTTTGTGACTTAGTCCTAAAATTGACTGCTACAAATTCTTGGCTAAATATGTTGCTTCTATTCATAAGAGCCTAGGGTTGCTTTTTTGTAAGCTTATTTTCAGCACCTTGAAAATTCATTCTTTATTCATTTGATGTCCAAAAAATGCAAAAGAAGAAAATCTAAAATACTTTTCTAACTTCCAACAAAATCCAACAAAAAATTAGACAATTTCATGTCATGAACAATGCTCACATGCTTATTCAGACAAAATCAGGAGTAGGTACCTTAGATCTACATTCCCCTCCTATGAGGGACTCTGATAGGTTAAAGCTGGGTTTAAAGTTGATGTAATTAATGTATACGAAAAACGAAGATTTCCCCAGGGTCGGACGAAAGTGTACAAGAGGGGAACATAACGGAGATGCTATTGACTTCATGCCAGCCAGTGTTACCGACAATCCCTCTGGGCCGAAGGAATGTATCGCGAGCTTTGACAAAAATTGCGGAGTAAACGAGACCGATGGAGTGTACGACGCAGTCGCCGACGTGCACGAACATGGGAAAGAGCGGACGGATTCCACTTGCAGCGTTTCAGTACAAATTTGCGAAGCTGTGACGGTAGAGATTGCGTCGTTGCTACCATTTCCAGGAACCTACTTCTCGTCCACCCCTCCGCGGTGCTTGGTCTCTGAGGTGCGTGTGCATTTCCGTGTTATTTCAGGGTCTGAATCAGAGTTGGGTTCTGAAAACTGGCTCTGTCACTTTCTGTGACAAGGATCTGAGTTGGGTTGCCAATTTGGGTGACAACAAAGGAGAACATTTGTGGTGTTGGCAGGCAAAGGTCGAAGCTTGCGGAAGTTCGGAGACGCCCGAGAGAGAAGAGAACGATTGGGGTACGAGATTGCGGTGAGCTGGGTTTGATTTCGCGCCTCTTGAATCCGGATTTAGAAGCTGGTTTTGAAATGGGGCGATTTGTCTCAGATTGTGGGATACGGAATTCGTAGATCCAGAGCTTGCTGGGTGATTTGGTAGTTTGAGGGTTTGTGAAGTCAATCATTCCGTGTTTAGTGGAATTGGAGAGAAGTTGTGTCTCGAGATGTTGGAAGCCCTAGCGGCATTGGAGAGAAGCTTTCTTGGGAGAGAAGATCTGAAACTTGCTTGCGAATTTGCGTTATGTAATACTCTCGTTACAGAGTGTCACGTTGCCTACAAGGGGTTGTTCGGAACTTTTAGGTGTTAGGATTGGTCGTTCTTTAGGGTTTGGATCTTGTAACTTTGTAGCGCGTTAGTTTTACTGACCGACGATTTGAAATGTCCTGTTTGAGAATGTTCCATGGTCTGTGCAGATTAGAATCATTTCAGCTACGCTTGTAGCACTTTTGAACTTTAGACAGTTGGATTGACCATTCTCGAGGGTGTGGATCTTGTTAATTTTCTAGCACATTAGACTGACTGACTAACGTGACTGACTGACTGATAGAATATGAAACTGCCGGTGTCTTGGTCCTGTTTGAGAATTTTCTGTGGACTGCGCAGATTGGAGTCATTTCAGCTGATCGTCACTTGTAGAGGAAGGGACTGTTTCCTCATTTGAGTTGAGCGGGCCCGGCGGTCGCAATGTATCAACCATATGATCCATTTGCGTACCAGCCCTACAATGATCCCAAGCCAGATCATTATGCCTCGGCAGCCGCGTCTTCGGGGATGCCCCAGCCGTCTCGACCCGCTGCGTTCCAACGTCCAGATGCGGCCCCGGGCCACCAGGCCTATGTAGCTCCACCCAGCTATCCTCCTGCCAAGCCTTCTTCTTACGAGGATCAGTATGCTCCTCACCACTCTCTCAAGCAGTCGACTCAATACCCCCCTGCAGCTCCCAGTCACCCACCCACCACCTATCCTCCCAAGCAGGAAAGACGCAAGAAGGAAGAAGAAACTTCTTCATACCAGGCTGTGCCCAAGCGAGATAGTGGCGCGTAAGTTCCTTCTTCCAGGTTTCGACTTTGCGAAGGGCTTTTTATGCAAATTGTGAGATGTAGATTAGTTGCTGCTGCTATGATGATCCTGGAACCCTAAATTGGTCACCAGAGAAAGTTATCGCTCATCTTGCTGTGTTTGTTGACAGTGGTGAAGAGGGTAAGCGTATGATCAAGCAACTGAAGGAGGCAAATTCGAATCTCTTGGTGCAACTGTCAGCCTCAAAGGATTCGGCTGACAAGATAGTTCGTGAGAAAGATACCTTGATTGAGAAGCTGCGTAGAGATGCGGATGCTTCCAGGAGCCAAGCTTCAGTGGGCCAGAAGGAAGCAGTTGCAGCCGTTGAGCGAGAGTGGCTGCAGAGGTTGTCCTCCAAGGAGCAAGCGAATCTACAGCTGCTTGCCAGTGTTCGGAGAGAAGCAGAAGCCAATGTCCAGAGGCTGTCCGTGAAAGAGCAAGGGACGCAACAACTGCTTGCCCAAGCTCGGAGAGACGCTGAAGCCAGTGCACAAGGATGGTCTCGCAAGGAGCAAGAGTATCAACAACTGCTTGCCCAAGCTCGGAGAGATGCGGAAGCCAGTGCACAGAAGTTATTATGGAAGGAGCAAGAGAGTCAGCAGCTGCTTGCCGAAGTTCGGAGAGATGCGGAAACCAGAGCACAGAAGTTGCTATTGAAGGAGCAAGAGAATCAGCAGCTGCTTGCCGAAGCTCGGAGAGATGCGGAGGCCAGTGCACAGAGGATGTCTTCGACAGACCTAGAGACTCAACAACTCCTTCTCCAACTTCGGAGAGATGTTGAGGCCAGTGCAAATAGGTTGTCCTTGAAGGAGCAAGAGAATCGAGACCTTTTGGACCAAACGGAGAAAGATGCTGCCGACATTGCACAGCTCAAACGGGAATGGGCAGCAAGGTTTTCCAAGGCAGAACAGGATTATTCTCTGCTGCTTGTCACGTGTACCAAGCTTCAATCCGACACTGAAACTGGGCGTGCAAGCTTGTTGGAAAAAAATGAGAGTCAGGAGGAAAGGATCATGAACTTGCGGGAAGAAGCAAAACAGTATGAGGCAGAAATCGTGAAATTGAAGGACGAGGCCGAGAACCGGGAGGCCGAGTTAGTGAAATTGCGGGAAAAGACCAATAAGCTGTTAGATGACATCGAGCAGGTGGTGGAGGAGAAAGATGATGCCCTCCAGTCTGTCAAGAAAATCGAAGAAAAAAAGCTTGAACATGAAGAACGAGTGAGGCAGTTGAAGGGTGATTCTGCTGAGTTCATGGTGAGTGTTGTGTTCTTTCTAAGGCTTTACTTCTGAAAGTGCATTGTCGTTCATCGTTAAAATATCCAAGTTTTCTGTTAATAGAGAGAATAGTAGTCCTCTACAGTTGTCCCTTGAGTTGAGAATGGTGTGAATCTAGTTTTTGATGCATACATGTCCAGGTTTGAGCTCTTTAGGAGCAGTTGGTTAGTGGAATTTGGTCATCTCAGGCCATGTAATATTCCTGTACGCTTGTAGTAACTTGTGAGTAGAGGTTGTACCCTTTGATGGTTTCCTAGCTTCTTATGTACAGTGTTCGATAGTTGGCCTATATCGTAACGGGGAAAATATTTGGGGGTCAGGCCGATATTAACGCCATGAATTTGGAAAAGAAGAAACTGTTGAGAAATATCGCTGCTGTGGAGAAGGAGCTTGACGAAAGTCGTAATTTGTGTGAGAAAAGAAGGTAAGCTTTCTATTAAATTATACGGAGTATTTTTCAACTTTTTACAGAATATGATGGCGCATGAGTGGTGAAGTTGGTGAATGAAATCCGAGTGTGATTTCTGGAACTGAGAGCAAATGTAGACAATTGTTTTCTCCTCTTCTTCACGGCGTCGTTAGGCAGCATTCAAGCATCTACGAGTGCTTGCTGTTTCTATTGCGTAATGTTGTTAATATCTCATCTGTGTCCCACTTGTTCCATCGCATCAGGTTGTTTGTTTGATTTCTGATGCTGCCGTTGTTTTGGCGTGTAATTTTCTTGTAGGCTGCGGATTGAGGAACTGGACAATGAACAGCTGCCCACACTCAACTCTCAAATTGAGCTCATGTCGATGTTGGATGAAAGAGCGAAGGGTAAGCTTACAGAGTTGGAGGACCGGCTTGCGAAAGTATCCAAACTGTTGGATGACTCCAGGCACGCCCGTGATACTTTGGAACGCCAGCTCGACGAGGCTGAGAAGAGGGAAATGGAGCAGAAGCGTCGAATGGCTGGAGAGAACCGAGCAGCGACAGAGGACCTGGAAAGAGCCAGGCTGGAGCTGGATCGTCACCAAAGAGACCATGCCAAGAATTTTACAATGTTTGAGTCCGAGAAAAGTGCCTTGGTGCAGAACGTGGAACAGCTGGAACGCGCGAAGAAGGAGGCTCTGGATCGCATATCTGTACTTGAGAAATCCCTCAAGGATGTCACTGAAAAGAAGGATGAAGCTGAGTACGAATTGGGAATCCGTGAAGACGCTCTTGAGGGGGAAATCAAGGAAGGTGATGAAGCCAGAGCCGAATTCAAGTATGTCTTCTTTCTCCAAATTTTCTTTCCAGTTCTTGCTCTTGGCTCTGATTTATTGTTTTCTTGTTTGTTGCCTCTACCCCAAGGGGAGGAGCTATGAAATTTGTTCAACCATGTAGAATGTTATGGTGCATGCCCGATGAAAATGAGGCATGTGTTAAAAGCAATCTTGGGTCCATCACTCCAAAGGAATTAATTTCTTATGTCTAGTAGAGTTATGGCATGCGGCTACAGGAATAGTAGCATCAGAATAGGTTTTTTTACATTTCAATCAATGAGGATGATATTGAGAAGTGTACTATGGAAAGAGACATTTGAAATCAGACATTTGTATTTGGGGTAAAGGCACCCGCAATTATCCGCTGGTTTTTTCCCAGATCAAGCGTGCACATCACCATGTGTAACGTTTTCCTTGGACTGTGCAGATTAAAAATTGAGGAGCTGGAAGAGCAAATTTCTACATTAGCGTCAGCCAAAACTACCATCGAAGCCCAGGTTGCAGCGTCAGAAGCAAAGCAGATCGAAACCGAAGCCACGATTAAGGCCTTAAATGAGAAGTACAAGATAGACACGCACTCACTCAGGTCGAACATTGAGAAGCTAGAAGAGCAGCTGTCATCATTAACGCAAACCCAGGTTGCAGGGGCCGAGGCGAAGACGGTCGAATCAGAAGGTATACTGAAGACATTGAATGAGGAAATCGAGAAATACAAGATGGACACTCAGACACTGAGGTCGAGTGTTGAGACTCTTGATGCCCAGGTTGCCGAGTCGGAGTCAAAGAAGACTGAAATAGAACTCCTGATGCAAGCCATGGTGAAGGCCTCCAATGACGAGATGGAGGACTACAAACTGGACGCTGAGACACTCCGTTCAGATCTCGGCAAGCTGGAGGCGAAAGTTTCAGCATTATCAGCTGCCAAAAGTTCTCTTGAAGCCCAAGTTGCAGAGTCTGAGGCGAAGAGGACCGACGCCGAACGTATGCTGCATTCCACGGAAGAGATGTTGAACGCAGTGAAGGAGGACGTGAAAAAGCACAAGATGAATACCGAAACAGTCGCCAAAGGGGGCCTGGAGTTGAGTGAAGTGAAGACTACGCTGGAGGGGAAGTTGGCGGACCTTGAGCGGAGAAATGGCGAATTGTCAACGCAGATATCGCAGCTTGAAGAGCAAGTGAAGGCTTTGGAAGAGGAGAAAGCTGAGTTCTCCCTCAAACTTGAGAGCATGGACAGTATTATCGTCCAGCATGAGGAGACTCTTAAACGGAATGAGGTTGAGCTTTTGAACAAAAGGAGAATTGAACGGGAGGCGAAGTTACTGCACCTGGAACTGAACAAGGACAAGGAGGGTTTGAAAGCCCTGGAAGCTGAGATTAGTAACCTCACAAGTAAGTTACAGGACGCCAATGACCAGATGAAGCAGCTGGATGATGAACGCGCCGGATTAGAGGCCCGAAATGCGGCCTTTTTGGAAGACCAGAAGGCTGCAGCTGTGAAGGCTAGTACCTTGGGCTTGGAGCTTTGTGAGAAGGAGACGGACTTCAAGGCGTTGAACGATAGGTTTGTTGACATTAATGAGAAGTATTTGGATATTGTGGCCGAAAGAGAAAAACTGACACAGACCATCAGAGCTTTGCGTAAGTGACTACCAGAAATCTCCCTAAGAGCGTGCTTTTCTCATCCATCGGTAACTGGGGCTTGCATCCAGAGAGAGATACCGGCATAAATATATCTCTGAGACACTGGCCAGTATACCAACTTGTATGAGAGCCATTTCATCGCTCAAACTAGTATTATTCCCTCTCTGAACGGGAGAGACTTGAGGAACCGATAATGAGGGTAAGATCCTTTGCTCATGTCTATAGATGGAGGGTTGGAAATTAGTTAAGATTGTGTTTGCTCATTGTAGAATAAGGGTTGTAATAGATTAATATAACATGTTTGTTCTTTGTGTTCAATATTGTTCAGAATTCTTAGTCAGAAGCTATTAGATAAAGAGACGTGCAGGCATTCAAGTGCTACACCTCTGATTTCTTGTGAAGATTGTTCTCTGAATAGAAGTTTCGATAGGAAGGAACCAAGTTTGTAACAGACTTTAGCTGTTGAGCATGTTATTCAAGAATGATCTCTCTCTTTTTGCCTCTGAGATTGGTGTTTACATATCTTCTTCCTTTCAACTGGTGATCACTCTTACAGGGAGCTTTCAGGCCTGCTTGATTCAGCAGCATTGAATTCCCTTTCCCTATGGGTTGTGGGTTGTATGGAGATGCAATGAATTGGTCATGATATATCAACCCCTAAAGGACCAAGGTGATTTTCCTATAAAAAACACTCAAAATTGTCATTTCTATTGCAAAGAGAAAAGAACTTTAAAAACTGTTTTTTTTTGCATATCTAAACAAATTATCTTATACTTGACTAGTAGATGAATACGTAGAAGAAATTTCAGAAACTTTGACCATGTAGATTGTAAGATATATGCATTTAAAGTGAAGAAAACAAGTTTTTTGGCACCTTGCTTGACTAGATTTTTTGGCTTTGAACCCTTTTAGTTCAAAATTTTTGCACTACTGATTATGAAGTTTCACTTATTTATATTAAGTAGTTGAGTTGAGAATCTACCAAAAATAATTGGGAAAAAAAAGACTTAATTTTCAATCATTAAAAAATTGTTAAGTAGAGGTAGATTCGAGATTGAAGAAAAAACTAAATTGTTAATAGCTTTTAGATGGAATTGAATCACAATAATCCCAACGGTGAGATTGTTCTAGCAAGAAAATCTAACCTTGTCTATCAAGTTTTTTTGAAAATTTCTAAAAATTGCATTCAAAAATGAATTCTACAAGTTATTTTTTCAAGAAGATGCTTAGATTGCCCGAAAAAATAAGATTGTTCATAACTTTCTCATTATTAGTCCAAATTGAATGAAACAAAGCTTCACATATAGACAAATATATAATTAATGAGAAAAAAATTTGAAAATAAATTATTTTGACTTTCTGTGGGTTTTTTTGTGTTGCCTGCCAAACTCTATTTTTGCTTATTTTGCCATAACTTTTACTCCTTGGCATCAATTAAAATAAAATTATGTATTCACAAAGCTCTCACAAAATAACAAATCCTCAAAAAATCTCAAAAAATCTCACTAAAATTGAAATAATAGGAACCTACCCAGACCCAAATTGTCCCTCGAGGGGACAAATGGTCCTTTAGGGGTTAAGCTATAAATCGCTTTAGAATGGGTACTCAATAATACTTCAAACCTCTTAATTCACCAAGAGTGACATATTTTCAAAAAGCAATATTTTCTACCAGCTTAATTTTAGAAATAATAAAAAATTAGGTGTAAGGTTAAAATGCCAATTTCCAATTCTATAGTGAACTTCAAATACATTGAATCATTATTATCAAATTGTGCTTCAAAAAACACGTCAGCATAGAAGGTGTGGCCAAAAATAATAAAGTTTTTTCTTGTAATCACCTATATACACCTGAAACTTTATGGTGTTAAAGTATTGTTGTAATAGCCATGAAGTGATTTTTTCAATCATAACTCTATCTAATGGCATGAATAGAAAATTAAAGATTTTAGATTGCCATGGTATTGTACGTACTACCCAACCATGTATAGTAGCCAAATGCTTGTCAACTAAGCCATGAAAAACTTGTAAAATACCTAGTTTGTAAGAAAAAATGAAGGAGAAAACAATGAATTTTTAATATTTCAAAAAATAGAAAGTCCTTTGTCTACATTGACAAAAGTAACAACCCTATTTTGTATTTAATAACCAAAAAGTGTTTAGCCATAGCTATATTTTTTTTATATATATATCATGCCATTGTCTCTTTGAAGATAGAAATTATCTGGAAACTATAAGCTTGAAATACAATTGTCATTCATAATAAGAATTTGTCAATGAGTATAATTGAGAGAAGATTATATATTGCAATGGATAGCAAGATTGATAGAAAATATTTTTTTACATAGATGTCAATTTTGTAGAGGGCACTATCTCTCAAGAAAACAAAGTTATTCCATTTTAAACATGTGGAGGACATTATATTTCTAAAATTATCAATTATTTATCTTGGATATGCCAGTCCTGTTGTCTACCTCCAATATAATAAATATCCTTCATACTTTTTGCTTAGAGCCCCTTATTCATACCTACACATAAGTTATACTTGACAGACTTGTATGTAGTTGCTTTAAAAAGAGTGTCATGAATATTTATCACCACATTAATTCAAAGTATCCTAATAAGTGAGAACAAGAGGATTCTTTCATGTTTATTAGAATTGAAATAAATCATTAAGTAGTCTCAAAAGTCAAAATGAACCATTAAAATCATAATCATACCAAGGTTACATTTATTGAACTATAAAAATACATATTAATCTCAAAATGGCCAAACCCTTTTTATCAATAAGAAACACTGAAAACTGTCATTTCTATTACAAAGTGCAAAACTTTGAAAATTTGCTTTTTAGAAGGGGCATATCTATCTTGAACTAATGTAGTATGAAATTGTGTGGAGGAAATATCTGAAATTTTGATTGGATATATTGCATTTAAAGTAAAGAAAAGACATTATTTGCACCTTGTTTGACTAGATTACTAGACTCTGAATCTTTTTAACTTAAATTTTTTGCACTAAAGATTTTGAGTT
The DNA here is from genome assembly GCA_963969595.1 of Neckera pumila. NCBI lineage: Eukaryota > Viridiplantae > Streptophyta > Bryopsida > Hypnales > Neckeraceae > Neckera > Neckera pumila. Next base: position 27,933,699 of record OZ018409.1, read on the forward strand.
TGAAACTATTTTTGTTGAAGATTTGAGTTGATATTCTTAAAAAAGAAACTTTGATTTTCATTCTTTAAATTTTTTTGGAAACTTTTTTTGAAGTAGGTATGAGAGAAGGGAAAAAGAGATTGTTAATAGTTTTAAGGTAGAATTGAAACACATTAATCCCAATCTTGAGATTGTTCTAGCAAGCATACTAAATCTTGTATAACTTCTTTTTAAAATTGTGAAAAATTGAATTCAAAAAAGAATCCAATTCATTGTTTTCTGTGGATGACATTATTATGATTGCTTGCAATTTAAGATGCTCAATAACTTTCTAATAACTAATCCAAATGGAACAAATTAAATCTTCCCATACTTACAAAAATGTAATCTATAAGAACAAATTTCAATCATTTTATTTCAAGTTCTTGTGTTTTTTATGGTTGCCCGAGCTTGACTATTTTGAACGTAGTATAGCATAATTTTTTCCATTAGAAGAGATTGGAGGGCATTGGAGGGCCATTTCAGGCCCGTTCCCCAATCTAGCTAGATCTGCAAATAGCCAGTACAAGCTATCAGAAAAAAATAAATAAATAAATAAATAAAAGAAAATAAATTCTCTCCCAAATATCATTTCAGGCCAATTTTTATTTTTTTATTTTTTGAAAATGATGTGGCACTTTCTCGACCACATCAGCCAATAACTTTCTTGCGTGGGAACGCTGCGGGAACGCAAGATGACTCGCGGGCTCTTGGAGGCCTCAAATCTCTTCTAATGTCTTTTGTACTGATTGAAGTAAAAATAATTTTTCCAAAAAGTAATTTATCTTTGGAAAAATTCAAAAAATTATGCAAAAATTGAGATTATAGGATCTACCCTAAAGCCTTCAAGTGTTCCTGAGGGAGCACATGCGACTTCAAGGGTTAAAATTACTATAATATATTATTATTTTGAAATGAGAGTTTTGATTTTAATTTTGGAATTTAGGGGTTTAGCATCATTGTATCAATTCTTGGCGGTCAATTTCATTAATAAAAGAAAGCATATCTTCAGTATCTAGAAAATCCAATTTTTCATATTTTAGAAGCCATATATAGTACCATGAATACAACTCTCCATAGACCTTTAAGCCTTTGAAGATCAATTATTTTTCACCAAATTTGACAAAAATTGGAGTCTCAAAATTGGTCCTTTATAGAAAGTTAAAGAGAATTATATTTTGAAATATAAATAAATTTATAGACAAAAAACCTTTTTTGTCTTTAAGGAAAATATAAGGAGGATCCATCGTCATGATTAGAAGATTATAATACAAACTTACACATAAATATAAAAGATTTATCATATTCAAAGTACCTCCACAAAACTATCCACATGAATCAAAAGATGATCTTTCCATATAATTATATAGTATGGGATGATGTTATCCACAGACTACAAAGTCTTTACAAGTAGGTTTTTAGTTGCTACTTGTACCTCTTGAGAAAATTTTAAATTAATTGGATTGTTTATATATTTTACTTATTTATTTTTCACTTCTTGCTACAAATTAACAATGATAGATATCAATTCAATCATTGTGAAAAGTAACTAATTATGAATTTAACCATTACAATATTTTCTTAAACAAATTGAAATTTTTTACAATGATAGATAACAATTCCTATTTTTATATAATGAAATTTAAATAGGAAAATTGATTAATTATGATTAAATGGGCTAAATTTAGCTCAAACGTGATGTTTGAACATTTGGCAATGAGCTTGACAATGCAAGCGTGCATTGTATAAGTGCATGTATTACAACCATTGAACAAAAACAGCTTATAATATCATCACCTATAATATTGGTATCAATAACATAGTTGTATTATAATCATTGAAGATTTCTATAATATAGACACCTATAACATAGGTGTATAGTCTTCTAGGTTCATAGATTCACACTCCTAGGCTCACATGATAGCAACCCTTACGCAATGAACTTTGTCCTTTACAATTACCACTAAGCACCTTATGGGACTAAAAGTGTCCCTCCTTAATTTGGAAGTCTAATTTGGAGTGTTGTAACTTTTGCATCCAATGTTTAAATTTAACAAATTTGTTGAAAAATCTGCGCTCTTTTTCTAGTTTTTGTGGTAAAAATTTTAGATCAATCCAAGATGTATTGATGTTTTGGAAGCCATTCGAAGTTCATGGATTCAATTTGAGTTTACCAAACTGCATTTTGATGGATGCCACTACGAGGGCTTGTATCTCTTTCATCCAATGTTTCTTTTTTAATAAAATTTGTTGAGTTATATAATCCTTAAAGTCTAGTTATTGTGGTAAAAATATTTATGTCAATCCAGGTTGTTTTGTATGTTTGGGAGCAGTTTGAGGTTCAAATTCCAGGCATTTTTGGATTACATTGAACTTTGGCAACATATTTCTTCTTCTTACAATGCCTATTTTACTAATTGTTTTGATAAAGTTGCACAAACTAGTCTAGTTTGTGTGGATAAAATTTCATATCAATCCAAGAAATTATGAGTGAATGAAAAGCGTTTAGTAGAAAGAGGTTCAACTTTAGATGTGTTTTTTGCAACTGTTTTTGCTATTTCTTGACAGTTCAAAGCCATTTTGCAAACACACTGAATCATTGAATGATATTTTTTGTCCCCAATGTGTTTGTATATTAGTTTTGAAGCACTTTATAACTTCAATTTTTTCATTTGAGTAGGTTCAAAAATCAACTTTAACTCCAAATGTACTGCTAGAAAAATTTCAGCATCTTTCTGCAACACAAAAACATTAAAATCTTGCAATCTATATAGCCAATTGCTTCCAAATTTAATTCATGTTATCTACGACATGTACACTACAAGATTGTATTGTTGAGATTTCTATACCTGAGTGACATTTAAACATAACACTTCAAATGCAATGACGTTTTTAAGCCCCAAAAGGCCTTGGACATCTAGGGGTTCAAGACCACAAAGGGACTATTAGGAGAATGCTGTGAAATAAATTCATTGGTGATGATTTTGGTATAGAGCAAAGAAAAACAATTCTGTACATGGGAATTACACATATAATGGGATGGAGTTATCTACAAACTAATGTATCTATAGAAAAATATATTTTCAATTAATATCAGACTTTTCAAAATTTTGATGAAATAATCAAATTATTGTGATTTTTTAAAGAAAAGGTGGAAATGAAATTATATCATCCGAATTCATATTAGAATAAATTGAAAATTTTATCTTAAATGAAGGTCAAAATGGAGAACATAATTTTGTAATTTAAATTTAGTCTAAGAAGAAAATATGAATGACAAACATACAATATTGTGTTAATTGGATTGTGACACATGGAGCTTGCAATTGCAGTATTTCCTTGAATTATTGAATTTTTCAAAATGAATTTTAAAATGAAATAGAAAAAAATCTTGTCAAGCTATATTTGTTTTAGTTTAAATCAAATACCAAAAATTGCAATGTAGAAAGTTACAATCAAGATCGATTAGGGTGCATCCATTTTTTGGATGCATGGAACTTAGGGGTTAAAAGGTCGAAGGTTTAAGTAAACTACCCCATTCCAATCCAAACTTCCATTCCAAACTTCCATTCCAAACATCTAAAAAACAAACCATTTTAGGCTATTTGCATTGGAAAACTAAAAATACAAATGAAGGAATTAGTTGCTTACTTTAGAAAGTTGATTGCACTAAATGAAGATTATCTAGAATGGACAAAATCTATGCTTTAATTGCACATTGTCATCAATTCAATATGATTAGCCTCAAATCAATGCAAATCAATTCATTCTGGCAATAGAAGTTAATATTTGCTATTGAAGTCATTATGGACTAGATTGGGCTTGAAATTGATTACCGTCATGCTAGGAATTTTTTGGAAGGCAAAATCGTGCCAAATTGCACCCAAAAAAAATAAATTTGGCTAAAAAGATGGCAACAAACCATAAAGTTTTGTGCTAGGAAACGTCAAATAAAAAAAATAAAAAATTGGATGAAATCACCTAGAATTGTGGATAAAAATAGAATTATAGACATGTGACTTGCAAGTGTACTAATGTGATATGTTCTATCCAATATGTGGATGAATGTTGAAATTTGGAGCATCACTATAACATTTTTTATTGCCACTTTGGCACTTCAAAACAAAAAACAAAAAACAAAAAACCATCCTGCCTCAGGCACGTGAGCTCTTTCAATTGGTTGAGCCCCAACATTTTATGACCTCCAACTTGCGTCCATTTTAAATGTTGGTCCTCACTCACAGAATTAACCCCTAAAGGACCAAGGCCTTTTTTCTACCAAAAAACTCTCAAAAATGCCATTTCTAGAGCAAAGAGTAAAAAACTTTAAAAATTATTTTTTTTGCACATCTAAATGTAGGATCTTATACCTAACTAGAGAATGCGTGGGAAAAATTCAGAATTTTTGACCACACAGATTGCAAGATATTTGCGTTTGAAGTGAAAAAAACAAGTTTTTCAGCACATTGCGGGACTAGATTTCAAGACTTTGAACATTTTTAACTTAAATATTTTGCACTATAGAGTTTTAAGCTTTAAGTCTTTCTAGTGGAGAATTGAGTTAAGTCTATGAAAAAAAAAAAAAGTTCAAAAAAACTTAATTTTCATTCTTAAGAAAATTATTAAGTAGAAGTAGGTACAAGATAGGAGGAAAATCTCAAATATTAATATCTTTTAGTTGGAATTTTAATGCACTAATCCCAATGGTGAGATTGTTCTAGCACAAAAACTAAACCATGCGGACCTTTTTTTTTTAAATTGCAAAAATTGCATTCCAAAATGAATCCTACAACTTATTTTTTTCAAGGAGATGCTCTAATTGCCCGAAAAACAAGATTGTCCATAACTTTCTCATAAAAAATCCAAATGAAATGAATCAAAGCTTTCCGAATAGACAAAAATATAATCTATAAGGAAAAAAAATTCAAAAAAAAAAATTAAATTTTTTTTTGCTGCCCGATGTCCCCTGTTTTGAGCTTATTTGGGCATAACTCTTGTTCCCGAGCACCAATTGAAAAAAAAATCATATTCCCACAAAGCTTATCAATTTTTCTATCTCCAAAAAAAGTTTCAGAAAATCACAACAAAAAACCGGCCCGTAGGTACCTGCCCGAAATCCCATTTGTCCCCCGAAGGGACAATGGTCCTTTAGGGGTTAATCTGTGAATTGAAAAGCGAAACCCGCCCGGCTATTTGCAAAAGATTGCACAGGTTGAGTATGATGCGCTTGCAATGGATGGGATGAGAACTGAAGATACGAGGGTGTAGGTGACAAACAAAGCCAGAAGCCACAAGTACGAGAGGTAGTAAGTTAATAACAGGAATGGAAATGATGAACTAATGTACGGTGGTGTCATCATCTTTGAATCTGCATTCATCTTGCTCTTGGCCTTCAGTTGTGTACCATTTAATAACTTACATCACTTTAGATAGAATACAAACCGAGGAAGCTCAGCGTGCGTGATTGATCTTTCTATTGATCTTTCTATTGATCTTTCCACGACACTCCAGGAGGATTGTAATCGGCTTTCTGGAATGAATCAGGCATATTGTTGTTTGACACCAAAACATGTGAGGAGAATTAGCTTGCACATGTGAGGTTTGGGAGGAGGATTAGCCTAGCTTACAAGGGAGGGAGGGAAGTTAGGGACCACATATTGGAGTAAAGGTATGTTCGTACTTGGTGTTAAAGACTGTTGTTATTGAGGGTCTTAGGAACAAATTTAGACCATTAGGAAAAATTTCAGCCCTCTAGAAGGCCACAAGTTTTGCACCCACTGGGTGCAATTATGGAAAAAAATAAAAATAAAAAAATATTTAATTTTTAAAAAAAATTGGGTGCTGATGTGGCCGCAGTAGCGCTGCATCAAATTTATTTTTTTTCATAAATTTTTTTTCCAAATTTTTTTTTTCTTAAGTTCTTTTTTATTCATTCTGAAATTACACCGCAAGGGTCCCAAATATCAAATCCTTAATCCCTATAGGCCCATTGTATCTTCGAGGGACAAATGGGATTTTGGGCAGGTACCTACGGGCTAAATTTTTGTTGTGATTTCCCAAAACTTTTATGGAAGATAAAAAAAAATGCTAAGCTTTATGGGGGTATAATTTTTTTGTCAATCGGTGCCCAGGAAAAAAAGTTATGCCCAGATAAGCTCAAAATAGGAAACGGGGAATAGCCAACAAAAAAATTATCTTTTTTATTTTTTTTATTTTTTTCTTATAGATTATGATTTTGTCTATTCAGAAAGCTTTGATTCATTTTATTTGGATTTGTTATGAAAAAGTTATGGACAATCTTGTTTTTTGAGCACTTAGAGCATCTTCATGAAAAAAATAACTTGTAGGATTCATTTCTTAATGCAATTTTACCAATTTTTCAAAAAACAAAGTTCCACAAGGTTTAGTTTTTTTGCTAGAACAATCTCACCATTGGAATTAGTGCTTTTTAATTCCATATAAAAGATATTCATATTTTAGATTTTCCTTCTATCTCATACCTACTTCTACTTAACAATGTTTTTAGTAATGAAAATTAAGTTTTTTTCGATTTTCTTTTTTTCCCTAGATTCTCAACTCAGTTTTCTACTACTAAAGACTTAAAGCTCAAAACTTTGTAGTGCAAAAATTTAAGTTAAAAAAGTTCAAAGTCATAAAATCTAATCCCATAATGTGTTGAAAATTTTGTTTTTATCGCTTTAAACTCATATATCTCACAATCTATGTGGTCAAAAATTCTGAAATTTTTTCCACACATTCTTCATACTAGTTAGGTGTAAGGTCTTATAGTTAGATGTGCAAAAAAAAGTTCAAATTTTTTTACTCTTTGCTATAGAAATGGCAGTTTTGAGTGTTTTTTGGCAGAAAAAAGGCCTTTAGGGATTAACGGCCTTCTAGAGGGCTGAAATTTTTTCTAATGCTACTTTTGGACTGGATTCACATTACAAACATCATCCCTAACACCAAATGTGAACATACCCTAAAATAAGAAGAGGACTAGAGAGTAGTGATCAAAATTCGGGATAAATATGGTAACTGTTTTTATCTTGGCCCATAAACCAAAGCTAGATTTAGTTTCTATCTTCTTCTTTTCTTCTTCTTCTTTCTGATTGCCTTTTTTCAACTCTCCTCTTTTCCTTCTTCTTTTGTTTTTTACTAAAATTTCAACAATTCAAGTGGTTAATATTGAATAGAGGAAGAAACTTGTAATCAAGAAATCTACAGAACTTGTTTTAAAAGCTTTAGTCACCTTAAATTGTAGTGTAAAGTGCAAAAATATCATGCGAATGACAATGCTATTGTTTAAGCAACTTCTTACAATGGAAATTCATCTGTAGAAAAAGATATGAAATAACCCATATGTTATTGACTATAGGAAAACAACAAATATTCCAACAACTAGTTTAGTTTATAGCTATATAAGTGCAATTAGAGTGACAAATTATTTATTGTTATGTTTTGTCAAATAAATTTGCATTTTCAGCAATAAAAATGCATTCTAGTGGCAAAATTTGCATTTACACCAATATGACAATAATAAAAGTTAACAACGTTTTTGGCAGTAAATAATATTAAATAGGAAAAAGAAAATCAACTTTGTTGGGATGGCATAATAAGTTAGTCACCCTCAAAACCCACTGCAACAACATGAAGAGGTTTCTATTGTCACAAAATACAAGTGACCATGAAACCTTGTTCATTTTAGGACTTTTAGGATTCCCTTTCATTTTCTCATCTATTTTAAGCCTAGATCACTCATCATTTGTTAGACCTAAGATAAAGTGGACGTGGTTTGGCATTCCCTTCTAACTTTTTGACCAAGGCCCTGGGCTCTAATGAATAGATGTAGTGTAAATTACTCAAAGTGTCCCCTTGGGAGACAGTTGAAAGTCTGGGCAACTTTTTATGATCTCAATATATTAGTACAATTGTGTTCCATTTGTTGTCAATAAAAATTAAAATCTAAATTCATTTCATTTTGTTGGTTCTTTATACTATATCATGATTGGACAAGAATTGGACTAAATACCTTTAATTTTTTTGGAAATATTCTTTGAAAGCACTTCTTTTTAAACAACTACTTTTAGTAAAGTTATGATTTATTTGTTAAACATAAAATAATGTAATATTTGGCATGTTTCTTACTTTGTCATTTTCAGTTGGAAACTGTACGACAATAAGTATTCATGTAGGGAACAAATATTTTTAGTATACATGAATCTTAAATAAGGCTAAAGTTCTTCAATTTTGAAGGTAAGTTTTAAGATTTAAAATGTCTAATCTTTACAAATTAATTTGTTGTACTTGTCAAAGGCCATATTTCATTTCAAAGTGATGTTTTTGGAATGCCCCTTACAAAACAATATCAAAGGAGGTTATCCATTTGCCTTTCTTATTAAAGGTTGAGTTGAACAATGTCTCTTATCAAATGTATATTATATTAAAGATTCTTTTAATTCCAATGAAAGAATATATATAGTATAATGCTAGTGGTACATTCCATAGAACATTTGCAACAACTCCCCGGTACAAGCTCCGGGTTTTCATTAAGTGTGTGGGAACATCATTAGGATTTTACAAGTGAATGGATATAAAAATAAATGAGTATGAATATGTGAAAAAGAGCGTGGCAGATGAAATGGTGACACTTTGCACTTAATAAAATAGATTTAGAATTCAAAGCTAATGTGCTTTTGACAGACTAGCTTGTTTGGTCTTGGACTAAAAAAAAGGACTTGACATGGAGTTTTAAAAGTTAGAAAAATAAACAAGGGAGATGCCTATCCTTTGCTTTTAGAATTGCATAATGATAATATAAGCATCATATTGCCACAAGAAATTGTTTGTGTTTCATTTTGTTCAATGAAATTCAAATGAAGTTTTTTTTATTAAGATACCTCCAAATCAATCTTTACATGACATTATTAATTATGGTAGTGCAAATGAGACATCTTAGGTAAACATTGTAGCCTATTTGTCATATTCAACTATATAAGGATTAGGTGTTTAAATTTTTGAACACAAACGTGTTCAAAGTACAAAAGATCTTAGATTTTATTTATTTTTATTTTTATTATAATTCTTATTGCTTCTTGCACTAGTTCTTTAGCATTTGCATAGTCTAGATTTTCATAACTCTAATTTGCAAATGTTCTATGATTCAAGGGATAAATACATGTTTCACCTCAAAAAATAACTTTTCTAATATAAAAAATAACCTTCAAAAATTACTTTAAATAAATAAGTATAATTAAATCCTAAAAGATCCAAATATATTTTGAATTTGATATTTGAGCATGAAAAGAGAAAAAAATCTTCTAAACATTACAAATATTCAATTTACAATTGATTTTAGAAAGAAATTTAAAATTTTGGTCTCAAATTTTAACTGATAAATATTGGTTAGTGTAGTAGTAGATTCAACAATATGGATACAACTTTTGTCTAAATGTCATGATTAAATTATTTTTCTAAGTTGCATTTTATAAAATATCTTTACAATTTTAGAAGTTTAACCCCTAAAGGACCAAGGTGATTTTCCTACCAAAAACCATTCAAAACTGTCATTTCTATTGCAAAAAGAAAAGAGTTTAAATAATTGTTTTTTTTTGCATATCCAACCGTAAGATCTTATATTTGACTAGTATATGAATATGTGGAAGAAATTTCAGAAACTTTGACCACGTAGATTGAAAGATATATGCATTTAAAGTGAAGAAAACAAGTTTTTTTCCACCTTGCTTGACTAGATTTTTTGGCTTTGAATCTTTTTAGTTCAATTTTTTTGCACTACTGATTTCGATTTTCTACTTATTTATGTTAATTAGTTGAGTTGAGAATCTACCAAAAAAATTTAAGAAAAAAAGAACTTATTTTTCACTCATTAAAAAACTGTTAAATAGAGGTGGGTACAAGATTGAAGAAAAAACTAAATTGTTAATAGCTTTTAGATGGAATTGAATCACAATAATTCCAACGGTGAGATTGTTCTAGCAAGAAAATCTAACCCTATCTAACAAAAAAATTTGAAAAATTCTCAAAATTGCATTCAAAAATGAATTCTACAACTTATTTTTTCAAGAAGATGCTTAGATTGCCCAAAAAACTAAGATTGTCCATAACTTTCTCATTATTAGTCCAACTTGAATGAAACAAAGCTTCACATATAGACAAAAATGTAATCTTTGAGGAAAAAATTTGAAAAGAAATTATTTTGACTTTTTGTGATTTTTTTTCTGTTGCCCGCAAAATTCCAATTTTACTTATTGTGCCATAACTTTTGCTCCCTGGCATCAATTAAAATAAAAATTATATATTCACAAAGATCTTGCAAAAATACACAACCTCTAAAAATCCCAAAAAATATTACTAAAAATTGAGATTGTAGGAACCTGCCCGGACCCAAATTGTCCCCCGAGGGGACAACCGGTCCTTTAGGGGTTAAAGGGGTAATAAAGTTATGAAATAGGAAACATGAAATTATTATATTGAATGAACCTTGAAAGGACAAGACCTATCACCAAAGTACTTTGCCAAAATGATCTAATGCTTGAACCAAATGTTGAATTCTTCATTTCTATATAGTAGTCTTGAAAGTCACCCATCACCTACTTTTTGGCTTCACCATCCGTCTAGGGTTAAATTTGTAATGTTGCTGCGGACATTAAATGTCCGATGGATGGCAAAGAATCCTCTGAATCTAAGATAAAAGTGTAGATGTTCATCTTTGAGTATTTTGTGTGAAAAGAGGAGGTCTTGCCCAACAATTTGACCTCCAATGAATGCTCTTGGTTGTTTTTTAAGCAAATGATTCACATGGGACTAAAAATGATGATCTCTACAATGTCCAAGCTGGTTTTCCAAAGTTAATCCCAAAAGAATGGGCTCATCACTATAGAAATCAACCATTTTGGTACTGTGTGAATCATTTGCTTTTAAAAAAACAAGAACATTCATTGGAGGTCAAACTATTGGGCAAGACCTCTCTTTTTTCACACAAAATTTCAAGGATAAACATTTGCACTTCTGTCCCACATAGAAGGATTCTTTGTCATCCTTCAAACACTTTGTGTCTGCAAAGTCCCGTTCTAGAGTTAAGCTCATGTAGCAAATGCCTTTTAAATGTTTTGGAAAGTGTATTAGAAGTGCAAGCCCTTAGCATTGAAACTCAGGTGCAGGCTTCACAACTTGAACATCAAGACGGGTGACTGGCCTCTTCAGTACTGCATAAGAACGACATCATGGATTGGAGTGTAGCATAGAAAGGTATAAGGTGCAATTCAAGTGCAATGATTCAAATTCAAGCCAAAAATTTAACCTGAATCCGGGGGCATTGAATGGGGCGCTGAAAGCTCACCTTTTTTTAATGAGAGCTGTTAAAGGAGTGACTCATTCCTCATGATGGAGTATTTTCAGTGCCACAAGCAGGATGTTAAACCTATCCCACAAATTTGGACCAGTAGGGTGAATTTACTCTATGGGAAAACGCAGGAATTTTTTATTTGTCACATGTGATAAAATATGCAAATTTTGAATTCATATTTGCATTCAGAGACCCCAAATTAGCAGGGAGAGGTCTATAACATACCCTAAACACAACACAAAATATGGGGCTTTTTTTTACTTTTACCCCAAAGAACATAAATTTTCCTTGTTGGTCCCATTTCATGTGACGGATTTAATGTCTTGCGTGCCACAAAGCTTTGGGACATTATTTATTGTGATGAGCATTTGCATTGTAGAATCTCAACCCAATTTGTTCCTATGTGCATGAGCTCAACATTTTAGGCCGGGTAATCCTTCAAGGGATAGTTTTTAGTTAAGAATCCCAATTCACAATCACTTATGAATATAATTGAGCTACTTTATGAACATCTAGGCTATTTTTGTCCTAATGAAAAACCCAACAAGATATCAATTGAAAATTTCTTTCTTTGGTATCTACAAGTTTGGATTTTTAAAATTTTAGAATTTCAAATAACAGCTACCAAACTTATGACTAGGTATGACTTTTATAGCAACAGTTCACTATGGGAGCTAGCATATCTATTTTTAGTTCACATATCTATATTTTAATCAATGTTTCTTTCTCAACATTTTCCAAAGTTGTGAATGACTTCAACTTCTCCAAATTTTGTATTCCAATCAACTTTCTAGATTTAATCATTCATAATCAAGATATTTTACTTTATGATTAAAGTATACTTTATCATGATATAAATTTGGCTTTTAGTAGGCCACTTCAAATGCATTTTTTGCACAGATTCTAAAAGATAGTTGTATCATGCATGACACCTTTCTCTTAAAACTCATTATTTTGTATCGAACCTACCATTGTCTGCATGTGCGTTGAGAGTTTAGGATAATGATGAAGAAATTACATCAATATAAGGTAGAACTACCTATTTGTAATTACTGAAGCATGTTCAACATGTAGGATACAGGAACTTTGTAGAGAAATTGAGGTCAATGCGTGTAACCATAAGATGAGGAGAAATGCAAAAATGTAAAATAAAAATCCCAAGAATATGAATATTTTATTCAATATAAATGTGAATTTTTCATCAGGACCCATTCCAATCTCATAAACTCACCTATTACGGTTAGCTTTGGCACTTCTCCCTAAGCCAAGAGGGAAGAGAGATGAATAGACAAGAAGGTACAAACAAAGAATTTTTTCCAATGAATAGTACATCCAATTGTTGTCCACAATAGCTAGGTCAGCTCTCAAAGCCATTACAAGGGGGACTTTCCACTGAAAATATGTACTTCTATCATATTGACAAATACAAAGAAAACTCCAATTTGATTTTGAGACAGAGGGAGTACTTTTTTTTGGGTACTGTACAATGGATCATATGACTCTTTCAAACTGTTCAAACTCGTGAATATATTTTAAAATGGCCTGAGTGGGTTTTCTGAACTCATATTACTCATTTGAATGGGCTTCTGGAACCATCCTGCCGTGATTCCTGCCTCCCAGACTGGAAGTTCTTTTCCATGTCCCTGGCCACAATCTGCAGCCCCTAAGTTAATTCATGGCAGAGGAGGCAATCTCGGGGCTCACTCACTCAGGTAAGGTTGCCAGTGTAACTGAGAAAAACTAAGCCGCTTATCTGTCATTCCGGCTCTTGCAAGAGCTGACGGAGGAGCTCAAGGCCAACAAACAAATCCATCTGGCAGTTTCCTCCTGAACTGATGATGGGTTTTGATTTTTGAAATGAAATGAACTGGGCCACTGGGGTGTGCTTGGCTTGGCTTGGCTTGGCTTGCATCATGGATTCATGGGAGCGCAAGGGGCAATGATGATTTGAATCAAGTAATCATCAGGAAGATCATCCGCTCAGTAACTGCCGCCGAGGGGACTCACCGTATGCCATAAGCTGAGTGCTGCTTGTCATTTGTTCATCACTCACTCATCACCCACCTTACTCATGCCAAACCTCCCAACCAGGCCTAAACATATGCTCCTTCCATCATCAGCATCCATTACCATCCGCCTACATGCGTCCAAAACCAAACGCTCCACACACACGCACAAGGAAAGGGCCGCTCAAGGAGTTTCATTGCCAAGCCAAAGCTCCGAAACCTCCGTAAAAAAAAAAAATTTAAATTAAACTTTCATCCATTATATAAACGGATATTCAATCCGTAATCATGGTTTGCAAAGCCCAATTTTGGATTGAACATGATGTTGTTTTGCATTAGAGAGACTTCGGGGCCAAGGGAGGGCTGCGAGTTCTCATGAGTTCTCCATAAGTTTTGAATAGTCCCCAATTGCTGAAACTGCGCCACTGCAGCAGGGTGACATAGCCAAACTTTGGCCACATCAGATTTTTGTGTATTTGACATAGAAGGTGCATGGATTGAGGTATACAATAGAAATAAAAGTTTATATTCATGTTGAGTTGAATCCAATGGCACATGGTACTTCCATCATCATCATCATCCACTACCGTCCACGCGCATCCAAAACCAAACATTCCACCCACCCACAAGGAAAGCGGCTCAAAGAATTTCATTGGCAAGCCAAAGCTCAAACCTCTATAAAAAAAATCCTCAAAAACTTGATGAAACTTATAAACCCCTAAAGGACCAAGTAGCATTTTTTTGGCAACATAGCATTTTCATTGGGATCACCCATTTACAAATGGGATTTTCAAATTTTTTTTCTTTGAAATTTTCACACAACATGTGGTCAAGGAGTAGCTTTAAGGTGCAACAATTTTCATAACTTTTGACTATATGATTAGAAGTTATTGTATGACATGTAGTTTCTTTTGGAGCTGGGCAATCCGGGCAGCTTAAAAAAATCACATTTTTTTTAAGAAATAAAAATTTGAAATTGGTTCTGGAATTAAATCATTTTCTATTTCTTTCTACTTAATATTTTTTTCATGCATGACTATGAAATGCTTTTTGTTGAAATTTTTTATATGTATTCCCAACTCATTTCTTCAACATAATATGGAGAGTTGCAAGTTGTAGGATCAACACATTTTTGGATTAAAAGTTTGAAAGATGAAATCTAACCATTTAGGAAGAGTCAAAAAAATTTCTTTTTGAAATCTAAGCATCATGATCTTGCAATTGGTAAGGTTTCTTCTTCTGAAATTTGAGGAGACTGTACACGAAGAAGTTAACTAAAGAATACTACGATTAGATTTGTTCAAAAATAAATATAGATGAAGACTTTAGCCTCAATTTGGAGACTCGTATTTTGAAGTAGTTTAGGGCCTCTAAAGATGACAAAACTTTAGGAATTTAATCCATAATGGTCTATAAAACCCATTTTTGGATTTAACATGATATTGTTGTTTTGTGGATTTGACATAGAAGCATTAGAAGAGATTTGAGGCCTCCAAAAGCCCGCGAGTTATCCTGCATTACCGCAGCGTTTCCACATTGTGGAACGCAGGAAAGCTACTGGGCTGATGTGTCCGAGAGAGTGCCACGTCATTTTTGAAAAAAATAAAATAAATAAATAAATATTTTGCTTAGAATGATATTTTGGGCAATTTTTTCTTTTCTTTTTTTTTTTTTTTTTTTTTGAATTTTTTTTTCTGACAGCCCGTACCGGTTGTTCTCAGAATCGGGACAGCATGGGAAACAGGCTTGAAACGTCCCTTTAATGCCCTCAAATCTCTTCTAATGGTACATGAAGTGAGGTATACAACAGTAAATACAAGTTTTGTGTTTATGCTGAGTTGAATCAATGACACATGGTACTTCCAATTGTCCCATATGTCTCAAAAGTTTCACACTGGTCATATATTCTATGTGTATGGTGCTATATTTGAGCAAGGTAAGGTTTATTAAATGTTGTATTGACATCCAAATGAAGGATGCTAATTGTTGAATTGTCAATGCAATGGTAAATGCCATGTTATATTTTATGATATAAATTATATTGTCAAATTCAGATACTTACCATATAAACATGTCCCCACATACCTTTAAGGATTAGTATTATATCATACTAAACTCAACATTTCATCTAGACAAAACTCATTCAATGTACATTATATTGCCTTACTTCCAACTAGGGACCACCTTATATGGATTTTTTTGAGCTAAGCCATAGTGAAGTTGAAATCCAAATTGCATCCGAGTCTAATTTGAAGACATTGAGTTTTATTTTTAGGTCCCATGCAATAATTACAGGACTTAAAATGACAAGTTGAGTTTTGTTTTTAGGTCCCATGCAATAATTACAGGACTTAAAATGACAAGTTGAGTTTGAACGACACTTTTATCACTACACATAGTGACTTAAACCTTGAAACAAAATGGTGACTTAAGATCAATTATGGCTCAATCATTTTCTTAATATCCAATTGAGTTTTCAAACTCACTTCACTCAGTAGAAGAGATTTGGGGGCATTGGAGGGCCGTTTCAGGCCCGTTTCCCAATTTGGCCAGAATTGTGAACAGTCGGTACGGGCTGTCAGAATTTTTTTTTTCAAAAAAAAAAAAAAAAAAAAAAAAAAAAAAAAAAAAAAAAAAAATTCTCTCCCAAATATCATTTCAGGCCTATTTTTTTATTTTTTTATTTATTTTTTCAAAAATGACGTGATAGTCTCTTGACCACATCAACCTAGCAGCTTTCCTACGTTCCACAATGTGGAAATGCTGCGGGAACGCAGGATAACTCGCGGGCTCTTGGAGGCCTCAAATCTCATCTAATGAGCCTGCTGAAGCCAACCAAAACTTCCAACTCAACAGTCTGCCCAGGGAAGGAGCTCAAAACAACGCTCAAACGTTCACTACACCTAACGTTACAGATATCATCCAAGCACAGCCCCTACACGGACCACAACCATTCATCCACAGAAAGATATCAAGAGATCATCCACTCATACTTAGCCCGCCTTCAAGGTTTCATCCAAGGAAACTACTGTAGCGCCAAGAGAGCTACTAGTGACGGAGAGTCCTCAAGGTTTCATCGCAAGAAGAAGTTACAGAACCGAGGATGGTTGAGATTCTAGACTGGAACAGTCATACACACACCACCCCAAGGACAACGCCCAGTTGAGAACTGCGAAGAAGACGAAGAACGGACCGTCTCTTCTGTGCAACCTGGAACTCAGTTCTTGGCTGCAAACAGGGAGGCCAGTGCAATAGCTTGCATGCAGGGCAAGAGAGAAATCCGATCTCCCGTAACATAATGGGTTAGTAATGTTCCTGCTCTAGCTGCTGCAGCTGCTTTTTGCTACAGCAATTGTTAGAAGAATCTCCCAGTGAAATCTGCCCGGATTACTCGGAGATGAATCCCACCAACACCAAGCTCTAGCTCTTCCAGTCTGATGATTATATAAGCCCCTGGCCCATGCCCAGATCTCAACTGCATCCCCAACTGCTTAGAGTCGTTAGAAAGCTCTCACTGTTTCTCTCTCTCACACTCAACGTGGATTTTATTGCACGTTCAGAGTTTGCTCAATCATGGCGTGAGTGATGACCCTCTGTTTGGTAGCTGTTGAACTTCATTAATTTCTGGGATATTACTTTCTGTGGATATGTGCTGGAGCGGACAGAGATCACCTCTGATCTTGGGGGACGCTGGAGGAGGAGAAGCTCAAGCACGTAGATTGACAAGTCAGTTGATGAGCATTGCTTTACTAATATGAGGAAAATATTAAAGAACTTGCTGTGATGCATGGAATATATAAAGCTGTCTGTGGTTCGTGTCGTGTCGTTCTCTCTTCGTGTGGGTTGTTAGTAGAATAAAATAGTTATATAAGAGCTGGTGATAGTTTGCAACGGTGTGCGCATGTATGATCGGCTATGGAGATAGGGAAGTTCGACTGACGCAATTTGAGGATGATCGATGTGATGTTTTCGCAGCGTAACAGACAGCCAATTGAATTTATTTGCGCTTATGTTTCGTAGTTTTGGTTTGGGTTCTGTCAATGTAGTTCATGCGAGCGCGTAGTATCTTAAACCCATGATCTCACACGTCCATGAGGTTTGTGTATGGTTCACTGGTGATATGGATACACTGATTGATTGATTGATTGATTTTTCTTTGTAAGATTAGTTCAACATGATGTCGATGTCAGAACATCGGAGGGGATTCAGAGCTTGACGACGTCTCACTTCGTTTCTTTGCAACTGAATCTTATCTTCGATCGGGTCAAACCGAACAATTTCAAATCGTATATAATTACAGCATGATTCACTGGATCTCCACGGAATGGGAGGTACAAGCGTACAAACCGACCGCTTTGAAAGTCTTCGGTGGTAGGAAAATTAGACAATAGTCCAAGTCAATGCTCATGGCTGCTTACATTGGGTTGACTTGGTGATATAGCTTAAACCTCATTGATTTGCGTTTCGTTACTATTGTCTCATACCGAAATTCGATTATTAAATTAGTGCTCAGTCGTATTAATCAAGAAGACGAGCCATGGAAGCTAGGCATCCTCAGGTCTTGCCAAGAACTGGCCCCATTGGGGTTTATTGCTATCTGCTAAGAATGACTTAAGCTCGTGAATGTATAAAATAGTAGACGCAGAAAGTTGGAAAGCAGAAAGGTCACAATATTAGTCTTGGATCAACTGCGGTTACTACTGTGAATACGTTGATGCAGATATGGCAGTAATAGCTTGGGGCAGTTAAGGAGGAATTAGGTTATGTTTCATAGACAGGGCATGTGTAACTGCCGCAATTCCGTTGAACCAGGTTACCTGCATACATGCTGTGGCGGTTACCAATGCAAGGCTGGGGTTCCCTCCACAATTCTGCCTACTGTTAGTACCGTCAGTGCAGCTTAGTCACTCCAGAGTCCAGAGTCGACAAATTCGCCAGTTTATAGCCAGCTATGTTGGCAATTGAACCCGCGCCATGAACCATGTGTGTCCTAGCCATATATTCTTCAGGACCTTGTAACATCCTGAGTGAGTGCAGTCGAAGTTAGAACACTTTAGTTAAGGTAGTTTTGGAATTAAAAGCGCTTGCATTTGTAATTAATTAAAGCAGTAAACCTACATGCATGCCAATGTTGTAGTTTAGTGTGGGTAGATCTTGTAAGTAACGTATTGTCTCTGGATGGTTCTTGTGCCACCCTACTTGAGATTTCAATGTCATTGTGAGTGTACAAAGTAGACGAGAGGAGAGAAGATTGAAATCTTTCATTTCAGCTGGGATGTCGATGTGCTGGGAGAATTTTTGAGCATAATTGGGGCCAGAAAGACTTGAGTGGTTGGGAACAATTGGGACTCTGACAGTTTCCTCTTGCTCTTAAGCACGTAGCTTGGAAGGGAAGCAACGGTGGAGATGTTGATAGGTAACGTACATTTTCCACATTGATGCTGGCTGCAGCTATGGTGCAATGTGCACTTTTCAGCCTGCCCTAACGTGCAACAGGCATTAACTGCCTGAAACACGGAGCTCACGAACAATGTGTGTATGAGCACGACTGGAGTGAAAAGGAAGAAAGTAGTCTCCCTGTTGCAATGTGGCGAATTGAAAGGGTATTAAGGGGATGGTACCGGTGAACCGTTTGTCTATATTTACGGGACATGAAGAAATTTAGCAATATTTTATGGTGAAGCATTTCCAGCTTGTGACCTGTTGTCAGGGAACAAGTACGGGAGCTCTACAGGATGATGATCCATGGAGTCTGGCTCGACTGCATGTACTACTCCCACCACCCATGATAGTGCATCCGACTGTGGCTGGTCTCTCAAGAAGAGCAAACGTGACGCAGCCCACCAGCGTAGAACGCAAGCTGGACGATCCCTCAAGCTGCGTGGCCGCTTGCAGGCCCAAGACCAACAGCAGCATCGGCGTCAGGTGTTCCCCCCAGCTCCTTCATGTTTTTTTGGCAAGTTCATAAACTCTAAGTTCAAGCTCTGAAATCATGCATTAACTGTCATGTGATTATTACAAAATAAGTCCCTGATTCTATAGTCTTGATAAACAAGTGATCACACTTACCTCATTTCCAGACCTTGTTGTTTCATTGTTTCATACAGCTGTTAAGCTCGAGAAACTAGAATCTCATTAGAGATGCAAAGGGATATCCTGCTGTCACATTGATTGGTTTAGCGATTCTTGATCACTTATTAAGAAGCTAAGGCATATCTGATGTCCAATTGTCTCTATTAGACATGCGTAATCGTTACGTTATGCGTGTAGTTAATTTGCTGCCTAACTCGTTCTGATTTGATCCGCCGTTGGACAAAATTGGATACTGGGGATCCAAAGGTGGAGAAAGTTGTAGGTGTACAATATTGCTGGTGATATTTGTGCCTTACAAATGACCATTTTGCTCCTCCTCTTCCTGCAGGACACGGTTGCACGAGTAGATCACCAAC
Organism: Neckera pumila; assembly: GCA_963969595.1. Classification (NCBI taxonomy): domain Eukaryota; kingdom Viridiplantae; phylum Streptophyta; class Bryopsida; order Hypnales; family Neckeraceae; genus Neckera; species Neckera pumila. The sequence goes on from OZ018409.1 coordinate 27,953,534, forward strand.
AACATCATCTGCGGAGGCTCAAATTACAAAGATCTGACGAAGCCGACTCGCTCCCTTCTCCACAGCAGCAGCTTCCAGGAGACATTGATACTGGTCTCCCTGATTCATTGTGGGGGGTTTCTAAGCCTGTGAATTCCGAGGAAGAGAGTCAACAAGCGTGCGATGGCGTAATCTGGTCTTGGGTAAGAGCAGCAATTACGTAAATTGTTACAAGCCAATGAGATCTTTTGTTAGGATCGATCTGCATTGATCTTGATGGACAAATTTCATCTTTAGGCCGGAAAAAAGAGTATTTCAACCACATTTTAATACCTGGGTGGATGAAATTGCTTGACCAATTTCACTGTACCGCAGTCTTTCCTAGAAATTTTCTCACAAGCAGCACAAGCTGATTCTGTTTCAATGATCTTCGGGGATCCAGGGGAGTAAAGGCGCTACAATTGCAGGGAAGCCACATCAGAAGCGGAGTATGCGAGCAGCTGTTGAGAGTCGGCGTCGCCTTGCACGTGGACCTCGAAGTGGCAGCACATCAGCGGATGCCCAGTCTGGAGCTGGTGGACAACCCATGTTGCCTTCCGAGGACCACCGAGTGGTGAGCACTGTCTTCCAGGCCGCGGATACACAAGCATTAATGCGAGTGACCCTCTTGGCCGCTGGGTTTGTGATTGGAGCAAGAGGGATCAGTGCCAGATTGATTGGGCAAGTGACCGGCGCCATCGTGCAATCGTGGACTGAAGCTTGCCGGTACTCACGTTATTACTCCCTTTCTTGATTACTAGCTAGGGATAAACATAAACCCTCATTCTGGAAAGAAAAACCTTGAACTTATTGCCCCAAGTGTAGGATTGAAGTTCTTGTAGAAGAATTTAGGAAGAGATGATATCCATGGATGCTACATTTCTTAATGTTTGTGATGTTGCAATCAGGCCGGATTCAGCGCCGATTCGACTGTTCCGCATCCAAGGCAAGAAGGCCGTAGTTCAGTCAGCAGTCGGATTGATCGAGCAAGCTGTGGCCAAGTACAAGGATCTGTGCGAGTGCAAGCGCCGGGGAGAATTTGTGCAACGAGAACACGTCATCAATGGCGTGGAGTTTTACTACCAGCCCCCGCCTCGCAAAGCTTTTGCAAATAGTGGCAATGAGCCACCTCGCCAAGCAGAGGATGGGGCACCAGGGGCACAGCTAAAGAGTCCTGTTGCGACCTCAGCCCCGATTGCTCCACATCATGTCTGGTTGCAACACCTGCAGCAGCAGCAGGTGCAGGCAGTTACTGCTCAACAGCAGAAGCAGCAAGCTCATTTGTCTCTCCTTGAAGCATCTCAGGTAAGTATTTCGTTTCCAATTTTGTTTCCAATTTCGTTTCCTCAATAAACTCACATATTGTGAGGGGATTACTAAGCTGCATTTACATATTAAAAATTGGAAAACAGTTTCAAGGATATGATACCCGCATTCGTGATAATTTTTTCATAAAAATATTGAGCACTCGCGAAGCTCGATGAAATTGGATTCGGGGTCGCAACAACCAGTGCCTTCGTCAAGCTAGGCCGAGGAATATGGTTCCGCACATTGACCATAGCTGAGAGTTCTTTGCATGTATTTCAATTTCGTTTCCCTGTGTTCGATCCAATCTGATGAGATATTTCTTGTCCCGGCAATATACTCTCCAATTGCCTGCCTGCTATAGACGCGCAATTCAGATCAACTTAATCGGGTTCTGTTTGGTACACGCAGGGGCAGGTTGTGAAGGTAGAGAATACAGCGGATTGCCACAATCAGGACCACAGCGACATTGTGCATCAATCGCATGGCTTCTTTGACTGGCAACCGCAGGTGATGTGTCGCAGCATTCAGTCTCCAATGACCAGAAGTACAAATGTGTGGCCATGATTTTACGAATCTGACATTGAATGGAATCCTACATATGTTAGGAAAATTATATATCTGAACAGATTTAGTAAAAAAAGAAAAACACTCACTTCCTTTGGTCTTGTGTCTGCAGGTCGAGAGACAGCTAATGGGGCTCCAAAGTTCCGATTTGGAGCCTCCTCAAGAGAATGCATCGGAATTTGAGCTTGGGCTGCAACAATCGGTTGCGTCTTTAGAGCACGCACTGCAGCAAGTACGCCTCGAGCAGCACCTCCTGCACCGCAACCGGTCAATGAGCAGCAACAACTCCAATACTGACCATGGCAGCTTCCAGCTTCACCACCATGGCCAGACTCCATCGGGAATTTCCAGGCACAATCAGGAGTCTATGAATAATCTTTGGCAAGATACGAGTAGCCCTGGGAGCAGAGCGAGTCGGCAAGCAGCTGCAACGTCGGACCCCTTTCAATTGGGTCCCAGCTTGTTCTTTTTTGGAGATGGCGGGTTGCCACTCTCAAGTTCACTGCCGGATTCAGAAAGATCCGAGACTGGCAGTAATTGTATATTCTTGGACGCTGCACCTTGCTCGCCATTTGACTTTCCTCACTGCGATTTTCTGCGAGAAAGTTTGCCCACTTTTGGTTGGGCTGCAGCATCACGAGAGATGCCAGAGTACAGCTTGTATGAAGCTTCGCCCTTGCAAGAAGATGTGGGCGAAAGCTTCTGTATTGTTTGCCTTGAGCAACCGTCCTGCGTTCACCTTGTGGTACGTACTTCCTTTCCTCTAATATCTTCCAGCAACCGTCTCCGATGCCTGAATATTTTATATGTTCATGCTGGAGAACTTTAGCATAAATCTTGTTGTTTATTCGTTATTGTGGCAAAAAATCAAGAAATTGGCTCTCGAACCTCAGCTCTATACCACCCTAGCTTTTAGAGTTCTGTTGCACTTGAATGTCACAATTTTGACACTTTGAAACATGTCATGTTGGCAATATGATCATTGATTGAGCTCATGCAAACCTGGTGGGCTTGCTTGGTTGCAGCCATGTGGGCACAACTTGTTTTGCTTCTCTTGTGTGGGAGGTTTGCTGACCTGCCCTCTCTGCCGTCAGCCCATCGTGGCCCTTCACCCACGAGGCAAAAATCCTGTCACACCAGAAACCGTTGATCTACCCAGCAACCTAAACGCCTCCAGCTATAACATGTGGAACTGGATTCCAGGGGCATCAGTCTGAGTGGCTAGTCAGCATGACGAGCTGCTTGTTGCTTCATTTGTGGCAGTTATTGAGGTTTTGCAGGTCATGGGTACAGCACTCATGAGACTAGCATACTTGAGGAGACATAATATAGGCTTGAATCATTTTTGTGTGACTTGCATGAATTTTGAAAATAGATAGATCTTCCCCATACAAACTTTACCTATACCACGGGTGTTGAAAAAACGGGAACCAATTAGTCTGATACTGATTAGTTAAGATGATGAAGCAGCTCTCTCAACGAATCCCAGATCAGATGAGTTTCTGTTACAGTCAAGCTCAAGGTGTTGTGATGAGAAGACACAGAACAGACGCTGCAGTGGTTCCCACATGCTGGAACAAGAAGGCTTGGAGAGCTGGACAGAGCTGCCGTACAAACTGGGGAAGTTGAGGTATGGGAGGTACAGAGTCAACTTGATCATGAGGCAACTTGGATGAATTTGTTGCAATGCATCTGGAGATGTATGATAGCCAGTCTTGAAGGGCCAAGAATAATTGTAAGGGTTGGCAGCTGCATTGCCTGTTTGGGGCTAAGATCATCAGTCAGGCTCTGTTGCTCTGAGTTGAAATTGTCAGTGCACTTCTAAGTCTCTTAGAATAAGGAAGTTAGAATTAATCCTACTTTGGAAGGCTCAGTTCAGTTGCTTTGATTGTCATGAAGGTGCAGGCTGCAGCCTTCTCATGAATAAGGACACCATTCAATAGTGAGGACTGAGGACTGCTCGGCAGCAAATTAGGAAGCTGCTGGTGCAATCCGTGTCCCCGTTTGATCTCTTAAAAGATAAAATAAGGCTACTGAGGGCTGGTTAGTACTGTCATGTCTCTCAAAAGTCAGTAAGTTAGAAGTGATTAACTTAGTGAGGTTTTACACAAATGACATGTGAAAGAGGAGTTTGAGACCCAAGTTCAGCTTCTAATAAGTTCTTCAATGGATTGGAGAAGTAGACTGCTATTGAGGTTTGATTTAGTTACAATAGACTTACAGTTTGAAGGAATGCAGGCTTTTGTAATGGTGTTCTTGAAAATAGATAATCCTGTCACTGTGTTTTGGATATGGAAACATGAAATGAGGTAACAGGTTCTGAAATCGCACAGGCTCTAAAATCGTCCACGTTACTCAAATGTACATTGCTTGTACATGTTCCTTTTTCATAGCCTTTAGCAATGTACAAACTATGTACATTTTAGGGGATAGGCGATTTTAGAGCCCTATACCACTTCAACTTCAAAATTTCATAACTAATTCCAAAAAGCTCCAAAAAATATGAAACGACTTGGGTTAGATACCAATTCCTCTTGTCTTTCAAGGAAAATTTACTAAAAATTAATTCAAGAAGCTTTGCCTCCCCAAAATTCACTTTCAGCTCTTAAATGGGCGATTTCTGGACCTGTTACCTTATATAAGAGCATTGAGAACATGTGTTATTCAGATGTTGAGTCTGCTAACTAATTGTTTTATGTTTATAAAATCAATTGAGCAAACAGACCATTGCTATAAACAGACCATTGCTATAAAAGAATATTGACTAAAAAGAATACTTATTATGTTTGTGCACACACAGACCCCAAAATAAAATAAATAAATAGATAAATAAATAAATAATGAATATTTGCTAAATTTGGAAACGAAGTTCTTACTGCTGTCTCCTGCTGAGTTTGTGTGCTATTGCGAGATCTAAAATGTCAAGATTACTAAACAACACTGTGCGGTTTTCTTTCAAACAATACACTTTGAAAGTTATATGGAAATTTAAACTGTAATTAAGTATTTCTCATTCTATCTATCCTTCAAATTATTGTAAAATAATTTCTAATTGATTGTAATATTCTTCTTCCAATACACTTGGTAGAATTTACATAATTTTTTTCCCACCAGGACCGTTTTGCAAAACCAACACTCGGTAGAAAACACACTTTTCTCATGCAATAAAGTTATTAAATTTTAATTATTTAATGTTTAAGGCTTAATTAAACAAGGTAGTGGTACACTAATTTGACTTGTAGGCCCTAACCCCTAAAGGACCAACATGCGTTTTTTGGCAACATAGAAATTTTAGGCAGGTACGTGTGACTAGAGATTTGTATATTTTGGACTGAGATTTTTATAGAAGGTGGAGACGAGGAATATTTTTCATATGCACCAAATTTCATGACATTTGAAAATACGAGTCAAAAGTTATGGCCTAATATGTTGTTAGTTTCTCTATTGGGGCAGTCCGGGCAGATCAGAAAAAATCACTTTTTTCAAAAATAAAAATTTGAAATTGGTCTACTAGAGTTATATATACGTGGAAAGTGCAGCTGCCCGGTTTTTTACACGGCCAAAAAAGGACTTTTGCCACTTCAAACGCTAATATATTCAAATCTACACAATGGAAATTTCTAAAGTTTTTTCTACACATTTTCAAACCAAAGTATTACAAGATCCTACGGTTACATGTGTCCAAAAATGATATTTTTCATAAACTTGGTACTTGTTCTAGAAATGACAGTTTTGGAGCATTTTTGGTGAGAACATAGTCAAGGAACTTTAGGGGCTAGCTGAGAGTATTCAAGGTATGCAAAAGAAGAGAATTGATTACATTTGTTTCAAACATTTACAATAGTGGGCCATCATGTAAACTGCTCTCATAAATCAAGAAATTAGAATTATGAAGAAAAATTTGGACATATCTAGTTTGAATTTGTACAGTTACAATTCAATTTTTTTGATAAACCTTATCAAAATGTTGTCTTTTTATTCAAGTTATTAGAGTAACTTCCAAGAAGGACAGAATAGACCTTGAGCATTTAGGTGTTACATCCTTCAAGGAATTTTTCAAAATTTTGAGACAACTTAATTTATCTACCGTACTACAATTCTATTAGATTTCTATTGACAATTGAAGACAAAAAATTCTTCAAAATTCAACATTACAAATTTTAAGTAATTTATACCAAACTCAATCTTAATAGGGAGCAATAAGAAAAAAAATGATATGACCACATACAATGATAATTATTTTTAATAGAAAAAAATAAAAAAATATAGAAAAAATGCTTGTCTTTTACTACCTAAAGAATTTGATGTTATGTTAGAAAATTGAGCTAGAAATAAATGGAACCAAAAAAAAGTTAAAAGTTTTTCATTTTCATCATTTTAACCCCTAAAGGACCAGAGGGTTGTCCGAATTTCCAAAATTGTGAAGATTTATTATAAAATGCAATTTAGAAGAATATTTTAACGATGACATTCAAACAATAGTGTAAAATGTTGTTTATAGAAATTGGAAGTTCCTTCTAAAATCAATTGTAAATTGAATATTTAATCGTTTTAAAAGATTTTTTTCCTATAAGTTTAAAATATTGCGTACTAGTTATAGTGATTTTTGAAGATTTTTATTTGATTTTTTAATTCAAGTCATTTTTGAAGGGTCATTTTTGCACTAAAAAAGTTATTTTTTGAGGCTAGACCTCTCGATACCTCTTGAATTATAGAATATTTGCAAAGCAAAATCTTCATAATCCACCATATAAGTGTTAAAGAACTAATTTAAGAATCTTTGAAAAAATTGATGGATGAAAGAAAAACATTTTGATGAGTTTGGAACGTGTCTCCATTCATTCATTGTTCAAAATCTACACTCATAGTCCATGAGAGGTTAATTATCATTACATGGAAGTATGTATAAGACAATAGAAAAAACTAAATTGCTAATAAATCTAACATGGAATTAAATTAATAGGTCAATCCCAATGTTGAAAATGCTATAGGAAATCATCGAAATCCTTTGCACGTTCTTTTCTAAAACTTGTGAGAAATGAGTTAAAAATCAAATCTCATCGTTATTTTAGAGCGGGGACATTTTAGAATTGCCTGCAAAACAGATTTCCTCTTATCTTTTGTCTCATTCATTGAATGATTGTTTTTAGAATATGGATTTATTCTACAAATTTATTTATTTATTTATTTTTAGAAAATCAATTGTAAATCATTCTATAATTCAAGTAAATGGAAAAAAAACATAAATCTTTAACCACAAACTTGTTTCTTTTGCAAATTGACTCGTGCGATAGATAAAATGAAATGGCCCCACTCCACATAAAATATTCAAAAAATACCATCAAAAATTGCATTTATAGGACCTTGCCCCAAAATACAAGTATCCATTTTGGTCATTGAAAGACTTTATAGTTAACTTTGTAAGAACATTGAGACCCAAAAGTGACCAATAAATGACTTTCTAGATCAATGTAGAAATAAAAAACGCATCTATTGGTCTGATAATTAAATAATTTCTTATAAAGTAGCTTGTCTTTTCAATGTTAAAAAACCACTTTGAGATTTTTTTATTAAATTCGGATACGTTCTATTGACTTCATAATTTGGAATTTTTGCATGAATTTATTTAAATAGATCTCAATCATCATACTCTATATGTAAAGCTTTGCTTGAAGTCATTCCAGTTAGTATTGAAAAATTTACAAGTTCTTTTTAAATTTTCATATCAAATTAAGTTGCTCAGAATATATTAGATATATACAAATTAATTTTATTTGATATTACAGATTGATATCCAAATAGAAAACTTTGGAATTTTTCAATTCCAAAAAATGAAATGGAAGGTATAAATAGCCTTATAGCGGTCAAATGAAAGTAGAAAAAACACATAAAGTTGTTTTTGAACTCAATTTTTAAATGTTTAAATAGAAGCAAAAATAAAAGATATTTATTTCTTACTAGAATATCTTCACCACTGGAATAGATGATTTTTATTTATTGTCAAAGTTATTAGTGATTCAGTTTTTTCTTTCATCAAATACCACCTTCCACTTTATATAAATATGAAAGCTTTTTTAGTGATTATTTTTTTCATCTATTTTCAACCGATTTTTCAACCTATTGACTAATGCAAAGCTAATGGATTACAAATATTTTCTGCAAAATGTTGAAAAACAAAGTTTACCATTAGATAATTTATTGAGAAGGGCTTGGAAAAGCTACTCTTTGAAATTTTTAGGTACAATAAACTTGCAATAGGTGGAGATTTTCACTCTAAGAGGGTGGAAGGATGTACTTGAACATATTAAGTAAAATACTTATGATTGAGATTATTGAAGAATGAATGAAGATGAATCTGTTAGCCTTGTTTTGAGTAATAGGATTCTAAAGCAATTGTAGTTTTCACTGCAAAATTTTAAAGGTTAAGAAATAAGGTATTTGCATCCATCATTGCCATTTATTGCAATTGAGTACAACTACTATTAGACCAAAAGAATTCATTGAACCTTATTGACAAATAAAAAATGATTCTAATGTAGTTTATCATGCATTATTTGAACAAAATATTAAAAAATTATGAGTTTTCAAAATCCTAAATTTATTCGGAGTATATGCCATAAATTGACACTAGGCTCTAACGTATAAATTGCATACCTTTAAAATTTAATTCCTTCATCTTAAGAAAGAATGAAGAATTGAAATATGACATTTTTAAGTCAGTGAAGATTTTGAGTAAATGTACTTCACCCTAAACAAATTGCAAGTTTTTAAAGCAATTTTTTAGTCTTATCGTGACAAGGTACTTGCTTCCAAAATTCCCATATAAAATAAACAACATGTATTCATTTAAAAACTATAGGGCAAGTGACATTGTATTCTCAATGAAGGTTCTAGCAATACAAGGAATCATTTGTAAAGACAATCAAATCAAAGGTGTAATCATTTTCTTATTCCCTTTATTTTCAACTGTATAAAAGCAAATTTTCATGTCATACATTTAAAATTTTGGTTGGATGTTTTATAAACTATTGAATCATAAAATTTTAAAGATTCATCAGTAATTATATTAATTAACTTTGAATTAATATTTGTGGAGTTCTTAAACTGATTTGGAATAATTTCATATAGAATAATTTAACACCAATGCAGTACGAAAAATAAGTAGGTTTAGATCTAGTTATTCATACTTCTAGCTTATTCTTTAATTAAAACCAAGAATGCAGTTCCAAATGGCCATTCAATCCACATTTATGAGCCCTTATTCACAAACTAATCCATAAAAACTCAATGCTTATGAATGCTTATAAATGGATTCTTAACCCCTAAATGCCCAAGGCACCCCTGGCGTTTGCAAAACTCTGAAGTTAAATAAAACCTAACCAAGTTGCTATTTTTAGTAGTTTATATTTTTAGAAAGTTTTCCTTGAAGTCTAATTTTAGCACCAAAAATCCGATTTTGAAAATAAATGATAGTGAATTTTCTATTCAAGTTTTTGTACAAGGGTACCCATTGCAATCTTGACTTCCCATAGTGTGAGAGCTCTTGGAAATGAGCCTCAAATACACTAGATCTTGGAAAAAAAATCACATTCAAAATTCATTTAAAAAAAGTTGTTGAGTAGATTTTAAGAAGCCATAAATTGATCAGGGTTATATAAGTTATGCCCTTTAACCTCATATTTTTTGGTCACCAAATTTTTAGAATTAGCTTGTGTAAAGAAGATTGAACGATTATTGCAATTTTAGCACCCTCATAAACATTATAATCTTTCACTCCATAAATGACATTGTTGAATTTTTTTTTCCTATGAGATCTCTAACATGTCCAGTTTGCATTTGTACGGTTACAATTCAGAAAAAATTAATACAACTTATCAAAATGTTGGCATTTTGTTCAATTTAGAGCAAATTCTAGGAAGCCCAAAACAGGCCTTGGGCATTAGGGGTTAAAAATATATTTTGAATCCATTAAGGAAAAAATTGGAAATGGAGGATGCAATACTAGGTATTTGCAGAGAAATAGTTGGCATGCATAATGATTTTTTTGCTTTTGTTGAAAAATCACAAGAGAAGGGGATTATTAATCTTTAAAGGACCTTGCAAGCGATAAGGGCATTTTCAAAATCTGAATTTTCACATAGTACTTGATTTTAAATGTTTTTAAGCTTAACTAAAAACATATAGCTCCAATAATCTTACTTTGTACCATTTTGAATTTTTTTCAAAACTTTTAAAATTGTAATTTTTGTGACATTTTGAAGATAGTATTTTGAAAGCTCAAAATACACCACTTTTGAACTTTTTCTATAGAATTTCATTTGGTGTGACCTCAAGGAGTATACAAATTATACCTTGATGTTTGTCTTTACTGTTTCCATTTTTTTTCAAAAGTTTCATACTATTTTAGCATTTTGTAATTTCTATGATATTTGTAAAGAAATCTCTTTATAAAATCTTATCAAATTCAAATCAATTTTATAATCATAAAAAAATGAGGTTAAATTCTAGGTATATATTATTATATGTGAAAAGTATCAAAAAATTTAAATGTAAGTTTTGATGTAGAAATCTAATGAAGTTTGACCAAGTTTGGATATGGAATATCCATTAAAGATTAAATTTTGGCGGGTCTTTTGCAATCAATGGATTTTTTTCATGATTTGGTATAGGAAGGTATCTATGTTACTTGTATACTCAGATTGCTTATTGTGACTTTGATTTATTTTTATTTTTTTGAACATTGTGAGTTTCATTTGAAGAGTTTTTTCTTGTGAATTATTCAGGACAAATTATCAATGGACTTTGGAATAGCTAATGCATAAGTCTTGTGTTCAAAGATTATTTAAAGGCCAGTTCTACTTGCCAAACTAGGTCCTACATTCAAATGATGGCAATTAATTTTTTTTCCTTTCTTTCTTTCTACACAATTGGTGAAATTAGGTTGCCTTGTCAATTAGGTTGTCTTACATGAGATAAATTACCTCATGAATCAATGCTTGTTCCATATGGAGGTGCATGCCACTCTTTGAACCAAGCCTTGAACCGGTACACAAATCTATGTCATACACATGGCTCTAAATTGAATGCATCATTGTACAAAAGCACTGAATATTTCTATAGTGTGGACAATTGAAAAATTAGTATGGTACAACCTAATTTCACTATTTTGTGTATAGTGGATACAAAAGTTGCTCGGTTTATTTACTTGGTAAAATGTAAGAAGTCAAACTTGCCCTACCAATTATGCAATGACTCTTTATATAAGTATAATGTCTCTTTTCACCCTCGTGCACTACAAGGTTTATTGAATGTGCTAAACCTCGTGATCACCATAATGATTGAAATTTGGTAGATAACCATTACTTCTTAAATGCCTGAGGCACTGCCAAATTTTAGTGTTGACAAAACTTTGAAGTTAAATAAGACCTAACTAAGTTTCTATATTTAGTAATTTATATTCTTTGACAAATTCTTTTTGAGGTCTAATTTTAGCATCAAAAACTAATTTGAGAATGAATGAATATGATTTTGTTGTTTAAGATTTTGTGCAAGGGTACCTATTGTAATCTTGACTTTCTGTAGTGTTAAGGGTTCTTGGAAATGAGCCTCAAATACACTAGACCTTGGTGAAAAAAGCACACTAGAATCTCATTTAAAAAATTTAGAGTAGATTTTAAGAAGCCATAAATTGATTGGGATTATGCATGTTAAGCCCTTCAACCACATATTTTTTGGGTGACCAATTTTTTAGATTTGACATGCAAAAAAAGAACCCTGAAAGATTTTCATAGTTTTAACACCCTCATGATCAAACATTATAATCTTTTCAATCCTTAAATGATATTGTTGCGTTACTTTTCCTATGTGATCTCTAACATGTCTAATTTGAGTTTGTATGGTTACAATTCAAAAAAATTGATTTAACTTATCAAAATGTTGGCTTTTTGTTCAATTTAGAGCAAATTCCAAAAAGCTCAAAACAAGCCTTGGACATTTAGGGGTTAACATGATCTTTAGGATGGCACGTTTTGAGTCAAATTTCAAATTTCATAGTCAAAATACTTACACTAAAAGGAATCAACTCCTTTGACTTCTCTACTGAATATTTGATAATTTTCAGAAAATAAATTTTGGTAGATGAAAAGAATAGATAAAATAGTTTATTACACTATTCTAAAGCAAAATTCCATGGTTAAAATCTCAAAAACTATATTTAAATTTTGGACTTTTGCAATAGAAATACTAATGCAATGTGAGTCTTTTTGGTGAAATATAGATATGAAATTTTACAAGATATAACTTCCTGAGGATAAGTAGTTCAAGCTTTTTACATAAGTGACATGCTTAATATCATTGTTGAACATTTATTATCTTCTTAATCCACTAAGCAAAGGTTTTATAGCTACAAACTCAAAATGTTTTTTCTTAGTGCAAGTGGCCTTTGAAATGATACATAAGTTTTGATTTTATATTGTCACTACGTGAGAACAAGTACAGTGATTTCCAAAAGAAGTGAACCACTATATAAATCGCTCTCATAAATTGGAATATTGGAATTATGAAGTGAAATTTAGCTTTGTTGTTGCACAGAAGCAATTCTACCCTCATGTGTAATTTTACTTAGAACAAACCATATTTAGACCTATTATTTGAATGAAAAATAAACTATTTAAAAAAGTCAAAATGTCTCATTTTTATATTAAAATGTACATCTTGACTAGAATCAAATGTTACAAGGTTCATGAATTTTTGACTTTTATTGATTGAAATATTAGTGATTGAAATTTGACCTCAAAATTTGACCTTTTTAATTTTTCACTCTATAAATACAAAAAAAATATGTTTTTGATATATGTAATTATTTGATGTTATCTGTTATATATATATTTTTGGCAAAAGTGATGGTACCATTGTGCTTAAATGCACAAAATTAGTTGTAATGTATGGGTCAAATAGCAAAATCTAGTTAAAGTATAGAGTTATTTATTCTTTACATTGAATTGTTCATAGATCATATTTTTGTTACTTAACCCCTAAAGGATCAATATGCAGTTTTTGGCTACATAGAAATTTTGGGTAGGTATGTATGACTAGAGTTTTCTATATTTTACTAGAAGGTGGAGGTGAAGAATATCTTTCATATGCACTAAATTTCATGACATTTGGAAATATGAGTCAAAAGTTATTGCCTAATATGTCATTTTTTTTTCCATAAATGGGCAATTTGGGCAAATAAGAAAAAATCATTTTTTTCCAAAACAAAAATCCGAAATTGGTTTTTTAGATTTTTATATAAGTAGAAAGCTTTGAATTATTCCATTTTGATCAATGAGTCAAGTGTTATTAGGAGTTTTTTGTTTGTGGGCAATTAATATGGATTATCTATTCTAAAATAAACTTTGAAGTCCATTATCTTACTCAATTTTCAATATTTTCTAAAAAGAAATAAAATCATAGGATGAAGATTGTTTATTAACCCCTAAAATCCCAAGATCTTTTTCTGTCAGAAACGACTCAAAACTGCCAGTTCTGTTGCGTTCATCTAAGAAAAGAGAAAAAAATAATTTTTTCTCGAATCTAACTGTAGAATCTTCTACTTAACTTATCTCAAATCAAGCGGTAAAATTTTCAAAAAGTTTGAACATACATATTAGAAGGTATTAGCATTCAAAGTTGGAAAAATTTGATTTTTTGAACACTGACTTGTAATTTCAGATGACTTTGACTGCCATTTGTAAAAAAAATTGCACTACAGACTTTGAATTTAATTTTTTTTATGTTAAAGAATTGAGTTGAAAATCTAGGGAAAAAAAAATTCCAAAATAATACACTTGATTTTCATTCTTTAAAAAATTATTAAGTAGAAATAGGTCCAAGATTGAAAGAGAAACTAAATTGTCAATAGCTCAAAGATGGGATTAAAGCACTATAATCCCAATGGTGAGATTGTTTTAGCAAGAAAACTTAGCCTTGTCAAATTTTTTTCTCTTAAATTGTGAAAATAACATTCAGAAATGAATCTTATAAATTATTCTTTCAAAAAGATGCTCTAATTGCCCAAAAAATAAGATTGTCCATAACTTTCACATAACAAATCCAAATGGAATGAATCAAAGCCTCCCATATAGATAAAAATACAATCTGTGAGAAAATAATTTTAAAAAAAAAAAAAATTGTGGGAGAAGATTTCTGCCCGCCGCACCAAAAAAATTGACCTTTTGTGCCATGACTTTTGCTCCTGGGCATCGATTGAAATAAAAAATTATGATCCCATAAACCTGATGTGTTTTTCTATCTTTACAAAAAGTTTCAGAAAGTAATGATGAAATATTGAAGCCGAAGTAGCCTGCCCAAAACCCATTTTGTCCCCCGAGGGGACAATGGGACTTTAGGGGTTAAAACATTGCATCCATTATTGGCATTTTTCAATTCCATAATAAATTTTTTTAACAATTAAGTATTTAGAATCATTATCTACTATTGTATACTTACTATTTTTTTCCTGTATGTTGTACAATTCCAAATGATGTGAAAATTTTCAAGCACGTGGCCAATTTGGACCATTTTTCATAGAAAAGTGAGCTTGTAAAGTGCAGCTGCCCTGTTTTTTTGCATGGCCAAAAAAATGATTTCCGTGAAATTGATTGCTTATATCTTAAAATCTATGCAATGGAAATTTCTGAAATTTTTACCACATGTCCTCAAGTCAGCACACTACAAGATCCTATGGTTATATGTGTCAAAAAATATTTCTTTTCAAAGTTTTGATTTGGTACTTGTTTTGAAGATGGCAGTTTTTAAGCATTTTTGGTGAAAATATAGTCATGGAACTTTAGGGCTACCTTAATGGAGTGTTTTTTAATGCGAAAGATGTGTATGGATGTTTCCTATACATCTATGCAATTAAATTAAAAAAATTCATCAGTAATGTCTTTCAATCAATTATCATGTAAAACTCTGAATTTTAAATAAAACAAGTTGCCCAAATTGGGATTTTGCTTTTTTTAAGTCCTGATTTGGTATGTTTGATTGGAATTGCATATGAATTGAATGTTCATTATGCAAGACAAAAAATGGCAATCATATTGTATATTATGCCAATTTCTTTTGAATGGCAAAATAGGGGGACAATTGAGACTGTTGTCGGGTACTCTACACTTCCAAAATCAATTATGTACCTACAATATGCGGAAGAAACTATTTTAGCACCGAACGTTGTTTCTTCCTAACTTTTGCATACAGTATCCAAATGTCACGTTCTTTGGTGCGTTGGAACCTCCTTTCAAGTGCCAACAAGAAAATATGAAACTTCGGTCTGTCTAATAATAGTAAATAGGCCCAGAAGCCAAAAGTGGCGGTTCTGGGGTTCTTTTCCGTTTTCAGTCTTTCCACTGGCGGAGTGGCGGGTTCCTCCACTCCTCCCCCGAACGGCCGAACCTCCTCACTCGTCACTCACTCTTGTTTCCTCGCCGAGACAGCAAAGGACAGACAACTCTGCACTCTTTTGTGGCATGTAGCAACACGTGTTCCATTCGCAACTGAACTGCGAAGCTTGCTTAGAATGGGAGAAGATAGACTTCAAAGAAATGGTAAAAGAGGGTATCGTAGCTCCAGCAGTCCAGCTACTGGAGCTACTGGAGCTACTCGAGGGAGGCAAGGCATGTAGCCTGTTGACTTTGGGGTCCCCAAAGACAAAAGTTCACGACAAATGTGAAAGCATTCGTGCCGGTTTGCCATTAAGATCAGGTTCTCCTTTATCACGTACACAACACAAGTGGCAAGTGGACACCCTCAGTCCTAGTGGAGCACGCAGGCTTGGACTCGGAATATGGGACTTTCTGGGTTCTTTTGACCAGACAGGCAGCTAAGTTTTTTTCTTTTCCTTCTTTTTTTTGAAATAAATGAAACGGAATTTCATGGCCAGAGTAGGCAGCTACACAAAATAGTGAAATTAGGTTGCCCCAGACTATAGTTGAACATGTCTGAAAGTCTTAGATGTGAGAAATTAGTATGGGGCAACCTAATTTCACTATTTTGTGTAAGTTAAGTTACCCATCCTCAAGGTTCAGCCAGTGAGGCCGGGCGCTTGTGGCCGGGGTCCACTCAGTCTCCGTCTTTACTAGCGTAATTTCTGGATTTTCACGGGACTGTCAGTCTTCTGGGGCGACGGATGATCAAGTACAACATAGTGATGCCTACTTATGTTATTCTACTTATGTTATTTTACTTATGTTATTTTAAACTACACTGATCCCATTTGGATTCCATAATTTGCATACTAATTTGCAAAATCCCCGCCCTAAAACCAAACAAAGGCATGAATAAAACCTCAAAATTTCTTATACTCCTATTTGTTCACATATGGATCAAGTAAGTTGTTTTTTTGGCAATAAATTGCAGAAGAAATTATGTTGTTCTTCATTATCATACACTCCAATATCACATTCTCATATAATCTTTAATATTCTAGTTTTATTTGAAACAAGAAACAACTTCAAATATAAGAGATATATTTATAGAAGAGGACTTATTACATGATTGAAGTGCAATTCCCTATTAAAGTCCAAGGTCTTTAAACTAATTCAAATGTTCAAAAAGTACATGATAAAAAATGTTGAAATATTAATACTTTTTCAATTGCCAACAAGATCTTACAAAGAACTTAAGTATTTCACTACACAAATAAATTCAATTACTGCACTCCACACTGATAATGCTCACTCACACTTAATAGGAAATTGTGGGAATTGTGAGAATTTGTAAGGCACACTAATATGGTATAGCAGTTCATAATTGTTTAGATAAATTCAATATATTGTGGTTTATGCTATTTACATCCAACTCAGCTTACGTGTATCTGTCATCCATTCTCGCATACAGTGTGAAGGATTTCGAGGTTTGATTGAGAGGGGTCAAGGCCCTGATTAAGGTCTCACAACTACTGTAATCCACCTGTTAGCGTGAGAGACAGATGCTAGTAACAATATCGTCCCTGGAAACAGTCCCCTTGTAACTTACTTTACATACTAAACGTCGAGACGACGGAGCCCATCCAAAATTTGCAATCACCAAATTTATACAATTGCGGTGCCTGGATATGCAGCACCATTTCTCTGTACTATTTTGAGTGCATATACTGTACAGCATACGCACCTTGAAGACGAAACACTCAAATAAGAACATTCCAATAGAATCTACTGTACAAAAAAAAACAAGTTTCATAAGCGATGCAACTTCTTGCCAAAACCAGAACCTTCGGCAGCAATAGCTAGAAGCATATCTAGATTTACAAAATCCTGGGATCGAACTTCATTGCGATAATCAAGTTACTTGAATAACCATTCTCCACACACCATAGGCTAGAGTTCTCCATCAGGTAGTCCAGGCCGAAACATCGCTTAGGTACATCATTCTGGACCTAAGATAGATAGACGGTTCTCGAACGTGAGTAAGACTTGTGATTCCTTCACAGCACAAACATCTAATTAACGTGGCTAATGAACTTAAAAGAGTCCGAAATGATATGCTGCAGTAAGATAGTGGAGTGAAGTGGTAGCCTGCAGCTCTGAAGACAAAGCATGACATTGAACCTGATTCCACGTGATACTCCAGACTCAGTATTCATCTAACAGCTATTTACATGCAGTCCCTCCGTTGGACTGGCGACCTAGGCAAGAAATGCCTGACCAGTACTAACTGATCTCAAGGGTCATTTACACTCACAAAAAGACCAGTACTCATCAGTTTCATAAATAATTAACCAAAATTTGAAGCAGGTCGATATTATGATAATTTTATAAAGAAGTTTTTAGCCATGCAGTAACCCAAAAATTCCAGAATTTGTCTTGTTCCGAAATATTGAAAATTAGAAATCAAATGACATTTCGTTCAGTAGAAATTTCAAAATAGATCTAATTTGACACAAAGCGTTGAAACTGAACTCGGAGAATAGAAGACAGATATAGAATCAGGAACCCCGCTGCAAGATGTCATCTTGGACAGGAGTCATCTCGGGTGCCTGCGTAAACTGCAGGGGATCCAGATTCTACATGCTAACCAGAGAATAGATATAGGCATGTTGGCATAATATAAGTGGTGTTCACTTTACGTTAGTGTCAGAATATTGTGTGCTTAGCAGTAACTTCATCATATACTACCAACAAATGCACATACTTCAATATTATCTGGATATTGGCATGATGCTCTATCAGACTAACAATAGTTATATTAATAGATTTGAGGATCTAATGGGAGACCTTTTCAGAAAACAGTATAAAGGGCACCTTGGACTCATCATGTAAAGCACCGACAATTATGTCGTATACAGAGACAGATCCAGATCGTCAAGAAAACTGAAAAGACTTTTCAACAAATTTTACTCTAAACGATACACTACAAACTTTGAATGAACAAATCAGGGTTTACTGAAAGGACGACATGTTCACAAATTCACTAGTTCAAAGCCATCAACGCATGTACGGTACCAAAGACAAGGTGACAAGACCAGCAAGAATGCTTGGGTAGCAAAAGTTAGGGCACAAACAACAATAGTACAAAACAACAATACTGCACTAGGCAAAACACCCCAAGCATATAAACACTTGAAGATATCAAACCAGAGATAGTAGTTCGGAAATCATCATACCTCTTCGCAATTCCTGAGGAGACTCGACAGAAGTTGAGAGCGCTTCCGCAGTGCTTTGTATGTTCTTAAAAAGCCCACGGTCTGTTCAATTCTCAGATGCTGCGTGTAACCAAACACTCAATATGAGGTCACTAACAATACTCTGCATATCATGATAGCATCGGCAACTGAAAACTTTAACAGAAACATTCATGCCCATATGATTCCAACCATAACGAAAGTCAATCAAGTCGCATGGCCCATAGACTCCATAGACCGCATGACGGGCACCATGTACATATGAAAAAGTAGATTAGTGCCGCACTCATCAAGTAGCTTCAGAAGGACATAAAGCAAATGCCAGGTCCTACAAACAGAACAGAGTAAATCGGAATTAAGTCAGCAGATCATGCCTGCGTTCAATTCAAAGTCGGGACAACTCTACAACATGTGTGTTCACGTGATCATCGGGGGTCTTCATCAATTTAATCACGGATATATCAAGTTTTCAGAACATCAGACCTCGAATCCCAACAAGGGGACTGTCTAGCTAGCTCCAGCTGGTCACTGGTACATGGACCCCCGCGGTCGACTGCTCTGTTGCCCGCACTGACGGAGCGAGCAGGCAACCCATTGATAGTTCGCATTTACACTGTCTAGCAAAATTTGCTGCAAGTGAAACGTCTCCCCAACGTCCACAGCCCCCAGGCCAGTGAATTCCAGGATCGACGGCGTTTAGACATAACCACAAGGACTCGCAAAGTCTCGGATACTAATTTGCATCTACCTCCTACAAGACCACGTCACTCCAGGCGAAGTGCGGACTCCACTCATACCTACCTGCCTATCTACCTGCCAGCTAGCTACCGAGCCTTATTCTCCCACGAAACCTTCAGATAAGTGCGGCAACACAGGAAAAAACCTACCCGAGATCTCAATCTACACCCAAACAGAGAGAACTGCCACCGCATCGACGTTGAACCCCCGTTCCTACTTATCTAGACCTGATTTGCCAAAAGAAAATTAGAGGGAAAAAGCTGATTAGACACCAAGGCAGTCACGGCTCTTCTGAGCAGTGTAAGCAGGATGCTGCACCTCCTCCTGGGTAGATTCAGACTGGACTTCTGGCCCATCATCGGTTGCTCCGCACTATCATGTACATGAAGTTGGAAAAAAATTTAAAAAAATTTAAGAAAGGTTCCATGAATAAATACCCTGTGTAGTCACTGGATTTACAGTACATGGCTCCGAAAGCGTCGAGGATTTGAGGGCATGCAAGCCCTAAATCTAACATCGTGCTTGCCTCTCCCGAATGTGTGACTGCGAAAACAACAACCCCAGCAGCTCCAAATGCTATCGCAGAGCGAGGGACCACAACATCCATGCATCACGGACATGGCCGCGCAGAATTCCTGCTTTCCAACTGGATTCAGCGACCTCCGTCGTCCGTCGTCCTGGTTAGTATGGTTGCGACCTCTGCGCGTGACTGCCACTCGACGCCCACTGACTGAGCACGTCCTGCGCCGTGGTCAATTGCGCGGCCTGCTGGCTGCTCAAATTCGGATTGTTGCCACCCTGAGGGACGATGCTGTACAACGACTGTAAGGCCGTCGAAGGGTTGTAAGAACCCATCTCCGGCGCTTGCATTGCCGGCGCCCCCGAAGCCGCCGCCGCTTGCAGCAGCGGAGGCTCCTCGTCCGCCAGAGGCAGCCGGTCGTACGTCGCGCCAGTGAACGACGTCGCGATCACCAGCACGGGACTGGCGGCCATCAACGCCCCCGCCACGCAACCCCCCAGCACCTGACCCGACGCCCCCGCAAACGAGATGGTGAGCCCCGTCGGCGGTACGGGCGAGGGCGGAGGTAGATACGAGCCTGACAGCGAGATGATCTCGAACCGACCGTGGATGGTCACCGTGGCGCCCGGAGTCGTCGGCTGCCGGAGCGTCACATTCGTCACCGTGCCGCTCCCGCCCATCACGCACACCCCGCGCTGCCGACGCCTCGCGAAGTCGGCGACGCTCTCCCACACGTCGTGCCCGCTCGCCACCTCGAGCACATGCGGACGCATGGCATTTCCATTCTCGCGCGTGATGATCACCGGGGGTTTAGGTTTGTTCTTCGACCCGGGAGGCCGCCCTCGCGGCTTGCGCGACGCCTCGCCGGGGCCGGGCGGCGCTTTGGGTTTGCCTTTGCTGCGCTTGCGGGGCCTGCCCGGCACGCTGCCGCCGCTGCCTTGCTCCTCGTCCGACGAGTTGTTCCCGGGCGGAGACGGCCGCGACCCCGCCTCCGCTCCCCCCTCGCCGACCCCGGCCATAAACACATGCCCGAACTCCAGCGGCGCAGGCTGGTGCGGCTGCTGGTGCGGTTGTCTGTGCCTGTCCTCCCAGAGCTTCTCGGCGTGGCCCCTCACGATCCCCCACGGTGCATCAATCTGAGTCACTTTATACGAAGTTAGGGTCGCCAGCGCGGACAGCTCACACACAAGCGACGCGAGGACGGAGGGAGCGAGCGAGCCAGGGCACTTCTGCTTCTCCTCAGGTCAGCCTAGCTACCCTCACAAACAAACTGATGAGGTGCGGGAAACACTTACTTCTTGCCTCCGGGCTCTCGTCACGAAGCCGGGCCTATCCTCGATGAGCGTGACCCAACACCCTGGAATATCACTTTGGCTCTTGAGCAGGCCCACCACGCAGCATGGGAGGGAGTGACCCCAAGCTAGACGCAACTGATCGCTCTCCTAGTTAGTCAGGATCTACATCACGCAGGCTCCCTCTTCTTCTTTGCAAATTAGAGTAATGATGTCTCCAAGTGATGCTTGACGTAATTCTCTGCTTAGAGTACAAAGGTTGCCGAATTTTGACCGAAAATACGATTCGCAGGGGGGGTTTAGTTCGAAAATACGACAGTGACAGAGTAGGGTGCTTTATCATGAAAGACGCCTTTCGCAGTCACAATTCAGTCAAGTGATGGTAGGAAAAGCCACATATGTTCCCACGTGGATAGAAGCTGCGTAGAATTCAGACGATGGAACCTGAATGTTTTCGGCCTCGTCCTTCATTTCCCAGATGGGTCCTCTGAAGTGACCAGCAGTATGATTCAGTCACAGATTGCTGCTACAAAACTCAGTAATATCTTGATCCCAATTACGCATGGACAAGAATACCCACCCCCAAAATGGGATCACCAGGTTTGCTTAAGCCTGAAAGCGCAGAAATGGGAATCAATCGTTCCTAGAAAAGGACGGGCGCCTCTGGCAAACCTGACCCCGATGAAGTACCACACCAGATCGCACGACCAGTGGCACTAGATGTTGACCTGCCTGCAAGTTGGTATTGTCAACTACTCTCCAAAGATGTCCGTCTCCCGAACAACAGATGCCAGATTCTACTCGCACCACCTTCCACCAGGGAAACTACAAAACCGTCCCCTCCCCTGCGCTACGGATCCCCAACACGGATCCACCCGTCCTCCCAAATTCCAACACCTCAGTGCGCAAAAGCAGACTGGCTGTACCAAAGCGACTCCCCCTGTACTCTGTACTTCACCCGCGAGCACGTGAAACAACCCCACCAGTAAGTGCGCAACAATACTACCTTACTCTCATCCAACTGACTTCAAAGGAAAGCGCTGGACTGGGCCGGGCTGGGCTGGGCTCGGCTAGCAGCTCCAGAGAAGCAGGCAGGCACGCAGGCGTCAACTGGAGTCCACCTCTGTCAAGCCCACGAGGACTGCAAGTCTGCGAACCACTGTAGACAGCTCGCAGCAGCAGGAGCAGTAATAAGCGCCGGGGAATGGGAGAAGAGCGACTGAAAGGACCGTTCGCATGCAGCGAGGTCCCGGTGGTGTGGGCACTGTAGATGTGGGTGCCGAGGTGACAACTGACGAGGCTCACACCGGAAGAACTGTTGGGCAACGAGCGAGCGAGCTCGCTAGCGGGGATCGCAACTTCGTTCGGAGAACGAAAGAGAGGTTGCAGCGAAGCTCCGGGTGGGTGGGGTGGGGTACGGTTGAGTTCAGCAGTGTTCAGGTGCGGTACGTAGCCTGCGTGCGTCAAAGCGTACCACCGGCGCTGCTGGCTTGCGAGCAAGGATGGCTCAAATTCCAAGAGGCTCAAAACAGCCCTTGGGCATTTAGGGGTTAACTAAGTTATACTCCGTATTAACTTCGCTTACGTTCAGTTCCGGGCTTCCGGATTTCCAGCAGCGTGATGAGTGCACTGGAAAGGAACTTCAAGAGAGGACCGAGTGATTCGCGTTCATCGGGGGGAGCAGGCAGGCGTCATGATTCGCGTTCTGACGATGGCGACGACGCCACTGGCCTCCCTGCAGGTGCAGCTGGGCTGAGCTTTGACCGCCAGCGCCTGGCGCTCCTCTGGGCTCTGGAAGGTAGGAAGGGGGCCAGTGCGCGACGACAACGTGCGGGGATGGGCGCCCGTCCTGTGCGGGCGCCCGTGGGAGGTGGGCCTACCGCCCCCTAGCCTAGCTCGCCAGCCTCTGTCCGTGTGGCCCCTGCTCCGCGCTTCCGGCCAATGGAACAGGCATCCCCCGTCGTACCTCCAAGCTACTGAGGAACCCTTTTATTAACTTAGACTGTTGGAAATTTGGAACCCATGCGGAAACTAGAAAAACCTAATGGTCCAAAATTCCAAATCACTTTGTAAGTTAGAGTGATCCATGTGGATGGATGAACAAAACAAAGCATCAAAAATCAAAAATCAAATCTTGAATCCAACTGAAGGAGACCACATAAAGTTCCATGCTTTTGTTTTAATGAGTTTATTAATCTTTAACCCCTGAAGAACCAAAGGGACCATTTTGGGCAGCTCACTACAAACAGAAATTTTTACTTTTTTTTCTTTGGAATTTTCACACGACATGTGCCCAAGGAATAACTTTAAGGCACAACAATTTGACTACATGGTTAAAAAGTTATGATATGATATGTCATTTTTTTATTTTCATTGGTCAGCGGGCAACTCCCATAATTCTTAAGAAATCCCTTTTTTCAAAATTAAAAATTTGAAATTGGTTTTCAAAGATTTATATATACGTGGAAAGCTTTGAATCCTTCCATTTTGATTAATGAAATGAAAGTTATTAGGAGTTGTAGTTTGTGGGTAATTATTGAATCTCTACTCTAAAATTAATTTTGAAGCCATTTATTTAAGTCAATTTTTGAAATTTTTGAAAAAAAATAACATTGAATGTTTATTGGTTATGTCATGTCACCACCTCTATTTTTATTTGTTGTTCTGCCCCGCGCTTTTTGGCGGTTGCAGCACGCAACAATTTCTTTTATAAAATAGAAAATTTGTTTGCTTTTCAATTCTTCGACCACTAAAATGTAAAGTAGGACTTAAGTTGTCCGCTCCGGCATACGTCAAAAAAATCTATATTTTTGTATTTACCTTCTTTTCTTTTTGCTCTATATTTATTATTGGCTTTACGAAGGACTTTAGAACATTATAACAATTGGAATTTGCAGTTTTCAATTCTGTAACTGAATTCTTCACAATTTAGTATTTTGAATCATTCTTAATTTCTTTCTATTTACTATTTTTCCTGTATGCTGTACAATTTCAAGTGATCTGAAATTTTTCAAGCATGTAGCCAACTTGATTTGAAGAATGAATCCAAGGGGTAACCACCATTTTGGACATTTTTTCATATAAATGTAACCTTGTATAGTGCAGCTGCCTGTTTTTTTGTATGGCCAAAAAAGGAGTTTTGCCAATTCAAACACTCATATTTTGCAATCTACATGATAGAAAATTCTGAAATTTTTTCTACATCTTCTCAAACCAGCTTACTACAAGATCTTATGGTTACATGTGTCCAAATTTTTTTTTCTAAAATTTGATACCTATACTAGAAATGGCAGTTTTGGAATATTTACGGTGAAAACATAGTCTATAACCTTTAGGGGTTAAACCTTAAAGGACGAATGGGTGACCTTAGAAATCATTACTTTTCATTAGCTTAAAAAATTGCAAAAGGAATCATTGGAAGTCAAACTACTATAGAAAACCTCCCCATGTCACAATAAAATTATGAGGATGAATAATTGAAATTCTGACCTACTAGAATAATTCCTTGTCATCTACCGGGCGCCAAACATTCGTAATGACGTTTAAGGGGTAATTCCTAAAGTTCTTTCATGTTTAGAGGTTCCAAATTACTTCAAAATATTAATCTCCAAAGCAAGGCTAAAATCTTCATCTATATTTATTTTTTAGCAAATCCAATTGTAGAAACCTTTAGTTAACATGATAGAGTACACTTTCTTACACTTTTAAAATAAAAAAAATTTACCAATTGCAAAACCACAATGCTTGGGTTTCAAAAATAAGTATTTTCAACTCTTCCCAAATGATTCGATTTCAACTTTCACAACATTTTTATTACCCAAAAATGCGTAGATCCTACAATGTGCAATTTTTCATAATATATTGAAGAAATAAGTTCGAAATATATATAAAAAAATTTCAAAAAAGTAAATTTCATATTTGTAATTGAAAAAATAGTAAGTAGAGAAAAGTACATAATGATTCAAAATACTTAATTGTTAAAAATTTAATTATGAAATTGAAAAATGCAAATCAAAATGGTTATAATGTTATAATAAACAGTCTACATCTTGTGATTTTATTTTTTTCAGAAATATTGAAAATTGAGTTAAATAAAGAACTTCAAAGTTTATTTTTAGAGTTGGGATTCTACAATTGTCCGCAAATTAAAACCTCCTCATAATTTTAATCTCATTAATCAAAATGGAATGATTTAAAGCTTTCTATGTATATGTAAATCTTGAAAACCAATTTCAAATTTTTATTTCTAAAAGAAGTGATTTCCTTAACCCCTAAAGGTCGGAGACTATGTTTTCACCAAAAAAGCTCCAAAACTGCCATTTCTAATACAAGTATCAAATTTCAGAATAAAAACATTTTTGGACACATGTAACCGTAGGATCTTGTAGTCAACTTGTTTGAGAAGATGTGAAAAAAATTTCAGAATTTTCTACTATGTGGATTGCAAGATAATAGCAGTTGAATTGACAAAAAAAACTTTTTTTGTCCCTGCAAAAATCCGGGCAGCTGCCCTTCATAAGGTCACATTTGTATGATAAAATGTCCAAAATGGTGGTTACTCCTTGGATTCATTTTCCTAGACAAGTTGGATACATGCTTGAAAAAATTCAGATCATTTAGAATTGTACAACATATAGGAAAAAAATAGTAAGTAGGAAGAGGTAGAGAATGATTCAAAACAATAAATTGTTAAGAATTTATTTATGGAATTGAAAAATGCCAATCCCAACGGTTGTAATGTTGTAATAAACAATCTACACCCAAGGTTTTCATTCTTTTTCAAAAATACTGAAAATTGAGTGAAGTAAAGGACTTCAAAGTTTATTTTAGAGTTGAGATTCCATAACTACCCTCAAACTAAGAATCCTCATAACTTTTGACTCATAGATCCAAATGGAATGATTCAAAGCTTCCCATCTACATATGAATCTAAAGAACCAATTTCAAATTTTTATTTTTTTAAAAGTGATTTTTAAAGAAGTTTTTTTTGCTACCCGGGCTCCCCGCCGAGCAATGAAAATGATATATCATGCAATAACTTTTTAATCATGTAATCAAAAGTTATGATAATTGTTGGGCCTTAAAGCTACTCCTCGGGAAAATGTTGTGTGAAAATTTGAAAGAAAAAATAAAATCTCCACTCGTAGTGAGTTGCCCAAAAAAGCTATGTTCTCAAAAAAGCATGTTCAGTCCTTTAGGGGTTAAATTTGCCCGGGCTGCCTGGACTGAGATAAAAACTACATATTTTGCAATAACATTTTAACCATGTAGTCAAAAGTTATGAAATTATTGGGCATTAAAGCTACTCCTTAACCACATGTTGTATGAAAAATGCAAAGAAAAAATTAAAATTCCTTTTGTAATGAGCTATCCAAAATTGCTACGCTGCCAAAAACATAATTTGATCCTTTGGAAGTTAACCCCTAAGATCTCAAGACCTTTTTTCCATCAAAAAACACTCAAAAGTGCCATTTCTACAGCAAAGAGCAAAAAAATTTTAAATGTTTTTTTTTGCATATCTAACCATAGGATATTGTATGAGACTAGTGTAAGAAGAATGTGTGAGGAATTTCATAAACTTTGAAGGATACGAATTTTTTTGCACCTTGCTCAACTACATTTTTGGCTGTGAACCTTCATAATTTAAAGTTTTGCTCTATTAGTTTTGAATTTCTGATTTTATATGATGAAAAATTAAGTTGAGAGTCTAGGAAAAAAAATTCAAGAAACACACACTTAGTTTTCACTCATTAAAAAGCTATTAAATAGATGTAAGTTCAAGATTGAAGCAAAATCTAAATTATTAATAGCTTTAAGATGGAATTGAAATATACTATTCTCAATAATAAGATTGTTCTAGAAAAAGATCTTAACCTTGTGAAACTTTTTTTTGAAAAACTGTAAAAATTGAGTTTAGAAATGAGTCCTACAAGTTATTTTTTCAAGAAGATGCTTTGATTGCCCAAAAAACAAGATTGTTCATAACTTTCACATAACAAATTCAAACGAAATAAATAAAAGCTAAACATGTAGATAAAAATGTAATATATATGAGACAAAATTTGTATTTTAAATTTTAATCTTTTTTTAGGGTTATTTTCTGCTTGCAAAATTATGAGATGGGCTTTTTTTTGCCATAACTTTTACTCCCGGGCTCCAATTGAAATAAAAAAATATATTTTTGGAAAGCTAATGTGTTTTTCTATCTTCACAACAAAAAAAAACCATGAAAAATATTGAAATCATAGGAGCCTGCCCAAAATCCATTGTGTCCCCTAAGGGGACAATGGAACTTTAGGTGTTAAATGACAAGCTCAACCCTTCGGGCTTGGTTTTAAGAGAATTGTTGGCAAAAAGTGATTTTTGGATATATTTTAGAATGTTTCAACCTATTATATCTACTTCAATACTAAATATAGCTTGCCAAGCAATAAATTTAGGCTGCAGATTCAAAGCACTATTTACAATTTACTTTTCCATGCCCTAATTGCACAAATTTTAGATAAGCACAAAAAACATACCTTGCTTTAACCCCTAAAGTTCCATTACTATGTTTTCATTGAAAATGCTCAAAAATTGCCATTTTTAATACGAGTACCAAATTTTTGAGAAAAGATATTTTTTTGACACATGTAATTATAGGATCTTGTAGTATGCTGACTTGAGAACATATAGTAAAATTTCAAGAATTTCCACCACATGGATTGGAAGATATAAGCATTCAAATTCCCTAAAATCATTTTCTTGGCTCTGCAAAAAACAGGGTAGTTGCTCTTCACAAGCTCACTTTATGATGAAAAATGGTCCAAAATGGTGCTTCTTTGGATTCTTTTTCCTAGACAAGTTGGCTACATGTTTGAAAATTTTTACTTCATTTGGAATTGTCCAACATATAGGAAAAAAGTAGTAAGTAGATAGTAGTAAAGAATGATTCAAAATACTAAATTGTCAAGAATTGAATTATAGAATTGAAAAACTCCAATCCCAATGGTTCCAATGTTTTAACAAACCATTGACATCCTAGAATTTTGCTTTTTTCAAAAAGCATTGAAAATTGAGTAAGATAAAGGACTTCAAAGTTTATTTTAGGATAGAGAATCTATAACTGCTCGCAAACTAAAAATCTTCTTAACTTTTGACTCATTGCTAAAAATGGGATGATTCATAGCTTTCCACATATGTATAACTCTAGAAAACCAATTTCAAAATTTGTTTTTGAAAAAAGTGATTTTTTCTGTTTTGCCCGAATTGCCCCATTACAAAAAAAGTAAATATATCAGGACATAACTTTTGATTCACATTTCCAAATGTCATGAAATTTATTCCCTATGAAAGATGTTCCTTGCGCCCACCTTCAATTAAAATTTCAGCCTAAAATATAAAAATTTCTAGTCACACGTACCTGCCCAAAATTTCTATACAGCCAAAAACGCATGCCGTCCTTTAGGGGTCAAGGAGATTTTTTACTCTCTTTGGATTGTCCTCTAGGCAAGTGAGTGTCATTTGAAGGTTAACCTTAGAAGAATGTGGAAGCCAAGATGGTAGAATTGGATGCCTTCCAAATTTACCATAGAAATGAAAAATGCACCTATTAGTTGAAAAATCAAATCATGTTAGGCAAAGGGCCTTGGTTATAGGTCTTGTTCTTGCAGGGCTAAATAAGTTAGGAGAGAGTCACAAATCTTGGAAGGACTTTGAAATTGAATGTATGAAGGAGTTGACAACATCGCAACTAATATAATGGGATGTATTGCACTCATACAATTTCATGCAATTTTCAAAGTTTGTTCAACTCGTGATCAACTTTCAATCTCCACATATCTTATTCAATACCTCTAATTTTCAAATTCATTCAAATTTCAATCTATAGGGTTTAAAAGAGTCCCAAGTTATGGAATGTACACCATTGGTTCTTGTGCACACAACACACCTACATATAGGACGTCAAAGGGGAAAAAACATGAAATCAATAATTAGACTTATAGAATGTCTCTAAGCTGTACAAAACATTAGATGTGCTTGCTTCACTTAGTTTAATAGACTATTTCATTCTTTTATCCTGGTATAATATATTACATTAATTTTTCATATATTGAACTCGGCAAGAGATAGGAATTAATTGTTTTTTCCTTAATGTTTCTATGGGAACAAACATGGTTATATTCTTTTACATTCAAAATTCATAAAGATAGATATTTTCAAGAATGCCAAAAAGTTGTTGATTAGTTGTCAAACACAATTCGTCTTTACTACAAACAGAATGTTTTTTTATCCAAATGATGTATGTCATTCTGCATGTAAGAGATACTTCCAAGAATCCATATTAATAATTTACTTAATAATAATCAAATTTGGAATTTTTGTACGTACATAGAGAGAATTACGTGTGATATTTTTACTATTTCAATATCTTCTTCAAATACAAAAAAAATCCCTTATCAATATAGTATGTATAAAAAAAATACTCAAATCATTTTATCTCACTGAGTTTGAGAGGATTGAACCTTTATGGTAGCTGCATCCAATTGCACCTCTATTTCCTTATCCTGCAATCTAGATTAGGGCATTGAATGATGAATTGAAATAATTCTTTCAAGCACTTTTATGTTATAGAAAAGAACATGCCGTCTCTCCTCATCCAACATATCAGCACATCTGTCATGAAATAGGCTCTACCAAGGTTATTTTTTGAGGCCTAAAAATAAGAGATTTACTGTCATATCTCCAATAATTATTTGAAAAGAATTATCCAGTACTTTCATGATGCATTCGATGTCATTATTACAATCACCTTTAAAGTCCAACTTTTAATTACATGTTTTGTTTATCCTTTGATATCATATATATATATATATATATATATATATAAGTGTATTTAATCATCAATAAAATACATCCCACCCTAAAAGACTAGTGAAATTCCTATGGATTCAATTTTGTAATCAATTTAACCCCTAAAGTCCCAAGGCCATTTTTCTGTCAAAAACCACTCAAAACTGCCATTTTGGCTGCGATCACCCAAGAATACAAAAAAAACATTTTTTTAGAATCTAACCAAAGGATCTTGTACTTCACTTGTCAAAGATCAAGTGGTAAAAATTTCATGAAGTTTGACTGTCTAGATTGGAAGATATTAGCATTCAAAGTTGAAAAAGAAAAACATTGACCTGCAATTTCAGATGACTTTGACCCCCATTTGTGGAAATTTTTTGCACTACAGACTTTGAATTTAAAATAATTTATGTTGAAGATGTAAGTTGAAAGTCTACAAAAAAAAATTCAAAAAAAACTTGGTTTTCATTCTTTAAAAAATTGTTAAGTACAAATAAGTCCAAGATTGAAAAAAACACTAAATTGTTAATAGCTCTTAGATGGGATTGAAATACAATAATCCCAATGTTGAGATTGTTTAAGCAAGAAAACACAACACTCTCAAAAAAAATTTGTAAAAAATTGTGAAAATTGCATTCAGAAATGGATCCTATGAGTTATTTTTTCAAAAAGATGCTTAGATTGCCCAAAAAACAAGATTGTCCATAACTTGCTCATTATTAGTCCAAATAAGATGAATCAAAGCTTCACATGTAGACAAAAATATAAAGTTTCAGAGAAAAAAAAAATTAAAATTTATTTTGACTTTTTGCAAAAAGATTTGTGATGCCCACCGAGTTCAGTTTGAGGCTTTTTGTGGTATAACTTTTGCTCCCGGGCACCAATTGAAATAAAAATTATATTCCCACAAAGCTAATCAGTTTTTCTATCTTATGAAAAAGTTTCAAAAAGTTTCACTAAAAATTGAGCCCGTAGGTACCTGCCCGAAATCTAATTTGTCCCTCGAGGGGTCTATAGGACTTTAGGGGTTAAATATTGGTAGGTATAGAATAAACAATATGGATGTTGGAAGTTCATCATAAGTTCATCCAATATTAAAAGTTGCATGAGAAACAAAGTGAACAATATTCCGCTTTATTAATTAGTTGCAACCATGCAAATTCAAATGTACGAGCAACCCACAGCATTTTACCAATACAACCTATTCCAAGTCTATCTATGGTCATTTCTCTAGTTTTTATAGCCTATATTTATACTCCATCAGAAAAAAATTCAGCCCTTGAAGGGGCCGTGAGTTTTGCACCCCAAGGTGCACTTATGGAAAAAGTGAGTTAAAATTTTATTTTTTATTTTTAAAAATATGAGTGCTAGTGTGGCATAAATTGTGCCATGTCAGCACTACGTCAAGGTTTTCAATTTTTTTTAAATTTAAATTTAATTATTTAAAATTAAAAAATTTCAAAAAAAATATTTTTTCTGTAATTGCACTTTGAAGTTTCAAAAATCGAACATTAGCAGCCTCTTGGAGGCCTCAAATTTTTCTAAAGGTTTTGCATAAGTTGCTTGCCTTACCCAAACATTAGAGCAAAAATTAGCCCACCAAAAGGCCGCTCCAAGTTGACATGCCAAGCTATTTCAAGCTTGGCCTATCAACTTGGAAAAGTGCCCCCGGTGAGCAATCAAAGTGTATGATTGCTCGCCGGAGCAGTCAGATTTTGCATTTCTTTTTTGGTAATAATTTTTTATTTGTAAATTTGGGTTCCTGCGCTACTTTCACATCAGTTTTAGCTACACAGAAATAGGGGGAAAATTAATTTTTCAGACCCGATAAACAAAATTTTAGAGTACTAAAGGGGTGTGTGGATCAGCCCTCCAGAAGGCTGATTTTTTCTCTAGTGATAATTTTTTATCCAACCACTTGATCTA
The DNA here is from genome assembly GCA_963969595.1 of Neckera pumila. Classification (NCBI taxonomy): domain Eukaryota; kingdom Viridiplantae; phylum Streptophyta; class Bryopsida; order Hypnales; family Neckeraceae; genus Neckera; species Neckera pumila. Next base: position 27,985,395 of record OZ018409.1, read on the forward strand.
ATAAGTATATATTCTATCAATGAAGGTATATTTTAGCATCTATTGTCAAAATTTTGAAAATAAATATCCATCCGAATTTGACTACGGTACATAGGAAGCTACCTAATTAATTGGAGTGCAATTGCTCCTTTAGGAGACAATTGTTGTTTAGAGATTAAACATCAAAGGAGGGAAAAGAGAGAGAAAGGAGGAAGGGGGGAGGTATAGAGGTTTATTCTTGCTCTACCTAGAGAGTTATATTTCTACCTTTGTTTGGCCGAATTTTTAACCTTTAGAAAAATATTTTATTGTGGTGTGGATAATCATACATTTGTAATAATTGCTTAGATACAATTAAGACTCATAAAATCTTTTCAAGAGCCAATTTTATGGTTCTAAAATGTTTTTTGATGTTTTAATTCTAATTTTCCCCTACTTCCACAAAAGTAAACCCGTAGACCAAATTGCCTATTCAAATGGCGGTAAAACTTTTAAGACTCAATTGTACATGGTTTTCTTGTAAGAATGTAAATCAAAAGCTATTTTAAATTACTATATAGATGACAACGGCAAATGAAATCTTATATATGATTTGAGAACAAAATTTTATATGGTATGATGAAATGGACATTTGAGATAGCCTAAAAATTGCAATTCTAGCAAGTGTTGTTGAGGAAGATGAAGAGTGGGAGAAAATTGAAGAAGATAGAAGGAAAGAAGAGTGAATTTTTTGTTTTATCTTAAATATACAGGTTCAATCCCTAAAGTCCCAAGGCTATATTTTTGTCAAAAAACACTTAAAAATGTTATTTTTAATGCGAACAACAAATCATTTCAATATTTTTTTTGTTTCCATATCCATGTGTAAAATCTTGCACTAGACTATTATGAGAATGTTTGGAAGAATTTTCAGAAATTTTCACTTTATTTATTACAAGATATAAATGTTTAAAGTGAAGAAAATAAGTTTTTTTGCACCTTGCTTAATGAAATTATAAGGTCTTGAATCCTCTTAAGGCTTTGTACTACAAACTTTGAATTAAAAAAATCTTGTGTTCAAGAATAATTGAGAATTTAGAATAATTAATTTAACAAAAAAATTGATTTTCATTCTTTAAAAAATTGTTAAGTTGAAGTAGATTTGAGATAGAAAAAAAACTACATTGCCAATAGCTCTAAGATGGAATTGAAACACACTACCAATAATTCCAATCATGAGACTATTTTAGGAAGCAAACTAGACCATGTGGAATATATAGTTTGAAAATTGTGAAAATTCAATTCAAAAATGGATCCAAGACATTAATTTTCAAGGATTTGCTAAAATTTCTTGTAAAACAAGATGCTACATAACTTTTTTCATCACTTAATATCTAAATGGAATGAATTAGATCTTTTGACATAGACAAAAAATAATCTAAATATATTTTTAGAATATTTCAAGGTTTTTTGTTGTCCTCCCTTGCTTGCTTTTTGGTTTGGATGGTAGACTTTTGTTATCAGATTTCATTTGCAATATAAATGATATTCCTGAAAAGCTAGTGAATTTACCATCTTGAAAAATATTTCAAAGATTTATGCCAAAAATTGAAATCACAGGAACCTACCTGAACCTTCAAGAATCTTGAGGGGACTCTATGACTTTAGAGGCTAAGAAATGCAACATTAACAATACAACTTTACGTTATTGGAAGTAACAAAATGAAAAAATTGACTATTGATCATGGCTCTTCATTAAAAAAATTATTTGTCTCAATTCTAGATCAGTACATCAATTTCTCTTATTAAAGAGCTTGTGAGACTAATTTATCAAAGGCATATTATTTATAGAATAATTAAACACATATAGATTTAAACATTTTTGTATTATACCAACTTTTGCAAAAAAAAAAATTTATTGCAACACTAATTTGTAGGTGAAACTAATCTTATACCTTCACAAATAGGGCAAAATATTGTAATGAAAAGAAGAGTTGTCTAAAAAAGTACTATAAGCATTCGTTATTGGGTGAGTGGGGGATATGCGGATGGTCTTTCCTACCACACAAGGAAAATAGTAAAAACTTATCAACAGTAGAAAAAGGTGGTGGTAGGGCACAAAGAAATAGTTTTAAAGCATGGTATTCAAGGCCCTTATTGACACCAACATGGAATCAAACAAAGAAGAAGAACAACAAGATGCTTGACAAATTTAGAAGTTGGATAGAATTGTGCAGCTTAGACAAGCTAACATGGCGTGCAAGGACAAACAACTTCTCATTAGATAGGAATTCCAGGATTCTTGGTGCAAAAACAAGTTTTTTTGCTCTAGTAGTTTTCACAAGCCCTAGTGGCATCTTTCTCTCAGTCTTCCACCTAGGCTGATGTGGCTTCTTGAACCGGATTGATCCGGTTGGTTTGTTTCTTTTTTCTATGTTTTTTAATGCAATGGTCACTGTTCTTTGAAAAAAAAAAAAAAAAGACATGGCATGCAAGGGTAGAGTAGTTGTCTAGCCCCTTGAAATATTTTACTACATGTGCCTTCAAGCTAGTCAATATTGCATATCTTTTTGGGAAAAAACAGGATGTGGATGCTCTAATTGAGGCATCTACAGTAGAATTGACATATTGGCCCTCCAAAGAAACTTTTGAATTTTCACGAATTCTATAATTAAAACTTGAAATTTCTATCATTGGAAAAACATCAAAAAGCACTTTGAATAGGTGCAAGAAAATTTAAATTTAGACATTGACAATGAAAACAACCACTTCAAAAGCAAGTTAAAAGGCAAAACTTGTGGGAAACCATGCCTCCCTTCTAAAATTCTCTTAAATATGAAATGGTTTTTAGGTGTTTTGGGCATCCAAAGTAAATTATCAGATACTACGGCTTTAGAAGAGATTTGAGGGCAAAGGAGGGCCATTTCAGGTCAATTTCCTTGTGCATGATTTTTCTCTCTCTAATCAAGAAATATATTATCTGACGTGGCAAAATCTTAACCACGTCAGATTATTGATGTGGCGCATTCCTACAATCCAAGAACTCCGGATAAATCACGAGCTTCTTTAAGCCTCAACTCTCTTCTAATGTTTTTTCTCTCATCTTTTTGAGATTGGAAAATTAATCGATCTTCTAAGAAATCTAATTTTACCAGAGATCCAACGGTTAATTATAAAGTTATTTGTTTTTTTTTTACCTCTAATGTGTAGGTAGAAACTAGAGAACATTGTTTTGCTTTCAAAATTTGCATACTTATTCCAAACTTGTGGCTCTGCTAAAATTTGAAGTCTTTAAATCTCTTACAACATAAAGTTTGAGTTACAGGGCTCAAAAGCTTGCCAAAGTCACATTGTTTTGCTCTTTGCTTGGTAGTATTTCAGACATACATTACCTTTAGACTCCAATATTTTTAGGCAATACCATTGTACTTGTCAAGAATAAGATCTTTAAAAAAATCTTAGAAGTGGATCACTTTTATTTTTAAACCTATTTTTTAAAATTATCATTTTTTTTGCAATTTTGGGATTATTTTCCAATTTTTGACCTAGGAAACTTCAGGGGTTAAGAAAACAAAAGCATGCCCATTGTGCAACATTTTAGAGTGCAATTGGTATGATTTTGCTTTCTTAATCCCTAAAGTCCCAAGGCCATTTTTCTGTCAAAAACAACTCAAAACTGCCAGTTTTGCTGCGTTCATCTAAGAAAAGAGAAAAAAAAAAAATTTAGAATCTAACTGTAGGATCTTGTATTTAACCAACTCCAATCATGTGGTAAAATTTTTATAAAGTTTGACCGTATAGATTGGAAGATATTAGCATTTAAAGTTGGAAAATTTTGAATTTTTGAACACTGACTTGCAATTTTAGATGACTTTGACCACCATTTGTAAAAAAGAATTGCACGACAAACTTTGAGTTTAATTTTTTTTATGTTGAATAATTGAGTTGAACATCTAGGAAAAAAATTCCAAAAATGTACACTTGATTTTCATTCTTTAAAAAAATTATTGAGCAGAAATAGTTCCAAGATTGAATGAAAAACTAAATCGTCAATAGCTCTAAGATGGGATTAAAGCACTACAATCTCAATGGTGAGATTGTTTTAGCAAGCAAGCCTAGCCTTGTCAAACAATGCTTTTTGAAAAATTGTGAAATTTACATTCAAAAATGAACCCTACAAGTTATTTTTTCAAGAAGATGCTCTAATTGCCCTAAAAATAAGATTGTCCATAACTTTTGCATAACAAATCCAAATGGAATGAATAAAAGCTTCATATACGGATAAAAATACAATCTCTGAGAAGATAATTTTAAATTTAAAAAAATTTAAAAAATTGTGTGAAAGATTTCGGCCTGCCACACCAAAAAAAAGGACCTTTTGTGCCGTAACTTTGGCCCCTAGGCACCAACTAAAAAGAAAAATTTATTTTCATAAAGCTAATGTATTTTTCTATCCGTACAAAAAAATTTAGAAAATAATGATGAATATTGAAGCCGTAGTAACCTGCCCAAAATCCATTTTGTCCCTTGAGGGGACAATGGGATTTTAGGGGTTAAGCATAATTTGCCAAGGCCTCTATAATTTATGTTGTTTAGCTTTCCTACCAAACATTTATTTTCTCCCCCAAATAAATTCTTGTGTCTGCTAGAAATAGATTTTTGAGATCAATATTTTGTTTTGCACCATCAATTTTCTTGTTATTGAAAAAATATTTTTTTTAAATTTTGGCATCTGTTTTTTGAATTATTTTCCGCCAAACTTGCTAATTATAATACTAGGAAAACTAAGCACTTCCATTGATCCCTAAAGAGTAGGGTGATTTTCATCAAAAACTATCCAAAACTAACACTTTTTAATATATTGAACATAGTTGAGGTATAAAAACATTTTTCAAACTTTCAATCATACAAATGTGTACTAAAAATCCTATAGGAATCGGTGGAAAAAAATTCAATCCATTTTGCCATGTAGGTTGTAAGATTATAGCATTAAAGTTAAAAGAAAATAAATTTTGGGCTTTGACCAATGTGCTCAATATGGTTCAATTCAACTTTGTAGAGAAGGAGATACTATCTAACTTTAAAAACTTTGACCATTGGTTCAATAGTTATGTTAGAAATCTGCATGCCAATTTTCAAATGATAATAGAAGGGTGTAACATATCCAAAAACATCTTGCATCAAAAGGATGTCCAGAAAACAACAACACATCTTAACCCCTAAAGGCCTAAGGCCTTTTTTTGCCAAAAAATACCCAAAATTGCCAATTTTTTAGCAAAGAGTGAAAAAAATTAAAAATGTATTTTTTGCACATCTAACCATAGGATCTTACACCTAACTAGTATGAGAATGTGTGGAAAAAATTTCAGAATTTTTGACCACACAAATTGCAAGATATCTATGTTTAAAGTGAAAAAAAACAAAATTTTCAGCACATTGTGGGACTGGATTTTTTGACTTTGAACATTTTTAACTTAAAATTTTTACACTACAGAGTTTTGAGCTTTAAACGTTTATAGTGGAGAATTGAGTTGACAATGTAGCCAGAAAAAAAAGATTCAAAAAAACTTAATTTTCATTATTAAAAAAATTGTTAAGTAGAAGTAGGTTCAAGATAGAAGGAAAATCTAAAAAATTCATATTGTAGATGGAATTAAATGCAGTAATCCCAATCTTTAGATTATTCTAGCAAGTAAACTTAACCATGCAAGATAAAAAATTTGAAAAATTTGAAAAATTGCATTCAGAAATGAATTCTACAAGTTATTTTTTTCAAAATGATGCTCTAACTACCCGAAAAATATGAATGTCCATAACTTTCTCATAACAAATTTAAATGAAATGAATCAAAGCTTTCTAGTTAGACAAAAACATAATCTATGAGAAAAAAAATACTAAAAAAAAAAGAATAAAAAAAATGCAAATTTTTTTTGCTGCCCGCCATCCCCTGTTTTGAGCTTATTTGGTCATAACCTTTGTTCCCGAGCACCAATTGTGAAAAAAATTATATTCCCATGAAGCTAATCAGTTTTCCTACCTCCCAAAAAGTTTCAAAAAATCAGGAGAAAATTTCAGCCTGTAGGTACCTACCCAAAAATGCATTTGTCCCCCAAAGGGACAATGGGCTTTTAGGGGTTAAAGAATCAAAATCCCAGTGATCAACATAAAGCTTTCTTTTTCTTACTCAAGATTTTGTTTAAATCTCATAAATTTACACAAAAATTTGTGCTAACGATTCTAAAGTCATTCTAAAATTGCCTTTTGTAGTGCATTTCAGAGTGAAATTAGAAAAAAGTATTTCTTTTCTTTTTCAACTGCACATTATTTTTCTATACAGCTATGAAAATGTGTGGAAAAAATTTAGCCCATTCACCTTCATAGACTACAAGATATGAGCATTCAAAGTTATTAGAAAGAAAATCACTGCTTACTTGCTTAACAGCCATTGCATTCTATTAGCACGTTTAGCTACCCACAAACCTTTGAATCCCATTGCTTTTATTTGAACACTTGATTGGAAAAAATAAGAAAATTGGGAAGCTTATAGAAATGTGAATCTTTGGTAATAATTTCACTTTTGTCTACTCTAAATTGAATTTATGTGAATCTATCTGAACTTTTATAAAGCTCTTTAGGAGTGTTACTTTGGAAAGATGGGCCCATAATCATTGATTTCAAGCTTCACATTCCATTACTTTGTTTGCTACCATTTTGCAATTAGATGTGAATGAAAAGTTTTATGTTTATATTTCAAAGATGAATTCATATGTCTAGTGCAAGTCATAAAATTTTCAAAATATTTGAAACTTTCACTATAGATGTATATCCAGTGTATAACATCATAGTATAAACCAAAGTTATCATATCATTCTAATATTAGAAAATCAACCAACCATGGTTATAGTCCCAAAGTTCATATTGCTATAAAATATGGAAATCTATAAAAAAATTCAAAATTTCTAATTGGATCAAAGTAGAAACTACAATTAATAAGTTTTATTTCATTAATTGGACTCAAATTCAAAAAATATAATTTTCATAGCCAAACTTCACATCAAGAGTAAAGAGCAAGAATTGGTCCAAATATACAAGGATGATACATGGATTTAGCATCTTCTTCTTTAGAAAAGTCAATAGTACCATAATGAGGGAAATTGCAATACTAACTTATTCACCGAAAATGTATTCAAGCAACTTCCAATACCAAAAATGGACAAAAATTTCCCCCCATCTTTCTATAGACTTAGATGAAGTTATCCCAAAGACATTCAGTTTGCATCCTCAATAGCGTTGAACCGGCCTAATGACCTTAGTGGCCATTTTTTGGTCATTGCCCTTCATATTGAGCTCCCCATTCTTAGCTTTTGAGTTTTTTTTTTTAAATAAAAATTATTCAAAAAAAATTTGCGTTATTAATCCAATGGCATTTGTTTAATCAAATTCCAAGTTAAACTCACCTTGTGGAGTTTTTTGAAGTTGAATGGTGCAGTATAGTTCATGGCTCATGCTTTTTGGTTTAGTTTGGACATAGATAAAAAGTTAGCCAACCAATGCGATTGTTCCCAACCTCAAAAAGGACAAATTAAGGAACTCAAGGAGAAGACAAGTGACTGAGCTCAAGGAAAAGATAACATCTCTAATTTAAAAGGTTCATAGGTTCGTACAAATACAACAATGAAGTCTTGAATTCATACCTACGTACCATGATCATGCATATTACATGTATTTTTACGCACTAAATCAGTGTGTAAAAATGCCTATCAATAACATATGATTGTTGTATTGATATCAGTATAATTTAGGTGCATTTTGGATACCACATTTGTATAATTAAAGTACATAAATTGTATGTTTTTAATAAAGACTTTAACGACACTAATTCATTGCGTAGTAATACACGTAATATGTACGATTATGGTATGTGGGCATGAATTCACGACTTTAGTACGATATTTGTTGAAAAATTGTCTTCCCTCAAGTTCAAGATGAAGTGATTGTGCCATTCTTGTTTTTCTTTCAAACACTACTCATTTCATTTCAGTGTCCACCATGCACTGCAATTTCCACCAAAAATTGAAAACTGACTAGAATGTTGTGAAATTTTAGAGGAGCATTTTCAACTCTCTTGTCTTTGATTCATCATTTCAAAATATATTCACTATATGATATACTCCTTCAAAGTGCGCTACCTAGTTTTTCCAATAATTCAAATAAAACCTCAAACTTAAATATCTACTAAACAATGTGATCAAGTAATCTGAATTTTTTTGACGTTCTCACTCTCAATGTGAACTCAAATCCCAATAGTTACATTCTATCAAGTCTCAAGAAAAAAAATGAGCAAACAAATTGCTCAAGTTCTTGGCAGTTTAGGCCCATTTTGAATGTACACCTTGCCTTGGGTCATTACGGGTTAAAGAATACTATTGACTATAGGGGTTTAATTTATAACAACCATCAAACAATAAAGCCCTAAAGAACTTATTAAGGTAGGAACACCCATTAGCGTCCCTGCTTCCATTTACGTACCTTAGACTGTCACTAAATTTGTCCCTAAACTTCTCATTAATGTGTCCTTAAAATATTGGGCTTTGATGCATTTGAAGGACATATACCTAAGTTGTTTTGTTGAAGCATTTGAAGGACATATACCTAATTCTAATTTGCTAACTATCAATTTCAATTGATTTCAGTTTAATTTGGGTCCACCTATGTGATACTTTCAATGGTCTAGGGAGTCGTCTCTTTGAAAAATCATTGAAATTACATACCACATCCAAAAAATCTATTTTTTTTAATATTAATGATTTTCACTTGCCAATACTATGTAAATATTAATTTTAGGAAAAGTTGCCTCCAACTATGCTGAATTGCTTAATATTGACAAAGTTTTTGGGTGCTTTCACCTTCCAGGGTTTAAGTTGTGCGCAGATAACTTAACCCCTAAAGGACAAAACACCGTTTTTTGGCAACATAGCAATTTTGGGCAGCTCACTACGACTGGAGTTTTTATTTTTTTTCTTTGAAAATTTTACACAACATGTGCCCAAGGAGTAGCTTTAAGACCCAACAATTTTCATAGCTTTTGACTATACGGTTAGAAAGTTATTGCATGATATGTGATTTTCAATGGTCGGCGGGCAGCTGGGCAGCTCAAAAAACTTCTTTAAAAATGACTTGAAAAAAAATAAATCTTAAATTGGTTCTTTAGATTTATCTAGAAGTGTGAAGCTTTGAATCATTCAATTTGGATCTATGAGTCAAAAGTTATGAGGATTTTAAGTTTGTGGGTAGGTATGTTTTTGAAAGACTCCATACCTACCTACAAACTTAAAATCCTCATAACTTTTGACTCATAGATCCAAATTGAATGATTCAAAGCTTCACACTTCTAGATAAATCTAAAGAACCAATTTAAGATTTTTATTTTTTTTTCAAGTCATTTTTAAAGAAGTTTTTTGAGCTGCCCGGGTTGCCCGCAGACCACTGAAAATCACATATCATGCAATAACTATTTAACCGTATAGTCAAAAGCTATGAAAATTGTTGGGTCTTAAAGCTACTCCTTGGGAACATGTTGTGTAAAATTTTCAAAGAAAAAAAATAAAAACTCCATTCATAGTGAGTTGCCCAGAATCGCTATGTTGCCAAAAAACGGTGTTTCGTTCTTTAGGGGTTAACCGCTAAAGGCCCCATTGTCCCTTTAGAAGACAAATAGAACTCTGGGCAAGCTAAATTTTTGTTGTGATTTTCTAAAACTCTTTTGAAGATCAGAAAAATGCTGAGCTTTGTGGGTATATAATGTTTTTTCTGTCGGTGCCCGGAAACAAAAGTTATGCGCAAATAAGCTTAAAACAGGGGAAAGGGGGCAGCAAAAAAAAATTGCAAGAAAAAAACTGCAAATTTTTTAAAGTAATCCCCCAATTAAAACTTTTTTTTGCATTATTTTAAAAAAATTAAATTTTTCTTAATTCTATTTGTCTAAAATTTTATTTTATTTTCCTTATAGATTATATTTTTGTCTATTTGAAAAGCTTTGGTTCATTTCATTTGGAGTTTTTATGAGAAAAATGTCCAATCTAAAAGATTGTCCAGAAGTTGTGGACAATCTTGTTTTTCAGGCAATTAGAGCATCTTCTTGAAAAAATAACTAAGGTAAAGCAGCCCATTGTGGTCAGAATTAGGAGTCTGCCATCATCCCATCACCGAAGTTTTTCAATTTTTTTTCCATGTGAAGACAAGTATGAGAATTTGTGAAGGCAATTGAAATCATAATTTTCAGACAGAGTATGAATTAGCTATGAATTTCTCAAGTGTTCAGCCCAAAGAAGTCGGTAGACTATCCCAAAACCAACTGCAAGTGTATCCATAATGCTCACCTACCTCTTCTAAAGGAGACAGTTTTTTTTTATATGTGGATGGCCATAAAAAGTCACTTCCTACAATGACTTACACTGAAATTACTGCATGTTCCCAATAAGGTCACTAATTACTCCATTGAAGTTGGGTGAGATATTGATTGTGGTCAGAAAAACCACAATGGGGTCATCATGTGTTCCCCATGGGTCATTTGACCACAATGGGCTGCTTTACCTTAGTAGGATTCATTTATGAGTGTAATTTTTGCAGTTTTTCAAAAGAAAAAGTTCCACATGGTTTAGTTTGATGACTAGAACAATCTCACCATTGGAATTAGTGCATTTTAATTCTATCTAAAAGATATTAATATTTTAGATTTTCCTTTTATCTACTTCTACTAAACAATTTTTTTAAGAATGACAATTAAGTTTTTTAGAATTCTTTTTCCCCCTAGACTCTGAACTCAATGTAAAAATTTAAAGCTCAAAACTCTGTTTGTAATGCAAAAGAGTTAAAAATGTCCAAAGTCATAAAATCTAGTCCCACAATGTGCTGAAAAACTTCTTTTTTCCACTATAAGCGCAGATATAACTTGCAATATGTGCGATCAGAAATTCTGAAATTTTTTCCACACATTCTCATACTAGTTAGGTGTAAGATCCTATTGTTAGATGTGCAAGAAAAAACATTTTTCAATTTTTTTTTCAATTTTTTCAATTTTTTTTTCTGTAAAAATGACAGTTTTGGGTGTTTTGGGGCAGAAAAAAGGCCTTCCTTGGGCCTTTCTTTAGGGGTTAAGCTTCTGCGTCATGTGACACTGCCCCAGTGATTCTGTGAAGTCCCGAAATCCCTCCCACTGCGCTTCCGTTCCACAGATCCACTTCGTTCGTTTCCGTTGAAGAATGAACGTCGTCACTCCGTCCATTCGGTGCAATTACCGACAACTCTACCAAAGAGGGCTGACGCCAATTCTGGACTGTGTAATAGAGCTAGGAACCGACGGGAATACGGAGTATTCATCTTCCTTCATCAGTCAGTCAGAAACAGGACGGAGTTCCGAGTTCAGCCAGTGCCGGCCCTATTAAGTTGTACTCCGTACTAGACTAAGTTATAGACTGGAGTTGCGTGATTTTACCAACAAAACGAAATCATTGGTAAGCGGTTCCGTGTAATCCTCACTGCCGAACTGGCGCGGCCGGCCTGCCTGAGACTCTGGAACTCTGGCTTGAGACAGACAGAGCAGAGGGCCAAAAGACACGCAATCCAGGTGCACTCCCTCACTGGCCAGGGGGGATGATTTCCGCTTACAGGTCTTAACGGACCATGTGCACATGGAAGATACACTCTCCTAATTGCGCCACCTATCTACAGTAGTAGTTCAAGATTTCAAATTTTCAAACTTGAAATCTTCGATAGCTGTAGCAGGGGTTCTTATTCCATTTATTTTAGGAAATGTAGAATGCAATCTTCACTAGAGTGATGAAGCTATTTATTAAATCCATGAAATTGGACAAAACTTTCAATATATGAATGAAAAATTATTTTTTCATCCAAAAGAGTGTACATTCATCCAAAATAGAGCAATTCCATTCTCAAATTTGGTAGCATTTTGTAATTTCATCCATTGGTAAAGGAAGAATATCTCACCAATTATTCCCTACCCCCCAAAAATTGCATTGCTTTTTAGTGAAAATTCGCTCAATAAAAAACCTTGAGTTGTAGATAGGTAGGCACGATTAGGTAAGTGTCTCTCTTCCACGTGAACCAATACCTTATTCACTATCTTGGAAGGGCCGAATTGCTACCTTAAACTAGGGTATCTTCAATGGAAGCAATATGTTAGCCCACCAAGTATATTTCTAACTTTTACTAGTTCATAATTAGAACTAGAAATTATTGTGATTGGAAGCACATTCCACAAAACTTTGAATAGTTACAAAAAAACTCAAATTTAGACATTGGATAATGAAAATATATTGCATCGACATTTAGCTACAAGGCAAAAATTATATGAAATTCTGAGGGAATCATTTGCTTATTTTGGAATACAATGGGCATTTGGTAACTGTGATTTGCTCAAACTCTATAAGTTTTGTCTTTTAGCTAGCTTTTGAAACAATTTATTTTCATTGTCCAACATCTAAATTTGAACTGCCTTGTTCCTATTCAAGTACTTTGGGATGCGTTCCCAATGACAGTAATTTCAAATTATAATTATAAATTGGTGACAGTTAGAAATATATTTGGAGGGCTAATATACCACTTCCATTTGAGGATGCCCTTGGAGCATTATCAATAGTACGCAACAAATGACATACAATCAATATGTTTACAATGGTTTTACTGAAAATATACAAGTTCTTGCTCCAAAAACAAATATTTTATTTCAAATGAGCAATTTTGAGGACAATTTAGGAAAATTATCATATAAAAATGTTAATAGATGAAATCAGTTGGTTTGAGAATTTTTAGAGTTGTGTAAGTATACTACAAATTTTCAAAGTTGAAGTCATAGAACACCTACTGTTGATATTAGACAACCATTAATTAGACATCCTTGAAATATATGATGCTTAAAATTTGATTAGTTACTTCAAATAACCTTTCAAATTTCAATGGCTCTTTTTTGAAAACTAGTATTGAATTTGAGGAAATGCTTTGTCATAAATGGAAGAAAGTTATATTCTCGCTTAGGAAATATATGTCCACACCTTGTGTCAAAAATCATAAACCTCTATTCAAAATTGACTTCTTATGAACCTACTTGTATTTTCAATTGGTTGCTTAACTCCTAAAAGCTCAAGGCCTTTTGGGGTTTAAAGACCTAATTGCTTTTGAAGTGCTATAGATATATATGTCACTCAGTTATAGTGATCTCAACTGTACAATCTTGTAGTATTTGTGTTGTAAATGACTTGGATCAAATTTGAAGTCATTTGGCCACACAGCCTGCCACACAAATTGCAAGATTATAATATTTTAGTGTTGAAAAAGGATGCTGAAATTTTCCTAGCAACACATTTAGAGGTGAAATTTGCTTTCTCAACCTACTCAAAGGAAAAAACTTTAAATTGTAAAGTGATTCAAAACTAGCATACAAACACATTGGTGAAAAAAAATATCATTCAATTGACTCATTGTGTCTACAAAATGGCTTCCAAATGTGAAACAATAGCAAGAAAAATTGCAAAAAATACATCCAAGGCTGAACCTCCTTCTACTAAAGTGCTTCTCAGTCACTCATAACTTCTTTAACATTGTATGGAGAAGAAACAAGCCGCCAAAGTTCATTGTAATCCAAAAATGTTGGATTGTGAACTTTGCTTTACTTCCAAACATTCAAAACAACCTAGATTGGCATGAAAATTTTACACAATAACTAAAATTCAATGGGAGACAACTCAATAAATTTTATTAAAGCAAACATCTAATGAAGGAGATACAAGGCCCCAAAGTTGCAACAATCAAAAGTAGTTTGGTGAACTCAAATTGAACCTGTGAACGATCAGCTTCCAAAAAACAAGTACATTTTGAATTGATTTGAAAATTTTACCACACAAAACAGAAGAAAGGGCGCAAATTTTTCAACAAGTTTTATTGAATTTGATCATTGGATGCAAAAGTTACAACACTTTAAATTGGTTTTGAAACTACATGAGGACACTTTTAGTCTTTTGGGGTGTTTAGGGGATAACAACCACTTGGTCCTTTACGGGGTAAGGTAGAAAACCCCAATAGCGTCCGTGTACCTAATCTTTGTTCCTAGATGGACATTAAACCGTCCTTAAACTTCCATTAAATGGTATGTGACATGTGTCATGAAGTTTTCTCCTCTCTTCACTGTGATTGGATAAGTGTTGAATTTGTCAGAATTCAGATTTAGGTCCACCTACATGACGTTTCCAGTGGTCTAAGGGACTGCAACTTTGAAAATTTATAGAATATATATGCTAAGTCCAAATTTTATTTTTTTGAAAATTCATGATTTTCTCTCGCCAACACCACAAAAATATTAATTTTTTGAAATGATTCTTCCAAGTATGTTGAATTCCTTATTTTGACGTTTTTGGGTGCTTCCACCTTAACCAATTAACTACCGAGTATCATTTATGCGCATCCATCCTCCGGGGTGCGGTGCCCCGTGCCCGTCAGCTTGGGCCCAGCGAGGATCTTGCGATGGGCTGCCCAAATGAGCCCAGGCAGCAACTGAAGGTAGTGAACCCAATCTGCTGCCCCGAGGAGCACGTTGGCGGCCTCTCCTCCTCCGAGCCAGTGTCCATGGATGCCGGAACTGGAGGGGTCCAGACTAACCACGGGCAACTGGAGGGAAAAATCTACGAAATGTTCACCCGGCGTAGAGTACAGAAAAAATCCTCTGGTCAAAGCTTTGATCCCTTAAGCATTGCATTTGGCTTTTGCAACGCTGGAGGCCTGGAGGTCCGGTTCTGGACCCCTCCAAGCCCCTATGGAAACAAGTTCTTAGTCCTCACTCCTCATTGATGAGACCAACCGACGGAGTGCTCCGCTACCTGTTTTGTTCCATCTAACTGACCAAGGTCTAGGGCTATAAGAGCATCACCACCCAGCTTGCAAGCCTGGCAGTCCATTTTGCAAGCAGGGGAAGAAGGGTCGCCCCACCCGTGGCCTCTTAAGAGGCCATTGCCATCCAATGAGCTACGTCCACATTCACCAATCATGTCCTTGCTTTTTGGGAAAGTGGAAAAGTGTTTGTCTCATGTGGTTTGCAAGCCGGTTTGCAAGCCACCCTTTGGCTTGCAAAAGAGCCCGGTTTTACAAGCCACCGGAGGCTTTTGGCTTGGCCTCTTAACAAATTCATCCATTATGCAAGACGGGTGGGGCAATTTTGCAAGCCTCTCTTAACAAGTCATCCAATATGCAAGACGGGTGAGGATGCTCTAATAGAAAGGGGGAGCCCAACTGCCCAGCCCAACTGCCCAGCCCAACTGCCCGGCACAACTTCAGGCAGCCAGAAACGTTATGATGGTTTGCTTGTATGATGATTAAGGGACTGACACGTGGCATGGTCATGCATGCTGACGTAAGGCCACATCAGCCACATCATTGCCTGGTTCCCAATTCCTCGTGGCTGGCCGGACTGCCGGCTGTGCCATGCTTGACACACGGTAATTTTCGACTAACAACCGCTTCTTAGGAGCTTCCGTTAACCCCTCTCGGAGGTTGGTGCCAGAATTGGCCTACTACATTGGGGTATAAGGTATTTTTTCCTTCACACAATTTTATTTTAAAAAATCTTGTGAAAATCAAACAAGGGTGCATTCTCAGGCAATCTCACAAAAAAATTACAGTGAAAAAAACAATTTAATGTAGAGCCACCCATAACCGACCGAATAAGGAATTCTAACATGATTTGGAGTAGTGAAGGCAAAACAAACATTTTTCAGAGGTACATCAATAGAAATGACAAGGATTGCAAAAAATTGAGTAATTTTATCACTTGAACTGGAATTACTAGGAATTTGGGAGGCAAAAAGTGCTCCAAACCCATGGCCAACTTCTAGACTCTTCCAATGCCGATCATTTGCTAACTTTTTTCCTAATTATCATTTCCTACTTTCTTCCTCACAACTTGGGACATGTATCATGTATTTATTAGTTCCAACCTTGAAAACAAAAAAAAACAAAAAACTCTAAGCTTGATAAAAAATGCATGCACCTATAGGTCGGGAATGGGTCATCGATCGGGAATGGCCGGTGGCTCTACCTTATACATATTGAAGGTCTTTGTACATAGAAGTTGCAACAATATCTGCAATCTATGAGCAATGCTAACATCCTTTGGGGGTTAAGTTATTTGCATATTGGTTTGCCTTTCCATGGGAATCCATCCTCTCTCTAAGCTTAAGTTTACATGATAGCCAGGGAGGTGAACTTCTATGCTGGATAAAAAGTAGAATTGAATTTGTAGGTTGGGAGACATAGTTGGAAGAATATACGTTGAGTTGGGTACTTAGGGCCGCTTTAGACTATGGTCGAGAAGTGCACCAGTCAAGAATTGTAGGAAAATCGAGCAATATGATAGGAGTAAATTTTGTTCTTCATTGGATTGAGTTTACATTACGGCCAAGACTTGTTCAATGGAGAACTTCAAGCATGGATGAAAAAATGACATGGCTGCCTATGTGGCAACACTTTTTGTAAGAGGAGGCCTCTGGAAGTCAAGTTTCTTGGGCGGCCTCAATCCCCCAGACAAGAAAATTGACCTCCAAGAGAACTCCAATTGCATTAAAATATTATTAATCTACGATAATATTTGGTAGTATAGTGCAACCACTTATCATTGTTCAACAGTTCTTTCAAATACTATTGACGTAGAACTGCACTTCAGACCATTGAAATTTTGAATTTAACCCTTAGTCCCATTGTCCCTAAAGTCTTGGGGGACAGATCAGATTTCGGGCAGATTCCTATGACCTCAATTTTTAGTGAAACTTTTTGAAACTTTTCCATAAAATAGAAAAACTGATTTGCTTCGTGGGAATATAACTTTTATTTCAATTGGTGCATGGAAGCACAACTTATACCACAAAAAGCCTCAAATTGAACTCGGCGGGCAACACAATTTTTTTTGCTAAAAGTCAAAATAATATTTTTTTTTTTTTTTTTTCTCTGAATTTTTTTTTTTGTCTACATGTGAAGCTTTGATACATTTTATTTGGACCAATAATGAGAAAGTTAAGGACAATCTTGTTTTTTGATCAATCTAAGCATCTTCTTGAAAAAATAACTTGTAGGATTCATTTCTAAATGCAATTTTCACAATTTTTCACAATTTTTTTGTTGAGAATATTATATTTGCTTGCTAAAACAATCTCATCATTGGGATTATTGTGTTTCAATCCCATCTAAGAGCTATGAATGATTTAGTTGTTTTTTCAATCTTAGACTTACTTCTACTTAATAATTATTTAAAGAATGAAATTCAAGTGTCTGTTTTTTGAAATTTTTATTCTAGACTTTCAACTCACATCTTCAATATAAAAAAATTTAAATTCAAAGTCTGTAGTGCAAATTTTTTCCACAAATGGCGGTCAAAGTCATCTGAAATTTTAGGCCATTGTTCAAAACTTTCTTTTCAACTTTAAATGCTAATATTTTCCAATCTATACGGTCAAACTTCATGAGATTTTGACCACATGGTCTTTGACAAGTGAAGTACAAGACCCATGGTTAGATTCTAAAAAAATGTTTTTTTTTTGTGTTCTTGGGTGAACGCAACATTAATGGTAGTTTTGAGTGTTTTTTTTACAGAAAAATGACCTTGGGACTTTAGGGGTTAAATGTCCATTTTTGATGTGAGGATGCTTTGAATGTAAATGTCAATTTGGATGTGGGAATGGTTTGATTTGGAGATGCTTAATGGACTAGCAGACATGGAAATTGGGACCCCTGCCTCATTGATAAACAATGTTATGTATAGCAAGTCTTGCATACGATAATCATTGGTCCAAAAACTTTATTGACCAACTCCCATGACCAGCCGGCAGACGTGGAAACGGAATCTGACTTGACTGAGAGCAAAATTTGAAATCTAAGCTACTGTCTGCACACAATAAGAAGCTTACTTCAAGCAGTGCCAAACTATGATGTACTCCGTCATCCTTCCTCAAATTCAATTACTGGAGATGTCGCTTTGAATTCCTGCTCTCCAGACAGTCCCCACGAAAATGGGCCTGATTAGCCAAACATTTTCAATTGAATGAGAGCCAGGCCGGCCTCGTGTTAAGAGCCATGGATTCCGTAACTTAACTTCCAACCGTGGAATGTGTTTGTCATGAGCAACTGCCACTGCAGTCCTTTACCACTACAGTACTACAGGAACTTACAGGAACTTCAGCTTCACAGTTTGATTCCTACGAAGATTCTTCCTCTCAACTTTGATGGCAATGGGGGTGGGGGTGGGTTGGGCACTTGGGCTCTGCGGAGGAGCACAATGACGACGGGGTAAGGTAGTATGCTCTTAAAGCGACTATTTAAGCCTACCTAACTCAACATACTTCAAGCAACATGTCAATCCTTCCTAGATAGGGGTCGCAATTAGAACACGGTTGGTTTTAGGTCTAGTTACCTTAAGTTAACCGTACGAACAGTCAATGATCATACATGTCCATCAAGTGGAATTCCACCAGGCTAGTGGATTCACAATAAACAGGTGCACGGCAACTTGCATTTAAGGGACGCTTTACACCAAGAGGCCAGGCCAATTTCTTGTGTCAGAGACTCGAAATCCTCACTTGTGATTGGACAAAGGGTTGAGATCTTCACTTGTGATTGGACAAAAGGCTGAAATTTGTGCAATCGGCCTCAAGGGGAATGGCCCGGCCTCTTGGTGTAAAGCGTCCCTCAGGTACAGTAAAGTTAGTTATGGAGGAGTTTTCTGGGCTGCTGGGAGTACTGATTTCTTTTCTTTTCTTTGGGCAGTGCAAGAAGCAATCGTCAGTGCAGCATCATGACGATCTTTACATCCATATAGACGGACGAAACTCACAAAATAAGGGATGGTAACTGATCAGTTTCTTATATTGCAGATGGAGAGATATGATATTGTCCACAGTTTGTTTTGGGTACTTTTTTGGTGCTTTCATCCATTGAAAAGGAGAGAAAATATTGTCAATATTTTCTTCTAGTATCTTCTTGAATTGCTATTGGTGGGGGTGACTGTAAAATGAATTAACCCCTGAAGGACCAACATGCGTTCTTTTGGCTACATAGAAAGTTTGGGCAGGTATGTGTGACTAGAGATTTCCATATGTTTGGCCCAAATTTTAATAGAAGGTGAGGACAAGGAATATCTTTTGTATGCATTAAATTTTACGACATTAGAAAATATGAATAAAAAGTTGTTGCAAAATATGTAGTTTCTTTATCAATTGAGACAGTCCAAGTAGATCAGAAAAAATCACTTTTTTCAAAAACAAAAATTTGAAATTGGTTTTCTAGAGTTATATATACTTGGAAGCTTTTAATCATTCCATTTGGATCAAAGAGTCAAAATTTAAGAGGATTTTTTGTTTATGGATAGTTATAGATTCTCTAATCTAAAATAAACTTTGAAGTCCTTTATCTTACTCAATTTTCAAAGTTTTTTGAAAAAATAAAATCATAGGATGTAGATTGTTTATTACAACATTGCAACCATTGGAATTGTCATTTTTCAATTCCATAATTAAATTCTTAACAATTTAGTATTTTGAATCATTCTCTACTACTTTCTACTTACTATATTTTTCCTATATGTTGTACAATTCCAAATGTTGTGAAAACTTTCAAGCATGAGGCCAACTTGTCTAGGAAAAGAATCCAAAGAAGCACCACCATTTTGGACATTTTTTCATAGAAAAGTGAGCTTGTGAAGTGCAGTTGCCCTGTTTTTTGCAGGGCCAAAACAATGATTTCAGTGAATTTGAATGCTTATATCTTGCAATCCACGAGGTGGAAATTTCTGAAAATTTTACTAAATGTTCTCAAGTCAACTTACTACAAGATTCTACGGTTATATGTGTCAAAAAAAGTTTTTTTCCAAAAATTTGGTATTTATTCTAAAAATGGTCGTTTGAGTATTTTTCGGTGAAAACATACTTTAGGGATAATTATATTATATGGATGTGTATAAGGGAGGAAGGGGTGCTCATCTTCTTTATTTTAGGCCCTCTTTGCACCAAAATTGAGAAGTTTTGTAGAAAAACTCTCAAGGTCCATGGCTTGTCTTTGAGGGGCCAACCGTTGGAGAACATTGCTTTTGAAGGTAGTGTAAAGTGAGAGGAGGGCAAAGAAGTGTCTAATCTATACTTTTAGCATATGTCCTATACTAGGGCAACTTGTAATATGAGTTGTTTTTAACTCCTAAGGGACCAAAGCCATTTTTTGGGTCAAAGACCACTCTAAACTGCCATTTCTGATGCATTCACCCAAGATAACAAAACAAAACAAAAATTTAGAATTTAACGATAGGATTTTATACTTTACTTGTCCGAGATCATGTGTCAAAAATTTCATGAAGTTTGACCATACAAATTGGAAGATATTAGCATTCAAACTAGGGTTTTTTTTTTTGAATGCTAGCCAACAATTTTTAGATGACTTTGACTGCCATTTGTAGAAAAAAATTGCACTACAAACTTTGAATTAAAAACAAATTGTGTTGAAGAATTGAGTAGAAAGTCTAGGATTTAAAAAGAAAATATGCTTGATTATAATTCTTTAAAAAATTATTGAACAGAAGTAGGTCCAAGATTGAAAGAAAAGCGAAATCATTAATAGCTCTAAGATGGACTGAAGCATTGTGAAATTATTCTAGCAAGCAAACTCAATCCTGTTAAACATTTTTTTTTGGAGAAGTTGCGCAAATTGCATTCAAAAATGAATCATGTAAGGTATGTTTTCAAGAAAATGCTTAGATTGTCCAAAAATCAAGATTGTTCATAATTTTCTCATCACTAATCCAAATGGAATGAATCAAAGCTTTATAAGTAGACCAAAATAAGATCCATAAAAAAAAATTAAAATAAAAATTATTTTCAAGTTTTTGTGGATTTCTTTTTTTGCCTAACAACTTGAATTGATGGCATAACTTGTGCTCATGGGCACCAATTGAAATAAAAGTTACATTCTCACAAAGCTAACAAGTTTTCATATCTTAAGAGAAAATTTCAAAAAATTTCACCCAAATGAAGGTCATAGGAACTTACCTAAACTCCTAACTCCTAAGAGTCTCCTAACTCCTAAAGGACCATGAGTGCAGATTTTGAACAATGAATGAACAAAAACACATCCTAAACTCACCGAAATGCATTTCTTCATCCATTAATTTTGTATTAATGGATACTTATACAAGATTCTATGAAGATTTTTATATTAGTTCTTTAATATTTGTACGGTTCAGATTATGAAGGTTTTGCTTTGCAAACATTCTATAATTGAAAAGGGATCGGGAGGTCTAGCTTCAAAAAGTAATTTTTTCAGTTTAAAAAATGACTCTTCAAAAATGACTTGAATCAAAAAATCAAATAAAAATCTTCAAAAATCACTATAATTAAGAATTAGTGTTTTGAACTTATAAGAAAAAAAATCTCTTAAAAATCATAAATATTCAATCTACAATTGATTTTAGAAGGACTTTCCAATTTCTAGCTTTAAATTTTATTAAAAAACATTGGTATGTATTTTTGTTGATCTAGTCGTATGGATGTGATCTATAAATAGCATTTTACAACTATTGTTTGAGATTCATCCTGAAAATATTCTTTGAAGTTGCATATTATAATAGATCTTCACAATTTCAGAAATCTAGACATCCTTTAGGGGCTAAGGAGAGTTTTGATCCTTTAGGGATTAAATGATTGGCTATGAGCCTTTTACCCCAAGCTTCTTCCAAAATTGTCACAAGGCCCACCTCCTCAGATAGAGCTCACTACAATTCCAGGGGAATTAAAAACTATTTCATTGTTTGCTATAGTAGGCAAAAGTGTAGTCCGCATCATTCTCTCCTTTGAATTTTGAAAGCTTTCAATGGTTGGAAAATTTCATTAGAAGAAATTTGAGGTCTCTAAGAGACTGCAAGAATGCAAGAAATTGCTGGCTGATGTGTCCGAGAGTGTGCCATGTCATTTTTGAAAAAACAAACAAACAAAATTAAATTTGGCTTAAAATGATGTTGGGAGAAAAAAATAAAAATTGAAAAAAAATAAAAATTCTAACAGCTCGTACCTGCTATTTGCATAATTGGTTCAGATTTGGGAACGAGCCTGAAACGGCCCTCCAATGTTGGGTAGTTGCAAGAAATACTTGCCGATTTTGGTTCAAAACAGCCTCATTACTAGAGTATCATGACTTTTGGAATAAATTTTTTTTTTAAAATAAAATAAAATATGGATAATTTGTAAAGCATTCAAAACAGTATATATGTGAAAACTTAGACCTAAAATTTTTTTCTCTAAAAGATATGCACACTCTAAGAGTGATGGAAAATGCAAAAAATACATAGTTTGGAATTTTATTTTTAGAAAATAGAAAAAAAAGATCAAAAAATTAAAGAAAAAAACTAATTTTCCTAACTTGAAGGTGCTTATCTTCAACCATTTTCACTTTTGGTAAAAAAAATTGTATTCTTTGCACATGCGCAAAGGTAGTACACTTTGAGCACACATTAGAGAAAAACTAAACCCTCTAGAGGGCTGCTAGAATATGACAAACCAAGCTATTAAAAGCTTGGTCTGTCACACCAAGCTGACTGCTGCAGTGAGCAGTCAGCTTTCGCGATTTTTTTATTTATTTTAATGATTTAAAAAAATAATAATTTAAGATTAATTTTTGTTATTATTATTGTTTTTTATATAATTTTTATTCGGAATTTTTGGTTCTTGTGCCACTGCTGCTACAGCTTTAGCAAGGCAAAAATAGGGGAAAAATAAGTTTTTCAACAACAAAAAAAACAAATTTTAAAATACCTTGGAGGGCCATGGAACAGCCCTCCTGAGGCCTGAAATTTCCTCTAATGTGTGGAAGGTGGAAACTTTATTATTTTTGAAAAATCTCTTTGTAGGCTTGTGTAACTTTAGTAGAATTCCTTGTTTACTTATTTTCACCTTCAAAATTACATTTCAGAGTTGGAAAATAGTACTAAAAACCTCCAAAATGGCTAAAGTAGACATCCAATCGAGGATAATTTATAAAAAGTAAACAAATTGGAAAAAATTGGAAAAAATTACACAATGTTTGAAACTACCACATGTACCTTCATTCAAATTTCATGAGAAAAGGACATACGACGCAAAAGTTGTGAGCAAAAACGTATGTATTCAAGGCCAAGGGGACACCAAAAAGGACAAGTGTTTCTTGCAACGACCCTGCCCTCAAATCTCCTCTAATGA
The DNA here is from genome assembly GCA_963969595.1 of Neckera pumila. Taxonomy (NCBI): domain Eukaryota; kingdom Viridiplantae; phylum Streptophyta; class Bryopsida; order Hypnales; family Neckeraceae; genus Neckera; species Neckera pumila. The sequence goes on from OZ018409.1 coordinate 28,008,620, forward strand.
CTATCTATGTCTTCTCACCTCTATTGTAAAGAAACCCTTATGTAACATTCCCAAAGGCCAAAGAATGGTCTTTTGTGCATTCTCTAATAGTATTGAAGGAATGTTCTCCTGTTGATTACTTGAAGGGGAAAAAAAACTGCTGATAACTTTATCAAGAAATTGAGAATTGTAAATTTCAATGGCAAAAATATTTCAGTATTTGACATATCTCCTATATTTTTATTTTTATTTGGAACTTTTCAAATTGAATTAAAAAATGACTTTATTTATGTTTTTTCTACCTTCATTGCCTGCAAAATAAAACTCTTTGTAATTTTCACTTCATTACTTGTAATTGAGTGGTTTAAATGTTTTTGAGTAAGTATCAATATATACAATCAAGTAAAGTTAATTAATGTTTTTTTGAAATAAATTTTCAACTACCTTGTTTAATATTGAAATTGAAAAAAATACTTCCGTAACTTTTGCAATATTTATCAGAATAGCTTGAAACAAAGCTTCATATGTAGATTAGAATGATTAGCATCTATTTCTAAAAACTTCTTGCAAAAGTTCAAAATTATAAAGTTAATAGAATGTGACCAAGTTCTCAAAAATCCCAAAGTGGGCTTTTTATGTCTTTAAGGGATAAATGAACATTATATAACCTTGGTGAGTGGTGATCTACAAATATGACTAGAAAGAAACCTTGGTTAGTCTATTTAAGTTTAAAATACCTTCTATTGAGCCTATTACTAAAACCAATCCTTTCATATTCTTAACTGGAAAGTACATTCTTTGAATATGAGAGCTTGGAATTGATTTTACACAAATCTAAATTTATCATTTTGAAATCAATAGCACAATTTATAGGGGTCAAAGGAAAATGTTAAAAATATATGCATCTTTTCTCTTCCAATTTAATATGCCAAAAAGAGAATACTAGGCTCAATATGCAAAATCAAAGAAGGTGCTGGGTTAGCCTCTCACTATTAGCTTGACTAATGAATCTGTAGAATACATTGTCCATTTTAAATTAAGATTTTTAGACCTCCTATAGCCTAATAGCTATTAAAAAAAAGGTTATATTTTTATACTTTAAAAATAAAAAATCATTATAAATTAACACTATAGAAATCTATCCAAAATCCTATTAACTCGTACCAAGCCCTTGATTCAATAGGGTCTAATAAAACTCAAATTCGATTTGTTTTTTGTATTACACTTGAAATCAACAAACATTATAGGTGTATGAATGAAAAAAACAAAAATCCATCCATTTAGACAAACTATTTAGAAAATGAGTATTCATGTAGCCTCTCATAAATAGTATAGTGGTCTACAATTATATATGTCACTAGCGAGGAATTTTTGAATACATAGGTGGCAAATCGAGATTTTATTGAGTCATGGACAAGATTACAAGACAAGCTCAAGAAGAACTGAGTTGACAAGGGTGGAAAATATACTTCCAACCCTCACTAATATACAAAAACAACTATGGTCACGGAAGTCAATATGGATACCTAGATAGGGGTCTATAGAATATCTTCTTGATCCTATAAATTAGAAGACTTATACCGGTTGCCTATTGTTAAGAAGAAAATCTTGCAACTACGGATTACTACAAATAAGTCACAACTGTTAACGTAGTAACCCTTAAAGTCCCCTACATAGCCTCTAAAGTCTTCAAAGAGTCACCTAATAATTTTGAGTTGCCACATCTTTTATTCAATAGTCACTTCACAACTCTTCAAATAGTTAAAGAAAATATATAGTAATACTGTGTGTAGTATGTTTGTAACATCACACACCCTTCCAAAAGAACAAGTCCGACGACTTGTAAAAAATAGAAGCAGTATGTAGAATTTTAGTTTGCTAGGATACCGTCTGTAAAAATAAAAAAATCTTCTCTTTTGCATTTTGCAGATTAAAGCTAGGTATCCATGTTCTATTGCTAATAGCATAACCACGCCAATGTACAAGATAAATTAGTTTGTCACGGTCAAGCTTGGAATCAAGGATTTCTTCAACTTCGTATTCTTTGAATTTTTAACTTGTACCGGAGGTAGAGGAGGTTGATTCTGCCAAGAATGCATGATGTTGTATATCGTTTAAGAAATAAAACATGAAATACATAGTGGACTCTCATTGAATCAAGAAATTGGAGCTTGAAAGCAACTCAATTTATTTGCTAGATAATAGGAAACGGTTCAATATGCCAATATTCCATTTTCTTGCAATGTTGGTTGATTTTGAAATTGCAGCAAAGAAACCAAACATTATCACCAATTGCGTCACCAATACTAAAGGAAGGTTGTTCTTTTTAAAGTTTGTCAGCGCTTTTCTTGGTTTGTTCTTGCAAGTGGGAGATGATTGGGCAAATCATCTTAATGATAATTTATTGCACAGCATAAATATTGTTCTGATTTTTGGTTTACGCATTTTGTTTGCCCATCAATTTGAGGGTGATGACAAATTAATTTGTACCTTCAAGAGTTCAAAAAGAGATTTCTAGAAATTCAATATGAATTGTGGATTGTAATCAAAAACAATATCTTCTGGAAGGCCATGGTATCTATAGATATTGTCCAAAAACAATTTTATTGTTTCTTTTCTTGTAACAGTCTTTTGACACGGGATAAAATGTGTCATCTTGGTAAAACAATCAACCACTATATAGATTGAATCAAACAGTAGTGACTTTGAGAGGTCGGTGATAAAATCCATTGATAAAGATGACCATGGTTGTTCAAGAATTGGTAAAGGTTTGAGGAGTCTATATGGACGATGTCGAGGCGTCTTTGAGCGTGAACAAATATTGCATGATTATACAAATCCTTTGATTATTTTCCACATTTGAAGCCACCAAAAATCGCGAGAAATCAACTGCATAGTCTTGTTAAATCCAAAATGTCTTGCTGCGTGGAAATTATGTTGGGCCTTGAGTATACAAAAATGAGCCCTTTTTAATACAATAATCCGTCCTTAACCCCTAAAGGACCAACATGCATTTTTTGGCCGTATAATGTTTTTGGGCAGGCACGTGTGACTAGAGATTTTTATATTTTTGGCCCAAATTTTAATACATATTAGGGGCAAGGAATATCTTTCATACGCACCAAATCTCATGACATTTGGAATAACGAGTCAAAAGTTATGGCCTAATATGCTACTTTTTTTGGTAACTGGGCAGTCCGGGCAGATAAGAAAAATCACTTTTTTCCAGAAACAAAAATTTGAAATTGGCTTTTTAGAGTTATATACACGTGGAAAGCTTTAAATCATTCCATTTTGATCAACGAGTCAAAAGTTATGAGGATTTTTTGTTTGTGGATAGTTATGGATTCTCTACTCTAAAGTAAACTTTTGAAGTCCTTTATCTTACTCAATTTTCAATGCTTTTTGAAGAAAAAAAAATCATAAGATGAAGATTGTTTATTACAACATTTCAACCATTGGAATTGACATTTTTCAACTCCATAATTAAGTTCTTAACAATTTAGTATTTTGAATCATTTTCTAGTATTAGCTGTTTACTATTTTTTTTCTGTATGTTGCACATTTCCAAATGATGTGAAATTTTCCAAGCATGTGACCAACTTATCTAGAAAAAAAAATCCAAAGAAGCACCACCATTTTGGACATTTTTTCATAGACAAGTGAGCTTGTGAAGTGTAGCTGCCCTGTTTTTCGCAGGGCCAAAAAAGTGATTTTAATGAATTTGAATGCTTATATTTTGCAACTCACGTGGTGGAAAAGTCTGAAATTTTTACCACATGTTCTCAAGTCAGCTTCCTACAAGATCCTATGGTTAGATGTGTCAAAAAAGTGTTTTTTGAAAATTTGGTATGTGTTTTAAAAATGGCAGTTTTTGAGCATTTTCAGTGAAAACATAGTCATGGAACTTTAGGGATTAAATTTGAATCATTGAGTATAGTCAAAGAAATTATCGGCATATTCTGACCAATCTTGTTGACAAATGTGTTGATCAAGATTAAGATCAAGAGGGTCAATAGACATACTACCACAAACTTCATCTAAAAAAGATTTCTCCACTTCAACTGAGGTTTGTAATGCTCAAAGCTGAAATTGCTTAGGTTTCAACATGACAATTTTTTGTTGATCAAAAGTTGCATTGCCTGCCTTTGGTGCTAGGCATAAGCATCTTGATCGTGTATTGGACTTGCCTTGTTGCTTTTTAGGTTCATAAGTGTGATGACAAAGTTAATACAAAAAAGCAAAATGCTCCAACATGCTTGGTGGCGGTTCAAAACTTAGGTTGACATAAAATACTCAAGGTTTTTGTGATTAGTATAGACCGTGATTAGGTGTTGTGCAGCTTCAAGGAAGTGACGCCATTCTTTCAAAGAGTCTGCAATGGCTAACAATTTTTTGTCATGAATCTCATAATTGATTTCTGCAGTAGAGAACTTTCTTGAATGGAATGCAATTGGGTGAAGTTTTATATCTTTTCCACCTTGAGAAAGAATGGCACCAAGAGCAAAATCGGAGGCATTAGTCTCAAGGAAAAAAGGGCTTGAAAAGTCAAGGTGAACAAGGATAGGAGCCGCAGTACAGGCAATCTTCAAATCTTTAAACGCTTTATTTGCTTCTAGACTCCATTCCAATTTATCCCTACCAATCAATTGTGGCAGAGGTGCTACAATCGATGAATAGTTCTTGATGAAGATCCTATAGAAATTAGCAAAGCTTAAAAAGCATTGCAAGTCTCTAATGGAAGTCGGGGCCATCGAAAATATCACAATTTGAATTTTCTTTGGGTCCACGGTTATGCCTTCAGAGATTATGATATAGCCAAGAAATTTGACTTGAGATTCATGAACAATGCACCTCTTGACCTTGTATAAGGTACTACTTCTCCAAGCTTCTGAAGCACTAGTTCACATGGGGTTCATGCTCTTTCGGATTTTTGGAATAGATGAAAATATCATTGAGGTAGCAAGCAATAAAATAATCCAAAAATTAGCAAAAAAACGTCACTTATCAAACGTTGAAAGATAGCAAAAGCATTTGTGAGTCCAATAAGCATAGTGCTCAAAAATGTCCATACCTTGTTCAAAACGTTGTCTTCCATTCATTGCCTTGTTTGATACAAATAAGATTATAAATACCATGTAAATCAATTTTGGTTTAGATCTTGGCTTGTCCAAGTTGGTCCAATAGTCTTGATATTAATGGTAGTAGATATCAATTTTTAATAGAAATCTTATTGAGTCTACGATGGTCCACATACAATCGTAGTGAGCCAACCTTTTTTTGACAAAAAGTATAGGTGCTCCAACTGGAGATGTAAAATGACGAATAAATTCCTTTGCCAAATTATCATCAAGATACTCTTTGAATACAATGAATTCATCTTGCGAAAAGTGGTACATTGACTCAAAAGGAAGTTAAGCTCCATCTTCCAAATCAATAGTGCAATCATAAGGATGATGCTCGGGTAGTATATCTGCATTTTTTTTTCAAATACATCTTGAAACTCCTCATATTGTTTTGTAATACTATTGCTAGTCCTTGATGGTTTTGAAGATGGATTGGCATATATAGTAAATAATATTTCCTTCTTTGCAGCTTGCATAAATGGCCTTGCTCCAATAAATAGTGACTTTCATGGTTTTTGACTTTTGAGGGGTGCCAGTGCTTTTTGCAATTAGTCTTTGAGAACAAGTTGGAGTTGATGAAGAGAGAAAATCAATTTTCCTTGTTTCCGAGTTTATTTGAGGATTGATTGGTTGAACTTTTCCAACTAAGATAAATACAGAATAATAGGATTGGTCAAAGATTTGATAACATTAAATACCACCTTATTAGAATGATTGCTTGTTACGAAGTCCAAAGGTGCGATTTTATGTGTTATATCTCCAGATGCCAATGGACATCCATCTGTAGCTTCAATAGGAGTTGGAACAAGTTTTTGAAGTAGTAGAAAGTCATGTTATTGAACAAAATCCTCATCCAAAAAACAAGCAGATGCTCTAGAGTCTAATAAAGCTTGAACATGGATAGCTTTATTCATATAATGTAGAATTATGAGAATAGTAAAACAACGAGAGGGATGAGAATATAATATAGGACCTCTAATGGATGAAGCTTCACCACCTAGCCTCAAAGTCTCTATTGTGGTTGGGAAGATTCAAATATTGTTTCCTAATTGAGTTGTATTTTTTGATAGATTGCTTGTAGCTCGATAAGAAGTTCGATTTGTAATCCAACAGTTTGGAGTCATTTCTTCGCCGTAATACCAACAAAGTTAGACTTTGGTTTAGCAAATCTTCTCTTCCTTGGTTAAAGGCTTGAATTGAGTCGAATCAATCTATATATCTTCAACGCCAAAGTATTGGGCACTTCTTGAGGCATTACAAGTGTACCAGCATTTGTACCAATATTAAAAATAAATCGTTGCAATTGAATGCAATGCTCCTAGCTCCTTTCAAAAAGATGGTTGTTGCATTATACTGTAGTGTTGATTGCATCCATAAGAATGGTTGCATTGAGCATAATCAATAGTATGTCTTTTACATCATCTCGCAACCCCAATAGAATTGACTCACATGCTCATTCCAATCAATATCACATGCTAGTTGGCTAAATTCAAAGGCATAAACAGATGCTGGGCGAGATCCTTGACGTAAAGACCGAATTTTTATTGTAGCAGTGTGGACTTTGTCATGATTACCAAAAGCAATAGTGAGCTTGTTCAAAAATGCCCAAAAATCGTTTTGAATAGGAGATCTTTTTTCGAGGAAGGAACTAAACCATGTCAATGATGTCTCCAACAATAGTGTCCCAACAAGACTCACTTGAGTTGCATCATGTAAGTTGGATTTTTCCTAACCTTAGACAAAACCTAAGGTTACTAGTATAAAGATTATTTTTGGAAAAAGGCATTACAGAAAATTGCAGGCCTCAAGTGGGCCACTTTAGAGCAGCTGAAAGGACTCCAAAATAACAATTAAATTGGATAAAAGATTGCTTTTTCCCCTATAGTCGTTCACCTTGCACCGCGACGTTGGATGTGTCAGTGGTTCAATATCCAAGTACAAGGCATTAAATAATCAGGGTTCAGGTATTGTAATGTACCTTAACCCTGATTATTGCATACCTTGTACTCTAAACAAGTTTTGGAGAAAATATCAAATATCAAAATTAGTCCAACATTTGACATCTAATATCAAGATCTTTTTTAATGGCAATGTGATAGTCATAATTCATTGACAATTGGTAAAACAAAAGGGTGAAGAGGTTGTTTATATAGAAAAAACAATTGTCCATGGTGAAATCTCAAAGAATATGGGATATTTTGAAAAGAGATCACTCATTGTTCAAATTCAAGAATTGTGTTAAAAGTCAAATTTTAGACCTCATTAGGCATAGTAGAATAAATTTTTTTTTAAACCTTTGAACTAGAAAAATGTGGAGAATCAATCTAGTTTTCATCTCCAAAAATTTGTTTGAGGTTTAGAGCCTCCAATAAAAAGTCTAAATTCTAAAAGGGTGTTTAAAGGTCAAAGAAAATTTTGCTTCTAAACCCTTTTTGAATTTTGTCCATAACTTTTTATTGGAGGCTCTAAACCTCAAACAAATTTTTGGAGATGAAAACTAGATTGATTCTCCACATTTTTCTAGTTCAAAGATTTTTGAAAAAAAAATTCTACTATGTCGAAATGAGGTCTAAAGTTTGACTCTTAACACAATTTCTGCTTTTTACTTAAGCATGAGTGGTTGTGCTCTTATTAGTTCTAATTTACATATCCCACATGGATTGTTGTACCTACTACTATCCCACTTGTATAAATATCTTTCCTTCTCAACTTCAAATTCACTAAACTATTTGGCTTACAAAGCTAGTTCAAAATCACTAGTGTTTCTAATTTTTTGGACAATTAGCATCAAAATCCATTTCATTTTGTTTAATTTGATTGAATTTGAATAGTTACCCAATTAATCAGACTTGTACTACAATCATATTAGTGAGTCCTAGCATCCTTCCCCAAATTCACACACTTTGACACTCATTATGGTTACATGCGTGCTTTCAAGTAATACATTGGTTGGGTCACTTTGGAGCGGCCCTCCAGAGGCTTACAATTTTCTCTAATGGTCAATTCGTCTATCGTCTAGGTGTGTAGGGTCACTTTTAAAGTAGGATAGAATTGATATTGTATTTTTTTGCCAATTTGTCATAAAGCTCAACATTTGACAACTAATGCTATTTTGATACACATGCACACACCAAGAAGAAAGGCCATTTGACTACATACACAAATGGATCAACGATATTCCAATTAGAAGAAACTCACTTACTACCAATCCAAGCAATATCACGTTAAACTTTAATCCAGTGAATTTAATCCATCTCATCTTCTATAACCCCTCACAACCAAAAAGCTATTACTCCAATCTATACTTCAAAATAATACTAAAAATATTATATACAAATTGTCTACTCCTCTACATAAATATGCAAGTTAGTAATTTATTCAAATTATTGAGCAGCATGATCCTACATCAAGTTATCATCGCAAACTCCTAATTAAGGCTAACAAAGTTCTAACTTATAAACTATTGCGAGCATGTCCTAATACCAAATCTATAGACTGTGGAGCCGTAAACAAGCCTAATTCATTAGCCATTCAATCAATTCTAATTCAAGAACTTAACATGTAACTCAATCAATTTGAATAACAAACACTACTAGAGAGGTAGTTAAAACCAAGACAAAATTAACATATTTCTGTTGGAATCAACATAAAAATGATTTTTCTTCATCAAATGTGTTTTTTTGGACCGCATCAACACATTTTCTGTTGGTACAATGTAAATCAATACAATTCTATTCAATTTCAAGGAATTTTAACAATCTCTTTGGAATCTTTTTGGAATCTTTTGGAATCTTTTTGAGTCTCTTACGAATCTATTAAATTTTTTTGGAATCTATTAGAATCTTCTAAAATCTTTTCAAAAATGATTAGAATTTGTTGGAAGCTTTTAGAAATCTATTGAAATCTATTAGACACTTTTGAAAATCTTTTAAAACTCTATTGAAATCTTTTAAAATCTTTTAGAATCTTTCCAAATCATTTGAAATCTTCTATAGTTAATAATTTAAAAATTCAAATTTTTTAATGAATATAATATGATTTTGAACTTATTTTAAATTCCACTGATGCTCTTTAAGAACAATTGAAACTTAGAATTTGATCAAAATTTTAATCAATGTCAACTATAAATCAAATTGTGATTCAATAACTTGATGAAAATTTGACTTCGATTCAATTTTGATCAGTGCAAATTTTAATGCAAATTTTATTCAATTTTCTGTAGGATGTAATTTGATTAGAATTCAAACTTATAAATGAATTGAATTCTTAACATATAGTTTAAAGTTTAATATAAAAAATATCCTTTATGGATTTAAGAGATGTCACCAAGATGCTTAGAATGCCCGGAAATTAAGATTCTTCACATTTTTTTCATCACAAATCTAAATAGACGAATTAAAGCTTCACATATATTTTGAACCATAATATTTGAAATTAAAATTAAACTTATAGAAAGATAATAATATATTCTATTTGATAACAAAGTTTCACTAAAAATTGAGGTAATAGGAACATGCTTGAAATCCGTTTTGTCCCTCAAGATGACAGTAGTAAATAGGAGATTAGAATGTGAATTTTGAGTGTTAAACTATTCCAAATGTAAGTTCTATACTATTCAAAATCCTAACTTTGAACTGTTTAACAATCCAACTATTTAATTCTAAAATTTGGCTGAACCACCTCTAAAAAAATGCTTGTCAGAATTTCAAACCAATTTAGAAAAACTTGAAAATTTTACCACTCAAAGTAGACTTCAATATGAACCGTTTCCAACAAGTTTTATGAAAAACAAACTTTCTATGAAGGAGATATAGGCCTCCAAAGTCTGCTGAATTTGCAAAACGAAAATGAAAAGAATAAAGTAAGACTACTTTTAGAAAAATGCTTGTCAGAATTTCAAAACAATCTAGAAAAACTTGAAAATTTTATCACTCAAAGTAGACTTCAATATGAACCGTTTCCAACAAGTTTTATAGAAAAAGGACATAAACGAAGGAGATACGGGCCTTCAAATTCTGCTGATTTTGTGAAAAATGAATAGAAAACCAATAAATAAAACTCACACTACCATTAAATCAAGGAACTCCAACTATGGTGTGATGGTTGGAGTACATGAGTTCTGAACAAGAGGTTTTGGGTTCCAACCAGGCCACAAGTAGAGGAGCGTTAGTCCACGTGGCGGAGTGGGGGCAGTCCACGTGGCGTGGGTAGGGCAGTCCAAAAAAAAGTTTTTTCTTAAATTTTTTTTTAATTTTTAATTTTTTTAATTTTTAATTTCAGATTTGATCAAGACAAAACCAACAGAAATGTGTTGATAGACGGTCCGAAACAAGAGTTCCTAACCAATAGGAAAAATCAACACAATTCTGTTGATTTTGTCTTCATTTGGACCAAATTTTTTTGGTAGTGAAACTCAAATCCAACGGTCATCACCACAAGATCACCAAATTCAACACTTAAAATTGACAGAAACCAACATCAAACTAACTGCCAATTACGCAATACATAATATCCAATTGTTTACATACTGACAATTTGCTATTTCAAATTCAATCAAGCTTTCACAACAATTAGAAAATTTCAAGTTAACAACAAGCCTAACAATTAGCTGCAGACCATCCCCAAGGCAATTTGCTTCTCCTGCACATATTAGTCGACTAGCACTACACAAACAATTTTCAATCAAGTAAAATGGCCATTAATATTTATAATTTTTAATCTTCTTCAATTATTCTAGATATACGTCACTTAATTTGCTTCATGCAATTTGGCTTTTACGCCACTTGACTCATCCATCAACCCGGTGACTACTCCTAAGGTCCTTATCGGACATCGCCATTTGCATTTCAATGGATTCATTTGTTAGATCATTTTGCTACTAATACTTTGCAATTAGTTTAACTCACAGACGCACTCCAAGACCACTTTCAATCTAGTAGCATAAAACAACAACAATTTAGCCATCTCACACAAGGCAAATTGCAAGTAGATAAGATCACAATTACAAATACACACATATATAAAATGAAATCAATTGAAGGAATGTACTAATACAAAAATTGTCAATGAGTCATATACGCAAATTTGACTTTGATATGAACTGGGAAGAAATAAAAATCCGTCCTTTGCTAAATAGCCCAAATACCGCAGGTCGACTTGTCCAATGTTTGATCCAAACGGACACCAAGCTAATTAACCACCTTACTAATCCTGTTGAATTGCCCTTTTCAAATCTACATTGAGTCTTTCTTATATTCAAATGAATAATCTAGAAATTCAATTCTTCAAAACGGAAATGGAACGGCATAACTAATGAAAATAGAAGAAAAAACACAAAAGGCAAATTGTTCAAAATATAGATCTCTACACATCAGATGAATAACGTTGAGGTTGCACCTCCACCAACAACCTCACTTGGTTGATGAATCCCCAAAATTTTGAGCAAGTATCGTCAAATTTTTCCGATAAACTAACCCGAGGTCCCTTGTCAAAGAAAAATAGGTGCAATTGGCAAGGCATCGTGTACCATACTTGCAATTAGAGATGCAATGGGAACTTGGTGTTCTTGAATTTTGTTAAGAACTCAACGTAGCCTTTGTTCTCCTCCCATAGTGCATTTAAAAGCCACCATCAAATCTTCCAACGAAGGAGTGGTAGTCAAAGAAGAAATTTTATGCACCATAGAATTATCCGTAGAAAATTAATGTGCTGCTGAAAGATGTAGATGTATAGAACTCGTTCATGAAGAAGGATGAATGAAAGGCCGAGGAATAGGACTTCACCATATAATCCTACAAGTAGATCTTAAGCTCCAATCTTAGTCTCAACAAGTACTTTGATGTCAATCACAAAAGCATAGATAGTTTGGGGAGGTAGATTTAGTCCATACAATGATAGTCAACTTTAGACTATGATAACTTCTACATACCACCTCCAAATACCAAATTTTAAATTTGCACTAGTTTAAAAAATAATGGAAAATATTTTTGTTAATTTCAAACTATTCTAAGGTACTATTCAAAATTTATAGCCCAAAAACCAAGTCATAGGAAAATTCTCGAAAAGTTTTATAGTCTCCTAACACCCTCACTTTGAATGTCTATAACTTCTTGACATTGATCCAAAATACACACTCTAAAGTGGAGCTTATTAAGCATAACAATACTAATATTTGGACAAAGTCTCACTTCCTGAAAATACTACACCACAAACTTATAGCTCAATAAAATAGAGTCAAACTTCACCGGCTTGGAAATCAAAGTCCATTTATAGCACAAGTACTTTGAAAGACCATATCATCTTCAATATAGTTTTGAGTTGATTGTTCTAAAAAGCTACAAGTAAAATACAACAAAGAAAAGCTACACACCAACTTTGACACAATTCCAAAATCAAGAACAAGTGGTATGTAAGGACAACAAAGCATAACGTAGAACAAGGCCGTTTTGAGAGACACCCTTGTCAAATTGTCAAGGACACAAATCAATGAGGGTTTTTTGAACACGTAGGTGGCAAACCAAGAGTTTATTGAATCATGGATATAGAAGATTACAAGACAAACTCAAGAAGAATTGAGTTGACAAAGGTGGAGAATGCACTTCCAACCCTCACTAATATTCAAAAACAACTATGGTCATGAAAGTCAACATGGGATATCTAGATAGGGGTCTATAGAATACCATCTTGATCCTACAAATCTAGAAGATTTCTAGGGGTTGACTATTGTTAAGAAGAGAATCTAGCAACTACAAGTTGCCACAAACAAGTCATAACTATCAATGTAGTAATCCCTAAAGTCTCTTTGCGGCCTCTAAGATATTCCAAGAGTCACCTAACAACTTTGAGTTGCCACATCTTTTATTCTATAGTCACTATACAACTCTTAGAATAATTTAAGAAAATATAAGTAATATTCGATGTAGTTTGTTTGTAACAATATATAGTGTTGAATCCAGTGACTCTAGCGTGTGAGCCTAGAAATGCAAGTTTGCAAGCCTTGAGCTTAGATGTAAGTAGGCACTCTACAACCATAGAAGGTGCCTATAATATACGTACCTTTACGTAAGTAACCTACAACCATGGAAGGTGACTATGACATAAGCACCTACAACATAGATATCCTATATAACTAAAGAAAGTGTCAGTAACATAGGTACTTATAATATAGGTGCCAAAGTTAGGTCCTAGACTCATGGGCTCAAGATCTTAAGCTCACATGCTAGCAACCCTTCATTGAATCATTGTACAACTTATGTACTTTGTTGTGGCGCACAATGCAACCAATAAATACAAGATTTCAAGAAATTTACATCATCAATATGTACTAATAAATTCATTGACAATTTAGAATTTAGTCCAAATTTCAATAACCCTAAATTTCATTCATTATAATGAAATAATAGAACTGAATATATTATTTTAAATGATGGATTGGACAACAATTTACTGTTAGTATATCAACAATTTCAAATATCTTGAAATAATTAAACTATTCATTTTGTATTTTAATCTTATTGATAATTCACGATAATTGTGTCACACAAATTTTACAGCACGTTCTCATATTTGTCGAATTTCACATTTGCAAGTGACTACATGTGGTTATCAAGAATGTGATAGTACTAACTAAGTTACTTGTAGAGGTTCTTTTTTGACTATTTTAAGCAAAATTTATTTGCTTTTAGTATGGCTACCTTACAAAAAAAAAAAGGAAGAAAGTAAATGGAACTGTCCAAAATACCTTCACAAAATACAATGTTTAACAATTTTGGAACAAAATTTATGAAGTCTAGATGCTATCAATCATGGATGAAATGATGTAAGTAGACTTTCTTGGAATGCATTTTTTGGACATGATATGAATAAATTATGAATTTTCAAAGTGCTTAAAATAGATGTATCCAACATTTAACGAAAAAATATAGGATGTCTATTTTAAGCTAGAATATATAGGGGTGATTTTAGAAAGGGGTTACAATTAGATGTTGTTACTTTAAGAAGAAAACAAAACAAAAATGATTGATTCTAAGGAGTGAGTTTGAAAATGAGTACATTTGTCCTTAGGGATTTGATGCAATAAGAAAGAATATATTACAAAAAAGTGTAATTAGAGCTGGGAATGAATAGATCAATTCCTCATTGAGATGCTTCTCCACATAGTCAATACTTCAACAAGTTTTACAACTAACTACATATTCTAAAAGCTATGAAAGACTGACAAAAGGTATTAAATTTGAGGCATATCAAACAAAAAAAACCAATCGTAAAAAAATTTAGAAAAATAAATTAAATTCACAGTTACAAGGCTCCAAAAGTCATTATATTTTCACCACCAATTGACCACCAATTTAAAACTAATCCATTCTCAATCTATAAGACGGTCGAGCTTGATTTGAGGCACTTCAAGTTCTAAAAAGCAATTTAAAGCCAAGATGGTAGGGGAATTGTTGACATTTCAAAAAAAATTATACATCTCCCCTTTCTATGCTTCTAAAAGATGAAGTTCAAAACCCTTGAATGCCGAAGGCATTTTTTGAGCTTTTAGGAATTTGCTCTAAATTGAACAAAAAGTCAACATTTTGATAAGTTATATCAATTTTTTGAATTGTAATTGTACAAATTCAAACTAGACATGTTAGGGATCACATAGGGAAAATACAAGAATTTCAATTATGAATTGAAAGGTTATAAACTTGAATCATGAGGGTGTTGAAACTGCAAAAGTGATTTGAAATCTTTCAATCTTCTTTTCATATGTCAAATCTAAAAAGTTGGTCACCAAAAAAATACGAGGTTAAAAGGCCTAATATGCATAACTCCAATCAATTTATGGCTTTTCAGAATGTACTCAAAGTGAAGAAAACATGCGTTAGATGGCATTGGAGGGCCGTTTTAGGCCCATTCCCAAATTTGGCCCGATTTTGTGAACAGCCACTACGAGCTGTCAGAATTATTTTTTCCAAATATCATTAAATAAAAAAAAATAAAAAAAACAACGTGGTATGGTCTCGGCCAAATCAGCCAGTAGTTATCTTGCATTCCCGCAATCTAGGAATGCAGGATAACTCACAATCTTCCAAAGGCCTCAAATGTCATCTAATGTTTTTAAGCACATTGCGGGACTACATTATTTGACTTTGAACCTTCTTAACTTTAACTTTTTGCACTGCAAAGTTTTGAGCTTTAAATCTTTATAATGGAAAATTGAATTGAGAGACTAACGGAAAAAACTAAAGGAAAAAAAAAAAAAAAAAAAAAAAGTACTTTAAAAAACTATTAAGTAGAAATAGATACGTGATAGAAGGAAAATCTAAATTATTAATATTTCTTAAATAGAATTAAAATACACTAATACCAATGGTAAGATTGTTCTACCAAGAAAAGTAAATTATGTGGAGCTTTGTTTTTGAAAAATTGTAAAAATTGCATTCAGAAATGAATCCTGCAAGTTATTTTTTCAAGAAGATGCTCTAATTACCCAAAAAACAAGATTGTCCATAACTTTCTCATAACAATCCAAGTGGAATGAATAAAATATTTCCAAATAGACAAAAAGATAATATATGAGAAAAAAATTCAAAAAAAAATTCAAAATTTCAAAATTTTTTTTTGCTATCCCTTCTTCCCCTCCACCAAGTTCCAAGCTGTTTGGGGCATAACTTTTGTTCCCGGGCACCGATTGAAAATAAAATTATATTCCCACAAGCTAATCAAGTTTTCTATCTTCAAAAAAAATTTCAAAATATTAGGACAAAATTTCAGCCTATAGGTACCTCCGCAATTCCCATTTGTCCCCTAAAGGGCCAATGGTCCTTTAGGGGTTAAATGCATATATCTTGCAATCTGTGTGGTTTTAAAATTTTGAAATTTTTTCCACACATTTTCATACTAGTTAGGTATAAAATCCTACGATTAGATGTGCTTAAAAAACAACTTTCAAATTTTCTTACTCTTTGCTATAGAATGACAATTTTGAGTGTTTTTTGGCAAGAAAAAGGCCATGGTCCTTTAGGGGTTAACCTGGACAAATAGAGTCTTGTTCACAACTAGATGTTGATTGGTGTGCATACTTCTATCTCTTGATCTATGGTAGAACCATCCATAGTTGACCGCTTAACCACTAAAGGACTATCGGTGTTTTTTGGAACCATAGCGATTTTGGAGAGCTCACTACAAATGGAGATTTTATTTTTTTCATTTGAAATTTTCACACCACATTTTTCCAAGGAGTGGATTTAAGGCCCAGTAATTTTTATAACTTTTGACTACATGGTTAAAAAGTCATGGTATGATATGTAGTTTTCATTGCTTGGCAAGCAGCTCGGGTAGCAAAAAAAATTCTTTAAAATTTTTTTTTTGAGAAGTAAAAATTTGAAATTGATTTTCTAGATTTATATACATGAGGAAAGCTTTGAACCATTCCATTTTGATTTTTGAGACAAAAGTTATGAAGATTTTAAGCTTTGGATACTTTGCGGGTAGTGATGGAATCCCTACTCTAAAATAAACTTTGAAATCCTCTATTTAACTCAATTTTCAATATTTTGGGAAAAATATAAAAATATAAGGTGTAGATTGATTATCACAACATTACAACCATTGGGATTGGAATTTTTCAATTCCAATACTAAATTGTTAACAATTTAGTATTTTGAATCAGTCTCTAGTTCTTTCTACTTACTATTTTTTTCCTATATGTTGTACAATTCTAAATGATTTGAAAATTTTCAAGCATGTAGCCAACTTTTTTTAAAGAATGAATCCAAATAATTACAACCATTTTGGACATTTTTTCATACAAATGTGACCTTTTGAAGTGCAGCTGCCCGATTTTTTGCAAGGACAAAAAAAGGGATTTTGTCACTTCAAATGCTAATATCTTGCAATCCACATGGCAAAAATTTATGAAATTTTTTCTTCATCTTCTTAAACAAGTTTACTACAAGATCTTACGGTTACATGTGTCCAAAAATGTTTTTTTTCCAAAAATTAGAACTTGTATTAGAAATGACAATTTTGGACCTTTTTTTTTGGTGAAAACATAGTCAAAACCTTTAGGGGTTAAGTAATTGTACATGGAGTAGTAGAAGCCAATGTTCATTTTCAGCCCTGTAGAAATTAGAATGACAGGCATTGCTAATTTTTTGTGATTTTTTTTCTTGAATTCAAATTATTATGAAGTTTGGAAGCAAAAGTTGACCTAAATTCATACCCAATCTATAAATTTTGTCAATTCCGATCATTGAAGAACTACTTTCTTGCTCAAGACTTCCTACTTTCTTGCTCACTACTTTGGGACATGTGTCATGACTTTATTAGGACCAACCTTGAAAAGGAAAAAAAAAAACATTCCAAACTTTGGTTGGAAATCTGTGCCAACCTTGCTTAAAAATAAGTGCACCCTACTGGTTGGGTATGGTTCTCTGGTCAGATATGGATGGTTCTACTATAAGGTAATTGCACCTTAAATTGCACAGATAAGCAATTCAGCATGGTTTTCACTATTATATTGAAAAAAAATTGTGGGGTCCTATTGGTAGTCAAAACGGGATTCTAGATTCTCTTAGAATGCATTTTTTGGACACCGTGTGAATAAACTACAAATTTTCGAAGTGCTGAAAATAGGTGCACCTAAAAGTGATCATAGAGTCATATGAATAGTGGGAGTACATTTTAGGCAAGAATATCCAGTGTGCGCTTTTAGGAACTGTGCAATTTTAGGTGTAGTTACCTTACAGTAGAGCATTGGATCATAATGAGATTGAAGTCACACTACTACTGGGTGGTATCTTTGGGAGACTATGCTTGCCAATGCTCCTTACTGAATCAGAAGTTAGGACCCAAAACAATTTTAATAGAACCTTGGAATACTGAAAATTAATCGGAGTGCCGACGTATGACTTGAGGAGCTCACTAAGATGGTAGGAGGTCCATCAAGCACCCATTTAACATTTAAGAGCTGAAACTGAATTTAGGGACGTGAAACTTCTTGAAATATTTTTACGTAAATTTCCCTTGAAAGACAAATGGAATTGGTGTCTAACTCAAGTTGTTTCATATTTTTTGGAGCTTTGTGGAATTACTTATGAAATTTTGAAGTTGAAATGCCATAGGGCCCTAAAAGTGACCACCTCCTAGAATGTACAGCATTTGTACATTTTTATACGTTGAAGAAAGCAAAATGTACTTCTGTATCGTGTTTGGTTCAAAATGCCTGAATCGAGTTCAAGCCTCCTACCTTATATGAAATTGGAATTTTTAACCCCTCACCATCTAAAGATACCAAATGTATCACCACAGCAAATTTGCATCAAGCCACATGCTTCTCATAAAATGCGTTGGTCAAGCCAAATACTGCTATACTTCCCACATGATTCAAACATTATAACCTCAACCCACTTCCCACCAAATGCA
This sequence comes from Neckera pumila, assembly GCA_963969595.1. Lineage (NCBI taxonomy): Eukaryota > Viridiplantae > Streptophyta > Bryopsida > Hypnales > Neckeraceae > Neckera > Neckera pumila. Next base: position 28,027,138 of record OZ018409.1, read on the forward strand.
GAAAAGACAAAAATTTCCAATTCATGAGGAAGGTAGCTTATACATGATTACATTCAACAATGGATTTCTCAGAGGATGATGCAATTTCTAAGTAATTGCATCAAGCCACATACTTGTCATAAATGCGTTGGTCAAGCTTAAGGGGTGAGGGGTTAGAGGGACAGGAATGTGTTTGTTCACTTTAAAGAAGTTTGTATACAACCTTATTCAAAATTTGAGCTTTTTTTAACCTTGAAATGCTTTAGGGGATGTTTCATGCCCTTTGGATGATTTAAACCCTCAAGTCTCAACAACTTTTTGACAATAGAGGTTTTCAATGGATTGTCCGACTTTAATATTTTTTTGCATATAATTGTGCTTGAAATTTGTAAACTTATTTACACCATAATGTTTTATACTATGATATACACATATATTTTTAATTTACTATAGTGTACAACTATGGAGAATATTTAGTTTCTTAAAGCACATTTTGTGTTGATATGAGTATTTTTCACTTTCTATTGAAGAATTCACTATAATTTCAAATTTTGACAATATTATTCGAAATTTTTGTGACTTACTAAAGACATGTGCTTACATCTTTAGAAAAGAAATGAAAAAACTTCACTGATAATTAGTTGCAAATAGGAACATACTCATAGAAGAAATTTGAAAATTGAAAATGTGGTCATAGGCTCTATTCTTTTGGAATTAATGTAGAATGCAAAGAAATTGGTCATATTAGATAGATTTATGGTACCTAGGATGTTTTGGATGAGATAGATTGGTTGAAAATTTAATCACAAAAACTAGCAATGTGAATGTCCTAGGTTTGTAAAAAGTCCAAAGTAGACCCTTTAGTAGTGATTCTATTATATAAGGTGGTGTGTGTGCTAAAATTGCCACTACTCTAGAACCGTCCTTTGGTACATTGGTACATACTGTTTGAAGTTTTGATGTATCTACAATGAAAATTTCAAAAAGATACAATATTTTCTTCTTCTTCAAAGAGAGAGTGACTATTGCATTAATCCCTAAAGGCCTATTGTCCCTCCGGGGGACAAATGGGATTTCATACAGATACCTACAGGTTGAAATTTTGTTGTGATTTTCTGAAACTTTTTTGAAAGATAGAAAACTGCTAAGCTTCATGGGATTATAATTTTTTTTCAATTGGTGCCCGGGAAAAAAAGTTATCCCAAATAAGCTCAAAACAGGGACGGGGGGCAACGAAAAATTTAATTTAATTTAAATTAATTTTTTTTTTTTCTTATAGATTTGGTGAAAACATAGTCAAAAACCTTTAGAGGTTAATGTCCTGCAGCTCAAATCAGTTCTCAACAAATTTTCTTTGAAAGATAAGAAGAAGTTGCACCTAAATTACTTGGATTCATATTTTTCAAACTTCTTAGTGAATTGGTGATGAATTTTGTTAAGTTTGGAATTGGGGGTGCTTGAAATTTATATCCCCATCCACAGAAATTGTATTGGTTCTATTCTTTGCTTGTCCTTTTTAAATACTAAAGGCCCAAGGCCTTTTTTCTGCCAAAAACTATCAAAACTGCCATTTCTAGAGCAAAGAGTAAAACTGCCATTTCTATTACAAGTACCAAATTTTAGAAATAAAACATTTTTGAACACATGTAACTGTAGTATCTTTTAGTATGTTGGTTTGAAAAGATGTGGAAACAATTTCAAAAATTTTTGACCATGAAGATTGCAAGATATTAGCATTTGAAGTGACAAAAAAAGTTTTTTGGACCTTGCAAAAAAATAGGTAGCTGCACTTCACAAGGTCACATTTTTATGAAATAGTGTCTAAAATGGTTGTGCGTCTTTGGATTCATTTCTATAGGCAAGTTGGCTACATGCTTTAAAAGCTTTCAATCATTTGAAATTGTACAACATACAGGAAAAAAATAGTAAATAGAAAGAAGTAGAAAATGATTCAAAACACAAAATTCTTAAGAATTTAATTATAGAATTGAAAAATGCCAATCTCAATGGTTGTAAAATTGTAATAAACAATCAACACCCACCTTTTTTTGTTTTTTTTCATAAATATTGAAAACTGAGGTAACCCTTAAAGGACCATTGTTCATTCAATGGACATTTAGGATTTTGGACAGATACCTACGGGCTGAATTTTTGTCCTGATTTTTTGAAATTTTTTTTGAAGATAGAAAAACTAAAAATAGTAATAAGCTTTGTGGGAATACAATTCTTTTTTCAATCGGTGCCTGGGAATAAAAGTCATGCCTAAATAAGCTCAAAACAAGGGAGAGTGGGCAACAAAAAATAATTTGCAAGAATTGATTAATTAAATTTTTTTTTCTTCCCATAGATTATATTTTTGTCTATCTAGAAAGCTTTGATTCATTCCATTTGGATTTGTCATGAGAAAGTTATGGACAATCTTATTTTTTGGGCATTTAGAGCATCTTCCTGAAAAAAATGACTTTTAGGATTCATTTCTAAATGCAATTTTTACGATATTTTACAAAAAAAAGTTCTGCATCCTTTAGTTTGCTTGCTCAAACAATCTCACCATTGGGATTAGTGCACTTTAATTCTATATAAAAGATATTAATATTTTAGATGTTCCTTCTATCTTGTACCTACTTCTACTTAACAATATTTTTAATAACTAGCTGTTGGTGCTTGCTATGCTACGCATTCATCATTAGAATTTTGTTAGAATTTTTATATATTAGATAAAATGCAAAACAAAAATTTCAATAAAGCTTCAAATAAAAATTACTAAAATCTTTGTATAATTTTGTTTATAAGTAAGCATATATTGAAATGTACAATAGAAATTTATTGAATGATGAGTGAAATATATGCAATGGTGAATACTGTAAAAGATACACATTTATTGTAATGCATTCAAAAGTTGACTCAATTGTTATGAAAAATGACAACCTAAAAACTTGGTGAATCGAAAAGAAAAACTTGTAAATTTGAAAAACTTCATGAACAACTTAATTGTTGTGAAATCCAAAATCGCTTCAATTGAATAAATTTTTCAAATCATTTGGGAGTAGCAATAGAATTTTGGAATCATAAAAGCTGTAAAGGGTCGTTGCAAGAAACGCCGTCCACTTTTGGTCCATTTTGGCTTGTTTTCGGCCAGTACTCCAGTACTCATGAGCTTTTGCTTATGAATTTTTTTTAAATATATAAAATAAGGACAATTAGTACAAGACTAAAAGTAGCATATCCCCAAAATTTCAGATCTAAAAAAAATCTAGGTAAAAAGTTATTCACAAAAAAGAGTGAGCTGAAATTTTGAAGAAAATACATACTTTGACATTTTAATTTGTAAAAAATAGAAAAAATAATTTTCAAAGAAAGTAAAAATAGACCATTTGGGAAGACTTTATGCTGAAGAGATTTGACTAAAAAATTGATCTTGAAGTCATATAAAATGTTTAGAACTGCGCGTGCAAGAGAGCCCTCTTTGCATGGATGTAGACAACACAAAATAAAATATTTTTATATGCCCCTTGGTAGAAACATGAGTTCCTACTATGCAAATAGACCATAGAAATTTCAGCTCTAAATCATTAAATTTGGGTACTCCTTTTTACTCAAAACCCCTAAATCGCAAAACGTGACAAATTAGCTAAATTGAAATTTAAATATAAAATGATTTTTAAAAATTTCTGAAAAATATGAGATATAATTAACCTCAAGTTAGACATCTCCAATAAAAAATTCAACTTCATGAAAATTATGCTTCAAAAGTTATTGCAAAAGGAAGCTTCCACGAACTCCTTGTGACAATTCAACAGTACCGGTGTTTCTTGCAATGACCCTAAAAGTGATATTACAAAGGTGATTGCAAACTACTACTCTATTTCTGTAATATAACATTGTGTGAAAATATTAATTTTATGTATGCATGATTGAAAATATTTTTACAAAATATTAAAATTAATTACTTCAAAGACTTATTGAAATCATTATCATGCATTCTATTCAAATATATCAAAATTTTACTAATATGTGATACAATAAATGTGTAGCATAGCAAGCATGAGCCCCTATTATTAATGGTAGCATTTGTGATATTACAAAGGGAACTAAGATTTTAGTAGTATGATAGTATGATGAAAATTAAGTTTTTTTGATCTTTTCTTTTTTTGCTTAGACTTTCAACAATTCTCTTCTATAAAGATTTAAAGCTCAAGACTATGTAGTGCAAAAATTTAAAGTTAAAAATGTTCAAAGTCAAAAAGTCTAGTTTCACAATGTGCTGAAAAACTTGTTTTTTTCACCTTAAACGTAGATATCTTGCAATCTGTGCTGTCAAAAATTCTGAAATTTATTCCACACATTGTCATACTAGTTAGATATAAGATCTTATGGTTAGATGTGAAAAAAAAACAATTTTCAATTTTTTTTAACTCTTTGCTATTGAAATGGCAATTTTAAGTCTTTTAGGCAAAAAAATGGCCTTGGTCCTTTAAGGGTTAAATAAAGGATTTCAAAGTTTATTTTAGAGTTGAAATTTCATAACTATCCGCAAACTACCCTCAACTAAAACTCCTCACAACTTTTAACTCATTGATCGAAATGGAATGATTCAAAGCTTTCCAAATATATATAAATCTAGAGAACCAACTTCAAATTTTTAATTCTGAAAAAAGTGATTTTTTTCAAATCTGCCCAAGTTGCCCGGCCTTACAAAAAAACCCTACATATCATGCAATAACTTTTTAACCATATAATCGGAAGTTAAAAATTCCATTGGTAGTGAGCTACCCTAAATATCTATGATGCAAAAAAATGGTGTTTGGAACTTTAGGGGGTAAATCCATCCTACAAAGAGGGACCACTAGGATAAATTTAGTGTTTTCTAGGATGAAAGTAAAAAAAAGCCCCTTATTTTGTGTTGTGTCTAGGATATGATGTAGATCTCTCCTAGCTAATTTGGGGTCTTTGATTGCTAATGTGAATTCTGAATTTGCATGGCAAATAAAAAATTCCTGCATTTTCCCTTTGGGGTAAAAACACCCTCGTGGTCCCACTTCGTGGAACGGGTTCAGTTAACGTCCCCCATTTGAGCTGTGCAAAGTGCAAACCTCCTGAAAATCCGGGTCGGTGGTGGGAACCTGGACGCCTTCATGAACACCCTCCTTAAATCATGTAATTTCTACCTGTCGATGGTAGAAGAACGTCAGTCTGAGCAAGCTCCTTCAAGTTACAGTATCTGACGAGAAGTCGAGAAGTCAAGTACCGTTTCCGCTCCTTAATGAAAACCACCCATACTACTGTAATTAACCCATGTGTCATGCTAATCCCCATGTCCCACCGCCCCTCCAGGACGCTCCTTAAAGTCCCAATTCTCCACTGTATCCCAGGCACGACATTGAATTAGCAACAACTGAAATCTGACTCCCGTCAGAAAATCCAGGCTCTTGCAATCTAGATCCATAAGCAGTGCAATGCAACTAAGTTAAGGCTTGGTCCCATGATCCAATGGTCCCCACTCGCCAGTACGGAAGAGGCCGGGAAGCCGCAGATCTCCAATGCTGTGTGCCAACTCCCAAGTCCCAAGTGTGTGATTGTAGATGCCAGGCCTAGCTACGTATGTACTTGCTGCCCCAATGCAGCCCAGTCCAGGCAGTCTGCAGCAGGCGTCCGCACTGATGATCTAGTAGATCATGTCTGTCTGTACAAGACTACAAGTGGGTCCTTGCGTTTGCAGCAGGGAACTTATCAAGTTCAGAAGCGCTTCCATCGCCTTCCGAACAGCTTCAATCGACGACTAGCTAAGCTTAGACTGTTCAGTGCAGTGCATTGTTACCGATAGATAGATAGATAGAATCGAAGTGGGTCCCGGCTAGCTCTTCCTTCCTTGCGCGGCAACCCTAGCTACTTGTGGGGTTCAGTTGGGAGTCAAGCTAGTCATGATGAATGATGTCTCTTGCTTGCTTGTTGAAATTGCAGGTGCACCGCTTATCACGCTTATCACGGCCAAGCATGTGGCCCAGCTTTCGATGTGGGTGGGCAAGACTTGCATGCAAGCAGGATCATATCGGAGACTAGATTCGATCGCCACCGCAGGAGACTTCAACTTGCGGCAGAAAGCTTGCAGGTACTCACGTACTAGCTTTGTGGATTCTTTGCATGCCCTAGCTTTGTCCCCATGGTGCTCATCTCGCCTGCAAACCTCACTTCAGGGGTCTTTAATTGTTGTTAGGGGTTCTAATGGTGATCGGCGTTGCCACTGCATCCCTAGTTGGTTAGTTAATCAAGGCTAGGCCAAAAGTACTGCTAGCTTGATCGAACTTCTCTGCAACAAGTTTGATGTGAGAGGTTCCATCGCCAAGGAACAGTAATCCAGCTTGGGTCTGGTTAGTCACTTACCAATACAGTAGTAGATATATGTCCAGATGTAACTTTTTATGAGTGGTAAGATATAAGTCTGCTAATGTAGTATGTCGGTCTAATTAGGCGCCATGATCAATGAAGATATGATTGCTTACCGTTAAAAGGGCTTTTGGTTAATGAGACACCACGAACCTCTATTGAAAAGAAATCTAGGGCTTTATCAACCGGGTTTTGTGCTGCAAGGAATCCAGCATTCGAACGGCTAGTTAAGTTGTTCAGAATTTGAAGTAACTTAGAGTGTTTGGATAGCACTCAATTCTACCCTAACCACTATTTGTGTCTCTACGTCTCTACCCGAGATCGTGAGCTCTGCACAACTGCTCGTGGTCGTTTTTAAGTAAGAAGGTAGTGTGCAGCAAGCTGATTTTGTCCATGTAGCTCTTTTTAAGTCTCAACTGATTTACCAATAAGCCGACTAATTCTCTTAAAACTGTACGTTCCTGCATAGTTAAACATTAATTTCATTTCTTTAGGGTGGGTTCAACACTTGTAGATTGGAACCGTGTAAGAAAAGTGGTCAGTCAAAGGATCCCTTCTCAGTGAATTTAATGTTCTACATCATTAATGAGCTTAGACGCTGAGAGAAACTGAGTACAATTCAGTCTAATTAACTTATTAAGGCTAGCTAGTGTCTTCAGAGCGCCTTATGCATGCCGAATGGCAACGTGAAGCAAACATTGCCACAAGCTAGTACGATGAGATAATCAACTCGTCTTTCAAAATGTTTTGTTTGGGATATCGTGTAGTTCTTCGATAATTCGGAGGAAGTCGACCCTGAGCATATCGCGCACTGAACGACTGAGGACAGCTGTTCTCCGAATTTCAGGTCAAAGTTGCTGCATTCCAAAGAAAGATGAGCAAACTAGCAAGTAATTCCAATGTGACATTACAGCCGATCATGTCTGTACTGCGCAATCACAAGAAACGGATCCCTCTAAGTGGAGCAGGAGCACTGGCCCTTGTAGAAAATGCTTGAACTTATTATTCACCACCGAAGTTGAATTCACAAGTGGAATCAAGAGACCCCAAATTAGCTACAAGAGCCCGTACAAGAGGTCAAAAAATTGAAAATTAACTACCGAAGAAAAGGAGACAATTTTTTTTATGGTCCCCGTCTAAGAAAGGTGACGCTCCCCTGATGGGGGAACTTCGGGGATATAATGGGACCATGACAATAGGGAACGAGGTCGGGGAACGGGAGGGCGCCGGGGCCGACTACGACGAAGTCTGGATATCTCTCCAATTTGTTAATTCGTAATCTTCACTGGTGCCATTCTTGTGTTTTTGATCTGCTATGTTTGGTTAGTTGTTAGCTGCTGTTTGAGTTTTGTGAAATTCACTTTTAACGCAACGAGTTGTTTGCAATTAGGAAGCGTTCCTGTTCTCCTTGTGATTATGACATTGTGTCAATTTTGACCCTGTCTGAATCCTGTTGCATGTGATGTGTGTTTGAAAATTGCAGATTCTTGTTGGGATGTTTGCAGCTTGAGATTGCTCGTGAGCTCAATTAGGGCTTTGTATGGTAGCGCTCTGAGTCTTGGAGCGAAGTCAGACTGTGGGCTTACAACCTAGTCATGCAAGTCCACATGCCACTTCTGTACTCCGTTGGTGACTTCAGGTCACTGCTCTGGCTTTTAAGTCTGCTTTTGATGTTAAATTATTGTAGAAGCTTTGGGTTTGTTCTTCAATGGTTTTCTGATGGGATTCACTCCCCCTGTCTCACTGAATTCATTTTGTGTTCTTTTGCAGAAATTTGTGATTTCAATGCAATTTGGTATGATTTGTGCGTCATTTGGCTTATTTCTTATGGTGAGGTTTCTGGTGTTGCAGATCACCACACTGTCGACATCTCTGAAAGAGGAAAGCTGACGGGTAAGCTCTCTCAGGTTTTGCAGTTTCAATTAGATTTATTGGTTCTAAGGTTCTAGGGGTTTCATGTATTTAGGATCTCGAGAACTGTGGTTTGCTGCTCCAATTGCTGAAGCATCTTTTCAGGGGAGAGATGTAGTGTAGAGGATCCTATTGCATTTATCAAAATCGATAATTGTGTCGTTGGATCGTGAATTGGTCGTGATTATGTAACAGTTCGAAGATTATGGAACAGTGTCGTGCTTTGATAGACCAACTCATTGATTTCTTTGTGTCTCAACATCAGTGTGGCGAACTCCAGATGAGACTAGTTGAAGGACATGAAGACTCGGCGTGGAGCTTGTGATCGAAGCCTGGTTCTAGAAGTTGAAAGGATGGATTTTTGTTCAACATGTGCGAGTCTGCTGTTGATAGAGCTAGAATCCCAGTAGGTCAGTATGGGTCGTTTCCTTCGCTACTTCTGCCCGACTTGCCTGTACATCTATGTCATCGACCGAAAGGTAGTAATGCATCCTGTTTAGTTTCTACGTGCATTGATCTCTAAATTCAGTCGTGTGGGGATTATCGATCCTTCAATGGATGCTCACATCCCTGATGTGGTGGCATACTCTTTGTGCGTCGTTGCAATTTCTCTCATCTGTCAAGGCATTGGTCACCCTACCGGGGTGAGAGTTTGCAATCCTACTAGGTATTGAGAATTACCGTAGTGACTCTGCGGTGCTTCATTCTGTGCACTCAAATGTCTTTTTAGCCTTTTGAATGTGATACTTGTGCCACAAGAATCAGATGACTCAGAACTCTAATATGACGATACCACCTTGTATTCTTGCCGATGTTGTGCTGAAGCTACTAGATGTCTTGAGATCTGTTCAAAACGTTGTGTATTAGCATTATGCTGGTAGTAAGTGGTTTTGACTACTATTTTGCAATTTGTGTCCCTCAGTTGCAAAGCTTGGGACCAAGAAATCCTTGTGGATGTCCCGTTAGATATGCCAGCATCACAGAATTAATGGCAGATTTGATAGAACGCTGGGTAAACAAAAGCCTGAACCTTGGGTAGATTCTTGACATCACCGGGCGACCTTAATTAAGTGTTCTCATCGTGTTTATGGTAAAGAAAATCTGGACATGTCAGCCTCAGCAGATTGACATGAGGGCAATTGACGTTCCAATTCCATGCTTGAGAAATTAATGTGGGGCAACCTAATTTCACTATTTTGTGTAGGTTTTAACAACACTTTCATTTTCGTTAGAGCAAAATCCACAGCTCTCTGTATCTCAGGCTTTGCTCTTTGATGAATTATGTTTATTAGATGTGAATTCAGTTGGAGAAAGAACAATGTTCAGTATGACCCATCCAAAACCTATAAATTTATGCTCACAAAATGACCACTAATTTTCGTTGTATATGGGTAGTATCAAGAGTGTAGGAGTACTATGAATAAGGTGAAAACACCCAAAACCGTCCTTGTACTACCCTAGACTTCTAGAAGAGTGTCCCTAAACTTCTATTAAAGTGTCCCTAAACTTCTATTAAAGTGTCCTACAAAAAAGTCATTAAATTATCCCCATATTTAACTGTGATTGGTTGAATGCTAATATTTTTTAAAGTTTGGTTTTAGAACTAGCTATACAACGGTTTCAATGGTTTAGGGAGCTTCTACCTTGAAAATTCATAGAAATTAGTCAAACTACATGCCATATTTGAAAAATCTATTTTTTTTTTGAAAATTCATGATTTTTTTAATTGCAAATACTATAAAAATATTATTTTCAGAAAAAAGTACGTCCAACCATTTTTTTTTTTTTTTTTTTGAAAAGTGTTGAAGTGGCAACATACGAGAAAATGATGTAGCCAAATATTTTATTATTCATCTATATTTTGGATAGAATTATCTTTTCATCCATATATTTAGATGAATTTCATTTAAATTTGACAATTTCATCCAAAATTTAAAAGAAAATTGGAGCAATTTGACATTATCATCCAATTTTTCTTAATGCAACCTATAGGCTTGATGCAACCCATTTTTTTTAGGCATTTGGGCATCATAAGGCCCAAAAAAAAAACATTGCCTCCAACTATGTCACATTGTTTATTTTGACGTTTTTTAGGTGTTTCCACCTTATATGACATTTTGCATTTATCCTAAATCTGTAAATAAAAAAAGGTATTGAAAATAAGTAGAAAGCTATAAATAATATTTTTTCAAAACTTCCTATTTAAAAAAAAGTGCCTTCCAAAATTATGCACAAAAATAGATATATAGAATTTCAAGAAAATAGATTTTTTTGATATTTGTATTTTTAGAAAATAACAAAAGCATTCAATTAAAAACACGCACACACCATATTTAGCAGTTTGAAGCGACTTCTAGTCAATTCACTTGGTTATATCTGAAGAAAAAGAAAACCATGATTCTTGCATTGATACAGTGGAAGTGTACTTTGAGCACTTTTACAAGAAGGAAATTTTACTATTGTGGAAATCAGAGCATATCTGTAATCCTCATAGATGACCTCAAATAATGTTATTCCGATTGAGATTTGTTTTTTAGAACACAGTAATATTAAAACTCCATGAAAATGACAAAAATGGCAAAAATGATATTCAATCAAAGTTGCTTTGAAAACTAATGAAAATTACTAATACCAAATAGCCTACTTGCTGCAAGGTGGGCATCTCACCTCGCATTTTGCATAGGATTGAATAGAATGCCATCAAACTATTAATTTCCAAATAGGTTACTAGACTTAAGAGATGATGAGTGATGCAATAAACAATTGTTCCGCACTGGTAAGCTTAAGAAGCGGAATTTTCATTACTTAGGAGGCAATTGTGAATGATTTTCCAAGCAATCTGAAGTGATAAACAAAACAGCACCTCGAATCGTGTCATGCGTCATGTCGTGCCCAATACAATCGTGTGCATCTGAATTGCAATTCCTTGAAAGTGGCGCATGCACAAGCTAGAAATACTAATATCAAATCAAAGCAGGACAGAGGAATACTGATATCAATCGTGTCATGCTAGCTTGACACCATCTATTCTTGACGTCAATCTAAGCTGATTGCTGTGGAGAGTAATGAAGCTCTAGCTGGCTGTTGCTTGGGGGTGATCGACAGTCTCCTTCGCTTTCGTAGAGTTACCCATACTCAGTGCATCGATCTCCCGCTTGGAGCAACGAACTGCCAGGACTCTCAGCACAGCTTTGTCCGCTTATGCAGTGTTGAAAGTCCATTTAGCTCTTGCTACATTAATTCCCAGAGTGGTTAATTGTCTGTTTAATTGGCTTTGTCGCCTGCTGCTCCAGCTCCTCTTCATTCTATTCAGTTTTGCTTTTCAAATAATGTTACTCCAACAAACATGGGGCCACACTAAATAGAGTTTTTATCATCAATTACTATAGATTGTACTTCACCCAGGTTTGGGGTTGGTAAAATGATGTCCCACACATTGCAAACACCATAAATGACAGAGACCGCACTATACAGGAAATTGTAACACTATTCTAAGTAAAAAGAAAAAACTCAATCACTAAATAGTGTGGATTTATGGTAGTGACAATTAATGAGATTATCTAAAATACTGTAATGGTCTATATTTAGTGTAGACTGGACCAAATAGAACCACACTAAATACAATGAAGAGTGTAACTAGTGGCTGACGGCCGTGGAAGCGCCCTATTTGGTCGAATCCTACTTCTCACCAGCCACACTATATAGTTTCCCACTGGTTGGTCTTCTAGCTCGCCAGCATCTCCATCCTGCTACCTCATGGGCATTCTCTTGGGAGGCTCCAGTAGCAACATATATACAAGGTCGGATAATAGTTTGCAATTGGTTCATCGTTTAATTGAACATAAGCTGAGATCGTACGTCAGTTCCATTATATTCCAAGGTGAATACACTCGATATTAATTGGTACTTTTCCAGACGAGCAATTGGAAACTTATATCTATGAGTTCCAGTTCTAGTTTCTTGAGCCTTGTTCAGTTCAATGTCACAATTTCAACGCTCTGATTCGCGACAGTATAACAAAATTGGCGTTTATTTAAGTACAATTATGCATGGAATTGCTAGTATTACTCAAAAGTAAATCACAACACTCAGCTTGTATGAATTCTGGGGCCTGCAAACTTGACGATCCACAAGAAGAACCTGCGCAAACTTGGAATATTAATTTTAGGGTTGCGAAAAAATAAGTATTGAAAATGGAGTATAGTTTCAAGACTCTGGAGATCACATTGAGCTTACTGACAGTGCCTCTCCGTCACTTTTGCTGACCCACAATCTTGGTCTCCTCGACATTGTCAAAACGGAATTGAATATGAGGGGAAAACGCTATATAACGTGGACCAACCCATCACTTTCTGCTTCCCAATTTTGTGGCCTACTGTTTGGCCCCAATTGTATTCACTGTCCCATCCAAAACTGTTCAGAAAGTATCCTAAACTATTTGAGATTCTGACAAAATTTGACAAGATTTGGCTTCAATGTCAACATGGGGTAACTTGTCAGCCCTTGATTGGTGGATTCTTAAGTGCTAATAGATACATAGAAGGGCAGTTATGGGTTGTTGAGAGGGCGTTTATGTCTCCACGCTATGTATGTTTTTGTAACTCGAGTCTGATTATTTGAAAATTCACAGAAATTACAGTTTGATCGGAAAATATAATCCCACTTAGATTTGATTTGTGAAACAAGGACACACCTTTGGAAAATATGTGCCTCTCTTAGAGTTGACTCCAAGATAGTCAGACTGCAAATTAGGGTGGTGATAGGCTGTTCTACCTTACCTCTAGCATGGGACAATTGGCAACCAAGAGCAGTCTTTGCCGAGTGCCACTTGTCATTGTCTGAAGACTCTAGCGAGTGGGACCGGGGATCAGAACTTGTCAAACATTTAGCTTATGGTGGAAGCAGTGCGCGACACATGGGTGTAAGCGGGAGGAAACTTCGGAAGTTGAGTGAAATCTCTTCCCACTAAATTACTGTAGCTAAGACTGCATTTCTAACGTGCCGTTCCCTGTGTGAAAATTTGAAGCCTGTAAGTTAGATATTTACTACATGTAGAATTAATCCTAAAGTGAACCTGAAGGGGTATCAAAGAAAGGTTTAACTAAGAATAAGTGAGTACAAAAGAAACACAACACCAAACTCCATCAGTCCAAGTTTGGGTGCTTCAAAGTTTCTTCCAAGGTTTTCCTCAAATTCGGGTTCCTGGTCCTTCATCAATGCACACACTTTACGATTAACTCTGCTATTCTAGAAAATGAATACTTTTAGTGAGTGAAAGTGTTCCGACTGGTCACCTTTCTTCTAATTCTCAAGAAGCAAATTAATCAATTCCCTAGAGCTTATCAAAACATTCTTTATCTTAGCAGTTGTGAAAATTTACCCTAGGTAGCTTACTCCAGTCCTTCACTGTAAGCTAAGCTAACTGAAGCTTCACTTAATTCTCCGGTGCAAGAAGCCTACATCATTTACTCATACTTTATTTGTGAAATTTCCTTAAAATGTTCAATTTAAATGGAATTGAAACAAATTTGGAACATTTAACTCATTAAAGACGCCAAGGCCATATTTTGGTCAATGAATGATAGAGAATCCTTCTGTGTAGAACAAAAGTACAACTATTCACCTTGGAATTTTGTGTGGAAAGGGAAAATCATAAACAGTAATTTGACCTCTAGTGAGCACTTTTGTTTTTTTCAAAGTAGATGATGTCATATAGTGCTAAAAGGGATGGTTTCTATGGTCACTAGCTCGACGTTCAAGGGTTAAATTGTACAAAGGTTGCAACACAATCTCAACTACACTTGTTAATTCACTAATTGTTTTATATTGCGTTTTTCTACTAGAAAAATTTATTCTTGAAATTTTAAACATTTAAAGCAAAGAAGATATTCCCTTCTTTTCCTAATAGCTACTAAGCTTATAATAAAGAATTGATTTCTAGTAGAAAATTGTCATATAAAACAATTAGTGTATCTCACACTAATTGAATTAATTGATGTACCAGATTCAAACATCAAAACTGACAAACCAACATTGACCTTAACTTAAGTGTATTTATTCTCCCCAAAGAAATCAATATAATAGAGATTTATTCCATTTTTCTTTCATGACTCTGCAATGAATTATAGGAAGCAATCCATTCTTGATCGCCATCCCATTCTGGCAATGCAGATTGTTCTCTTTCTATTCAAGAAGAGACAAGCAATGATTAATTGTGGTCCGGTTCCTGGGGCAATTGTGGCATTTTAGGATTGACTACAAGACTTTCAATATTGCAACCAACCCCTTCGTGGATTTTGCAACTAGACCCTGTTCGGAAATAGAAAAGTCTATATGACGAGAATGGGAAGAACAAAATCTTCCGCTCAAAAATTGAAGGTAATTATGTTTTGCAAAAAATAAATCTGAAAATTATGTTAACCTTCCACAAACTATTCTTACACATTGAAAAATTACCAATCCAGAAACCCACCCTGCAGATATTTGGAAATGCTTAAGTGGTTAGGAATGGGTTGTCTCCTTTACAAGCAATCAATAACAATACAATGAATTGCATTCTTGTACTTTCTTGAGTTTCCTCGCAATTTACACAGTCTACATATTAAATCAATGTTTTAGGGACTCAGGGCTTGGCACAAGGCTTTCTTCTTCAATATTTTGTCGCCAATGCCAAGCTCGTAAGTTAATGAGCATCATATACAATTGCAAGTGATGGAGAGGACATAAGGTGCACATATCTTTCACCAACCTAGTTTCAATTCCGCCATCTCTGTATACTCTAGAACATTAGGTGTAATCTGTTAGAATATGAGGACAAAATTGAGATGGAGCTTGGTGATAGGCATCTCCACTTTAACCCCTAAAGTTCCATGATTATGTTTTCACCGAAAATGCTTGAAAATTGTCACTTTCAGTACAAGTACCAAATTTTTGGAAAAAACTTTTTTTGATATATATAATCATAGAACATTGTAGTAGGCTGACTTGAGAACATGTGGAAAAAATTTCACAAATTTCCACCGCGTGGCTTGCAAGATATAAGCATTTAAATTCATTTAAATCTTTAATTTTGGCCTTGCAAAAAATATGGTAGTGGCACTTTACAAGCTCACTTTTCTACGGAAAAATGTCCAAAATAATGAAGCTTCTTAGGATTCTTTTCCTAGACAAGTTGGCTACATGCTTAAAAATTTTCACTTCATCTGGAATTGTATAACATATAGGAAAAAAATAGTAAGTAGAAAGAAGTAGAAAATGATTTGAAATACTAAATTGTTAAGAATTTAGTTATAGAATTGAAAAATGCCAATTCCAGTGGTTGCATTGTTGTAATAAACAATTTACATCCTATGATTTTATTTTTTTCAAAAATATTGAAAATCGAGTAAGATAAAGGACTTCAAAGTTAATTTAGAGTAGAAAATCCATAACTGCCCCACAAACAAAAACTATTCTAACTTTGAACTCATTGATCAAAATGGAATGATTCAAAGCTTTATATATATATATATAACTCTTTTCAAGTTTCCAATTTCAATTTCAAGTTTTTGTTTTTGAAAAAAGTGATCTTTTTTTATTTGCTCGGACTGCCCATTTACAAAAAAAAGTAACATATTAGGCAATAACTTTTGATTCATATTTTCAAATGTCATGATATTTAGTGCATATGAAAGATATTATTCACCCCCACATTCTATTAAAATTTCAGCCTAAAGTATACAAATCCTCATTCATACTAGCCTGTCCAAAATTGCTATGTAGCCAAAAAACGCATGATTGTTGGTCCTTTAGGGGTTAAGAGCTTGTTTATGAGCACTTCTTCTAGTATGGTCTTCAATGTAACCCGGTAAGCCATTTGACACTCAATAAAATGGATGAAAAGTAGCTTCTTTTGTTGGTTGGACAAATCAATACTTCAAATTTCTTCAATGTATCCAATCCCTCAAAGCATCTTCTAAGATTGAATTTAGTTGAATTCTTGTGCATGATTACACTTGAGATAGGATCTTGTAAAACATTCTATATAAGATGACTTATGATTGGTGCATTAACTATTTTTTGGATACATATAGAGATTGTGATTGAATCCCTTGAAATTGAAGAATTGATGAAAGTGTACTTTGTTGGGCCCATATTACAAGTTGGACTAAGGATGCTCTAATTCACCTAGTTAAGAATATCCACCCTTAGTGGAGGGCCAACATTAGAACCTAGCACTGATTAACAACAAATTTGGTTGTAGGTAGTTTTGAAATCTTAAAGAGATATTTGAAATTATGAACATTTTGAAACAAGTATCAGCCCGTCAATGTACTGTACATTAAAAGCAATACGATTCCTTCCTTTACAAACAGTGATACAATCGTTTAAATTTCCAAGAACTTAGAGTTGTTTCTTAATCAACTAGTAAATTTTCAATTTTGTGGTAAGCAATGAACCTACACATTTTCTAATCACACTCTTGTTGTTTGAAATTCAAGGAATCTATAGATATTTCTTGCTTGGCAAATTCTAACTTTAGTAGTAATCAGTGATTTCAACCCTTTCTATTGACACATTTTGTTATTGGACATTCCCAATGTATCTTGAGAATTTGACAAGTTGTGTATACATTTGATTTAACAAGTTCCACATGTGAAGTTGTAAATACATGCAACTTCATTTAGAAGCCCATTTTCCCTCAAAAGGAATGTCATTTGAGAGGGTCAAGTGTACTATTAGCTCTAGTTTAAGCTACATAAATTTATCCAATTAGTAAAGGCACAATATTAGCGTCTTTTGCAAGAAGAGAAGGATTATAGATTTGCCAAATGTTGTTTTTAAACTCCAGAACTAAAATACTAAAGGTTATAAATTTGCTAGACACTACATCAACAACGGTAGATTGTAGAGGTTATAGATTTGCTAAGTACTAATTTTATTCTATGGAAACTAATTGAACAAACTAAACATTTCAATCTATACTAATTTAAATATATTACAAATAGTGCGTCATTTGTAAATTAGTGTCACACATCAATAGAATAAATTATTGACGTAGCAAACTAATTATAATTCCTAAAAATTAAACACTTATCACAATTGTCTCTCAAAGGGACAATTTTCCACATTCCCATAGTAGCCGTCTCGTACACTTTTGTACAATTAAATTTCAAAAAAGAATTTTTTCTATTGTATTATTCCTCAATGCACCTAAATATGACAATTTTTGATAACTTTTGTTGAATGTACTCTCAGTCTTGTAGGGATTAACTTTCAAAATTGACACCAAGACGAGGATCAAAAATCACATTACCAAATTCTAAGCACAATAGCTGAAGCAACTAGAGAAAACTCACTATTTGGAAAAACATAACAACTTGCATGGTCTTCTTCTTGAAAGGACTTCAAAATAATCGATTGAAATTTCCATGTGAATAGTCTTCTCGATAAAGGACCTTAGATTTTGATGTTGCCAACAAAAGGATGTAAGGAGAACGGAAGTCCTACAATCATTTCTAGAGCTAAATTGCTAGCCTTTGATTTTGTATTCTTCACAAAAACAATAGGTGAAAAAAATGCAAGAGGTGACAACCTCTATGAGCATGTTCCTAGAGTCATTTCCAGCCAATGCAATAGTTTTCAATCAATGATCAACAACATAACAAATTCACAGATGATGACAAATTCCAATGAAGAGCTCCAAACAACATAGTCTACAATTGGTCAGGATTGCCAACCTCGTCACCAATAATCACCACAAGAACACATGCCATTTTGGAAGTGGTGAAAGCGATTAGCATCCCTCACAACAATCTCTCGCTCAATCGCCTTTGAGATAAACTTAGTTGCTGTATGGCAGTCTAAACACACTCGAAGGTTCTTGAACACCCGAATTGGCTCTCCGGGGGGTGTCCGCATGAGTCCGTAAGCAATAGCCAACTTCTCACTATGGGAGCAAAGAGCAAGTTCTTTCTCCTCCTCATCAATGTTCCGCATAGCCGGGTATCAGGAATGTACCCTTCGGCCTTAATCCTCTCACTCAATCTCCTCAGCTCAGCATAGATCTCCTTCGCTTCTGGGTGAGAAGTATCCGCAACAACGAAGTCATGAACTTTGTTATCGACTTCAATCCAGCTACACCCGGGCTCCTTGCGTATACCTCTCTCCTGCATCATAGTGCGCACCCACAACACCTCCTCCCACTTGCCAGCTGCAGCACAGATATTCGAGAAAAGCACGTATGCAGAGGCATCCTTCGGTTCCAACTTGAGAAGCTCATTAGCGGCAAGCTTGCCCAAATCCACATTCCCATACGTTCTACAAGCAGCAAGCAAGGCTCCCCAAGTTGCCCCATTTGGTTCCACTGGCATGTTGCCAATCAAGAGCTTTGCTTCCTCCAAGTGTCCTGCTCGGCCAAGAACATCCACCATGCAGTTCCAATGCACTACATTAGGTTCGATGCCATAATCTTGTGTCATAGCCAGAAAAAGTCTACGGCCCTCATCCACAAGGCCAGCCTGACTACAGGCCGACAATACTGTAACGAATGAGATCACAGTAGGCTTCACCGTCTGACAATCATATTTTTGAACACTTCCAGGGCTTCGTGCCCACACCCATGTTGTGCAAGTCCACCAATCATCACGTTCCACATGATCACATCACGATCCTGCATCCGGTCAAACACTAGCCGGGCATCATCAACACTGCCAGTATTTGCATACATGTGGACAAGGGCAGTGCCCACACTCAAATCCGACCCCAAGTCCCGCTTTGAGCACATGCCTGTGAACCTCCTTCACCCACTCCAAAGCCCCTGCGCTTGCACACGGATTCAGAATGCTCACATAGGTAGTTACATTTGGTACACAGCCCTCTCTTTGCATTTGGAGAAAGAGTTCATATGCCTCCTGCCCAAATCCATGCTCTGCAAGTCCACCGATCATTATGTTCTATGAGATCACGTCGCGTTCCTCCATTCGCCCAAAAACTATTTGGGCATCATCGATACTGCCACAATTTGCATACATGCGAACAAGCGCATTGCCCAGACGCACATCGGATTCAAGCCCAGCATGTCTAACATACGCATGAACTTCTTTGCCCCACTGCAAAGCTGATGGATCGGCACATGCCTTCAGGATGCTCGAGAAAGTAAATGCATTGGGCTGGACCCCTTTTGGGCACATTTGATTGAGAAGTTCCATTGCTTTTTCAGCATGATGGTGCTTTGCATAACCTGCAATCATAATGGTCCAGCTGAACACGTTCCTGTTCACAAGTTCATCAAACACTCCACGTGCATCCTCCAATTCTCCACACTTGATATACATGCTCACTAGGTTGTTTGCCACATATGTATTCTGCTCCACTCCACTCCGATTGATGTAGTCGTGAACCTGCTTCGCGACATTAACATTAAGCTTCTCCTCCTTCAAGCACCGTCTCAAAACTTCAACATACATAAACGAGTCGACGGCCATGCCTTGTTCTAGTCCATTCTTCAAATTACCAATTGCTTCAGTCGTGCTTCTTGCAGTTTTCAAGGACATAGTACCGCCACCACCCGGTACAATATGCCTCGACTCTCTTGCAGTACTAGGCACAATGCATCTTCTTCCATTGTAGCCCTTAGATAGCCTGATTCATCAATAGATTCTTCAATAGAATCCCTTCAAAAGAAGAACACTGATACACATTGAAAGGGTGCAAGACCACTAATGCCCAGTACTCACATATTTCAGCATCCACAAATTTGCATCCATCCATTTGAATTCTTAATATCTCTCACATACATAGCAATTCATTGCAAATCATTCCACTTCAAGTGCACCCAATATCCAAAAGGAAGAACAGAGCATATTGCACATGCAAAAAGCCTTAATACTCACCCAAAATCACATATTTCTAGATGCACAAGTCTACTCTAGTCACCAGACAAGGTAGCCAACTCAATTCCTAAAGTTACCTATCTCCTTGTGTTGTGTCTTGAGAATCTTTGGAGCGATAAGCAACAGGAGGTTGCATTCTCCCTTCAGTTGCCAAGTTGAGCATTGCCTTTACCCATGGTGGAGTTGACCAGCCATATATCCAAAGGGCTTTCCTTGCCACCTTATGCCTAAAGTCAAGTGATCTAGGATTCCTCTGTAGGCACCACAACCCATGATCATATCCTAAAAAACTGTCTCATATTCATTTTGCATCAAACAATCAATATTCGAGGAATATTTGTTGATGACACTGCAATGATCTGAGCAGTGTTCACTCCACTCAATGACAGCAAACAACGCAATTTCATACTTGTTGCTTTACAAAGTGCCCACAAGTGCCCATGGCCTTGTACAAGCAAGAAACGTCCCAGGCACTTGTTGAGCCGAGTATTGGATCCGCTTTCTTTTATCTAGTCATACCTTGTCAGCTCTGTTCTCCCACCACTGCGTAGGATCCGCAAAGTACTCTTTCCAAAGTTCTTCAACCGACTGTAGTTCACCTGAATCCACCGCAACATGCTTTACCCACGTCAGTCACATTCTCACCAGGAGAGGCAAATTCTTTCTGTGGCGATGGGCATATGATACGTACCTGAAGCATTGGAAATCGAAGGTGATCTCTTCCAAACTGATGAATATGGTGAACACCGGATTGGTCCACTGCCTCGTATGTGAGAGGACAAGGGCAGGGATAAGGAAGAGTAGATAGGCCATGGAGACTTGAAGACTGAGATTGCACAGATATCCTGGGAACACAAACGTCAACACTCAGTTAATAAGCAACTTCGTACCATTCAAAGCGCTCTTCCCATCAATACCGGGGTTTAGGGTTCGGTCAACCATGTTCATATCCGGTTACGTTTGGAAAAATGTGACAACCTCTTTATCAAACAACCTCTTTGCTGTGAAGGAGACCTCATATTTCGACACATTTGTTGTCAGCATGACCACAGTAGTCCAACCCTTGTCACAAGTCATCAACCGCTTAATTCACTCACCTGTGCACCACCTAGTCCCCGCACCAACAAAAAGCTTCTCTGTTCTCTCCTGCACTGCAATTGTTGTCTACAATCTAAATCCCACGACACCAATTGAGGTGGCAGTCCCATCACTATCAGCCTGCATTACAGAAGCCAATTCACACTAACTGTTACTAAGAAGAACATCACAAAGAGCAACGCCGGAATGGACCTCGGAATTGAACCTGTGGACAGAAACACATCAAATTGAGAAGAAACTACATGTGCGAAAAATCTGCTACTACCTCCAATCCTGAAAACCCTAACACATCAAATAAAGTCCACAAACAAAACCGCATACCTGACGCTTCCGGCGGCCAAATGAAGCAAGACAAGCTGCCCAAGGACGGCAAACCTCCACTGCAGCTTCACGAGGAGCAGCTCCGTCTACGGGATCAATCAATTGCTAAGGCAAGAATCCAACATACACCCATTGATTAGCATACAACCCCAGTCAACTGACTTGACTATTGAAAATTACCATCGCTTCAAAGAGGGTCATCAAAAACTTAGGTTCAAACTAAATTACAGTTCTCCTTGGATATGAATGACAAGACTAATTTAAATTTAGATCGTTTGAATGACATATATAGAAATATGCATGAAAACGATCAGAATTGGTCACAGCACATCCATGAACCCAATCCCCAACCCAGCCAGATCGCCCAGTCCAGTTCCCGGAATGTGTTTTCGACTCGTGTCGTTCCCTACCAGTCTGACACAACTTTGACTTCCTCCCTGCTGTTCGCGCTGCTCAATCTCCTGCCCCATGGTGCACACGTGCACCCCCCCCTATTCTGACATATGACGATACCTCGTATTGGGTGAGTAGGACAGGAATCAGCATATGGGGGACCGATTTGGCCATTTCCAGCACATCGTTCAAATGTGAAGCAAACAAAGGTGATAGCAAAGTCGCTTTCGACTCTGCAACACAAACGTGAGTTCTCAATCGGTTCGATACATCTTACCGGCCCTAACTTAAACCCAGACTGCTGCCACTGAACTCTGTTGCAGCTCACACCACATCTATAGTACACACTTTGAGCAGTTCTTTCTAGCTTTGCCGGGAATAAGTACTAATCCGGAAAGACATGAATCCGTGTTCTTCTCTTGCAGGCCCAAGCTTCTTTCAAGGTTCGAAGACTTGGAATCACACAGTCATCAGCATGGAATAACTTATATGCTGATTGCCACGGACCGCAATATATCACGAGTTCCCAATTCCCAGTTGGATAAATTCCTCAAGCGAAAATCCTAAACCCTAGTTCACGAAACGGCTCAGTTCTTCTTGCTCAGTCTGTGAAACTCCCATATCTGCTCCTAAGCCAAAAAAAACGCGATGAATTAGAGGACCTGCTACTTGAATTGCACTGCACTAATTGCGCAGCAAGATATCATCAGTCAGCAAATAATTACTCGCGCTCCACAAGCTCCGAAGGAACAATTCAAGCGCTACTCTCCTGTAGTAAGAGCAGGAAAGGTCGATACACCGTTTCTCCAACAACAGCTAGCATCTCACCTCCGTCCTACAATTTCCATCACACTCCCACGAGCTCAAAATAGAATGGCTCCAAACCAACTGCCAGAGCAGAGAATCAAGTCAGAATCCCACTACAAATCGATCCTGGACAAGCGGGCATTGCAGTAGTACTTCACATTCAGTCATCCTAAATTCCTAACACAACAGTACGAGAAATCTCCCTCCTTTAATTAACCCTCAATTCACCACAACAGCCATACGTGCACCCGCAACAGATTGCAGCATGCAGCACCCTTGCTCTGCAAAAGCTCGCGAGCTTGGGACAAAGGAGTCCCCAACCTCTCTCACCATGTCCATTCCTGCTCGACGGTTGCTCTGGTCTCCCTCCTTTGCGTAAATGGTACAGTCGTTCTGCTCCTCGCGAAACCCTGATACCCTTTACGCTGCTCGTCTGATCTGGGCCCCGAACATCAATTGCGCGGATATTAAACTAAGACTCCTCATAACTTTCTTTTTCTTTTAAATGGGAGACCCAGAGCATTAGAAAAAACCCACCAAATACAAAACGGCCAAGCTAAAAGGCTAGACAATGAAGAGAGAACAAGCAAAACGAACAGAAAAAAACCTTGAAAATGATTAACCCCTAAAGGACCAGAGGGGTGTCCAGATTTCCAAAATCGTGAAGATCTATTATAAAATGCAACTTAGAAGAATATTTCAATGATGACTCTCAAACAATAGTTGTAAATGCTATTTATAGACCACATCCATACGGTTAGATCAACCAAAATACATACCAATATTTTTCAATAAAATTTGAAGCCAAAAATTGGAAAGTCCCTCTAAAATCAATTGTAGATTGAATATTTATGACTTTTAAAAGATTTTTTTTCCTGTAAGTGCAAAATATTGAGTTCTAATTATAGTGATTTTTGAAGATTTTTATTTGATTTTTTGATTCAAGTCATTTTTGAAGGGTCATTTTTTGAACTGAAAAAGTTACTTTTTGAGGCTAGACCTCCCGATACCTTTTGAATTATAGAATACTTGCAAAGCAAAATCTTCATAATCTGAACCGTACAAATGTTAAAGAACTAATATAAGAATCTTCAAACAAAATTGACGGATGAAAAAATGCATTTCGATGAGTTTAGGACGTGTTTCCATTCATTGATTGTTCAAAATTTGCACTCATGGTCCTTTTGGGGTTAAGCAAAAGACAAGGAAGGGGACCCTCCTTGTTCCAACTAGTCTGGTTGCCAACACGAGTGGCAAGAACAAGAGACTGCACCCAAACCAAGTCAAACTTGAGTCAAATGGAATCCGATTGGAGCAGTTGAAGTTTAGCAGTACTATGAGCTTTATTCCTCATAACTTTCATCTCATTTGTTGAAATGGAATGATTCAGAGCTTTCCACGTATATAAAGCCAATTTCAAATTTTTGTTTCTTAAGAAAATAATTTTTTTTAGCTGCCCAAACTGCTCCAACTCCAAAAGAAACTACATATCATACAAAACTTTTTAACCATGTAATAAAAAGTTATGAAAATTGTTGCGCTTTAAAGCTACACCTTGCCCACATATTTTATGAAAATTTTAAAGAAAATTAATGAAAATTTTGTGCTTAGTGAACTATCCAAAATTTATACTTTGCCAATAAATGTTGTTTGGTCCTTTAGGGATTAATTTTAGTAGATTGTATAGATTTATACATACTCAAGAACATTTGAATCATTCAATTGTGAATAATGAATGGAAAAATGTAAAGAATCAGTGGTTATTTTGTTGCCAATGAAGGTAAGAAAAACATATAAAGTCATTTTTTTAACTCAATTTTGAAATTTTCAAAACAAAACCAAAATATAGAATATCAAATTACCAATTGTTTAATAGAACATTCTCACCTACAGGATTTAGTTTCTTGTCAAAATTATTAGCAGTTTACTTTTTCTTTTATTCAAAACCACCTTATACTTCCTAACTTTTTTAAGTTGAACATGAAAGTTTTTTTGGCTAGAATTTCTTACAAACAAATGTTTTCAATCTACTTTCTAACGTATAAACTAAAGCGCACAGATTATGGGACATATAGTGGCTCTCAAAATGCTTTGTACACTTATAAAAATTGTCATAGCTAATTGAAGAATTAGAGATCTTTAAACAAAATTTGTGCATATTGTGGTATGAATAACACACTTCTATAATATTAATTTTTTAAATTTTTTTAATAATTTAATAAAATTTATAAGTGAAAGAAACTTTTAATACAAACAATTTGTTTTCAAGATTCTTTATTAAGTGGAATGAGAATTCTTTTTAGAAATTATCATTAAGAATTTCACAAATTGTAAAATTTTATTAAATGAAAAATTACTAACTAAAATATATCTCCAAATATTCTTGTTTTATATAATTTGCTCCAAAAAGCTCCAAAAATTATAGAAAGGTTATAGAATGTTTATATATGATTTTTGTTAATGATTTTTAGAAGATTTTTAGAGTGAAGTGTAAGAAACCTAACTATTCGGAGTTATATTTTATTCAATAATAGTTTATTCCGTAAAAGTTTATAATTCATGAAATTCTTACCAAAATTTAAAAAAAACTCTCATTTCAAATACTAAATAATCTTGAAAAAAATTTACTTATGTCAAAAGCTTTTTTCACCAATAAATTTGATTAAGTTATTTAAAAAAATTTAATTATTTCAGGAAAGTGTGTTATTTGTACTTCAACATGTCCAAAATTTATTAGAAATAACTAATTTCTCAATTAGTTATGGCAATTTTTGTGTATTAATACTTATGAGAGTCTTTGTCTATGTTTTTTTCCAAAATCAATACCTTAAATCAGGCTGTTTGTTTTGTTTTGTTTTGTTTTGTTTGTAGCGTGGACAACTTCTTGACCGTGCGTCCCCCGGCCGCGTGCTTGGTACCGTCGGAAAGCTCTCGCCGAGGAGGGGTGCACCGGCTTGGTTTCGTGGCGTTTGGAGCGGTGGTGCAAAAGTTATTGAATTTCAAAGTATTTATTGATTAAAAAATTAAAAAATTACTTTTACTTTGATTTTGGTGGCGTTCTTGGTATTGGGAGTGGAATCGGGAGTAGAACTGGGAGTAGAATCGGAAATAGAACCAGGAGTGGAACCGGGAGTAGATGAAAATTGGGCCAACGGCACAGGGTCACACTAGTAATATTGAAAGACAAACTTCACCTTTAGAAAGGGCTACAAAAGTCTACATTTTGAACTTGCAATTGGTAAGGGCATTCACTTAAAATTTTGGGAGGATATACTTGAATAAATTAGCTAAAGGATCTTGCAATTAGATTTGTGATTAAATAAATGTAGATGAAGACTTAGCCTTGCTGTAGGGATAAATATTTTGAAACAGTTTTCGGCCTCTAAATATGTGGAAGAACTTTTAGGGTTAATCATGACGATGGCCAAAATATTATCATTAGAGGGGATTCGGGGGTCTTGGAGGGCTATGAAATCCTTTGTGTTCCCAGACTGCAAAACGTAGCTGCAACATGTGGCATAGCGTCTGCCACATCATTTTTGAAAAAAATTTGCTTAAAATGATATTTGAAAAAATAAAAAATAAAAAATATTGTGACAATCCGTACCGCTTTTCACATAATTGGGCCAAATTTGAAAAAAGGTTTGAAACAGCCCTCTCATTAGAAAAAAATTGAACCCTTTGGAGGGCTGCTAGAATGTGACAAACCAAGCTATAAAAGCTTGGTTTGTCACACTAGCTGACTACTCCTCGTAGCAATTAGCTTTCACGATTTTTTTTCTTTTTTCTTTTTTCTTTTTTTTTTTCTAGATTTCATTTCCAAGTATATGCTACAAGACTTACGCTTGGAAAAAATACTAGAATACATCAACCTAATTAGCAGAGAAGGAACTAATAGTTTTCTATGTTGTTGTGAACATAGGATTCTAACATCCTATAAATATGATAATTCAAACATGCATAGGATTAGTAGTAGTAGTAGTACTATGACCATGATTATGGATTTTTTTCTGCATAACATAAGCAAAAGAAAAAATTCCCACCCTCCCACCCTTATTGGAAATAAAATACACGGGGAGTACAATTTTACTACTATGTATTTCTTTTGTTCACTGATTCAGGGCTACAGGGCTACAGCTCTAAATCAACAAGAGGCTGAAATTGTTGGCTTATCTTTAAAGGTCAGGCTTATCCTGATCAAATACGGTATCAGATTTTTTCAAGAGACCCAGATGAGATACCAAGTTAACTCGGCTATGACACAATCAACATGCAGTTGGTCTAGAGTTGAACTTAACAGCCAAAAGGAAAAAAACGGACGAATGGATACGGAACGATCATTTTCCTTAAAAATGACGCTCCTGTGAATGGGTCACTGTGAATAGGACCCAGTGTTACCAAAATTACTGGTTGATGACCTGGTACTGACAGCTTTGATGATAAGGTCTGCTTGTAAAAAGAGGTCCATGTAAACTGGTTTTATCACAAAGCTTGTTTCTTTACAGTTGTATAAACTTGCAGCTGTCGCACACTTGAAGGGCTGGTTACGTATTAGATAACCGACGAGCCGCGGTAGCGGCGAGTAGGTTATCGGACATAACCGGTTGTTCACTTTTCAATCACAACCTTTGATCTCCGTGATCCAAGGGTGGAGGAAGCAAGTTGAGAGGAGAGAAGGTTATGAGTTGCAACTTGTAATGGCAATGGTGATGGGTTGCCAATGGGACAGTGCCACGTGAGTGTTGAAAACTCAACAACCAGTTATGAGCTATGAGTTAGCTGTACTGTGTTTTGCAAAAACTGACCTGTGAATAGCAAAACGGCTCTAAAGTATCCTCACTGTGTTGTTTCCAGCAAGCTGCTACGGGAGAATCATGGCGGCTACAGAATCTAATACCGCCCCTTCTTAGGATTTTTTGATGTTCATGAGGATTTTGTGCATGTATAGGTGCATCTAGAATTTTTCCGTGTGAAAGCAATAACATGCGTCTGTGGGCTGAAGACACCTGGTGTAGCCTCACTAACATTGCAATTTGTTGTCTTGTTGTTGGGATGGGCACAGGTGAGGCCCACGACCTCGCGGAGTATTTTGGACTCTTTACAAATACTCTATTCCTCTATTTGATTATCTCAATGACAATATGGTTGAAGGTTACAACATGAGTATAGTGTTGATGTATTGGTGGTTTTTGTTGCATACTTGTAAAGAGTGGATGTTTGCACTCATACACAATTAGTGGATGCGGAAAAAAATTCTTATGAGCATCTGTGAGTTCAAGATGCAAGTATAAGTTTACCTGTAAGAACTTTGTGTGGTTAATTCAAGGGTATGCTTTGACAAAGTATGTTGAGCTTACCAGTAGGCTTGGAAGTTATTAGCTTTGCAAGTGATAATGATATAATACCAAATCTGATCAGAACTGTAGTGAGAGAGAAATAAGCCCCTGGCAAGTAGCTTTGTTGAAGGAGATGGAAATCTGATAAATGCCCAGACTTTGGGATGTTCCAGAAAAAGTTTTGTTTTTTTTAATAATTTTTTATTCGAAAATTTTGGTTCCTGCGCCACTGCTACTGTAGTTTCAGCAGGGCGGAAATAGGGGGAAAATGAGTTTTTCAGCAAAAAAAAAAGCAAATTTCAGGGTACCTCGGAGGGCCATGGAGCAGCCCTCCGGAGGCCTGAAATTTCCTCTAATGAAGGCCCCCAAATCCCTTTGATGAAAAATTTGAAGTCTATCAATTCTTTTTTTACATGTTTGATCTATAATGATGGTCACAAAATAGTATGAGATTGAAGGACAAAAAATGAACGCCAAAATCAATCCTAAGATCAATTTATATTGTCTCAGCATCTATTGTATAATTTTTTTTAATGAATTTGCAATGTGATTTTTTCCCCAAGAACTAGTGTATTTGAGGCACTTCTCTAAGTGCTCTAAACACTACAAAATCAAAGATGTGCAACTTGCAATGGATACTCTTGCGCAAAATTTTGAACAAAAAAACGTGCAAAAAAATCAGATTCTTTCAAATTGAATTTATTTGTTGATTTTGAAAATAGTCTCAATAGAGTATTGACTACAAATCATTTTATTTTAACTTTAAAGTTTGAATACTTTGAATCTACTGCCTTGAGTACATAGGGATTAATATTCAAAAAATGTCTAGAAGATAATTGGAGCTAAAATATGTTTCGATATGTTATCACTTATCACTTATATAATTATTAACAAAAGTTAAGATTATTTTTGAAACTAGAAATAATACAAGGGACTTATTTTTTCCAGAAATATTCCAAAGAAGATATATGGCCAAAGCACCTCTTCAAAAGATAAGTATAACAAGTGGTAAATTTTGAGGTCTACAAGCAATAGTTTTTTTTGTATTAAAGCATGTATAGAAAGGAGGGGTTGGTATACCATCGTATACTAATTATTTGGCAATATACAAACCTTTCATTGATTTATAAATTTAAAATTCAACTTTATGTGTTTGTCATTCAAATTCGATGAGCAAAATTTTCCTAGATTGTTTGTCATTATCTTTTCAATATTCTTTTACATATATGATAAGGTAGTTAAGATACCATACTATAGTGAAGGCAAGCTCAATGTCTTTTGAAACTGAAATGATCAAATATTATGCATTGGAATTGTATCAAGGTCCATTGCAATATATGGGCAACAACCCCTTTGAACAATATTAAATTCCATTAGAATTTGTTCTTCATACAGCAATTCAATTATTTAATTCTGAATTTTTAAATATATTTATTCTAATTTTTATTTTTCAGTTCAATTTTAATATTAGTTTTCAATTTCTAAAATGGATAATAACTAAACTTCGTTTGCCTCATTTCATTAGAAGATGGGCAAAAACAAAAAAATCATTTTCAACCCTAAAATCAGGTTTGAAGTCAAAGGGAGAAGCAATCTAGGCCAAATGAAAAAATCAAAAGGTACTAGTAAAATGGGATGGAAGGAGTAGTATTCATTCTACACCAAACTCCCTCCTGGCCAACTCTTTTTTTTACTTTCTGAGAGTGTGCTAGGATGGGATCACTTAAAATTTGGTGAAGCATTGTATTTCTACATTCATCCATCTTTTGGACCAAAAAACACTTTTCAAACATATTCATACACTTTTTCATCCAAATTTGGAGACTTCATTCACATTTTTAACAAAGATGAAAAAGTTCTAGCAAAAAAAATTACTTTTATCTAGCAAAAAGTAGACATTTATTTTGAAATGACGGGTGCAATCTCGACCCATAGTGCCAAAAAGAAAAGGGTTGCTCCTGGCCCCATCCCGGTCCTTCCTGTGTAACCCGGCCCACCCGGCCCGCCATTCCAAGAAAAAACCCCGATATTCACTGCTGGATCCTCCTGAAGCTCCTCCTGGAGCGACACGTGCCAACATCTGGGCCTCCTCTCCAACTGCTGGGAAGCCTTGGTCCCCACTGGGAAGCTTTCGGTTGGATCCCGGGATCCATGTTTCGCAAACTCCCCGCAACAGACTGGCCATTGTTAGTTTCCACTTCATTTGGGGAGCAGCTAAGTTAGCTACTGTAGGTAATCTCCGGTTTGGTGTGGATCCATAATCTGAATGCACAGGGTTCTCCCTCTTCGTCTTCGTTCGTTTTCTGGTGAAACTCGGCCGAATTAAGCAGAAGAGGCTCAGGACGTCTCTGGAATTAAGTAGTTTCCGGAGTTTCGTTTCCTTCGATCCGCCCGTGACTAGGGCAGCACCAAATGAATCGGGACAGTGTTGTGTGTCTTCATTTGCAAGGGGGCTGTTTAGAACGCTGATACCAGTTGCTTGCGGGTTCAGGGAAACCAACCATTTTGTGTCTCGAATTGGGGTGAGTTCCTTAGGTTTGATCCCCAAGTGCTAAAATGTTAAAAACTGGTGGGCGGATTTTGAGCTCCTCGACCTATTTACTTCTTTCGGGTTTGCTCTACTCGGTTGTTTTCTCTCTTGCGTTGCATATCTAGTTCAGAGGCTGCCGGGAATATATAGAGAAACGGATTTACCAGTTTGACTCTGTTTCTTGTATTGAATGCGGTGTGGTTCACGACAGGCGTTGGTTGAATTGCTGTATTTGATCGTGTTTGTTTGGCGCCGATGAAAGAGAGATTTCATTGCATAGTCTAAGAGCGTGTTTGCTTCGTTTAGAATTAAGAAATGGGGCGGTGTTGTGAGTTTCTGGCTAAATTAATTGTTGGCAACACGTTGTAAAATGTAAAATGTACTATGAAAGCTCTATTCAAGTTTTATTATTAGAATCGTGCTAGAATTGTGACACGTTTTTACCAGTGTATGATAATTCTGTACGAGGTGTGATTTTTTGCTAGGTTTCAGATCGATTTGTTGACCACTGTCGCCGTCTGTATTTCTCACTTCCTATGACAAGTAACCAATTCTTATGGGTTGAAGTATGGGTTGTCATTTGTTGGATTTCAGAAACAGTCTCTAAGGGTCGTGTCACAGATACCTGACAGTGAGGACATCGGAGGCGGTGAGTTGACTTCGACTCAAAGTTATTGTCGAGTGGTTTGCTAATTCTGCGGCATCATTTTATTGCTGTGTAGCAAGAAGTTCTCGGATCTGATGTTTTACATCTCGGCCATCAAGAGGTTTGATTGTTGTCAGTCTTATGATGTCTGCACCCGTGCTAGAAGTACTTTGAGGAAATCATCATCTTAGAGAATGTGGGGCTTTGTAATGTGTATATCAATGAATTAGTGCAAACTCTGATGCTTTCTCGTGGTAATGGACACCGCGGGAGCCAGCCATGCTAAGTAGCTGAAGACCAGATTGCTCGGTGATCTTGTTTTTCGGGTATCCTCTTGTGCTTATCTCTGTTTTTCCGATTTTCAGAGGGCGCAGCACCACAGACCGTCATGGAAGCAGCGCTAACATCAGGGCCTCCTCCGAAGAAAAATGTACCGCCGACGATACTGCCTTTTGTCAGCGAACTTCAACAGGATGATGTACTGGCAAAGGGAAAGGTATGGAACAGCAATTCTTCCATCACTTTGTCCGTATTTTCGTTTTCTTAGTTGAAAGGCTAATATTATGGATTGTGATCCGTCTCTCGGAGTCATTGAGGATACATCAGTTTCAAAATCCTGGATTGGCATCATGGCAGATTACCGAATAAGCTCCGAGTTGGGTAGGTATTTGTTTATGCGTTGGATACCATAGATCGATCAACTTGTAGTTCTAGATTAGAAGTGTACTTGCCATCGTTTTCTAAAAGAGTCTTCGTGTCATCATCGTTCCAGCAGGGAGTGGAAGGCGACGTATTTTCGCCCTCGAAACTGGAGGAGTTAGTTTCTCGTGTTGCAGTATTGAATCGGCATACTGTGGATCTGATGTACCGTCGTGTGGCTTATCTTGAGTCTCAAGACGGAAGCTGCCGAGGATTGCAACACCAACCCAAGGATATTGAATACGCTCAAAAGATTAAGAAATTTATCAAGAAGCACGAGGAGTCCAGCTTGGATGAAGTCCTCTCCAAGGAAATGAATCTTGTGTTTCTTCGGCAACTTTTGGAGGACATATTGGACAGTCAACAGTCAAACCTGGGTAATTGTCATATCACCTCAGTCTTGTAGTCTTCTTTGCAATGGTCGATTACTCTTTCCTGTTTCAAGTCTAGAGCGACAGTGGCCACCATTTTGAAAATGGCATCCTCATAGCGCCAAATATTTTTGTCGTTCAAGTGCACATCAATTGCTGTAAGAGCTAGAACTGGCACGCATCTGGAATTTCTTGGAATGCATTTTCACCATTTAACAAATATGGTAATCTAGATGATTTTCTTTACATTGAATTAATAGGAAATGGCATCTAAGGCAGTCGCCGAAAGTAAAAATTTGCTTAAAAATGACAATGTTACGAAACCTAAGTGCCAGGAAGATTACAGGTCGACCAGGTCAGTTTTCCAAGTACTAAGAAACCTAAGTGCCAGTAAAATGACCAGGTCGTTTTCCAAGTACTTAGAAAAGGAATGAGATAGGCAGCATAGCATTCTCACATTTCAGTCTATATATACCAGATCTATTCAGTTAATTCCTGGAGCTCTGTGTGGTAGAATGTCTCAAATCTGGCACTCTGAAACACGCTATTCCAGCAAATATGTTCATCTAGATTTGTAAAGCTTGTGGGAATAGTTTCATGCATCTTATCTTTAATTTTTTGCAAATTTTGAGTTTTGATTTGTGTCAATCGCGAGAAATTCAAGAAGTTGATTAACGCAACAGGTCTTTGTTCGATTGCAGATGCAGAGGAAGGTGTTTTTTCTCCTGATCCCGCACTTGCTGCCTTGGCTGCAGCATCACAGTGTCATTGTCGTGGAAATGCTGATGAACTGTTTGCACCAATTCCATATCAGTGGTAGGAAGAATATATCTGAGCTCATAAGAAGTGTTGATTATATCTGAGCTCATAAGAAGTATTCAGTCTCTCTGTGACTTCTGTTAGGAGCATGTTTTTTGGTGATGAAGCCTGGTCTGAAACTGGTGAAAACTGTAGGTCTATGTAATTCTAGGAATATTTGTGGAATGAATGTTTTTGTTAGTGTGGGTGTGGTACTAGAAAAGAAGGTTTAAATTAAGGAGGGAAGGTAGTATGGGTCACACAGCTTTGAAGCTCAGGGTTGCACAGAGATAGAGTAGGGAACCCTGAGATGATCTACCTTATGAACAAGCAGGTTGGCATTATCATTGGGCTTGATATTATGAAGTACTGTTCGATTTGTTGTGCACTGTACATAGCAGATTGGTGTATTCCCATGATGTCAACTTTAAAGGTCTGGGAAGCCCAATTCCGGATGCAACTTGGTGTTTTTAGTGCATTTGAAACAAAAAAATTCTTTAGTTTGGGTAATGTGTTTTATTTCCAGTTGTGCACAGCAAATACTATGGCTGGGAAGAGCAGTGAGAGTCACATCGTCTGCCATATGACTGTAGAATAAGTGCTGAATGTTGTCCACATAGAGATTTGCAAGAGTTGTATGTTTAGTTCAGCTATTTTTCAGAATGCCATTATGGAGATAGCATATGCACATCCATGTCAATGTCATGTCAGTATCTGAATTCTGGTATCCAAGTCTGAATATTGCATATTGCAGGTGCTCAAGTGAAGGTATGTGATAGTGACACAGTTTGTATTCAGGCTGAGTTGGAATCACTGAGCTGGAATTAATGACAAATGGCACTCCCAATTTGGATCATTATTGCACCTCTTGCATGTCTCAAAAGCTCCAAAATGGTCACAAATCTTACTTGTATGGTTCATGGTATGTGAGCATGATATGATTTAGATGTTAGAATGACATCCAAATGATAAATGTTAATTGTTGAATATATGTCAATCCAATGGTGTATGTCTTACATATTTTTGTGCATAATTCATATTCTAGGAGTCAAATATGGAACTATATGTACTGTTTCCACAGACCACTAAGGATTAAGTTGACACTAGCTGGGTTTATATATCTTCTCACCTCCCAATTAGCACAGGGGAAGTTGATATGAAAGCTTAATTAGAATGTATTTTATTCTTCATGTACAATAGAACCTCCCTAAGTTGATTCTCCATAAGCAATTAAACCTCTGTAAGGTAATTTTGTCACACTGGTCCCGGACTTGTCCCCATAACAAAGGTTATGACTAAAAATGACCCTCCCTAAGCACATAAACTTCCCTAATGTAATCATGTCAGACTGTTTTTTTTGTTTTTTTTTGGATAAAAAATGGAAGAACCATTGCATTAAAAAAACAGAAACCAGATACAAAACAACCAAGCCCAAGGGCTGGTCAAAAGTGAAGAGAAAAGAGCAAACAGAGGCCAAAGAGAGACGGGACAAATGTTAGAAGAAGAGACAAGGGGGAGGACCCTTGTCTTCCCAACTGACATAGTCACCATTCTTTCTAGCAAGCCCTTAGAGAATCCAAATACAATAAAATTGGTGCCAAGTCCTATCAACGTTTTGAGGGCGAAGGTGAGTAGCCTGTTGAGTCTTCAAGAGAGCAGCATGTCCAAGATCGAGAACGGCGTTCCACAGAGCTATCTGAAGGAGTGTGTGTTGGCCATCTCTCCTGGGCAAAGACGAAGTGGTTCTTTGCGACCCAACACAACCAAAGTGCTGCTCCTCGGATAAGTGTCCATAGTGTCCTAAATTTATAGAATTTCCTAGGAAGAGAAGAGCCAAAGATACAGTGTATGGCGTCTAACCTATCATGGGGCCCTAAAACTAGATGAGCGTTACGAACATGGTACATAATGGACTGAGCATAGTCCCAGATTTCTAAGGATCTCGGACATGAATAGAATCTATGAATGGGGGACTCTGTGTCACCCGTGGTACAACAAATATATTTGGTATTAATACCTGGAGCGATCTGAGCCCACCATAAATTAACTGCAACAGCGTTGTGCCATATGGACCATATGAAGGCAGCATCCTTTACAGGTCTTGCCTTAAGCCATACGTCCTTCCAGGTAGGAGTAAAGGTATCCAAGAGAAGTTCTGACCACTTGGACGGGATTGTTTGCTTGGGTAAAGCCGACTTTGTAAGTAGTTTACGTCCTAAAGAAACAAAGTAGTCAATTAGTGCGTTACCACTGGACCATTGCCATTGTCTTAGATCAAAGTCAAGAGAGTCTAGGGCTCCATAGAATAAGAGGTGAGTAGGTCAGCCCCTACCCTTCTTGATTGAGACTATGCAAACACCGCAAATGAACCCTGTGACTTGGGAATCTTTTGCATTGGCAAGGAGAAGAGATAATTGACGAGAACTTTGACCAATAGTAGCTTGGAAGGATCCACCAAGGATGAAGATGGATTGTACCTGCAGCCGTATGAGAGCAGAGATTGAATTGAAGGCTTGCCATGTAATTTTTGGTACTAGGGCATTGGGGAGAGAGAAAACTCCGAGCCAGTCATCTTTAAAGGCTTGTTCTAATAACTCAGTGAAGAGTACTAGCCAGTTGTGAGGGATCTGTGCTATGAGAGAAGTCCAAAGATGTCGTTCGGTGGCTGAGAGGAGGAAGGTTGTGGAGATGTCATCTCATGATTTAAACTCTTTTGTATCATGGTTCCACAGGTCCCTAATTGTACGCATCCGACTCTTGGCTAATACTCTGGCACGGCCAGCAAGGAAGTTGACCACCATAGACTAGTTGACTACCATAGACTAGTGTTGAGAACCTCATCGGCGTTGACGGGCGGAGAGAGCTCAATATTTTTGAAGGATTGCTTCCAGGCTGAGATGATGCAGTTCCATACTCGTGATCCTCTTGTAACAGACATCTTGTGTAGCATGAGCCAGACAGCTGATGGAAACCAGTAACCAGTCTTAGGATGGGGCTTTATTTTGTAAATCCGATGTCTAAATAAAATCCTTAAGCCGAATATACCATGTTCAATTGCATAGAGCACCCATTTGGCCAGCAAAGTAGAGAAGGATACTTCTGGGTCAAGTAGCTGAAGGCC
Organism: Neckera pumila; assembly: GCA_963969595.1. Lineage (NCBI taxonomy): Eukaryota > Viridiplantae > Streptophyta > Bryopsida > Hypnales > Neckeraceae > Neckera > Neckera pumila. The sequence goes on from OZ018409.1 coordinate 28,063,405, forward strand.
TCCAATGGTCTTTGGCAGGTAGCTGTCGTCCCAGCTAACTCTAGTTCGTGGAAGATGTTCCGTTCCACTCCATAGATAATTGCGTAGATTGCCTCTAACAGAACGGATGGCTTGAATAGATCATGACCATATAGCTATGAAGTAGTAGATCGTCAATAATAAGACAACATTGACCACCGTAGCTCTACCAGCTAGGGAAAGGCGCTCTGTAGACCAATAGGTTAGTTTCTTTGTGATCTTCTGCTGAAGGAACTTATCCACATCCTCAGTCTCTAAGGTGATTCCAAAAGGGGCCCCCAATAAAGTGGTAAGGGAGCCTGGGGGGGCCCAAGTGATACCATACTGATGCAACCAATCTGGGGTGGGGATGGCAGAGAATGAGAACCCTATGCTCTTAGTCCAGTTGGTGATCAAGCCAGAGGCAGAGCCAAATCTCTCAATAAGGTCCACTGAGTTCCTTAGGTCTTCTTCCTATCCTAAAATGGAAACCCTTGTATCATCAACATATTGGAATAACAACTGTTGGGTATCATTGTCAAGGAGCATAATACCATGGATCTTGCCTAATCTCATGTCTTTCTTGGCCGCCATATTGAAAGCCTCACCAACTATAAGGAATAAATAGGGAGCTAATAGGCATCCCTGTCGCACCCCTCTTCTGATAGAGAAAGAATTGGTGACTTTGCCATTGATCATCACTATAGCTGATGCATCCTGAAGTAACATTTCAATAAGGTGTATAAAGGCGTCAGGATGCCAATTTTCTTCATAACACGAAATAAAAAGTCCCAAGAGATTGTGTCATAGGCCTTCGTAAAGTCCAATTTGAGGAGAACAAGGTCTTGCTCAGATTCCTTGGCCCATTCAACAGTTTCATACTGTAATAGGACATTGTCCAATATGTATCTGAGTGGCAAGAAAGCTGACTGATTTGGGCTCATAACATCCTTCAGTAAGCTTTGTAATCTAACTTGAAGTGCTTTGGCAAGCACCTTGTATGAGACATTGAGAAGCGTAATGGGTCGCCAATTAGATAGACTAGCTCGATCGCCGGCTTTAAATATGAGAGCAATGGTACTAGATGTCATCCCCTTGGGAAACTGCCTTGGTCAATAGAGGTCTGTCTCATCGTGGTAAATTCATTGCCAATCATGTCCCAATAACAAAGAAAAAACTCCATTGTAACACCATCTGGCCCAGGGCTTCGACCTTTATCCATCTATTTCAAGGCAGAGTACAATTTGTCCTTTGTGATCTGCTTCTGAAGCTTACTAGCCATATCAAGACTAAACCGGTTGCTTACATAAGCAAGGATAGCTTCTCGATTGATCTCTGTCTCTGGAGTCATGGGAGCCTGAAAGTATAATTTGGAGTAGTATTCGGTGCAGATGAAATCAAGGTCACTGTTGTTGTGTTTAGTGGCTCCCTGTTCGTCTAGATGTTTGGTGATGGAGGAAGTCTAAGGGACTTCCCTAATTGCCTGGAAAAATTCTGCAGTCATGTTGTCGCCATACAATTGCCAACAAGCTCGAGACCTCACTTTCCACCCATCAAGCTTTTGGTTTTCAAACTGAGTGAGATGGAACTTGATCAAACTAACCTCTGCTTGAAGCTCTGCCGACTGTGGGTCTTCCTGGAGTTGTTTTTTCTTCTTGTCTAGATTACTGCATAGGGCCTCCTCTTGCTCCCAATGAATCTTGGCTTGTCCGATGTAGTACCACCTATAGGAGCGGATGACTTGTTTCATTTTTGTGAAGAAAGAAGCACTCTAGGGTTCCTAGCTAATCGAATCACATGTTCAACGTCCTCTAGATATAATGCTGACATAATCTAGCGACTGGGTCTGAGAGTCAAGTGGGCTAGTTTGATGGTCATAAACACCTGATAGGGATCGGACCTGGTGTGGTCGCCCTTTATTTGATATTCTAAAATTTTCCTAGAACGGATTGGCAAGTTAGGGAAGATGTAGCATCTGTCTAGCCTGGCCATCACTCTAACACCATCACTTCTAAAGTTGTCCCATGAATAGATCAAGCTAGGAGAGGTAAGTGGATAGTCATGAACTTGGATGGTGTCTTTTAAAGAATTGACAATAACGCTCCTGAGCTGGGATCATCTTACCACATATATTGGACTTCTCTGTCTTGCGTTCAACCATGTTGAAAGCGCTAAGCATAATCTAGCGGCAGGATGTTGGAGTTTCTCGAATCATGGTCTCCTAGAGAATTCTCCGAGAATGGGGATTATGCGGAGCGTAAATATTAATGAAGCCTAAGTTTCCACCTGGAATACCAGATAGAATGAACCATTGTACGCGGCCGCCAAGGATAGAACCGGATTGAGAGACCAGCTTGGACCATCTCGAAGAGATTAGGGCTACCACTCCCCCCTTCCTAGCGTTGGTTCCATCAATGGTATATCCGGGTTCCGCTTCGGTAAATAGAGCAGTTGCTCGTTTCTACAGGATCCTTTCTAAGTTAGAAGCGCCCATGCCTCTAAGTTTATGTTCTTGCGTGTGTTCTTGTAGGAACAGGATGTCTACAGGATGTCTTTAGATGTAGTTGCGAAGGTTGTTGATGGCAGCAGGGTCATTTAGACCCCTAACATTTTGGGAAAGAAATTTCAATTTCATAGATGGGATGGGTCGGGAGTATACCAAGTGCTCCCTGCATGGTCATTACCTAGAATCTTTTTGAATTCCCATATGTCTAGCTGAGGATCAGAGGTTACTAATTCAATTCGAACCTGTGGCATCGGGAACGCTACATTCTGTCTAAGCCTTGCCAAGGCTCTGAGGTGTCTAATCAAGAATTGCACTTTGGAGGAAAGGCCTACTAGTTCTTCAGTTGTCTATTGGAGGAGGGATCCAAAAATTTGACCGAAGACTCTCAGCGCTAAAGATGTGCCGCCGTCTTCAGATGGAGATGAGGGATCCAGTAGTTCTGAGGATTGGAGGAGGTTGTTCAAGAGGTCATGAGGAATCTCCTCACCTCACCATGTAGGTTGGAATGGCGACTGAGGCCTGGCTGGAGAGTGTAGAGTTTGTGATTCAAGGGGGACAATTTGTCTTGAATTACTAGAATGATGAGATTGGGGGATACTATGAGGATAGAATTGGTGGAGTGAATCACAGGTTGGATGGGGAGCTAGGGATGTTGTTAGTATTTGAGGACTAGTATCAGAGGTAGAACTTGGGAGGAGGAGGCTTGATTGGGCTCCATCCTCGGAGCGGGAGATATGGCTTTGAGATGTGAATGCAGCAGGGAGTCTAGAGGCACGGGAATGGTTAGATTGGGAGGTATGACTAGGGTTATTGAAGTTGTAGTCTGCTAGAGGGATGCTAGAGGTGGTGGGGGAATAAAATCAAAAATGTGAAGAGGATTGTGGTGCAATCAGAGGGTAGGCGGGAGGGTAAGGTTTCTCTGGGTGAAGAGCGGTTAGATTCGCTTGGAATGGATGGGGTGGCAGGGATTTGGGATGGAACTTGGTATCCATGCTTGCGAATTGGAACGGCTAGGTTGGATGATTTGGGTCGAGGATTGCTAGTGGAGTGTACAGAGTTGTGGTTGGGATTTTCTCTTTCTTCTCGCCTTCTCTCTTGTGATACCCTTCTCGCCCAATAATGACTGGAGCTTGCGGGAATCAATTGGGATCTGATGATACGGCCTTAGCCACGGTGGACGACAAGAATGAAACCATTGTCATCAGGGATGGGAGGGTGCCGTATGGAGTCCTGATTGTAACTATGTCGATTAAACCCTCGGCCTTGCCTCTTTGATGTGTCTGTACTGCCCATTGAGGGAGGCCTAGAGCGGGTTTGAATACCCACAAGAGCAGCAATTGGGATCTTGGGACGAAGGTCAATGATCTCTTTGGGAAGGTGTTGAGCAGGCAGCTATTGTTGTATAAGAGGGCACTATTCGGACGGGTGAGAGAGAGCCAAGCAATATAGATAGTTGAGATGAGGATCCTCATATACTACTTGTAGCTCTACAGTTCCATTGGACAAGTCTTGAATCTGAATTTTGGACGTCCATCCTTGAAATAGGTCTAAGGGTCTACAATATCTATGTATGCTAAATGCTGGGTTGGGGATGTTTGTGTCCACTATCTGACCTAGGGTTCGGACTATGGCATCTGAGGAGGTAATGTATTCTAGTGGTATGTTTTGAATAGAAAGCCAACATGGCACTAATGGGCCAATTGAAGCAGCAGGGTTGAAACTAGGTTTCCATCTTTGGTAAGCAACCTGACCTCTGGGAAAACTATGGAGAAGGAGGTTGATTGATCTATTGACTGCGAGGTTGCTGTCGAGTTTGACGTAATGAAATCTATCTCCCGCTGCCTTATGAGGACGATGTAGTCCGGGTAAAGCAGTCTGTCTAGATCTTTCAGCCACAAGAGTCGGGTGGGATCATCTATTTTTTGCCCTACGAAGCAGGCTATCACCACATGATCCTTAAGGTGCCGGGTCTCTTGCCGAAGCAAAGTAGAATCAACAATAGAATGTAGAAGTACCTTGCAGGTTTGGAAAAAGAGACCGGCCCAATTCCGTTGAGACGAAGGAGGAAGCGATTTGCCCGTCGCCCCATCGAGCTTGAGAACGGGCAAAGTGACACCACCAAGAGAGTTGGCCGTGTGTCGTTTTGAAGGCCGCTGTGTGGGTTACGTATTGCCGGTTGTATGTCGTTGTTTTGATATGTGTAGATTTGGTGATGCTTGGGAGTCTTCGTAGCGTTGTGTTGATGGTGCTGACCGCTGTCCTTCAGCCACTATTGTTGGCGCTCTCTGACTCTCTCTGACTCTCTCTGACTCTCTCTCTGACCCTAAGTTGTTCCTCGGTGGTGGGGTATCTAAGGCTGAGGTTTCTAGCGTGTTGACGGTGTAACTCCAGAAATTGGTCAGCCGAGTAACGGTGACCGTTTCTAACAGCATCTCTATAGGAAACCATAACTAGATTTAAGTGAGCTTAGTAGCAATAAATATGTTTAGCAAGAAAAACTAGAGTCTTAGGGTTTGAACAAAGTGGAAGCAGCGGAAGCCATATAGATCTGAGTGGTCAGATTTGCACAAAAAGACCACCATTCGCACACCCTTAGCATATGCAAATCTACACAGGTCGTCACACTTGTTCAGAGAAAACGATGTTCTTGAATCGTTAAGAAGGTCCACAGATTAGCGGTGCCGAAGCTCCATCCACGACCCGCATCGCTTCACCCACTCCTGCCAATCCTCATTCTATGTCAGACTATTTGAAATTAGTCCGGGACTGATTGGTTTAGAGAGGTTCTACTGTAGATTGTACTGGTTAAATTTGAAAGCAAGAGTCTTACAATTTTTATGATGCAACCATTTGGGCTAGTTTGTACTCCTGGATACAGGATCCAAAGGAGCAAACCTCATACACACAAGGGTTTTCTTCCTCCATGTTCAATATTGTACTATGCAATCTTGGTTTCATGGTGCTCTTCAAAGACGCCATAATCACAAATCTAACGAACTTGTACAAAATTAGGATTTGTGGTAAGGCCAAAACGGCTGCATAATCATAAAAAATTTAGAAAAAAATGGGTCCCTAGGGAAAGATCTCAATGAAGCCTTTCTACTCCTAGAGATAGGGAGAAGAATTGAGAGCAGATGTTTAGAAGCTTCATAGCATTCATTAGCATTTTGTGAAACTGCCTTTTATTCTCCGGAGTTCTCATCCATGAATTTCACCTACATATTATGAATGTAAATTTCAGGACCAAGACAATGGCAGTACATTTATGGTGCGCTCCATTTTTTTGGTTGATTCTAGGACAAAATATGGGTGATTGCAAGAAACACTTGTCCTTTTTTTTGTCCCCTTGCCCTTAGACGGGTGGTTTTTTGCTCATAACTTTTGCATTGTTTGTTCAATTGGCTTGAAATTTAGAAGGAAGGTACATATGGTAGTTGCAAACATTGAGTAATTTTTTCAAGATTTTAGAAATTAGTTTACTGTTTTTAAACTGCCTCCAATTGGGTGTCTACTTAGGCCATTTTAGGGATTTTTAGTCCTATTTTTGACCCAAAAATGCGAATTTGAAGCCACAAATTGGACATGTTGGAGGTCTACTAATATTATAAGGATTGACAAATGAATTTTCATAAAAATAGAAATATATCAGTTGTCCACATGGGGTCAAAGTGACCTTCCTTTGCACAAAGGTTACAAAGAGGGAAAAATTTTCCTACACTAATTTTTTGGTGCAATGTGAACACAATCTTCTCTAGCAAATGGACTTTTTTGAATTTTTTTTGAATTTTTTTTGAATTATTAAAAATAAAAAGGTGCATAGACCCCTTTTCTGCTATTTTCTGCTTCCAGTGGCTTTTGTAGTACTTCGTAGCAATCTATAGTACTGCATAGTACTACATAGTATTGAAGCGACAGTTGAGATCTGTAGACGCCTTGAATCGACGGTTGAGATCTGCAGGGCGCAAGACGCTGCAAAAATAGAGCACTGTATAGTACTATATAGTACTACCAGTCCTAGATAGGAAAAAACTGCATTTTGAACGAAAAATGTGAAGTGTTTCTTGCAATCACCCATATACAAACAACAAATAATTAAAAAGATAGATGGTTTGTTGAAACCCAAAGAATCCATTGAGTATTATACAAATGAAATCTAACCATTTGCCATCAATAACTTATTTTGAAAATAACTTTTACTTTTATTTTAGTTGTGGCAACAACAGGGCATACTAGTCCATATGTTAAGATGTTTGTTTGTTTGTTTTATTTGTTTATTTGTTATGTTGAGATCTCTTGGACAATTCATCTTCCGGCTGCATGCTTGGTACCGTCAAAAAGCCCTCAACAAGGAGGGGAGCACGGACTTTGTTTTGTAGCATTTGGACCCTTGGTGTGAAAGTTATTGAATTTTGAAGTTTTTATAAATAAAAAATTAGAAAATTATTTTTATTTTTAATTTAGGAGATTAAGGAAGGCATAGTAATTACTTTTGACATCCCAAGGATTGTGGCAACGGCACAGGGGACACTAGTCTTAAATTAAATTAGGTTGTTTGTTTTGTTTTGTTTGTTTTGTTTTGTTTGTTTTGTTTAATAAGTTGAGATCTAACAAACCATGAGGTGTCTCATGGCGTTCTTGGTACTGTTCAAAAGCTCTTGGTGAGGAAGGGTGCATGAACTTTGTTTCGTGGTCTTTGGACCTACAGTATGAAAATGATTGAATTTCAAAGTCTTTATGAATAAAAAAAAAATTTCCTTCTTTTAGTTTGTTTGGTTTTAGTTCGTTTTGTTTTGGAAAAAAACAAAACTTCTATACCTGGTGTCCAAATGAAGCCCTTGCACTCTTTTGTGCATAGAGCTTTCTATTCATACCAAGTTTTGTGGCTTTTTGACCTATGGTGTGAAAGTTATGGATTTTTTTAATTAAAAAAATTGAATTAAGTTATATTTTATTTTTGTAAAACCATAACTTTCACATCGCCTATTCAAAGTTCAAACGCCACGAAACAAATCCCTTGCACTCTTTTGTGCATAGAGCTTTCTATATGTGCCAATAATACAACCTCACATTACGGTGAGAAGGTTATTAAGTTTTAATGAATTAAAAAATTATAATTATAATTTCATTTTTATTTTATTTTTATTTTTTTTGAACAAATGGAAAGTACCATTGCATTAAAAGAGACCAGATAACAACAACCAAACCGAGGTTGGCAAATGAAGAGATAAGAGCAAAAAGAGCAAAAAGAGAAATACAAGGAAAGAAACAAAACCAAACGAACTAAAAGAAGGAACAAATGGTAGGGCCCTTCCTACTCCAAACGATGCTTTTTACTTTTACTTTTGTTTTGGCTATGGTAGCGGCACAGGGCACACTACAATAGTAATCATTAATTTACACCTAGGATAGCTGGGCGAAGCAAGTAATGGAAACTCAAAAGTCTTCAAAGGAAGAAAACGTGTTGCATTAGTGAGCTTGTCCTAGAATCCAGCAATCTGTTATCGAGGTACGGAGACTCTTGTCGAATTTCTTGCTAAAAAAGACTCCATCAATTTAGAGATACCTTTCACGCTTATCAAAAGACAAACAACTTTCTGATGTCACTCACACTCTGCTATTGAATGTTCTGTGTTGTGATGAAGAGAGCAAACAAGAGAGATACAACTTATATATTATGAGGGTTATCTTATCACATATATATATGGAGGATCATAGCCTCCGTAGTACCACTAAAAATAGAGGTAGTACTATTTTTACTTTAATATAAATACACTTAACCTAAGTTAATTGGTTGATTGGGATCGTCATCTTATCTTATCCTATCTTATCTCAACACTCCTCCTCGATCCCAGGTTACCTTGTTAAAAAACTTAACTGTGATAAAAACCTTTATATGGAAAATTCATAGAAAGAAAAAGAGCGTAACCTATTGTAAAACAAGATCTTGAAGAGATCGTATGCCGGCTTCTTGAACCAATCGTTTGTGGCGTAGGCAGGAAGTGCCTTTGTAAGAAAGTCGGCAATGTTGTGGGAGGATTGAATTTTCTTCACTTCAATTTGTCCTGACTCGATCAGGTCTTGAGTAAATCCAAAGATTTGTGGACTAATGTATTTCGTTCGAATAGCCTTGATGAATCCGCCAGTTACTTGTGCCACGCATGCTGCATTATCTTCAAATATCACTGTCGATTGTGTGCCGTGGTTGAGTTCACATTGATGTGAAATGATCTTGTCGATTGTCCGCAACCAAACTTCTTCTCTTGTCGCTTCATGAAATGCTATTAACTCCGCATGGTTGGTTGATGGGGCGGTCATTGTCTGCTTGACAGACTTCCATGATATTGGTGCGTTGTTTTGTAAGAAGATATAACCTGTCTGAGACTTGCCGGTGTTTTCGTCTGACTTGAAACCAGCATTTGCATATCGACTAAATCTGATGCTCCATTCTTTGTATAATGTAGTCCTAAGTCTTTGGTTCCATGGAGGTATCTAAAAAGATGCTTGATTCCATTCCAATACTGCAATGTAGGCTTCTGGCTATGCCGAGCTAGCACGCTTGTTGCGAATGATATATTCGGCTGAATATAAGTAGATAGGTATAGTAAAGCTCCGACCGTTGTGAGGTACTGTTGCTTGTCACATTCCTCCTCCTCCTCCTCGCAAGGTCGGTATGGGTCATCATAGGTCTTGCTGCGGCCAATTATGGGAGTAGATAAAGGATTTGCCTAGTCCATATTAAAATTCTTAAGCAATTGTTGAGTATACGCAGTCTGATGTAGAAATATACTTCCATTGGGCAAGTGTGTGATCTGAGTAGTGTTGCTACATGGAGAACTCCATGCCCCCACATTGTTCTAGGCAACAATGCATGGATTAATAAAGGCCGGGTGATGAGCTGGATCTTTTTGATATACGCCTCCGCCAATCCGTTTTGGGAATGCTCATACGGTACAGAGTATGTAAGTGAAATCCCGGTAGCAACACAATAATCCTCAAAGGTGTGAGATCAAAATTCTTGGGCGTTGTCCATCCTTAAACTCTTCATAGGATAGTCCGGATGATGAGTCCGAAACTTAATAAGCATGGTCAAAAGCTTGGGGAATACCATGTTTCGGGTGCTGAGCAGAGACACCTCCGAGTGTTTGCTTGAAGCATCAACAAGCACCAGAAAATATCAAAATGGTCTAGAAGACGGAGCAACAGGTCCGCATATATCACCTTGTAGGCGTTGTAACATAGGGGGGAGTTCCATTGGTAGCTTCCATTGTGAAGGGCGCTTAATAAACTTTCCTTGTGAACATGCCGCGCAGCTCCCGACCTTGTCAGCATCATTTGTGCACAAATTGTGTCCTTCCAACAAAGGTAACATCTTCCTGAACATAGTGGTGCTTGGATGGCCCAACCGACTATACCACAATCCAGTTTTAGCTGGAAAGGGGAGTATCAAAGCAGAGCCCCCTAGGTTGCTATCACATAGTCCATCGACTCCTGCTTTCGCAGTGGCAAGGGACTGTCGGCCTTGCCTGAGTTCCCGGTACTCTTCATCATCTCCTATTGAAGTAGAGAAGTGGAAAGCTGACTCCTTAAGAGGGCTTATTAATATCTTGTATAGGTCGGTAACTCCTGCTTTCGCAATGGCAAGGCGTCGCCGTCCTTGCCTGAGTTCCAATACCTCTTCATGGTCATCCAGCACAATGGAGACATCCATCCCATTGGCCCGTAAGTCCCGATAGCTGATTAGGCTTTGGGGGGCATCAGGGGCATACATTGCTTTTTCACACAAGAGGGGGGTCCCCCCAGGCAATACTATAGTTGCCTGGCCCTCTCGGAACCAAAAGTTCCGACTTCCAACAATTGTGACGATGTCACAAGTTTGCCAGGCAGCTACATCATGTCCAGTAAATGCGAAGTATTTTGGATCTCTTAGAATTGTATGTGTCGTGGCATTGTCTATGAGAGCTATATCTATAGGAGCTATATCTGTGGGAGGTAGTTCTTTAGAGATAAATACCATATAATTTTTGGTATTTATATTGGAAGAGGAAGGGGCATCTAGCCTATGAGCCTCTCTCTTTTCATTTCTAAGCTTCTCTAGCTCTTCACACATACTAATGAAGTACGCAGGAGTGCGGCAATCTCGGGCAATATGCCCTTGACAGCCGCACTTGTGACAAGTATGCTTGTCACTAGGAAAAAATGACTTTTTACTGAAAGTTCTATCAAACGGACGAGAAGAGCGAGAATCATGATGAGAAGAGCAATCTGAGAATCGAGACCGTGAGACTCTATCAGAGGAGGGTCTAGAAGAATTAAACTTATCTTTCGGATTGTGCCGATTTGGCGATTGTTGTTGCTTCTGTCTCATGCCCTATGACTGCCGTCTCGAGATCTCCGAAGTGTGAGTCTCCCGAGGGTTTTTTGCTTCCGTGTTTTTAAGTAGGAGCTGGTGCTGCTTTTCAGCAAGTAAAAGATAAGACATTAGTCAAGAATGTTTCTTCAACTTCATATTTCTATATTGTTGGGCTAAAAGGGCAGAAGCAGGAGGAAAAGTGGTTAGGGTTTTGTCTATCAACTCTCTGTGACTTTATCACCACAAAGACGTAGCTGTGCAATTATGTGGTGCAATTCGACATTAGATGAAAGAAAATCAGGAAAATCAAGAACACGAAGAGCAATCCAATCATTGCGAGCTTGAGGAAGGAAGATGGTTTGTTCATGATGAAATCGATCATGGAGTTGGCTCCACAAGTCCGCAGGGTTGTCACTTGGATGTATTGTTGTCGGAGAGAGATGTCGAGGTGGCGGCAAAGAATAAGCAGCGCTTTCCACTTTGATGATGTTGTAAAGTCCTCCTCAGGTTCAGTGTTTAGTGCGTCGTCCAATTCCTCCGCATAAAAATATGTCTTGATGTTGATTCTCCACTCCATAAAAATTACTACCAGCTGCCTCTAAAGCATCAAACAAAAGAGGTTGCATTTGAGAGCTAGTTTCCCGAGGGTGCTTTGCATCTGGTGTAGACATCGCAGCTAAAAGCAAAAAAACAGAATAATAGAAAAAAAAAAAAGTAGAGACCAGATCGTGCTGATAACGTGTTGTGATGAAGAGAGCAAACAAGAGAGATACAACTTATATATTATGAGGGTTATCTTATCACATATATATATGGAGGATCATAGCCTCCGTAGTACCACTAAAAATAGAGGGAGTAATACTTTTACTTTCATAAAGATACACTTAACCTAAGTTAATTGGTTGATTGGGATCGTCATCTTATCTTATCCTATCTTATCTCAACATTCTGAACTTGCGGGTGAACATTTCAGTTGCCAATACTGTTTCGGAGACAGCACCCGACGCCTTTAGCGGGTTTTTTTTTCTCTCTTGTGGACAAATAACAATGAGAAGCAGGCACATCATTACTACAGTATTGCAGAAATCTGTAGTGAGTGTCATGAATAGTAGGTTCATTCATCCATCATGGATTGAAAGTAAGTAATCAATACTAACAGTCAATAAAAAGGCTACCGAGATTGGTGATTGCTGAATGCTGATCAGCCCAACCAGAGGGAGTTTTCATTATATGCACCCTCACTGTCACCTGGCCGTAAGTTAAAGACTTCTAGGTCCCCTTAATTATTTGGTCTCCTTAATACCCTTATTCAGTGTAGCCGACCTTGTGCAGTTCATAACTTCAACTTTTATAAACAATGAGCAAGTCTATTGAATCTGCTCGAAGAATTGAAGACCGACCTTGTGAGAATGGGCCAACGTCAATAGCTCGACAAGGAGATCACCAGCAGTCCAACATCTTTGTGAAGCGGCATTGCAGATTCGACAATTTTAGCAGAGTTTGTCGACAGGCAACTGGAGTGAGGGCCTCCCTCCGGCCCTCCCTCCGGCTTTGTCTTCCAACTACCATGATCTTCGACTCTGGCACTAACTTACGTCACCACCGCTTCCGGCAGGGCGCGAGATGCCCAAGGCCACTCTAGCACTAAGCCCATTGGCAGACCCCATGTATCAGCCCAGGCGCACTTGAGTCTTGTATGTGTTCACTAAGCCACCTCTGGCTTGGTTGTTGTTCCTTTTTATTTTTGCATTGAAATCCCGTTTCATTTGTGTCAAAAAAAAAAAGGACTGACCCTATTCAACAACTACACCCGATCTCTCCATAGCCTCGGCACCCCAATAAAAGTACTGATGTGGAGTGCTTTTGTTAGAGCAGCTCCAATGCATCACGGGGATGGTGCCGACAAGGCTTCTAGCATCCTCATGTAAAAAAATGCTCCCTAATGCAGCCACTCTATTTTGTAGGTCTCTTCAAAGGAGAGCCCTTGCTTGGCATTTTGAGGGAATTTGCAGAGCATGGAACACCACACAAAAAATTCAACCCTCGAAGGGGCCATGAGTTTTACACTCTTGCGGTGCAATTATGGAAAAAAAAAATTAAAAGTTCTAAGATGGAATTGTAATACACTAATCCCAATGAGAAGATTGTTTTAGCAAGCAAACTAAAATATTGGAAATTTTTCTTTTGAAAAATTTGAAAAATTAAGTTCAGAAATGAATCTTGCAAGTTAAATTTTGAAGAAGATGATATTTGATTTAAATGAAATTTGGCTCTCAAAGTACCCTCTAGAATTGCATTGAATGGAGACCTTAATTTGATTTAAATGCATACTTATAAAGGAAGGAATAATACATTACAAAAAATTTCAGTCCTCTATAGTCTACAGGGTTGCTAGAATGCATGAAAATATGTATTTAGAAAAAATATCAGCCGTAAAAAGCTATCATGCAATTTGTAAGTGAGCAGTCAACCAAGGTGCCCCGTTGGAATTCGGATATTATTTAAAAAAATAAAAATAAAAATAGATATATCTATATAGATATATATAGATATATATATTTTCATTGTAATTGCACATTTGCCAAAACCCTAACATCCTTGTACAAGGTCCAGATTTTCTGTAATATATTCCCCTATTTTTATACATATATAAAATGATGATGTTGATACAATTGCATGCCTTCTATTAGACAATGGATTTGATGAAGTACTTCTTGTCATTCAAATCCTTAGTACATTGAGAAAATTCTTTACATGAAAAAGGACAATTTTTGTGCAACTAAATACTAGTGGCTCATGATGTTTGTACAATGAAATGCTTCCTATTAGACAACAAGACATTAGGTACTTCTTGTCATTCAAGTCTTGGTACTAAGAGGAATTTCTTTATTTTGAAAAGTTCATAAATACTTGATGCAATTTTACTCAAGGTAATGATGCATTTGAATGTATTTAGGCTATCTTCTCTAGCCATTATTAAATAGTTTGGCATATCAATTCTTAACTAGAACTTAGGAGTTCAAATTTTTTCTAATGGAATCTTGAAAAACAAGACTCTTCATACCTTTTTCATCACTAGTCCAAATGGAATGTATAAAAAGCTTTCCATGTTCTAGGCAAAGGTATTTTCTATAAGAATAAAAAATTATTTTGAATTTTTTATGATTTTTTTTGTGCTACTTGACAAACTACTTTGAGTTGAGCTTTGAGTTGCATAGCTTTTTCTCCTGAGCACTGATTGAAATAAAAAATTATGTCCCCCCTCTAACCAAATGTATATTCCTATCTCCATAAAAAACTTCAAAAAATCAAGTCAAAAATTGAAACCATAGAAGCTTGACCGAACCTTCAAGTGTTCTCTGCAAAGACATTTAAAACTTTTAGGAGTAAAAGTAGATTCATTCCCTCAAATATTGCTAAGTGAAAAAATAGATAATGGAATATAAGAGGATTTTAGATTATTTATCCAATTAGTGACAATTTACTAAACGGGTGATATTTGTAATATACTTAAATTAATATAAGGTTGAAATATTTTGGTACTACAATCACTACAAGAGAAATGGGTGTTTTAAGTGAGTTTTAAATATAGTCCTAAATATAAGATTATAAGTAATGACCTTTAAGGAGATTTTTAGTAAAAATTCACTAGAAATACATGTGTTTCTAGTAAACTTTTATTGGAAATCTCCTAAAAGATTATTATTTATAATCTTATATCTACAACTATATTTAAAAACTCACTTAAAATACCCATTTCTCTTGTAGTGAAATGTATTATACTATTTTTTCAAAAACTTGTAGTGCCACTAGTTCTGCAACTTCCTTTTGGAAAATTAGTATACAATCAAAATTGACAAATAGTTTATTTTTTCTTTTTCCTCTAGTATTTATTATGGATGGATAGAGGTTAAATTCAACTTTTTGGAAGGATACATTTTAGGTGTGGTTAGTTTTAATGGCCCAATAGAAAGAACAAATTGTAGTTTAAATGAATAAATGAAAAACATTGATATACATTTTCAACAAATATTTGATTTAAATCAATCATTACTTAATTTCTTATAACCATAATACCGTAGCTTCCTAGTAGCTTGGTCAAAAAAAGAATAATTGATAGGATGCCTAAATTTTTGGAAAATTACTAACCTAATCCCCCCCCCCCCCCCCCCCCCCCCCCCCCCCCCCCCCCAATATTGAAGGACTGCCTAGTTCATAGAAATTCACCTTGCATGTGCTATAATCTAGTAAATTAGCATCTAACTTGTGTTCTACAGTTGACACAAGTATTGAGAACTATATTCTAGCATCTCAAATCATTTTGGAAAGCATTAAAAACCTTGACATTCAACAAAACACTTAACAAAATCTTGACACACAAGGTAGAGAGTTTAAGGTTTGGAAGTAAAGACAAGGGTTTAGAAAAATGCATCTACCTTAGATGAAAGTAGAGACAACCACCCAAAAATTGTATGAACAACTTGGATAAATGCCTACTCTTTTTAAATTCTAATTCAAGATTGCCCAATTTTAATATGCTGATTTTTGAATTGCCTAAATATTTTTGTTCTTTAATTAATTATTAAGTAGAAACATACACAAGCTGCTAGGAAGCTATAGTAGTTGAGGAATATCATATTCATTGTGGATGTTGAGATTGAATTTAACTTCAATGTTACTCTTGGTTTTGACCTTTAAGATGGCATATGGGACACTATACTACCTATCGTAAGGTAACTACACCTAATTGTGTCTAAATAAGCAATTGGATATTACTCTTCAACCATCTAATTGTCTAATTTCATTGGTTCTTATTGAAAGTCAAAATTCATAATATTTTAGACTTTCTTCTTATGCATTTTTGGACACTTTATGAATAAAGTATGAATTTCAAAGTGCAAAAAAATTGGTGCATTCAAAAAACGGTCTTAGGCTCTTATAAATCATAAATAGAAGCAATAAACTTCAAGCAAGAATTTACAGGTTCTGGTTCTAGATAGGGGTCAAAATTAGGTGTAGTTACCTAACACCTAAAGAATTAAAAGAAGCAGCATAGAAATTGCATTTGAAGGTAGAAAGATCTAAAATCATTCATTCAAGCTAGTGTGCATAATTAGATCAAATTTACAATCAAGGGTCATTTTTTGTTTGAAGGTTTATTTGAAATTATAAATTTTAAAAACAATTGTCTTTTGGAGAATATTTGTAGTTTCTATGAATATTCATAGACAAGACTTGAAAAAACCATAATGTGTCCTGTAGATGTATGTTCAAAGTACTTTCAAGGAATCCAATAAAATTAACTAGCTAGACTCTGTGACTTCGTAGCCAATAAATGAGCCATATGTAAAGTGTTAGGTGTGTACAACCATAATCTACAACTAGTGCTCCAAATGAGCCACCTACATTTGGTCCAATAAATGTTACAAAAAAACTAGACATTGATTACATGATATATACACAATAAAGACATGAAAGCATGGTGTATTAGGGTTTTGGTACACCTACAGATAATACTTTTAAAATTCATAATTTTTTAATATCACACCCTAATAATGAATGCTTAGATATTATAAAATCTTTTTCAATTGCCAAAAGATCTAATATTTTTATACTAATAGTAATATATATTTTTTGCTCAATTGTAACTACAAACAATTGATAAATGTGCATTTTAAATGTTGCATAAGCAAAGTGTAAAGTCATGCTGATAATCCTTCACCTGAAAAGTCTAATTGACAAAATCTAATTTACTATAGAGTTTTAAGGCCCAAAGCAAGGCTAAATCTTCACCTATATTTGTTTTTAAACAAAACCACTTACATGATTATTAAGTTAAGCTTACTCAAGTACATCCTTCAAAAATTTAGAAGGAATATCTTTAAGGACTGCAAGTTGATAATAAGTTGATTGATGTGCCTAAACTCCAAAAGATAGACTTGTCTGTCCTAATATGAGACAAAATTTTTGTATTCATCTTTTAAGAAATTATAAAGTAGAAGGTGGTATTGGATGAAAGAAAACTTGAATTGCTAACAACTTTGACAAAAAAAATTAAGAATTTTAAATCCCAATGGTGAGAATGTTCTAGTAAGCAATATACATCCTATGGTTTTATTTTTATTTGAAAATTGTCCAAATAAATAAAAAATGAGTTTATCATATTTTTGTCTAGTAACTTCATTGCTTGCAAAATATATTCCTTGTCTAATTATTTGGAATTGAATGGTTCAAATGTTTTTGAGTAAATATCAATGTACACAATCAAATCAAATTAATCAATTTTTTATTATAATATATTTTTAGTTGCTTGTTTTGACATGAAAATTAAAAAGAATTTTCTAACTTTGTAATTTTTATCGAATGATGTGAAACAAAGGTTCACATGTAGATTAAGATGATTAGGATCCATCCTAAAAATCTCATGTAATGATTCCAAATTGAAGTCAGTCAGTCAGTCAATAGAGGATGCCCAAGTTCTCAAAAATCCCAAAGTGGACTCCTTGGTCAATTAGTCAATTAGTTTCGAGTGTACTGACTTGAACAAAAAGTTCATTACTTGACCTAACTTTCAAAAAGAAACTGAATGCTTTGTTGCAAGCTCCGTCAGTCTGCCTTGACCAATAACGTCAGCAGATAAGATTCAGGAAGTTTTGTTTATTGCCACGTCGTACGTTCTGCAAAGAGGATCTTTGAGTCTGTTCTGCCATTTTAGCTCAGCACAAATATTGAAGATTGTGCCTGGACGTCCGTCCCAAGTGAGCAAACAGAAACGCGAGGAATTCGAGCATTATAGACTAAATAATCAGCTTAACTCGATCTAAACTCGATCGGCTCCATTTACTATGTATAAACATGAGATTATACAATATAAAGCATTGATTTTAATGTTAAGATCAGGAGCTAGCTCCAGCGGTGAGTCAATCAGTACAGGCCGCGCACACCGCGCGCGGAAACTACAGTACAGACAGCAAAAGACAAGTCCAATCTTCGGCTTATCGGCTACTTTGTATAAAATATGAAAAGACAAGCACAACGGTTGCTGAACAGAACATTCTGTTTCTAAGCTTAATCTGTTGACTCTGGAAACTAACTTACAATTAGACAAGAATTCCGTCTTGTCATTCAAGAAACTTCAATTTTCTAGATTCTCTAGAATAAGGTACAAATGTGATCAACCACCTCATCATAATAGATGTACACCGCCCTGGAGTCTCGTGAGCGTAGGTTTGAAGGTACAAAGCGATATAATGCGATGCCATAAACCTAGCTTCACAGCGAAAACTTCACCAGATTGATTATATATATAATGAAGATACCAGGCAGATATTTCAGATAAATTCTGTAAGATAAATAATTTCGCTTACATAGTAGTAACTGCATGGACGAGATGGATATGTCCGCAATAACATGCACATGCATGATCGATAACCATACAACTGAATTTTGGTATAACCTTAAATAACCCTGAAACTGGCAGCCCGAAAACATTCTGCCATAACTAAAACCGCATCATGATCAATTTCAGGCAGTGTTTTTTATGAAAGACGAAGCATCCACCCAGTTTCGGTGAACTGATTGCAGACTTCAACGAGTACTAGATATTGTTTTAAATCTGAGCTATCAACTAGCCAGGGCAATGGTCTCGATCATGATGTCGCACGCGCGCTACCCTCTGCAGATAGAGCAAGAATCCTCCAGATAACAAATCTGCACACTGGAGACGAATTATACTGAGAAATGACAGAATTTATAAACTTAAGATCCTGGCTCAAAATACATTAAATAACAACATCCAAGATTCAGCAGTGCACCCAGCTCAGAATTATATTCGAGAAGCGCGACTTCTGCTTGAACACACACAAATCCAAAAATGATCATCAAAGTTACATGGTGGGAGATACTTACTGGAACAGGCACCTGCCAAATTTGCAGAAAAAGAAGTGAAGCTAGGAGTTCAGAATTCCCCAACAATCAAATAAGTATTACCGGCAAATGACGTCGTGGACACAGGACACTGCAGAATTTGGAGAAGTCACACTAAGCCTGTTATCGATAATCCGGCACCAAATTGCAGTGCAAACCCACTGATGACAGCAGGCTGCCAGGGCACTCCAGTACAGAAATCGGTATATGCAGAACAGCTAACACGATTCAGATAATTATGATTAGATAATTAAAGCTCGATAACTTACAATCACCAACGAAGGTAGTTCCATGAAGTTCCATACCTCAAAGAATTTGAAGTGGCACCGCAACGGACGTTCAGAGCGCTACCAAAGCGTTATGCAAGTTCATAGAAGCCCACGGTCTGTCCAATTCTCAGATGCTGCGTGTATCCAAATACTCATTATGAGGTGATAACAATCGATCGCCACCAGCGGGAAATTACAACAATATTACTAGGCAACTCCAGACTATTCTAGAAAGCATTGGCCCAAATTCGAACCAATATGGGTTTCCTTCCAGTTGCATGGCTCCCCGAGTTCATAAACCTGATGACGGGCACCATGTACATGCAATAAGTAAAGCAGCATAATTAAAACTAAAAAAAAAGAACCAGAAGGAAGCGTAAAGCATTCTCTGTCCTTGGCCTCTGGAAAACAGAGTACTCAAAATCACAAGTCCGCAGATTATGCCTGCGTTGAATTCAAAGTCGGGAGACAACTCTACAACATGTGTGTTCACGTGATCATCGGGGACCTTCATCAATTTAATCACGGATATGTCAAGTAATCTATACATCAGACCTCGAATCCCAACAAGGGGACTGTCTAGCTAGCTCCAGCTGGTCACTGGTACATGGACCCCCGCGGTCGACTGCTCCTGTTGCCCGCACTGACGGAGCGAGCAGGCAACCCATTGATAGTTCGCATTTACACTGTCTAGCAAAATTTGCTGCAAGTGAAACGTTTCCCCAACGTCCACAGCCCCCAGGCCAGTGAATTCCAGGATCGACGGCGTTTAGACATAACCACAAGGACTCGCAAAGTCTCAGATACTAATTTGCATCTACCTCCTACAAGACCACGTCACTCCAGGCGAAGTGCGGACTCCACTCATACCTACCTGCCTATCTACCTGCCAGCTAGCTACCGAGCCTTATTCTCCACGAAACCTTCAGATAAGTGCGGCAACACAGGAAAAAACCTACCCGAGATCTCAATCTACACCCAAACAGAGAGAACTGCCACCGCATCAACGCTGAACCCCCGTTCCTACTTATCTAGACCTGATTTGCCAACAGAAAATTAGAGGGAAAAAGCTGATTAGACACCAAGGCAGTCACGGCTCTTCTGAGCAGTGTAAGCAGGATGCTGCACCTCCTCCTGGGTAGATTCAGACTGGACTTCTGGCCCATCATCGGTTGCTCCACACTATCATGTACATGAAGTTGGAAAAAAATTTAAAAAAATTTAAGAAAGGTTCCATGAATAAATACCCTGTGCAGTCACTGGATTTACGTACAGTACATGACTCCGGAAACGCCGAGGTTTTGAGGGCATGCAAGCGCGCCCTAAATCTACCATCATGCTTGCCTGTCCCGAATGCATGACTGCGAAAACGTACAACGCCAGCAGCTCCAATTGCTATCGCAGAGCGACGCCCAAGGGACCACAACATCCATGCATCACGGATGTGGTCGCGCAGAATTCTTGGTTCCCAACTGGATTGACCCAGCGAGCTCCGTCGTCCTCCGTCATCCTGGTTAGTACGGTTGCGACCTCTGCGCGTGACTGCCACTCGACGCCCACTGACTGAGCACGTCCTGCGCCGTGGTCAATTGCGCGGCCTGCTGGCTGCTCAAATTCGGATTGTTGCCACCCTGAGGGACGATGCTGTACAACGACTGTAAGGCCGTCGAAGGGTTGTAAGAACCCATCTCCGGCGCTTGCATTGCCGGCGCCCCCGAAGCCGCCGCCGCTTGCAGCAGCGGAGGCTCCTCGTCCGCCAGAGGCAGCCGGTCGTACGTCGCGCCAGTGAACGACGTCGCGATCACCAGCACGGGACTGGCGGCCATCAACGCCCCCGCCACGCAACCCCCCAGCACCTGACCCGACGCCCCCGCAAACGAGATGGTGAGCCCCGTCGGCGGTACGGGCGAGGGCGGAGGTAGATACGAGCCTGACAGCGAGATGATCTCGAACCGACCGTGGATGGTCACCGTGGCGCCCGGAGTCGTCGGCTGCCGGAGCGTCACATTCGTCACCGTGCCGCTCCCGCCCATCACGCACACCCCGCGCTGCCGACGCCTCGCGAAGTCGGCGACGCTCTCCCACACGTCGTGCCCGCTCGCCACCTCGAGCACATGCGGACGCATGGCATTTCCATTCTCGCGCGTGATGATCACCGGGGGTTTAGGTTTGTTCTTCGACCCGGGAGGCCGCCCTCGCGGCTTGCGCGACGCCTCGCCGGGGCCGGGCGGCGCTTTGGGTTTGCCTTTGCTGCGCTTGCGGGGCCTGCCCGGCACGCTGCCGCCGCTGCCTTGCTCCTCGTCCGACGAGTTGTTCCCGGGCGGAGACGGCCGCGACCCCGCCTCCGCTCCCCCCTCGCCGACCCCGGCCATAAACACATGCCCGAACTCCAGCGGCGCAGGCTGGTGCGGCTGCTGGTGCGGCTGTCTGTGCCTGTCCTCCCAGAGCTTCTCGGCGTGGCCCCTCACGATCCCCCACGGTGCATCAATCTGAGTCACTTTATACGAAGTTAGGGTCGCCAGCGCGGACAGCTCACACACAAGCGACGCGAGGACGGAGGGAGCGAGCGAGCCAGGGCACTTCTGCTTCTCCTCAGGTCAGCCTAGCTACCCTCACAAACAAACTGATGAGGTGCGGGAAACACTTACTTCTTGCCTCCGGGCTCTCGTCACGAAGCCGGGCCTATCCTCGATGAGCGTGACCCAACACCCTGGAATACCACTTTGGCTCTTGAGCAGGCCCACCACGCAGCATGGGAGGGAGTGATCCCAAGCTAGATGCGACGCAACTGATCGCTCTCCTAATGAAGATCTGCAGCTTGCTGAAGGGTGTAGCTATTTGTTTTGTCTAAACTGCAGGATGTAATTCGCTGGTTGCTCAACTCCAAAGTCGTTTCTATAGAATTGTGTGTGAGAATCTAACTACGGTGCTTCAAGTTATTGAGTTTGAAAAAAAGAAAGAGGATGTTTTATCATGTATGAGATTGTTTGAAGGTACTAGAATGACTCAGATATCCCCACTTAGATTGCAGCTGCCTAGATTTCAAACAGACTATGCAACCTGAACCTTCCTCCGCTTCAAGATGGTCCGTGTTACCATCGATTCCACACCAGAAGCAAAGTACCTGCCACAAACCCCAGTCACCGCTGTCTATGTGTTGATTCCACACGCACTTAGGAAACACCCGAAACTGTACTGCTTGAGTACGAGGTCTGGTACTGTGAATCATGCACGAGTGCGTGTTGCAGACGTTCTGTCATTGAAGGACTATGTACCACAGGGAATCTAGTGACTGACACGTAGTTGTTGTCTACCGCGTACTGAAGACCGTGCAACCAGTTGTTAGATTCTACCAAAAAGCTCAGAAGCGAGAACTGCAAACCACTTCTCCCTTCTAACGGATCCACAGCATGCACAGCGGGGATCAGCCAGGAAGTAGCTAGTTTGGTTGCATGCGCGCACCGTCCATGCAAATTCCGACACCTGAAAAGCTAGCCGACCTCGCCGTCTAGCTACTCCCCGACCTTACTTTTCCCTGGCGCAAGGACGAGAAACAATCCCACCAGCAGGGAGTGCCCGCCGAATACGCCTCTCGATGCAGACAGGGTCCAGGCTAGGAGCCACTGAAAGTGCGGCGCTCGCCACCTGCACCCAGGGTTGCAGTCGTCGTCGATTCAAATCCCGCGTGTCAGGCCCACGAGGAGTGTGAGCCCGCGAGGGCCACTGTAGACTGGACCTCCCAGTCAGCCGGGCCGGGGTGAGCAAGGGCAAGAGGACGGCGTCCTTCACAGACCCTGGGTGTGGGCTACTGTAGCAACCAACTTAGATCGACGACGATGGGTGGAAGCAGGTCAGTTACGTTGTGGGTCGAGTGACGGGTCGTACTAAACTGATTTGATCGAATAGAGAGGGGGAAGTAGCGTCACAATGAAAAATCACCACAGGATTTCGTTGTTTTGGATATTGGTTCAATAGAGCAGTATTTCAACGTGCACTAATTCAAAATAGTGTGACTTGATAATTTAGTGTCGCACTCACCATTATGACAAATCGTAGTTGCTCGCTTAAGCCATTCCAGTAATCTTGTCAGCCTTCCGTCGCCGGAACCTCGCCACCAACGAAAGCTACAGTACGGAGACTCGCGGATCGAAGCGGCGGGTGTGGGGCCTAGTGGCCCGCCCCGTCCAGTACTCCAGTTCCGTCCAGGACCGCACTGTTTCGGGTGACGCGGGTCGGGTCGTCATGATTCGCGCTCTGACGACGGCGAGCTTTATGAAGCTTGCTGCTGGGGCGCTAGCTAGCAAGCGAGGGCCAGGCAACTGCGGGCTTTGACTGCCTTGACAATATGGGGGAGGATATGGGCGCGCGCGTGAGAATTGCGGGGAAGGGGGACCGCCCGCTGTCCGGGCACCGACTGCCGAGAACGCATCCTCCACCTCTGTTTTCTCCAACAAATAACGAAGCTTATCTCTTCTTGCCATGGGCTCCATGCCTCCATCTCTTCCTGCTTTGCTGTGATCGATGTGCATCGAGGTTAGTGGAGACTTTGACCAGACAGATGTTGAATTATTTTGCTTTTCTGTTTTTCCAAGGAAGGGTTCTGGGCTGGTAGTCTGGAACCACTGTTCGTAACTTACACCGATTCTCCCTTTCGGAAAGACACTGTTTCACTGTGTGTTAAATAAAGAAATTAAATGTTTGTATTTCAATTAATGAATTCAAGAATAGTCTTTTGTTAGATGTTGGATTTTGTACTCCAAAGAACTTTCATTGGCACATGGCACAATGGGCCAATGGGGTCTGTTGGTAAGAGGGAGGTGGTTTTGGTTGTCCTTAACCCTTGAAGGACGGACTGGTAGCCGTGGAAATCATGTATTGTGATTCCGTGTGACATCATCTACTTTGAAAAAGCCTAATATATTCATTGGAAGTCAAAGAATTGTTGTAGATCTTTCCTTCACACTCCTAATACCGAGGATGAAAAGTTGCACTTCTGTCCTGTAGGGAAAGATTCTTTGTCATTCAAAGGACGCAAAACGTCCTCGGCGGCGTTCAAGGGTTAACATTGCTCAACAGCTGACTTTCCACACCCCAGCTGAGGTATAATTCCCCCTAGATACTTGGGGGAATTCAGTTATAATCTCCGAAAAAAGATTGGCTGGGCTGGGTAAGTGGCGTGGCAAAGCTGTTAGCCTGTTATAGGTAGAGGACGGATTTGGTTTGGTAAGAGCATTTGCAATGCGTAGGGCAACAGTGTTGGTATCAACATTGTGCTGAGTAAAAAGTCGTTTGTAAGAAAAAATGGGCTCCAATGCAACCGTTATGGGGTCCAGCACTACCATGGTCTCAATATGCGACCCTTTGGATCCGGCAAATTTGCAAAATGTGAAGGGCCCACAAGTTGGTTTCCAGTAGAATTAATCATTGTTGTCAACCCTTTTCCCCATTGTTAAGCGTGAGTGCGTGACAATCAATTCAGCCTTCCCTTGTTTCAATGAAAAGTCTTTTTTTAATGTAAGATTCTTTTCTTTTATAATACAAAAAGTCCATTTGATGTTTGGACTGCTAGTTTTATATTGGAGCGATTTGTTCTACAAAAAGCTCGGCACTATGCTAGCCTCGTGGAATGCCCCTATTTTTGCTGATACAGGGATTGTTTGCCGAGAGCTCACTGCAGATAGGCGATCGCAAGAAACACTTGTCCTATTTTCCATCACACGTTATTGCGGAAGTTGTTTTGTGCTAGAAGTATTGCAAAAATGATTGAATGAACATGAAATTCAGAAGTAAGCTTTCTATAGCAATTTCAAATGTACTGGAAATATTTCAATATTTTATAAATTTGTTCAATAGGTGAGATTGAATTTGAATATTTGTCACATATGCAATTTTGGTGGTTTTTAGTACTATCAAGTACATAATTTAAAGAGTTACATCATCAAATTTGGTAGGCTACTTCTTCTAATAGAAACACACCTTCTCAGGAGAGAAATTTCTAAATACATGTGCCAAATGTGTTTTACCTTAATCTAAAGTACAACGGACTTTCTTACAGTTCCCTCCAACTGATTTGGAGATTCTACATTTTTTCCTGCAAATTTTCCTTAGTTTTCATGTTTCCCTGTGTTCTATTGTCACCATGGAGGGATCTTCAAAGAATTCCTATGCATGAGAAATCATGAATTTTCTTTACAAGTAGTTTCATAAATTCTCTCCAAATTCCTCGTATACAATTCAAATTGGTAGACTTTGTATACATCTTACATGTCAATGTTGTTTCCACCAAATATTTGGTAGATTTTAGAAGATGCAATTGTCCCATATCAATTGTCAAGGTACCGTGAGGTTGGAAACATAAGAGTTGTACACAGGAAGAATGGGAGGTCGATACGGGGGGGGAGGGGGGGGTATTTTTTTTGCAGTGTAACTTCCCCCCCCCCCTCAAATCTTACAACAAAATTTAAAACAAAAATTTCAAGGGAGGTATAGTTATACAGCGAAAAAAATACCCCCCCAAGTATCGACCTCCCATTCTTCTTGTGATAAGTTGTCATGTAATCTCCAAAGCAATGAATTTCATTGATTCACAATAATCTAAAGTTTCTAGAGTTTGTACAATTTAGAAATCTAAGAAATTCTAAAATGTGGAAATTTGAAATGTACAAATCAATAAGATTGGAAATTCATAATCTACTTTTTTGTCAGATTTTAGCTTTCAAAATCTATGAACTGTATTGATTATGCAAGCTAAAATCTTCATTAAACTTAGATTTTGGAGGCATAATTGTACATTCTGAAATATTAAATTTCACAAATTCAGTAGATTTGGAGGCGGGGACATCATTGAAAAATGCACAATTTTCTCCTCAAAAATGC
Source organism: Neckera pumila (assembly GCA_963969595.1). Taxonomy (NCBI): domain Eukaryota; kingdom Viridiplantae; phylum Streptophyta; class Bryopsida; order Hypnales; family Neckeraceae; genus Neckera; species Neckera pumila. The sequence goes on from OZ018409.1 coordinate 28,089,329, forward strand.
ACAAAATTCCCTGTCTCATTTCCCTGTGAGAGCTACATTCCCTGTGTACTAAAAAAATCCCAAAAAAACAAATTCTCGGAGGGAATTTCAATTATAGTGCTTACAGGGAACCTTGACAATGTTTCCTGTGAAGTTTGCTATATGCAGGTTGAATTTATATTGAATTAAAAATGTTTTTTTAGTTTTAGCTTTGATCTTCCTTCTTTGCTCTTAGTTTACAACAATGGCCACTTTTAAAATAAAAAATTTAAGTGCATTTTCTAATTTTTTAAAATAGAAATGTAGAAGTCTCATTTTCTAGCATAAATTGTAGCTTGCGGCCAAAAATAAGATTTCAGGGTATACAAAAAAGACTCAATAGTATTGATGGAGGCCTATATTAGAAGCAATTTGTCAATGTAAATTATTTTTTTATGGCAAATTACGTTTTGCAATCCATCCTTACTATTCAATGATGAATATCTGAGGTTGTCAAAATAGTAGATCTAAAATCCAATTGACTGTTTAGATTTCATGTTCTATGCCCCTAATAGTACTGAAGGTGATTCATAGTACAAAAAGTACTAAAAATTTGAATATAAAAATGCAAAAAATAGTGTAAGCGTTTTTTGCAATCACCCAGATGCTCTAAGTTGGCACATCAGCCCGGGGCAGTCGGGCATGACGTGCAAAATCAAGATGAACATTGCTATTCAAGGCTTTAAACACTGTATTTTTTCCTTCACTCAGTAAGTTCCTTCATTGGGGGCTCCTGATTTTGAGGTTAGCAAAGAGAATCCCTTAGCAAAGGTTAATAATGTTATGTCATTGGTACATAGCATTGATGAGTGATTACCAGTCTCTCCTTTCTCCTAGAGTCTGAGGAAGATAAAATGGCCTCAAACTCTCAAAGTAACCACGGGACCTTTGATTTAACCCCTTAGTGCCCAAGCCTTTCTAAATGTGATTTTTGTATGAAAAAACAGTATGGACTTATAGTTATCCCAAATGAAGCAAGTTGATTTTCTTTTAAAATCTAACCATACAGATGTTCAATCCCTAAATGCCTCAGGCACCAAATTCTCATTACAAAAAAATGCAGCCCTCAAAGGAATCGTGAGAGACGGTGCAATTATGGAAAAAAAAATTATGTTTGTTGAAAAATAGAAATCTAACATGGCATATATGGTGCCATGTTAGTATTGTTGGTGCCACATTAGACTTGAAAGTTTTCAAAAAAAAACTAAAAACACTAAAAATACTAAAAAAAAATTTCCATAATTGCACCCTGGGGGTGCCGAAAATCACAATCTGGCGGCCCCCTTGAGGACTGAAAATTTTCCTAATGGGTGTCAAAAACACTTTGAAGTTCATTTAAAACCTAACAAAGTTACTATTTTTAGTTGTTTTATATTTTTGAAAAATTCTTTTTGAAGTCTAGTTTTAACATCGAAAATCTGATTTCAAAAATGATCACTAGAAGAAAATTGCGTTGCTCTCAACAAGTCCTCAACAAAAACTAGCTGATGTTTTATATTAGAATCAAAACATTTTAATACCAACACCTCTTCAATGCAAAAACAAGTTTTAAACATAATTTTCAACACAATCAACATGATACTTTTACATTGAAAATCATGTTTATAATCTATTTTTGTATTCCAAAAGTATTGAAACCAACAAGTTTCGTTTCTAATAAAAAATCATCAACTAGCTTTTGTTGAGAACCGCACTTATGACATACTCTACCAACATGCTTTTCTTCTAGTGGATTGACTATGATTTTTCTATTCAAGATTTTGTGCAAGGGTATCCATTGCAATCTTGACTTTCTGTAGTATTGAGGGCTCTTGGAAACTGAGCCTCAAATACAATAGATCTTGGAGAAAAAATCACATTACAAATTCATTTAAAAAAGTTGTATTTGAAAAGCCATAAATTGATTGGAATTATGCATGTTAAGCCTTTAAACTCCATACATTTTTGTGACCAATTTTTTTAGATTTAATATGCAAAAAGGAAATTGACAAACTTCAAATCCATTAGAAAAAAAAAAGCAACCCTCCAAAGGGCTGCTCCAAATTGACATGGCCAAGCTATTTCAAGCTTGGCCTGCAATCTCGAAATGGCTGCTAATGAACAGTCAGCTTGGCTGATTGCTCTCCAAAATACTCAGCTTTTGTCCCTTTTTTTTTATTTTTTTTAAATATTTTTTTAAGATTAAAAATAAATTAATATTTAATTTATTATTATTAATTTTTTACTTGCAAATTTGGGTTCCTGCACCATTGTCACAGTAGAAACTGTTGTGCAAAAATAGGAAAAATAAGCAATTTTTGCCTTGTAAAACTAAATTTTAGAGTCCTCAAGAGGACTGTGGAGTAGCCCTTTAGAGGGCTCATTCTTTTTCTATTGCACTTTCATAGTTTTTAAACCTTCGTGGTCAAACGTTATAATCTTTCAATCCATAAGTAATATTGTTGTATTTTCTTTTCCTATGTAATTTGTAATATATTTAGATTAAATTTTTGGGTGATTGCAAGAAAGACCTGCAAATTTTGTCACACTTTAGCAAAAGTGGAGTTGTCATCTGCTATAACTTTTGGATTATGAATCCAATGCCAAAAACAAAAAACAAGTTTCTAGATGTTTTAAATATTATTGTACCTCTTATTTTTTGAAAACTTAAAAATTCATTTAATCTTTAAAATTCAATTTTTCTAATTTGTCTCACTTTCAAGTTTAGGGTTTGAATACAATTGAGCTATTTAAATTATTGACTTTCAGTTGAAATTCCTATGGTATATTCCTATAGTAGGTAAATATTTTTGAACCAAAGGGCACCAAAAATAACATTATTTTATGTCCTCCATGTCTATGCAAATAGGCCTCCCTTACACGCACACTTGTGAACAATAGAAATGGTTTTGACCTCATATTTTGGCTTGAAACTCATCACTAGAAAGTCCTCCCAAATGGCCAATTTTTAGTTTTTTTCATAATTGTTTTCTCTATTTTTTACAAATTAAAATGTCAAAGTATGATTTGCGATTGTTTCTTTTAGTAAATCGATTCAAAGTTCGTGAACAAGAGCTAAAAACAAATCATACAAGAAAGAGGTCTCCAGACAGTGTTTGTGAATAGTTCCACTCTCAACTCAAAGGCCCTCACTTTGGCACCCTCAATAAACAACCACCTTGACCTACAATCGAGAGCATTATCCCTTCCAATGATTAAATTTTCACAAAAAGATAATCGCATTTGATGCTTGTAGGGAGGAAAAAAACGGGACAATATTTGAAAAAAGACGTTTACAGCAACTCCTACAATTTCCATTATTCTCTAGATAGAAGGCCCGAAGGGCATGAAATGTCCTTCAAGGATTAACTCTGTAAATGTATTTGACTATGTTTTCACCCAAAATGCTCCGAAGTTGCCAATTCTAGTACAATAACCAATTTTAGAAAAATACAATTTTGGACATATGTAGCCATAGGATCCTATAGTATGCTAGTTTGAAAAGACATGGAAAAAACTTCAGAAATTTCCACCGTATTAATTGCAAGATATTAGCATTTGAATCGTCAAAAGTCCTTTTTTTGGCCTTGCAAAAAACCAAGCAGCTACACTTTACAAGGCCACATTTGTATGAAAAAATGTCTAAAATGATGGTTACTCTTTGGATTCATTCTTCAAGGCAAGTTAGCTACATGCTTGAAAAATTCAGATCATTCAGAATATTACAACATATAGAAAAAAAACAAGTAAGTAGAAAGAAGTAGAGAATAATTCAAAATACTAAGTTATCAAGAATTTAGTTATGGAATTGAAAAATGCCAATTCCAACGGTTGTAATGTTGTAATAAACAATCTACACCCAACGTTTTATAATTTTTCCAAAAATATTGAAAATTGACTTAAATAAAAGACTTCATAGCTTTCCACAAATATATAAATTTATAAAACCAATTTCAAATTTTTATTTAAAAAAAAATTATTTTCAAAGAATTTTTTTGAGCTACCTAGATTGCCCACTAGACATTGAAAATTTCATATTATACAATAACTTTTTAACCATGTAATCAAAAGTTATGAAAATTGTTGAGCCTTAAAGCTACTCCTTGGGCACATGTTTTATGAAAATTTCAAAGAAAAAAAATAAAAATTCTATTTGTAGTGAGTTGCCCAAAATTTCTATATTGCCACAAAATAGTGTTTGGGCATTTAGGGGTTAAGTTTTAGCCTTTTGCCAATAATTTCTATAGTTTTACTGTACATTGAGTGATGAAGGTGGGGACATTTTTTCGTTTGTGGGGAGCTTGATTAAGGACCCATAGGTAGTGTTATTTAACAATGTAACGTTTTTCGTTTTGTTTTGTTAACCAACACTATCTAAACTCCTTAAGTCTAAACCTAAAAATGTGACATGGACAAGGTGCCATTACAAAAAATCTGGAGCTTCTACAAGGCCGTTAGGGTTTTGGTAAATGTGCAATTACAGTGAAAAAAAAAAAAAAAATTTAATCAAAATTTCGACGGGGCACCTTGGTTGACTACTCACCTTACAGATTGCCTGACAGCCTTTTTTGGGCTGATATTTCTCTTAATTGCACATTCTCATGCATCAATTCAACCTTGTAGAGGGCTGAAATTTTCTCTAATGCATGAATTCAAGTATACAATAGGACCCCTAGGTAGTGTTGGATAACAAAACAAAACAAAAAACCTAACATTTTTAGGTTTACGTCACCTATTCTACAACTAGATTTAGTTGTCAAAATGACATTCAGTTTTGGAAGATCCTAATTGTTAAGTTACCAATCCAATGGTGCATAGGATGAAAGCATGAAACACTTGTTGATTTTATTGCATTTGAGGATAGTACCTTTAGTACTACAAGCTTTTGGAAAAATATTTTAAAATAAGATGAAATATGGATAATTAGTATAACTCTATAAATGTTTTATCTCCCAAAATTTGGACTAAGAAATATATTCTCCAAAAGTGATTGCTCAAAACAAGTTAACCCCTAAAGGACCAAGGCCTTTTTTCTACCAAAAAACGCTCAAAACTGCCATTTCTATAGCAAAGAGTAATAAAATTTGAATTTTTTTTTCTTCTTAAATCTAACCATAGGATCTTATACCTAACTAGTATGACAATGTGTGGAAAAAATTTCAGAATTTTTGACTGCACGGATTGCAAAATATCTGTGTTTAAAGTGAAAAAATTAAGTATTTCAGCACATTGTGGGACTAGATTTTTTGAATTTGAACATTTTTAACTTTAAATTTTTGCACTACAAAGTTTTGAGCTTCAAATCTAGTCCCACAATGTGCTGAAATACTTAGTGGAGAACTAAGTTGAAAGTCCCACTATAGATTGTAAAAATTGCATTCAGAATTGAATCCTACAAGTTTATTTTTTCCAAAATGATGCTCTAATTGCCCGAAAAATAAGATGTCCATAACTTTCTCATAACAAATCCAAATGGAATGAATCAAAGCTTTCTAGATAGACAAAAATATAATCTATGAGAAAAAAAAAAAAAAAATTTTAAATTATTTTTTGCAAACTTCTTTTTGCTGCCCGCTCTCCCCTATTTTGAGTTTATTTGGGCATAACTTTTGTTCCCGGGCACCAATTGAAAAAAAAATTATATTCCCACAAAGCTTATCAATTTTTCTATCTTCCAAAAAAAGTTTCAAAAAATCAAGACAAAAATTCAGCCCGTAGGTACCTGCCCAAAATCCCACTTGTCCATTGAACAAACTCTTGGTCCTTTAGGGGTTAATGGAGAATTCTATTAAAAATAGATATTTGGATGTTTGAATTGTTAAAAATATAGAAAAAACATTCTAAAAAATATTATACACGTGTTTTGTATTTTCACCCCATGTCTTGCCGTATCTGAGTACATACTTGATATTCAAGGAATCAAATACAATATAGTAAATGGCACCGTGAAGTTCATAAAGGGGGTAATTCTCTTACATATTTGTGAGGAACCATATCTAAGGTAAATGAGCCCATTATAGGCCAAATGGGAGTGAGCCCATTGCGGGCAAAATGATATGAGTGGTAAATGTATATTCAAGTTTTGAAATATACACCACTAATATAAATTTGCTTGTTATGAGTTGCTTCCATTTGACTTGTAATGGGCTCACTTACCTTCAAGTGAGTTTGATTTTTTTCATTTCTACTCAATGCACTCAAAAAAATGACACCTTTGGACAATTTTGAGTGAAAGGTTCCATTTACCACTTTAGTTCCTGCTTTTGTTGCAACATTAGAAAAATTCTCAGCCTTCCGGAGGACCGCTCCGCAATGACCAAACCAGTCTATTAATCAACTGAGAATTAGGAGGGGTATATAGCCGCAGTGCATTGTCAAAGGATGTGAATTTTGTGAAAGACGTCAAGGACTCCAATAATGAGGTGTAGTAGAAGTTTGTTTAATATTCAATTGCGTGAGCATATAGGGTGATTAATTGGGAATTTAATCAAGTTCAATGAAATTAAGAAATATGAAGTGGATTTTCAAGCTAGTTGCTAAAAAATCAGAGAACTCTTACATTTCCAACTAGCTTCTAAAGCCACTTAGTTTAAGGTGTTTGAAGATGAGAAGAGAAGCTCCTTATGTACACATGGGGTGGTAGGAGGTAGAACAATCCATGTGGGATATGTAATTAGAATTTGTAGTTTCTCAACCGCTCATAGTTAAATTTAAAGTAATAATTGTGTTAAAACTAGAATTTTAGACCTCATTTAGGCATAGTAGAATGAATTTTTTCGAAAAACTTTGAACCAAAGAAAATTGGATTATCAAGCTAATTTTCATCTCCCAAAATCCGTTTGAGATTTAGAGCCTTCAATAAAAAGTTCTGGATAAAGTTAGGAGAAGGTATTCAAAAATGTCAAAGAAAATCTCCCTTTCAATCCCTTTTAGAATTTTGTTTATACTTTTTACTAGATGCCTGAAACCTCAAACGGATTTTTGGAGATGAAAACTAGCTTGATTTTCCAACTTTGTTTAGTTCAAAGTTTTTTGAAAAAACTCATTCTACTATGCCTAAATGGGGTTTGAAATTCTAGTTTTAACACAATTCTTGCATTTGATAATGAGTGATCTCTCTTCTGAATAACCCATACCCTTTGAAGATTCACCATGCACAATTGATTTCTCTATAAAAATAACCTCTTCATCCTTAATTTACACCAATTGTCAATGAATTAAGTCTATTATGATGCCACTAAAAAATCCTTTGATGGTAGATGTCCTTGGACTATTTTTGACATTTGCTTTTTTATTCATAACTTGATTAGAAAACAAGGTACGCAACAATTAGGGTTAAGGTGCATTACAAGACTTGAACCCTGATTATTTAACTATTGGTACTTGGATTTTGAACCACTGATAGTCATCAGACATCATGACTTCAGGTGATCAACTATAGAAGAAAAACAAATCATTAGGCAAAGTTAAATGTAATCATGGGGTGTATTACAAATTCCCTCATAACGGTATCATTGGCTTTTCTAAAGAAGAAAACACTTAATCCTGGATCACCCTCGTAGTCATTTTTTGCTATTTACTCTTGATGTGAATTTTAGCCATAAATGATGTTTTTGAGAATTTAAGTCCAACTAATGAAAGGAAGCTTATGAAGTGTGATTTCTACTCTAATTGAAAATTTTGAAAAGTTCATGATTTTCAATATTTTATAGCAAATTAGCAATACAAATTTTAGTCTTTAGGCCTCTAATCATGGTTTGTTGATTTTCTAATTTTAGAGTGACATGGTAACTTTGGTTTATACCACAATGTTATACACTATAATACACATCTATGGTAAGAAATTAAAATTTTTGAGTATATTTTGTATTTGATATGAATTTTCTTCATTTTTTTCCTTAAAAAACCCACAATACTGTAATTTCAAATTTCCCCCCCAAAATTTGCAAATTTTATGACTTGGTTTAGACATAAGAGTGATTTCATCTCTAAAAGAACAATATAAATTTCTTTATTCATATGGAGTTGCAAAATGGCAGCAAACAGAGTGATGGTGGACAGTGAGGCTGGCTTGAAATCAGTGGTCCTGGGCCCGTCGTTGCAGGGTTCAATAGACTCCCTGGTACTGTTCAGAATCTCAATCATTTTCACCAGAGTGTTATATATATTTTAAGCAATTGATAATTCCAGACTCCACAAGAAAAGTCATAACAGAACAGAATTTGAATAATTGCCTCTACGACTCTATGTTACGGAGTACACATTTTGAAAAGAAATCCGTCCTCAGGTGGGAGGTGCTGGCAAAGTTACGACAAGAAGACAAGTGTTGGCCACCCACACCATGCAGGCTCTTTGCACAGGAGAATTAACTTCAAGCTAAGTTAAGCATACAGTGAGGGTGAATTTTCACACTGCTAAGTTAAAGAATGTTTTGATAAGCTCTAGGGAATTGATTAATTTACTTCTTGAGAATTAGGAGAAAGGTGACCACTTGGAAACGCTTTCACTCACTAAAAGTATTCATTTCTAGAATTTGCGCTACTGCAGATAATTAAACACATACAGTAAGTTAACTTCCAGGCTTCAAATTTTCACACTGGGAATGGCATGTTAGAAATGCAGTCCAAGCTACAAAATTGGGGACAAGAATCAACTTCCGAAGTTCAGTGTCCTCCTGCTTACACCCACGTGTCGCACGCTGGTTCCACTATGAGCTAAATGTTCGACAACCGATCCGCAGTCCCACTCGCTAGGGTCTTCAGACGGTGACAAGTGGCACTCGACAAAGACTGCGCTCCTGGTTGCCAATTGTTTTTCCCTCATAAGTTATTCAATTCCGTTTTGACAATGTCGAGGAGACCAAGATTGTGGGTCAGCAAAAGGGAGAGGCACTGTCAGTAAGCCCAATCGGTGATCTCTAGAGTATTGAAATCATACTACTCCATTTTCAATCCTTATTTATCCCCTAAAGCACCAAACGGCGTTCTTTGGCAACATAGCGATTTTGGGCAGCTCACTGTAGATGGAAATTTTAATTTTTTTCTTTGAAAATTTCACACAATGTGTGCCCGAGGAATAGCTTTAAGGCCCAATAATTTTCAAAGCTTTTGACTACATGGTTAAAAAGTTATTGGATGATATGTCATTTTCAATGGTCGGTGGGCAGCTCAAAAAATTTCTGAAAAATCGCTTTTAAAAAAGGTAAAAATTTGAAATTGGTTCTCTAGATCAATGTATGCAACTTTAGGTCTAGAATTATTTCATTTTGATTTATGAGATGAAAATTATGAGGTGTTCTAATTTGCAGGCAGTTATGGATTCCCTACTCTAAAATAAACTTTGAAGTCCTTTATTTAACTCAATTTTTAATATTTTTTGAAAAAAATAAAAGTATAGGATGTATATTGTTTATTGCAACATTACCACCGTTGGGATTGACATTTTTCAATTCCATAATTAAATTCTTAACAATTTTGTGTTTTGAATCATTCTCTACTTCTTTCTATTTAATATTTTTTTCCTATATGTTGTATAATTCCAAATGATCTGAAATTTTTTTAAGCATGTAGCCAACTTGCTTTGAAGAATGAATCCAAGGAGTAACCACCATTTTGGGCCTTTTTTCATTTAAATGTGACCTTGTGAAGTGCAGCTGCCCGGTTTTTTGCAGGGTCCAAAAAACGGTTTTTGTCAATTCAAATGTTAATATCTTGCAATCTACAAGGTGGAAAATTCTGAAATTTTTTCTACATATTCTCAAACAAGTTTATTACAAGATCCTATGGTTACATGTGTCAAAAACGTTTTTTTTCTAAAATTTGGTACTTGTAATAGAAATGGCAGTTTTGGAGTGTTTTTGGTGAAAACATAGTCTCTGACCTTTAGGGGTTATTCGCGGTCGACCCTAGCATCCATATTTCAAGTTTTGCGCAGGTTCTCATGGTGAATCGTCAAGTTTGCAGGCCCCAGGATTCATACAAGATGAGTGTTGTGATTTAGTTTTGAGTAATGCTAGCATTAATTCCATGCATAATTGTACTTAAATAAACGTCAATTTTGTTATACTGACGTGATTCAGAGCGTTGAAAGTGTGACACTGAACTGAACAACGCTCAAGAAACTAGAACTGGAACTCATAGACATAAGTTTCCAAATGCTCGTCTGGAAAAGTATCAATTAATATCGAGTGATTTGCCTTGGAATATAATGGAACTGACGATCTCAGCTTATGTTCAATTAAACGATGAACCAATTGTAAACTATTATCTGACCTTGAATATATGTTTCCACAGAACGCTACTGGAGCCTCCCAAGAGAAAGGCCATGAGGTAGCAGGATCGGAGATGTTGGCGAGTTAGAAGACCAACGGTCAGTTATATAGTGTGGCTGATGAGAAGTGGATTCCAAGACCATTAGCTACACTCTTCATTCTATTTAGTGTGGTCCACACTAAGTATATACCATAGTATTTGATATAATTTGGTTAGTGGTTACTACCATAATTTAACACTATTCACACTATTCAGTGATTGAGTTTTTATTTTATTTAGAATTATAGTGTTATAATTACCTGTATAGAGTGGTTTTTGCCATTTATGGTGTTTGCAATGTTTGCTGTGCCATCATTTTATCAGCCCCAAACCTATGTTGAAATAAAATCTACAATAATTGATGAAAAAAGCTCTATTTGTGTAAAGCGGGAGATCGATGCAGTGAATAATGGGTAACTTTGCGAAAGCGAAGGAGACTGTTGATCGATCACCAACAAACAGCAGCCCGCTAGAGCTTCGTTAATCTCCACAGCAATTTGCTTAGATTGACGTACGTCATTGCATAGATGCGTCTCAAGCCCGGTGTCAAGCTAGCATGACACGATTGATATCAGGATTCCTCTGTATGCTTCGACTTGATATCGGTATCTTTTGTGCATGCGCCAGTTTCATATCAAGGACTTGGAAAATATATTGATATCAGGATTCAGACGCATACAATTGCGTCGGCACGACATGACTGCATGACACAATTCGCTATTCAGTTAAGGTGTTGTTCTGTTTATCACTTCAGATTGCTTGGAAAATCATTCACATATTGCCTCCTAAGTAATGCAAAGTCTGCTTCTTAAGTGTACTAGTGTGGAGAAATTGCTTATTGCATCACTCATCATCTCTCAAATCTAGTACATATTTAGAACCCAATCGTTTGATGGCATTCTATTCAATCCCATGCAAAATGAGAGGTGAGATGCCCACCTCGCACCTTGCAACTTAGTAATTTTCATAGTTTTCAAAGCAACTTTGATTGAATATCATATCTACCATTCTTGTCACTTTCATGGAGTTTAGTATTATCGTGTTCTATAAAACAAAGCTGAACAACAGGATTTGAGGTCATCTATGAGGATTACAGACAGATAAGGTAACTGCACCCATACCCAATCATTTAAGCGATTTTGAAATAGATCATGAACAGTATGAAGCAATGCAAATTTTTCCCAAGTAGGAAGATAGGAAGTATGGAGAGTTGGAGACTGCAATTTTTTGGTAATTTTATTCCCAAAACTGAAAATAACTATGATTTGTGGAAGCCAAAAAGTAGGCCGAACCGATACCTAGTGTTTAGAGTCTTCTAATTCCAATCAATCAAGAGACTAATTTCCCACTCACTGCTTTCCGCATACTTTATAACACTTTAACCCCTCAGTAAAGTCCCATTGTCCCCTCGAGAGACAAATCAGATTTTGGGCAGGTACCTATGGGCTCATTTTTTAGTGAAATTTTTTGAAACTTTTCCATAAGATAGAAAAACTGATTAGCTTTGTAGGAATATAATTTTTATTTCAATTGGTGCCCGGGAGCAAAAGCTATACCACAAAAAGCCTCAAACTGAACTCAGCGGGCAACACAAATTTTTTTGCAAAAAGTCAAAATAAAGTTTAGTTTTTTTTTCTCGGAAACTTTATATTTTTGTCTACATTTGAAGCTTTGATTCATTTTATTTGGACTAATAATGAGCAAGTTATAGACAATCTTGTTTTTTAGGCAATCTAAGCATCTTTTTGAGAAAATAACTTGTAGGATCCATTTTTGAATGTAATTTTCACAATTTCTAACAATTTTTTTTTTGAAAATGTTGTGTTTGCTTGCTAAAACAATCTCACCATTGGAATTATTGTATTTCAATCCCATCCAAGAGCTACTAACAATTTATTTATTTTTTTCAATCTTAGACTTATTTCTGCTTAACAATTTTTTAAAGAATGAAAATCAAGTGTGTGTTTTTTGAATTTTTTTTGTAGATTTTCAACTTACATCTTCAACATAAAATCTTTTAAATTCAAAATCTGTAGTGCAAAAAATTTCTACAAATGGCGGTCAAAGTCATCTGAAATTGCAGGTCAGTGTTCAAAAAAACTTTCTTTTTCAACTTTGAATGCTAATATCTTCCAATCTATATTGTCAAACTTCATGAAATTTTTACCACATGATCTTTGACAAATGAAATACAAGATCCTACCATTAGTTTCTAAAAAAATGTTTTTTTGGTGTTCTTGGGTGAACGCATTCAAAATGGTAGTTTTGAGTGGTTTTTGACAGAAAAATGGCCTTGGGACTGTAGGGGTTAAGACATGTGTCATGATATTCTTAGTTCCAAAATTGAAAAGGAGAAAAAAACGGATTCCAATCTTTGGTTGTAAACCTGCTCCAACTTTAATTGGAAACACATGCATGCTAGAGGTTGGGTTTCAGACCCTGGTTGGATATAGGTGCAGTTACGTTAGTGGCAAAGAGCTCTGATTTTCACAATAGTAAACTTTCCTTATTTTAAAAGTTCTCAAAGTACACTTCACTGTACCAATGCAAGAATCAAGTTTTTTTTCCTTCAGAAGTAACCAATTGACTAGAACTCTAGAAGTCCCTTCAAATTGCTAAATATGGTGTATGTGTGTATTTTTCATTGAATAAATTATGCACAAAAATTACCTTAAGTTATGTATTCACTCTACAACATCAAAAATTCTATTTTCCTACAATTCTATTTTTGTGTATAGTTTATGAAGACACTTTTTTAAGCATGAAGTTTGGAAAAAATATTATTATTGCATTCTACTTATTTTTAGTACCTTTTTTATGGATTTAAGATAAATACATATAAGAAGAACACCTATAAATGTTGAAATAAGCACTTTTGGGTGGTTGTAAGAAAGACCGACCACTTTTCAAAGTGTCTCCCACAATTCTCACTTTTTCTTTTGGGAGTACCGTATAATTAGAAAAACAATTTTAAAAAATGAGAAAAGTGTATTTAGTGTATCGACCTTTATAAATAAGGTACACTAGGAAGGAAAAGCATAGAAAAATTCTCTAAGTAGGTGAACTAGAAAAATCTCATGGAAAGTATATGGCAAATTTCATTAAAATGGCGCCATTCCGGAACTTTGGCACTTTTTCAATTTAGACCAACTATATTGAAATCTATACCTATCCTAGATAGTTTAGAATAGCCTTTTTGAAGTCTACACCTGTCCTAGATGGTCAAAATGGCACATTGTCAAAATGGCACACGGAATACTGCCATTATAACAAAATTCTCCTTATGTAGAATCTCAAGAAAATAGGTACTTTGACTTTTTAATTTGTAAAAAATAGAAAAATCAATATTAATAAAATTTAAAAATTGAACATTGAAGAGAACTTTATGATGAATACATTTCACCAAAAGAATGATCTTAAAACCATTTTCAATGTTAAATGATGCGCGTGCAGCCCTGTTAATATGCATGTGGAGGACATAAAATAAAATATTTTTTATTTCCCTTTGGTAGAGACATGACTTCCTACTATGGAAAAAGACCACAGAAATTTCAGCTCTAGATCATTAATTTTGGGTACCTACTAATACTAAAACCTTCTAAACCGCAAAGTGTACCAAATTAGCTAAATTGAAATTTAAATATAAAACGATTTTTGAAAATTTCTAAAAAACAAGGTAGCTAAATACTATCAAGTTATCCATCTCTAAGAAAAATTTCAAGTTACTTGGGTTCATTCTTCAAAAGTTATAGCCAATGACAACTCCGTCATTCCAAGTGTGATGCAAAATAGTATTGGTCTTTCTTACAATCACCTACAGACAAGTTTGCGGAGCACTGGAGCACCTCCGAGATGATATGGTGCCAACATAACATACAAAAGAGTTGGTACTCTATGATTATTGAAGTGTTTACTTCATTTATTTTTTGAATAAGACTTTTCAATAAGACTTTTCAATAAGTTAAAGAATGTATTTTTTATATCTCTTTCTAATTATGCCACAATGTTGCTAATGAGTGTATTGTTGTGTAGTACAAAATAGCGGCAATAGTTGATCTTGCAGTTCGGCAATCCAAAAGAAAAACACCAGAGGAGGAACAACCGCCGGAAGGCATCATGGTTGCCATGAAATTGGGTGCTAAAGCCAGGCATCAAAATTGATTTGGAAGATGAACAAGTTAATAGCGGTTGCTAATCCAAATTTTGGGAGCGAATGGCTTAGAGAGGCATGATCACATTGCCAGTTCCTTGTCCCTATGTGTTCTTCTTTTGGTAATTAATTGTTTTCACTCTAAGTTCATTGTATTATAGATCGAGCGCCACTAGAGCTCAAATATTACTCCGGAAATGGTTTTGAATAAGTTGCAGATGATTGCAACTTGTAATGTTAATAGTGAGCAGAAGGTCAAGTGGCTGCGGTGGTAGAATTCTTCAATTCAAATAAGAAAAGCAAATAGATTTTCATTGAAGCTAGTTGGAGAGAATGAATTAAAGTTGTTCTTGGCAAAGGTTTGCTAATATGAAAGGGTAAGTATTTCTCATCAAATTCAAGTTCTTGGCATTCCCTTATTCTTCTGTATTACTTGATGTATTCAATGGCATAAGCAAAGATTTTTTCATCTAACAATTTTATTATTTCCATTTACCGATTGAAGAGTTGGGGTTTGAAATGCTTATGACATGATGAAGAAAGACTAGTAGGCATTGACTATGGATTCTCCCCAAGAGCCAAAGAATTTTTTACATTATATTAAGGGATGAAGAATTTGTATTTGAGACAAAACGTTCTTGAGTAATTTCAAAGGGCAAAATATTGTTAGAAAGTCAGGAGACTTCAAAAAGCACAAGGGTAATGATCAAGTTGTGAAAGATGTGATTTATCAATATGAATTCCGTTTTATATTGTCATTGTTTTATGATTAGGTGAATGTGTTTATCTTTGGCGCTGGGACAGAATTTTTGTTGGTTGACATGATTTGTATCCACAGATATTTTAAATACGATCTGTTGTTGTCAAAGGGAGTCATTGTGAAGCATGATCTAAGGTAATTGCAATAAAGATCTGCCAATTTTGTTGCATTTTGATTTTGAAATGCTATAACTTTTGAATCAATGCCAAAAACAAAAAATTGATTTCTAGATATTTTGATGAAATTTGTATACCTCAAAAAAAAATTAAATTTTTTTGTTAATTTGTTATACTTTGACGTTTATGATTTTTTAAACTATTGGGTGATTGCATGAAAGACCTTCCGTTTTTGTTCCACTTTGGCCGTTTTTAGCCATTTTTTTGGGAGTACTATAAAAATAGAAAAGCATTTTTTTTAAATTATGAAAAATATGAAAAATGTATAAACCTATAAGAAGAAGGTACCCTATGAAGGAAAAGCAAAAAAAAATTCTCTAAATAGGAGAACTAGAAAAGTATAGAATTGCAAGAAAATACATACTTTGACATTTTAGTTTGTAAAAAATAGGAAAAGTAATTTAAGAAAAACTGAAAAACACCATTTGAGAAGACTTCATGGTGAAGAGATTCCATCCAAAAAATGATCCTAAGACTATCTTCAATGTTCAAAACTGCGTGTGCAAGGGAGCCCTCTTTGCATAGACATAGAGGATATAAAATAAAATATTTTTTTAAACCTCTTGGTAGAAACATGAGTTCCTACTATGGGAATAGACCATAGAAATTTCAGCTCCAAATCATTAAATTTGGGGACTCCTTACGAAGTAAAAACTCTAAAACTCAAAACGTGACAAATTAGTTTAAATGATTTTTAAATATTAAATGATTTTTGAAAATTTCTGAAAAATATGAGATATAATGAAGCTCAAAAGAAGAATAAATAATAGAAATTTCAAATTCATGTAAGTCACGCTTCAATCGTTATTGCAAAAGGGTCAAAGCACACTCAAAGGTACCATTGAGATTACTTTACTAGGACAGGAGTGGAGTCTTTTTCTAAAATTTCAAAGCTATAAATTACTTTGATGTTGTCAATTTTTTTTAAACTTTATAGATGAATATTATTTCAAGGCATCCCTTTAATGAGTTGGAGAATTTTTTTATGGAAAAAATCCGTAAAAGGATCTAAATCATCAATTCTAGGGCTAAATTTAGTGTCTTTTTAACAATAAAGTACTTTAAATAGATATTTTTATCCAAATTTTTTGTACTTTATAAAAATACACCTATAAAAAAGTATTTTATGTAATTAAATCTTAAGTACAAAATAGTGTAATTTTTTAATAAATTAATTGATTATTGACCAACTAATGATTTGTTCTAAAATCACACTCAAAAAAATTCATTTCTAAAAATAGCTTATATAGTTCCCTTAATGTGAATAATATATACATTTTTTGTTTTGACACAATCACCATTTTGGATTATTTTTTATATTGAAAAGGGCGTTCACATATTTTTACTTCTAAATATTATAGGAAATAAATAAATATTTACATTGTATAAAAAGAATCCTTTTCTATTCTATTGTATAATTATATATGTGCATAATTTTTTTGAATTCAATCACATTATTATTCATTAGAAATTAGACTCCTTTTTGCACATTTAAAAACTTGATTAGCTGACATTTAAATTGCAATTGGAGGTTTAGTAAAGAACTTATGTTTTTTGGGTGAATTAAAACATACTAGCATTAACATGACTTGAAGGTCTAATAAAAAAGGACTAAATTATTTATATTTAATAGATTAAAATTAGAAAACAATAGATAGAAAGAAGTTACATTGCAGATTTTAGTGGGTTTGACTCCTTTTTTGGTACATTTGAGTGTGATTTGATCCAAAAGAAAGCTTCAACATTCCATTCGTGACAATGTTTTAGTACTTCCTAGTACTGGTCTTTCTTGCAATCACCCTATTGAACAGTGTAATTTAATGATTTTTAGCTGAAATTTTTATTGAATATTTCTATAATAGTCAAATTTGTTCCTACTAAAGGGCATTTAAAAATAAATTATTTTATGTCTTCCTCGTTTGTGCAAAAAGGCCTCCCTTGCGCGTGCACTTCTAAACATAAAATATGGTTTTGACTTAATTTTTTTGGTTAAATCTCATCACCAAGAAGTCCTTCTAAATGGCAAATTTTTTGTTTCTTTGAAAATTATTTTTTCTATTTTCTACAAATTAAAACATCAAAGTATGTATTTTCTTTACCAGAAGTCCATGTCCAAAAATTTGTTCCAGAAAGTACATACTTTGATGTTTTAATTTGTAGAAAATAGAAAAAATAATTTTCAAAAAAATGAAAATTCGACTATTTAAAAGGATTTTTTGGTGATGATTTTGGACCAAAAAAATGAGGTCAAATTATCTAAATATTTAGAAGTATGCGCCCTATAGAGACCTGTTTGCACAAATGTGGAAGACATAAAAAAATGTATTTTTAGATGTCTCTTGATAGGAACATGTTTGACTACTAATAGAAATATACCACAAGAATTTCAACTAAAAATCAGTAATCTACGCCACTCAATAGTTTGAAAAATCCCTAAATGTCAAAATGTGATAAATTAACAAAATTGACTTTTAAGTACAAATATATTTATTTATTTTTGAAAAATAAAAGATATAAATTTTATCAAACTATTTAGAAGTAGATTTTTTTATTTTTGGCATTGGATTCATAATTCAAAAGTTATAGCGTTCCAAAATCAAAATGCAACAAAATTAACAGGTGTTTCTTGCAATTACCTTCTACCCCCTTTTCTTGGGATGTGGTTAGATGTTCCCTTTGAGCAATGCATGTTCTCACTATTACAATCAAGGTTGTGGACTAGTATGCACCTCAAGTTCAATGTTTGGTATTTAGATTGCCCACTAGAGTTCCCGCTATTGCCTAAGGAGCACATCAAATACTTCATTAATTCTCATGAGGTAGTTCCAAACATTGACAAATTTGTTGGCCTTAATGAGGATACAAAAGCAAAAGCTATAAAGAAGAGGAATGAAACTAACAGGAAGATAGCATTGAAGAACTCCGAGGCAGTGGACAAGGCTAAGGAGAGAATAACGAAGAAGACCTTGAAATCCATTGAGATTGCAGAGGCATCAGCAACTACAAAGACAAGGTCTCCTAACACTAGGATTTTTTTTCAAGAGGCATCAAGCATGATGTTGATTATGCTTCACTCATTGACAAAGACGTGTTGCATGATCCATGAACTATGGGATTATAAAATGAATCAAAGATTTCCCATGAATGAGTTCATCTTTGATTATTCTTTTGCAAATGTGTTGGCTAATCCTCTACCCTAGATGTACCACGACAATGTCAGATTCATTGATAAGGTTAGCAGTTTCACTTGCCTTGATGAACTTTTTGTGAAATATTTTTTTAATTTCATCTATTTGTTTCACTAACTGCTCAAATTCTGTTGCAGCACAAAAAGGACAAGCAATGCTTCTTCAAAGGAGTCAAGAGTGATAAACGGCACATTGACCTTATAATTGCGAATATGCCAGAAGGTGATTGCCTATCCTTGATTTCTTGGTGCTTGCAACTAGCATTCCCACTTCTCTAGCTTCTCTGGCTAGATTCATTTTTTGAATTCATGAATGGTCATCTGCATGACGATAGAGCTCTTATCATTATTTATCCTTTGAGGGCCATTACAAAGGCCACCATTCTTAAGTATGGTATTATTTATTCTTTTGAGAAGATGAAGGACTGGTAAAGAATGAATGCATCACATTTGGACTCACCTATTACTCCTGAAAGAACTATAAATTCATTTGTGATTTCAATTTTGGGTGTATTTAATTTTTTATCAGCATTCTTTTGTCAAACAAAATGCCTTCATAGCTCAGTATTCCATTTCCCATTTCATTGCAGTGCTAAGTCTTTTTACATTTGTTTTGAATTGTGTACCTTGAGATCTTTTAGCTTGCTTTGATTTTCAATTAAGCTTTTACATTATCATTCTTGCAGACATAGCACTTTGGTATTATGTTGTTTGTGAAGAAGTTGCCTAATATAAGTCCTTCTAAATTGTTCCAATTTCAACTGTGCTTTCCAAGCTTGAAGAAATTAAACCTCAATGTTGCGGGTCATGATGTCCTTCAGAAATTCACCAATTTAGAAACTATGACCCATGGACAGCAACTTCAAGCCTTAGAGAGGGGCACAAGAGAAAGATCCCAATTCCTGCAAATGTTGATACATGCACTAGAAGAAAAAAATGTCCGATACTACTGGCTATTATGCAACTAATATACTATACAACAATCTTGCGATTGTAATCTTCTCTATTAGCACCAATTCTAACCTAATTGTTTTATGTGATTGTTTTATAACATTGATATAGTGTTTTGGTTGCAAAGTAATCAATATGTAGTTGCAAAAAATGACTAGGAAACAACTAGGAAATGATTGCAAGTATAAAACGACTATAGTTGTTTCCTAGACGCTTTCGAATAGATTCCTAGTTGCTTTCTAGTTGTACACTAGTTGTTTCTTAATCATTTCCTACACTACTAGAAAATTCAACTTTTCTTGTTGATTTGGTTACATAGATTTAATTCATCTTTTTGTTGATTTGGAGAGTAATTTGTTGGTTTTGATAGAAACCAATAGAAAAATGAACCAAATGAATGCGACAAAAGCAACAAAAAAACTGAATTTTCTAATAATGAAGCTAGTCGTTTCCTAGTTGCTTTTAAATCGTACACTAATTGTTTTTTAGTTTTTTTTTTATTGTTTCCTAGTTGATTCCAAAGTTCAATCCCATTTGACTTATATCAATTGTCCTATATCAATTGTTAAAGAGTACTATTAGGTTGGACATATAAAACTTATAAGTTGTTGTAATCTTATGCAATGAATTTTTTTGATTTAATTCTAAGATTTCTATGATTTGTAGATTTCTATAATCCATAGAAATAAAAAAATATTTAGAATCCAAGAAATTTAAAACCTATGAAATTGTAAGGTTTCCTAAACCACTGAAATCTATAAAACTAAAGTAGATTTGGAATTTTAAAATCTAAAAAAATATAGATTTGAAAGTCAAAAATCTAAAAAGATAATAATTCTAAAATTTTGAAATCTACAAATCATCAAGGTGAATGTTTTAAAATCTATAAATCTACAAGTAGTAAACAAGTTGCAAATGAGTTACACACGAGGCGTGGCTTTTGCAATTGTTGCACCTTTTTTCTAGATTTTAGAGTGTCCACTATGACTACAAGTCTCTAAATTATCATCAATTGTAAGTGTCCTATGCAACAAAAAACTAGTTGCATGTGTAGTCACAGAATCCCTCATTTTCTTCAAGTGACAAGCATGCTCACTTCCAAATGAAGTTGTTATGGATTGCACTGTTGCAACATATAATATCAAATGTCTTTACTATCTATTGTTTTAATCTTCATTTCCATATTTTCTTTCACCCTTGCTAACATCTCAGCCAACGTCTTTTTTGTAATTGAATGTGGTGTTATTAGTATTAGGGGCCTCCATCTATGCTTGCAGGAATTTGAATAGGCACATAATTGCACTTAAAGAAGACAAAGTCATCTTCAATGCCATTTTGATCCCAATGATTTGCGTAGTTCCAGGTGTTCCAAAACCAACTGCAACAATCTTCTTGCATGATGACGATGAACACACAACAAATTTCAAAAAAAGGTTATAGGTTCAACTTTATATTACTTGGATGTATTTAAATTTCAAATCTTATTTTATAAGCTACAATTCATTAGTTGATCAAATATTTGAAAGGCATCTTTTTAATGGATGAAATTAACATCAACAAAAAATAGCAAAAAATGGCCAAAATGCACTACAAAGGCAATTCATGGATGAAGTATTATCTTCTTGAATTCTAACCATATCAAGGAAATTTGCAATAAATTTTATTACAAATGACCTAAATGCCCTTTAAAGAAAAAAATTTAAACAACCATTTTACTTTTTCCGTCATGCATTGTAAGGTGAAGACATTATTATAAAGTCCACAGTCATGGAATTGTCCATTTGGTTCATCAAAAAATAAAAAAAAGGGGGCTATGGTTGTAGGTATCTCATCAATTTCTAATCCGGAAAAAGATACGCTCATAGGCTCACAAACTCACACATTCACCCTCACAGGCTCACAAAATAGCAACCCTAATTTTGGCATTGATATGATGACACTTTTACTTTCAATGTACCACTATGTTGTTAGTTATTACGTCACTTTACACTTTTTACTATATTGGAATAAAAACAAGTGCAATTGGAAAGCCCACGAGTTTCTAATTGGGAAGGTGGCCACAACGGATATATCTTCTACCTTATAAGGTAGCTGACCTTAAATTGCACAATGAAGCAATTCAACACGATTCAACATGGTTTTCACTATTAAAAAATAAAATATAGGGTCCCATTGGTAATCAAAAGGAGATTCTAGATTCCCTTAGAATGCATTTTTTGGACACCGTGTGAACAAACTACAAATTTCTAAAGTGCTGAGAATAGGTGTGCCCAAAAGCGATCATAGAATCGAGAGGGGTTACATTTTAGGCAAGAATATCCACTGTGCAATTTTAGGAAGCGTGCGATTTTAGGTGTGTTGCCTTATGAGACAACGGACCCTCTTGCATTAGAGGATGTGATATTAAAGAGGGCCGAGTGCACCAATACCCGCACGATGATTGACATTCGGGAAACAGATCAGACGAGGAGCGTAAAGGGTAGCATTCGCGAGTAGGAGAACTGCCGCGTTTACGCCAAGGAGGGAGACCAGAGCAACCGTCGAGCAGGAATGGACATGGTGAGAGAGGTTGGGACTCCTTTATCCCAAGCTCGCGAGAGCGAGGGTGCTGCATGCTGCAGTCTGTTGAGGGTGCACGTGTGGCTGTTGTGGTGAATTGAGGGCTAAAGGAGGGAGATTTCTCGTACGGTTGTGTTACGATGACTGAATGTGGGAAGTACTACATTGCCCGCTTGTCCAGGATTTGTAGTGGGATTCTGACTTGTTGCTCTGCTCTGGCAGCTGGTTTGGAGCCATTTTAAGTTGAGCTCGTGGGAGTGTGATGGAAATTGTAGGACGGGGTGAGATACTAGCTGTCGTAGGAGAAACGGTGTATCGACCTTACCTGCCCTTACTACAGGAGAATAGCGCTTGAACTGTTCTTTCGGAGCTTGTGGAGCGCGAGTAATTATTTGCTGACTGATGATATCTTGCTGCGCAATTAGTGCAGTGCAATTCAAATAGCATGTCCTCTTATTCATCCCGGTTTTTTTGGCTTAGGAGCAGATATGGGAGTTTCACAGACTGAGCAAGAAGAACTGAGCCGTTTCGCGAACTAGGGTTTAGGATTTTCGCTTGAGGAATTTATCCAACTTGGAATTGGGAACTCGTGATATACTGCGGTCCGTGGCAATCGGCATAGCTATAAGTTATTCCATTCTGATGACTCTGTGATTCCCAGTCTTCGAACCTTGAAAGAAGCTTGGGCCTGCAAGAGAAAAACACGGATTCATGTCTTTCCGGATTAGTACTTATTCCGGCAAAGTTAGAAAGAACTGCTCAAAGTGTGTACTATAGATGTGGTGTGAGCTGCAACAGCGTTCAGTGGCAGCAGTTTGGGTTTAGGGCCGGTAAGATGTGTCGAACCGATTGAGAACTCACGTTTGTGTTGCAGAGTCGAAAGCGACTTTGCTATCACCTTTGTTTGCTTCACATTTGAACGATGTGCTGGAAATGGCCAAATCGGTGCCCCGTATGCTGATTCCTGTGCTACTCACCCAATACGAGGTATCGTCATATGTCAGAATAGGGGGTGTGCACGTGTGCACCATGGGGCAGGAGATTGAGCAGCGCGAACAGCAGGGAGGAAGTCAAAGTTGTGTCAGACTGGTAGGGAACGAGACGAGAGGAAAACACATTCTGGGAACTGGATTGAGCGATCTGGCTGGGTTGGGGATTGGGTTCTGACCCTGTTGCGGTTCATGGATGTTCTGTGACCAATTCTGATCGTTTTCATGCATATTTCTGTATATGTCATTCACACGATCTAAATTTAAGTTAGCCTTGTCATTCATATCCAAGGAGAACTGTCATTTAGTTTGAACCTAAGCTTTTGATGACCCTCTTTGAAGCGATGGTAATTTTCAATAATCAAGTCAGTTGACTGGGGTTGTATGCTAATCAGTGGAGGTTTGTTGTCCTTGGGCAGCTTGCCTTGCTTCATTGGCCGCCGGAAGCGTCAGGTATGCGGTTTTGTTTGTGGACTTTATTTAATGTGTTAGGGTTTTCAGGTAGTAGCAGATTTTTCACACATGTAGTTTCTTCTCAATTTGATGTGTTTCTGTCCACAGGTCCATTCCGGCGTTGTTCTTTGTGATGTTCTTCTTAGTAACAGTTAGTGTGAATTGGCTTCTGTAATGCAGGCTGATAGTGATGGGACTGCCACCTCAATTGGTGTGGTGGGATTTAGATTGTAGACAACAATTGCAGTGCAGGAGAGAACAGAGAAGCTTTTTGTTGGTGCGTGGACTAGGTGGTGCACAGGTGAGTGAATTAAGCGGTTGATGACTTGTGACAAGGGTTGGACTACTGTGGTCATGCTGACAACAAATGTGTCGAAATATGAGGTCTCCTTCACAGCAAAGAGGTTGTTTGATAAAGAGGTTGTCACGTTTTTCCAAACGTAACCGGATATGAACACGGTTGACCGAACCCTAAACCCCGGTATTGATGGGAAGAGCGCTTTGAATGGTACGAAGTTGCTTATTAACAGAGTGTTGACGTTTGTGTACCCAGGATATCTGTGCAATCTCAGTCTTCAGGTCTCCATGGCCTATCTACCTTTCTTTATCCCTGCCCTTGCCCTCTCACAGACGAGGCAGTGTACCAATCAGGTATTCACCCTTTTCATCAGTTTGGAAGAGGTCACCTTCGATTTCCAGTACTTCAGGTACGTATCATATGCCCAGCGTCACAGGGCCGGTTTATACTTGGCGTGGAGCCGGATGGAAGGCTGGCCGGATTTGCCTTCAATCCAGCCCACAATCCGGCCCCAATTCTTCCATCCGGCCCCAACTAATGTAAAGCCCTTGGGCCGGATTCTAGGGCCGGATTTCCAATTCTTTCATCCGGCCCCAACTAATGTAAAGCCCTTGGGCCGGATTCTAGGGCCCAATTTTCAATTCTTGTGCTCTTGATTTTCTCAATGCTCAATTAAAAAAATTACAAAAAACATGCATGTTTTCTTTTTTCTTCCTTTCTTTCCTATTTCAAAAAGAGAAGAAG
Source organism: Neckera pumila (assembly GCA_963969595.1). Classification (NCBI taxonomy): domain Eukaryota; kingdom Viridiplantae; phylum Streptophyta; class Bryopsida; order Hypnales; family Neckeraceae; genus Neckera; species Neckera pumila. Next base: position 28,113,903 of record OZ018409.1, read on the forward strand.
AGTTTTTTTGTTTTTGTTTTCCATTTTTCCTTTTTATTCTATTTATTTTATTTGAATTTTTATTTTAAAAGATTTTTTCTTTTTTTAAACTTTTTATTTCTATTCCTATTTTTTGTCTTTCTAAATGTGATTTTCTTTCTAAATTTATTATGTCTTTTACTTTAAAAAAAATATTAAAATGAAAGCAGACTTCATATATTATTGTATGTTTTTTGGATTTTGTTTTTTTCGGTTTAGTTTGGTTATTTGTTTAGTCAATATACACATTGAGTCACATTTTCTATTCTCCTACTTTTACAACATGGTAACTACTCAAAGGCAAAATGTTTTACTGTCATTAGTATTGTGCCTTGCTTTGAATATAGAGATCTACAACACTCTACAAATCAAAACTTAGGTAGCCTCGGAAATGCTAAAGAGGATGCTAGCACACTTCAAATTGCAAAAGAATCCATGAAACAAATGCAAATAATTTTGTTGCCGCCTCAAGATGCTGATAAGTCTAAACTACTCCAATATGATGGAGATGATCCAGAATCTATAAAAGCCAAGGTACAAGTGGACTCTATTGAGTCCAAAAAAGAAAAAGAAATACAAAAGATGTTAAGACAAGCTACTATTCAACATGAATTGATGGCCCAAAATTGTTGGCAATTTTATGTAACCAAAGAAAGTACCATAACTTTTGATGACGCACTTGAAGAGGATATAGACTCTGAATAGATCTTAGTTCTACTGTAAACTTTTTCATTTCTATTCTTCATTTTTGTTTTAAGCCTCTTTTTGTATAGAGACTACTGTGATTCAACTTTAAAAAATTTATTACAAACTATCCAAAGGTCCCAACTATTTGAAACAACTTAAGGTAGATGCCAACTCCATTATATGCATGCTAAAATATCATAAAAGTATTTGAAGGAGAGTAGCTTCCACTAAAAGGCAATCATCTCCTAAATGTACAAAAAGAAAGTTTCTCACTTCATAGAAATTTAGTGAGGTATCGAAATGTTGCATTCTTTGGTATGTTGGAACTTCCTTTTAGAAGCCAATAGCAAAATATCATAAAAACTATTTGAAGGAGAGTAGCAAAGATTCCTCATGAATACAATTTCTCTTTTAATATATACTAGTGTGTCTTGTGCTATTGCCATAGCCAAGATCATAATAAAATTAATTTTCTAATTTTCTAATTTGTAATAAAAACTTTGAAATTCAACATCTTTCACACCGTTGTTCGAAACGCCACAAAACAAAGCCCGTCCATCCCTCCTCGCCAAGAGCATTTCAACAGTACCAAGAACGTGAACCAAATCAACGTGAAAGTAATATTCTAATTTTTTGATCCATAAATACTTTGAAATTCAATAACCTCTGCACCACCATAGCTCCAAACGCCACAAAACCAAGCCCGTGCACCCCTCCTCGCCAAGCCCTAACTTACGGTACATATGTTATGTGATATATATATATATATTGATATTAATATTAATTTTGTTTTTAAGGAGATTAAAAGAAGTTATGGAGATTGCTTTCTCTCCTTCAAAAAGTTATGACCACCCTCATTTGTTTTCAAACAGAAAATCAAAATTATAGACATCACCCTCAAACTTATCAAATAAATTTCTCACATACACCGTCATAGAATTTCATTTCACCATAACACCATTCATTTCTACCTATCTCAATTTCTCACTTGCACAACATCTACAACAGGCAACACAAGACTGCGAACGCAACAAGAATCAGTAAGTCAAATCGTTGGAATTACTTAAGACCACTGAACACACGAAATAAATTAAACCAGCAATAAATCAGACAGATACACTCTGAAATTACCACAACCAATTCATCACATAGGTAAGCTTACATAGGAAAATACCCCCCAATTGAAACAGTATTGTTTCATAGGGCCCACAGTCCAATACAAAAACTTTACTGTTACAGTACTGAGACAGTACTGCAACAGTATAGTTTTAATGGGTCCATTGAAACTATACTGTTGCAGTACTGTCTCAGTATTGTAACAGTAAAGTTTCTGTACTGGATTGTGGGCCCTATGAAACAGTATTGCAACAACATTGACACAATGGGGGGGTTAGTTCCCGATGTAGCAAGTTATTCCGATCCACTCACTGGATCACACTCAGCCTTCCACAGTCTTCTTAAAAATAAAATTAACCACACAAAATATATATTAAATATATTAAAAGGAAAATCATATTCATGAGGCATAGACAGGCACAGAGAAGCGTGGTTTGGAGCAGTACAGACAGACAAGAAGCGTCACAGGCAGGGAAGAAGTTAAAAACAGTAGATGAAGGAGCTTTTAAGAAAATCAAAAATAGAATTGTCTTCATCAATGGTTGAAGGTTGTATGATCCAACGGAGGGGCTCCATCCGGCCCAAGATGGAAGTTCCGGCCACCCAAAACTTCGTCTCGATTGCTCCCTTGGGGTCGGATGGTTTGGCGTCAAAACCATGCCACCTAAGGCGACACATAGGATGAGTGATGGTTCCATCCGGACCCAAGTATAAAGCCCTTGGACCGGATTTGGAGAAATTGAGAGATTCTATTGGTTCAAACTTGAAGAGTTCCGGCCGCCTTCAATCCGGCCCCAAGTATAAACTAGCCCACAAAAAGAGTTTGCCTCTCCTGGTGAGAATGTGACTGACATGGGTAAAGCATGTTGCGGTGGATTCAGGTAAACTACAGTCGGTTGAAGAACTTTGGAAAGAGTACTTTGCAGATCCTACGCAGTGGTGGGACAACAGAGCTGACAAGTCATAATGACAAGGTATGACTAGATAAAAGAAAGCAGATCCAATACTCGGCTCAACAATTGCCGGGACGTTTCTTGCTTGTACAAGGTCATGGGCACTTGTGGGCACTTTGTAAAGCAACAAGTATGAAATTACGTTGTTTGCTGTCATTGAGTGGAGTGAACATTGCTCAGATCATTGCAGTGTTGTCAACAAATATTCTTGGAATATTGATTGTTCGATGCAAATGAATATGAGACAATTTTTTAGGATCTAATCATGGGTTGTGATGCCTACAAAGGAATCCTAGATCACCTGACTTTAGGCATAAGGTGGCAAGGAAAGCACTTTGGATATTTGGCTGGTCAACTCCACCATGGGTAAAGGCAATGCTCAACTTGGCAACTGAAGGGAGAATGCAACCTCATGTTGCTTATCGCTCCAAAGATTCTCAAGACACAACACAAGGAGACAAGTAACTTTAGGAATTGAATTGGCTACCTTGTCTGGTGACTAGAATAGACTTGTGCATCTAGAAATATATGATTTTGGGTGAGTTTTAAGGCTTTTTGCATGTGCAATATGCTCTGTTCTTCCTTTTGGTTATTGGCTGCACTTGAAGTGGAATGATTTGCAATGAATTGCTGTGTATGTGAGAGATATTTAGAATTCAAATGGATGGATGCAAATTTGTGGATGTTGAAATATGTGAGTACTGGGCATTAGTGGTCTTGCATTCTTTCATTGTGTATCTGTGTTCTTCTTAGAAGGGATTCTAATTGAAGAATCTATTGATGAATCAGGCTATCTAAGGGCTCCAATGGAAGAAGATGCATTGTGCCTAGTACTGCAAGAAAGTCGAGGCATATTGTACCGGGTGGTGGCGGCAATATGTCTTTGAAAACTGCAAGAAGCACGACAAGCAATTGGTAATTTGAAGAATGGACTAGAAAAAGGCATGGCCATCGACTCTTTTATGTATGTTGAAGTTTTGAGACGGTGCTTGAAGGAGGAAAAGCTTAATGTTGAAGGTTCACGACTACATCAACCGGAGTGGAATGGAGCAGAATACATATGTGGCAAACAACCTAGTGAGCGTGTATATCAGGTGTGGAGAATTGGAGGATGCACGTGGAGTGTTTGATAAACTTGTGAACAAGAACGTGTTCAGCTGGACCATTATGATTGGAGGTTATGCAAAGCACAATCATGCTGAAAAAGCAATGGAACTTTTCAATCAAATGTGCCAAAAAGGGGTCCAGCCCAATGCATTTACTTTCTCGAGCATCCTCAAGGCATGTGCCGATCCATCAGCTTTGCAGTGGGGCAAAGAAGTTCATGCATATGTAAGACATGTCTGGGCTTGAATCAGAAGTGCGTACGGGCGATGCGCTTGTTCGCATGTATGCAAATTGTGGCAGTATCGATGATGCCCGAATGGTTTTTTGGCGAATGGAGGAACGCGACGTGATCTCATGGAACATAATGATCGGTGGACTTGCAGAGCATGGATTTGGGCAGGAGGCATATGAACTCTTTCTCCAAATGCAAAGAGAGGGCTGTGTACCAAATGTAACTACCTATGTGAGCATTCTGAATCCGTGTGCAAGCGCAGGGGCTTTGGAGTGGGTGAAGGAGGTTCACAGGCATGCCCTCAAAGCGGGACTTGAGTCGGATTTGCGTGTGGGCAATGCGCTTGTCCACATGTATGGAAAGTGTTGCAGTGTTGATGATGCTCGGCTAGTTTTCGACCGGATGGAGGATCGTGATGTGATCACGTGGAACGTGATGATTGGTGGACTTGCACAACATGGGTGTGGGCACGAAGCCCTGGAAGTGTTCAAAAATATGATTGTTAGACGGTGTGAAGCCTACTGTGATCTCATTCGTTGCAGTGTTGTCGGACTGTAGTCATGCTGGCCTTGTGGATGAGGGCCGTAGAATTTTTCTGGCTATGATACAAGATTATGGCATCGAACCTAATGTAGTGCACTGTAACTGCATGGTGGATGTTCTTGGCCGAGCAGGACACTTGGAGGAAGCAAAGCTCTTGATTGGCAACATGCCAGTGGAACCAAATGGAGCAACTTGGGGAGCCTTGCTAGCTGCTTGTAGAACGTATGGGAATGTGGATTTGGGCAAGCTTGCCGCTAATGAGCTTCTCAAGTTGGAACCGAAGGATGCCTCTGCATACGTGCTTTTCTCGAATATCTGTGCTGCAGCTGGCAAGTGGGAGGAGGTGTTGTGGGTGCGCACTATGATGCAGGAGAGAGGTATACGCAAGGAGCCTGGGTGTAGCTGGATTGAAGTCGATAATAAGGTTCATGACTTTGTTGTTGCGGATGCTTCTCACCCAGAAGCGAGGAGATCTATGCTGCTGAGGAGATTGAGTGAGTGAATTAAGGCCGAAGGGTACATTCCTGATACCCGGCTAGTGTTGCGGAACATTGAGGAGGAGGAGGAGAAAGAACTTGCACTACAACAGAAAGCAGTGACTGCAACACACTAGCAACACATTTGCAATGGTTTTGCAATGGAAGAATGTGTAACAGAACTTAGTTTGGAACTCAAAAAAGAAATAATGCATTGCAAAACCGTTGCAAAGTTGTGATTAATTCAATATAAAAGTATTGTACATTGAATCCATGCTATTCCATTTCTAAACCATTTCTAAACTGTTGCAAATTCATAAAAATTAAAATACAAAATCATGAAAAAAATGTAATTGTTGTGTGTAGAAGTCATTGCAAAGTCATTGCAAAATCATTGCAAAACCATTGAAATTTAAAATTAAATTTAAAAATAAAAAATAAAAAAAATCTACCCGGGCAACCCAACTGCCTAGGCAGCCCAACCCCCCAACCCCCTGGCCGGGGCAGCCTAACCCTCCAACCCCCCTGGGCAGCCCAACTGCCCACACACACCGGGTAGCCCAAGCCTCCCCCCACCTGGGCAGCCAAACCCACACACCGCTCCACCGCTCCAGGATTCGAACCTTACACCTCATGCGTGAGGTGCAAGTTCATTTTCCCAGTAAACCATCTAAAACTTCAAGTGACGTTAAAGAACATAAGTTTCATTTATAGGTTTCATTTATTTGATTTATGTTTCCTATTAGTAAAATCAGCAGACTTTGGAGGTCATTTTAGTGTAAAAAAATATTTTTTTTGTAAGACTTTGAACTAAGAAAAGTTGGGAAGTAAAGTAATCTTTATCTCCAAAAACCTGTTTGATATTTCAAGTCTCCAATCAAAAGTTATGGACAAAATTCAAAGAAGTGTTTAAAAATGTCAAAGAAAATGTTCATTCCAATCCCTCTCTAAAATTTGTTCATAACTTTTGATTGGAGACTTGAATTATCAAACGGGTTTTTGGAGATGAAATTTAATTTAATTTCCTAACTTTCCTAGTTCAAAGATTTTTGAAAAAATAAATTCTACTATGCCAAAATGGCCACCAAATTCTGCTGAGACTAAAAATCACCAAATTATGGGTGCATTGCAAAACCATTGCAAACACAATGCAATACTATAATTTAAAGCATTGCAAAATCCATGAAACAAACTTGCGTGCAAGGCAAAACCATTGCAAACACACTGCAATATTTCATATTAAACCATTGCAAAGTCATTGAAAAAAAATTCGTGGGCATTGCAAAAACATTGCAAAAAGTATTGCAAACGTTGCATTCTCTTGTAGTGTTGCTCTTTGCTCCCATAGTGAGAAGTTGGCTATTGCTTACGAACTCATGCGGACACCCCTTGGAGAGTCAATTCGGGTGTTCAAGAACTTTCAAGTGTGTTTAGACTACCGTGCACCAACCAAGTTTATCTCAAAGGCGATTGAGCAAGAAATTGTTGTGCGGGATGCTAATTGCTTTCACCACTTCCAAAATGGCATGTGTTCTTGTGGTGATTATTGGTGATGACGAGGTTACAAATCCTGACCAATTGTAGCCTATGTCGTTCGAAGCTCTCCACTGGAATTTGTCATCATCTATTGGAATATGTTGATCATTGATTGAAAACTATTGCATTGGTTGGAAATGACTCCAGGAACATGTTCATAGAAGTTGTCACCTCCTGCATTTTCTTCACCTACTTTGTTTTTTTGAAGAATACAAAATCAAAGGCTAGCAAATTTAGCTATAGAAATTATTGTAGGACTACCTGTTCACCTTACACTCTTGTGTTGGCAACATCAAAATCCAATGTTCTTTATTGCGAAGACTATTCACATAGAATTTTCAATTGATTATTTTGAAGTCCTTTCAAGAAGACCATGCAAGGTGTTATTTTTCTCCCAAATAGTGAATTTCCTCTGGTTGCTTCAGCTATTGTGTTTAGAATTTGGTAATGTGATCTTTGATCCTCGTCTTGGTGTCAATTTTGGAAGTTAAATCCTACAAGACTAATAATCTACATTTAGCCCATTTGTTTTTTCAAAATTATTGAAATTGTAATTTTTGTGACATTTTGAAGATAGCATCTTGGTATAAAAATACACCTTTTTTTGAATTTTTTCTATCAAATTTTTTTTGTATGAACTTAATGAATATATCAATTACACCATAATATTTGTCATCATTAGAGGGGATTTGGGGCCTTTGGAGGGCCATTTCAGGCCTGTTCCCCAATTTGAACCGATTATGTGAACAGTGGTACATGCGGTTGGAAAATATTGATTAACCCCTAAAAGACCAAACGACGTTTTTGGGCAACATAGCGATTTTGGGTAGTTCAATACGAATGGAGATTTTTTTTTTATACTTTGGAAATTTCACACAAAATGTGCCCAAAGAGTAGCTTTAAGGCCCAACAATTTTCAAAACTTTTGACTACATGGTTAAAAAGTTATTGGATGATATGTCATTTTCAATGGTCGGCGAGCAACTCAATTTTTTTTTGAAAAATCACTTTTAAGAAAATAAAAATTAGAAATTGGTTCTTTAGATTTATATATATGCGTAAAGTGTTGAATTATTCTATTTTGATTTATAAGATAAAAATTATGAGGTGTTCTAGTTTGCAGGCAATTATGGATTTCTTATTCTAAAATAAACTTAAAAGTCCTTTATTTAATTCAATTTTTTATATTTTTTGAAAAAAATAAAAGCATAGGATGTATATTGTTTACTGCAACATTACAACCATTGGGATTGACATTTTTTTATTCCATAATTAAATTCTTAACAATTTTGTGTTTTGAATCATTCTCTATTTTTTTCTATAACCTATTTTTTTTCTATATGTTGTACCATTCCAAATGATCTGAATTCTTTCAAGCATGTAGCCAATATGCTTTTAAGAGTGAATCTAAGGAGTAACCACCGTTTTGGACGTTTTTTCATTTAAATGTGACCTTGTGAAGTGCAGCTACCCAGGTCCCCGCAGGGCCAAGAAAAGGGGCTTTGTCAATTCAAATGCTAATATCTTGCAATCTACAAGGTGAAAAATTCTGAAATTTTTTCTACATATTCTCAAGCAAGTTTACTACAAGATCCTATGATTACATGTGTCCAAAAATGTTTTTATTCTGAAATTTGATACTTGTACTAGAAATGGCAGCTTTGGAGTGCTTTTGGTGAAAACATAGTCTTTGACCTTTAGGGGTTAATGAAGTTTATGTAAGCCCACATCTTGTTTAAAAGTTCACAAACATCCATTCTAATATGACTTCTATGATACCAACCTAAACTTCTCATTGTTCTTTTGAAATAGACATTTAGGGGTTAATCCCTTAAGAACCACGAGTGCAAATTTTGAACAAGGAATGAATGGAAACACATTCCAAACTCACCAAAATGTGTTTTTTCATCCATCAATTTTTTTTAAAGATTCTTATATTAGTTCTTTAACATTTGAATGATTTAGACTATGAAGATTTTGCTTTGCAAATATTCTATAATTCAAAGGTACTGGGAGGTCTAGCTTCAAAAAGTAACTTTTTCAATTCAAAAAATGACCATTTAAAATTGACTTGAATCAAAAAATCAAATAAAAATCTTCAAAAAAGTACTATAATTAGAACTCAATATTTTGAACTTATAAAAAAAAATCTTTCAAAAATCATAAATATTCAATCTACAATTGACTTTAGAAGGAATTTTCATTTTCTAGCTTCAAATTTTATTGAAAAATATTGGTATGTATTTTTGTTGATCTAACCATATGGATGATGATCTATAAATATCATTTTACAATTATTGTTTGAGAGTCATCATTAAAATGTTCTTCTAAGTTGCATTTTATAATAGATCTTTATAATTTTGAAAATCTGGACAATCCTTTGGTCCTTTAGGGATTAATGTTGAAGCTAGGTGATTCAAGTGTGTGAGATGTATATTGATGTCATCATAAGTTCAAGAATAATAAACAATTTTTGATTGCAATGTACTTTTGTTGTAATTCAAGATTGTTTACATGGCATTGTTTTTTCCTCCATTTCTTATTTGTCAGCTATATGTTTATTGGTTTGAATGGTCTTTTGTTGCCATAGGTGTTCCATTTATAATTTTATACCTTAGTTTTGAAGCCATTTGTTGAATGATTTTGTATGAGCTTTAGGCTTTCAATTGTGATAAGTGATCCATTTTTAGGAATAATAATTAGTTTGCTAGGTCAATCATTTATCTTATTAATGTGTGACACTAATTTGCAAATGACACACTATTTGTAATATAGTTAAATTAATATAGATTGAAATCTTTAGTGTATTCTATTAATAATCACAAAATAAAATTAGTGCTTAGCAAATCTGTAACCTTTAGTATTTTAGTTCTAGAGAATAAAAATAACAAATTAGAAAATCTATAATCAATTCTCTTCTTGCAAAGACATTAATAGAGTGACTTTACTAATTAGATAAATTTATATAGCTTAAACTATATCTAACAATACACTTGATCCTCTCAAATGATATTTTTTTTAAGGAGAAATGGGCTTCTAAATGAAGTCGCATATATTTACAACTTCATGTGTGAAACTTATTGAATCAAATGTATATACAACATGTCAAATAGTCTCAAGATACATTGAGAATGTCCAATTACAAAACATATCAATAGAGAGGGTTGACATCACTGATTACCACTAAAATAAGAATTTTCCAAGCAAGAAATATCTATAGATTCCTAGAACTTCAAACGACTTGAGTGTCATTAGAGAATGCCTAGTAACATTGCATATTACTAAATTGAGAATTTATTAGTTGACTAAAAAATAACTCTAAGTTCTTGGAAATTTAAAAGATTGTATCACTGTAGTAAGGAACTGTTTTGCTTGTGATGTACATTGTAGTATATACTTGTTTCAAAATGTTTCCAAATATCTCTATAAGGTTTCAAAATTGCCTACAACCAAATTTGTTGTTAGCCAGTGCTAGGGTTTAATGTCGGCCCTCCACTAAAAGTGGGTACTCTTAACTAAGTGACTTACTGACTTTGAGCATCCTCAATCCAACATGTAATATGTACCCAACAAAGTACACTTTCATCAATTCTTCAATTTCAAGGGACCCAATTACAGTCTCTATGTGTACCCAAAAAATAGTTAATGTACCAATTACAAGTCATCTTATTTAGAATGGTTGACGAGATTCCATTGCAAGTGTAGTCATGCAAATCTACCAAATTTAATCTTAAAAGATGCTTTGAGAGATTGGATACATTGAAGAAATTCGATGAGTTAATTTGTCCAACCAACAGAAGAAGCTACTTTTCATCCATTTTGTTGAGTGTCAAATGGCTTACCTTATACCCTCTCCATCACTTGCAATTGTATATGCACTACAAGAGAATAGGGTGTTTTAAGTGAGTTTTGAAGTATAGTCCTAGACATAAAATTTTAGGTAATGACCTTTAAGACAATTTTCAGCAAAAATTTGTTAGAAATACATGTGTTTTTAGTAAAAGTTTGATGAAAAATTGCTTTGAAGGTCATTACTTAAACTTTATGTCTAGGACTATACTTTAAAACTCACTTAAAAGCCCCCATTCTCTTGTAGTAATGATGCTTATTAACTTACAAGCTTGGAATTGGCAATAGAATATTGAAGAACCAAAGCCTTGTGCCACATCTTGAGACCCTGACACATCAAGTTATTATGTAGACTATAATAGATTGTGAGGAAGTTTAAAAAAGTGCATGAGTGCAAATTATTGTGTTGTTATTCATTACTTGTAAAGGAAGCAATCCATTTCTAACCACTTAAGCATTTCCACATATATCCAAGGTAGGTCTCTGGATTAGGTAAATTTTTTAATGTGTAGAAATTGACTATGGAAGGTTAAAATACTTTTCCATAATTTTTTTTACAAAACAGAATAACCTTAAATTTTTGAGCAAGAAGATTTTGTTCCTCCCATTCTAGTCATATAGACTTGACTATTTCCAACTAAAGGCTGGTGGCAAGATCCACCAAGAGGTTGGTTGATATATTGATAGTCTTGTTGTCAATTCTAAAATGCCACAACTGCCATAGGAACCACAATACAATTAATCATTGTTCATCTTCTGCACAAAAGAGAACATTCTACATTGCCAGAATGGGGTGGCAATTAAGAATGGGTTGCCTCCCATACCTCATTGCAGAGTCATGAAAACAAAATAGGATGTTTCTCTGTTATATTGATTTCTTTGGGGAAGAATAAATACACTAAGTTAAGGTCAATGTTTGGTCTATCTGTTTTGATGTTTGAATTTAGTGCATCAGTTAATTCAATTAGTGTGAGACACACAAGTTGTTTTATATTACATTTTTCTAGTAGATATCAATTCTCTTTATTATAAGTTTAGCTAACTGAAGTAAGTTACATCCGAGAGTAGTTTTCATTGAAACGCTAGGAAATGTAGTCCAAGCTACAGAAATTTAGTGGGAAGAGATTGCACTCAACTTCCAAAGTTTCCTCTTGCTTACATCCATGTGTCGCACACTACTTCCACCATAAGCTAAATATTTGACAATCAATCCCTGGTCCACTATAAGAACCCCATGTTTTAGATGACACGCCCTAATTTTTTATGATAGATTTTAGGTGGTGTAAATATTGACTAGCCAAATATTTTATGTCAAAAAAAATGTCTAACATAACATCAATGTTGACATAAAAACATTGGATTGTCAATATTCATATTATGTTGTACATTTTTGTTGATATAAAAATGCTAGATTGTCAACATTGACATCACCTAAAATCTGTCACAAAAAAATAGGGCTTGTCAACTAAAACAGGGGGTTCTTATAGTGTCTTACTCGCTAGAATCTTTAGACGATGACAAGTGACATTTGATAAGAATTACGCTTTTGGTTGCTGTAAGCTCCCAATTTGTCACTTGGGACTCATAGTTTTCTTTTTTTCAAAACTTCGTAGTTTAAGTTATAAAAAGATGCAAAAATTCCAAAAAAGAATGTAAGACCAAATTAGGTTTGTTACATACTAATGTAACAATTGGTGATTTGGTCAATAATAGGATTTTATCCCTAAAAGATCCCTAAATCCTGCTTGTAAATAAGTTAGAACCTCAAAAATAGCGGAATTTCAAAGGTTTGAGGGTTTTTTTATCCAAAATAGCCTAAAATACCATGCATGTGACTCTACTTGAATAAATTGGTCCAAGGGAAGTTTGGATAGGTCTTTGGAAAGATTTCTTCAAAGAGTTTTCAATTTTCCCATCTCATCATCGAAATAATAGAAATTCCAAATGTTAGCATGCAGTAGTTATTTTCTTAAGATGGACCAGTGGAGGAATTTGCAGCCATCGGATTATAATCTTGGTTTGGAAACATGTCAAGAAGTCAAAGCAAAATTCATTTGCCAAGATTCCCTCATATGTAAAAGATTTTGTGACTGCTGGTTACTTCAAGGAGGTGGATTTTTCCCTCCCGACTAGAGTGTGCAAAGTGAAAGACATGAACTTGCAAATTTCTTGGGAAATTCCATGAGAGGTTCCCCGAGAAGTTTCAAAATTTTCCAATTTAGGTAAATATCCTTTCTAGAGGGTCAATTGCCTAAACCAACGACGGGAAATTCATGAAAATTCCCTAGGTTGCGATAAAATCTCACTAAAAATTAGGTTAGTTTTTTTTATGTCAATAATGCGCTCTAACAAGTTTCATGGCGTTCCAATAGCAGGAGGTGGCTCAATCAGCGTCATTCCTCCAAATTAACGATTTGTGTGAAATTGACCGGCATCCCAAGAGCACACAAAGTCGGAATCAAGTCAACAAGGAGTCTTTTCTTACTCCCTGGAGCATTCCTGACAACCCTAGCTAGTTACCTTAGTCAGAAAAGGCAAATTCCAAAAGAAGATTTTTATCCCTTTGTTGGCCTTAGTTAGCGCTAACCTAAGATGGATTTTGATGCCGAAATGGGTAAGGGGTCCTTTGGAAAAAAATTGGCCTTCTGAAGTTAATGGCACAATCCGTTTGAAGTTTCAGCGTGAACTCCAAAAGTTACAACGTTGGACCAACATAAAACCCAATTACCGAGAAAATCTTAGAAGATGGGGATGAAAACCTAAGTTGATAAGATTACAAAGGGTAATTGAGGGAGGTAGATGCCTTGGAAAAAGTATAAAAGGACACCCTTTTCCCTCTCACACCACCCCATTCTTATTTTGAGTTGTTTAGGTGAAAGATGTGGACTTTAATAACTTTGGTTCAATGTCTAGGCTATCCTTGGTAGCATTTGACTAATTATTTTTGTCCAGGAGGGATGTTCATCTTGGCAAGTTTAGCTATAGTAAGGCCCATGATTTCTTCTTATGTTTCAAATGGGCTTTCCAAAATGAATAGCCACATTATAATTAAGAGCATGGCTGGTTTTGGGGTTTATTTCAACCTCATTAGGGATTTCAATGACGTTAAAATGTTGCTCCATTTCTCCATTGCTTCTCCTAGATGGTTACACCTTTTATTGAAGGTGGGAGAAAGCTTTAGATGCCTCATGGAATTCTCTAGTTTCCCACTCTTTCTTCCACTTCCACTCCTTGAGTTCTTCCAATTGTGTATCATTGAAGCTAAAGGATGCCATTGCATCCTCTACAAAGGCCTACCTTCACAGCAGAAATCCCTAACCACCATTTAAAGTTTTGTATTTCTAGCACATATATTACTATATATACTTTACATTGCTCCATTGGTGTGATTACAATTGCACTTGAAGTGTTAGCTTCAAATATGTGGTCGTTTGGAGGTACATGCAATGGTAGATTTAATCAATTAGAATTTTGTTTTTTCTCCACGTATTGAGGCCTCTTTGATAGAATGTCAATATCTATGTTAGACATATTGAAGAAGTCAATAAGGTTTTTTTTCATGTATGTACATCTAGGCGTGGGTTGTTGGTATCAAAAGCTATGTGGTCCTTACCTTGGCATATATTTCTCCAAAGCTCTTGCCTTGTGCATATATATTCATATGGGAGGAAATAGGGGAAGAATTTATTTTTATTTTTCCTAGTCTTCTATAGTTAAATTGGGTTTTTATATGGTGTGAGGTATTGTAGTTTATAATTTGTTGTTAATGTTCTTAGCCTTCTTCCTTCCTTTACTATCAAAATTGAGGGTTTCCATGGGATTGGACTTTGAGATGATAATTAGGGTCATTGCAAGAAATGGTGAACGTTTTCTACACTACTTTTAATAAAAATCTTTGTCTAACACTATAGCTTTTGAATTATGAGCACAATGCCAAAACCAAAAAATCTATTTCTAGAGTTTTAGATTGTAATTGTATTAATTTGTAATATGTGTTTTTGAATTTGGTTTGAATTTTAACCCCTAAAGTCCAAAGTCCCTTGGAAGACTCTTGGAATTTTGGGTAGGTTTCTATAATCTTTATTTTTGACATGATTTCTTAAAACTATTTTTAAAGATAGAAAATCAAATTAGCTTTTGGGGAATATAATTTTTATTTCAATCAATGCCTAAAAGCAAAAGATGTGCCATTCTAACTCCAAAAAGCAGCTTGAGGGTCAACCCAAAAAATATCACAAAAATCTAATGTTTTGAATTTTAAAACTTTTTATAAAGATAATATTTTTGTACAGATTGGAAGCTTTTATGCATTCTATTTGGACAAGTGATGAGAAAGTTATGGACAATCTTAGATTTTAGGCAATTTAAGCATCTTAAAAAACAAACCTTATAGAATTCATTTTTAAATAATGTTTTTATAATTTCTCAAAAATTGTTAGACAAGGTTAATTTTGCTTGCCAAAATAATCTCACCATTGGAATTATTGTATTTCAAGTCCTTCTTAGTATTATTAACAGTTTAGTTTCCCTTCAATCTTGAATCTATTTCTATTTAATAATTTTTTTAAGATTGAACATTAGATTTGTTTGGTTAAAAATTTTCCCCTATATTCTCATTCAATTCTTTAACATAAAAATTAGAAAACCAAATCAGTAGTGCAAAAATTTTAAGTTCAATTTTAAATTTTAAAGCCAAAAAGTCTAATTGATTAAGATGTAAAAACCTTTATTTCTTCACTTTAAATGCAAATATCTTGCAGTCTACAAGGTCAAAGTTTCTGAAATTTTTCCTAGGCAATCTCATACTAGTCTTGTACAATATTATATAGTTAGATTTGTACAGAAAGCATTTTTTAAAGTTTCATCCTCTCTGCAATAGAAATGGCAATTTTGGGTGTTTTTTGATGGAAAAAGGGCCTTCAGTTGGGACTTTAGGGGTTAAGTGTGTATTTTTTATTGTTTGTTTCAGAATTCTTCTAAATAATCCATGGATCTCCCTTGTAGTGTTTGATTTTGGCCACTTCTTGCTCCATATTCTTAATGCAAATTTTAGCTATAAAATGATATTTTTTAAATTTGTGACCAACTAATGAAATGAAGTTTATGGAGTATGGTTTCTACATCAATTGGAAAATTTTGATGATTTTTAAATGCAATTTGAACTTGGGCCAACATGGTTTATTGATTTTATAATTTTATAACAATATAGTAACTTTGGTTTGTACTATGATGTTATAGACAATAATATACACATATGGCAAAAAAAATTGATTTCTTGACCATATTTTGCATTTCATATGAATTTTCTTCACTTATTTCTTAAAAGTATTAACAACAGTTTCAACTTTTCCAAATGATTCATAGAAGACATGTAATTTCATCTTTCAAAAATAAAAATAAAAATTTCATTCATGTATAGTTGCAAAATGGCAATAAACAAAGTGAAGGATTAATATTTTGGTAAGCGTGAATCCATCGTTATGGTCTTGTCCTTTCAATCTTTAAGGATATTGCCTTTGGAAGCGCATGAAAACGTAATTAAAATAGACACAAGAAATTTGAATTTAAAAATTAAACGAATGAAGTAGATCCTCTTAAAAGCAAGCTAATGATGGCACAATAAGACATGTCTAAGAAAGGAAAATGATGAAAATGATATAACAAAATGGCCGTGCCATTTTGCATAATTTTCTTTTCTTCCGCTTGATTTCCCTGACCTTTATAATTTTTTTTTGTCTATTTCTGTCTGTGAAAGCCTAAATCTGGATATTTGAATGCCTATTTCGGGTGTTTTTCTTGAGGCGGTTTTGGGTGTGCTTCAATTGACAATATTCCAAATTTTTTTATTTCTTATCGCCATCAACCAAAAGTTTATCATATATTTACCGGGATTGCTTTGCAGTGGACTGTGGAGTACGCCATTGGTGCGAACTCATAAGAAACCAGGTCATGATCAGGGTTTTATTGTTAAATTTTTTTTGCATATGTAGCCATGAAATCCTGCTCTAGACTAGTGTACAAAAGTGTTTAAAGTAATTTGAAGTCTTCAATTTTCTTTTTATATATTAAATCTAAAATTGAGGTCACCAACAAAAATGATCTTTTTTCGTTTTTTAAGAAGTGCCAAAATGGAAATATAAAATGTTATACTGGTGCTCGAAATTTCAACATTCATCCACATATTGGATAGAAAATTATACATTAACACACATCATATGTCTATAATTCTAATTTCATCCACTAAATTTGGCAATTTCATCCAAGATCTTTTTGTAATTTGAAGTTTTCTGGCAAAAACTATCATGATTTTTTTGCCATTTTTGAGCCAAATTGTGTTTTTTTGTGCAATCTGGCACCAAAAAGCAAAAAAAAAAGCCCTGGTCATGATAGGTAATCCACTGCTGAATGTGACCCAGTTTTGATAGAAACAACCTTTGCAAAGCCTCTTGCACCAAGGTCACTTCAAGGCCTGCTTGAATTCCAGATTCGCAAGCTGCTCAATTGCTTGATCAAAATTCTCTGAACCTGGATGAGGATTGAGTGGACGGAGGAATTCAATTGGACTATGGATCTTGTGCACATTCTCGAACAAAGTGCAATCATATCATCCCGCAATAATAATTCTTTTTCCTAGTTCTCAAGTCTCAACAACATGAGTGCAGAATGATTTGATAAATCACCGAAAAGGAAGCAGACTGGTGCCTGCAATAGTTGCCGATACTTCGGTTGTTGCAGCTTCAATAAAACATTTATAACAATCATTTGTCATTGCAGGTTGTCTGGGCAGGATCACAAAGCTGACGAGTCCTTACAAGACAATGTTATTAGAACTTCAATTGTATTTTACTTCCTGGGAGCTGACGGAGATTCTTTTGTGCCCACGTTCCAGAATTCTCAGTTCAAATCTGACAATTATGTGAATGTTGAATAGATGTCTTCACCGTTGTCCACCTACGAAAAGCGACCCGTGGATTTTATTCATTATTTTCTTATTGCTGCTTCATTCTTGGTCATTGATGAATGTGCTACTTCATGATCCGATCAGCAATGAGCCAATGACCCGCTTGTGCGAGAATCGAGCATCTCGGCTCCATTCTAGAATCAGTTTCACATAAAAGAGTACACACTCCCACTGGGAACTTTGAAGACTTTATGCTGGGCTAACTCGTGAAGAGTTAGGCCCCCCTTTTGGCCCATTTTTGTACAAATCCGAGGTGGGGGGTGCGAAACTTTTGCTCCCCCTTTTGGCCCATTTTTGTACGCATTAGGCCTCAATTGACGCCCAAAGTGCGCGGAACTCAGTTTCCTGCGTTCTTCCGAACCTCAGCCCGAACCAGAGATGCACATTAGGCCCCCCTTTAGGCCCGGCATAAGGTGGCAGAATTTCAACTGGATCCAGTTGCTTCAGATTAGAACTTTCAAGCAGTGATGTGATGTCGCGCGTCGGTATTGATTTCCAGTTACTAGAGGCTTTCTGAAGTTTGTAGCTCTTGCAAGCGTGTTACATAAGGTCCACGTTTACTAGTCACAATATATGAGGTATGGCTAGAGATGCGCTGACCTTGGATTGAGAGTTTCAAATTACAACATTGGAGTGTTAGAGGACATTGGTTGAAGAAATTCACTCCCACTGCGTGAATTGACACTAATCACGACTTGAAGCACGTTTTGGAAATCAATTCGGAGGCAGGGGGTAATGAAATTGGCTTTGGTGACATGTTGGCTGGCGATACAATTGAAGCAGTACGAGGTCGTCTAGTTAGTTCGGACACTGTGAAGAAGTCAATGTGGCTCTAAATATCTAGGAAATTCAGTCTGTGGAGAGAATACTTGCCTAGTGTCACTAATTGCAGCCAGTGAGGAGAATTCTAGCTCTAAATCGGTAATTGCAACTAGTTTATAACCAATTTGCAATCAGATTTCAACAGACTTGGGAAGATTTTAGGACAGGGTACGAGCAAGGTCATCGAGCTTCACCAGGTTTGACGGCCTCCTGAGTACTTGGCTACAGGCAGCTGGGTCCCTCATTGAGCTGTCAATTCGGACCATTTCAATATGCAATACTGTGTTCAGCAGCAGTGTCGATCTCTATCACTGGACGGCCACAATCCGAAACTAGGCGAGCCAGCTAGCTTCTTCAGATTCGACCACTTTGGTTCCAGGAATCGATTTTCAATGGCCATTGTTTAAGTTTATGTCGCTCTTTTCACAGAGCTAGCTGCGCTTCAATTCTTGTATCTCAACGATAACACAGACGACTTGATTCGCACCCTTTTCCTTAAGATTGAATCTGCTATTCTGCTTCGAGAATCGAAGACTAACTAGTGCAGATATGATTGTCCGAAAGTGGAGAAATGGCGTGCTCGGAGGGAAGATTCAACCGGAGTTTTATGCATATACATGGAGTGGACTTGAAAAGCTCACCATGGTTATGTTCATCGTTCTGGTAGTTGAAGCTTTCAGTGTCACAGGTTTGAACGCCGACGGATTTGCGCTCCTGGAATTTAAGAAAGCCATCACTTCGGATCCGCAGAACGTCCTAAGAAACTGGAATGGCTCCGACGCCACTCCTTGCATTTGGACCGGCATCAGTTGCAGAGCCATTCCAGGAATTCAGGAGGGTCGGGTGGTGGACATCACCCTCCCCAGGTGCGTGAGTCTCTATTCTAAAGAGAGAATTTTCAGACTTGCATGGCTGTTTAAATTTGGGATTGTTTATCTTGATGCATGACAGAAAGGTTGTTCCTGGTCTATTTTCAAATACGGCGTGTTTCAGGGCGCCAAAGCTGTGACGTTTAAGAACCCATAACTTCTAAAACTAGGCCTGGTAAATATCTAATAGATCGGAGGTTTTATTTGAGGGGCTGATGAAACTGCGTTACTTTCATTGAGATTAATTAACCAATTTTAAAGAATATGAGGTTGAATTGTCTCCAGATATGCGCTTGGAGGAACTCTAACTCCGTCCCTCGGCAACCTTGCTTACCTCGAAACATTGAATTTGGACAGCAACAAGCTGAGCGGTCTTATTCCAAGTGAGCTTTTCAAAGCTGTCAACATGACCCATATGTATCTTTCGAACAACCTTCTGACGGGAGATCTCCCAAGCGAGATTCGCAAACTGGGGCGCCAGCTCCGCGTGCTGGAAGTGAATGGGAATAGATTGACAGGCCTACCGGAAGTCATCGTCTCCTGCTACCGGCTTCAACGACTCCTTCTGAGCAACAACAACATCACAGGGATGCTTCCGATCGGAGGAGGGTCGAGTTGGACACAGCTGGAGCGACTGGACTTGTCTTTGAATCAATTCTACGGCCCCATTCCTGACGACTTCGGCAACCTCAAGGCATTACAGGTACTAACTTAAGCTTTCTGCTATATCATGGGTCGCTATACCTGCCAAAACCGTCCGTCACGTTAGCCTTTCTGGAACCGTACGTCAAAAGCATGGATGTCAGACCTCAACCTAAAGCAGTCCACCGTCGCTCTGAACCTTACATTTGTTAGAATGGTGGATTCCAAGGAATTTGGTGTTGTTTCGATTGCACGACTGAACCCTCAATCTACAGAAAGTCCTAGTTTCGAGAATTTGAGAAGTTGAATGTCACAACTTTGGCATTCTGGAACTCGCCATTTAACAAATGTGAATCTGACTAGACTGGCCACTTTTAATTAAGTGAGCATGCATTTGAATTTCGGGGAACTATAACCTACTGCGAGTTTCGCCAACGACGGAGGGGCATTGAATGCGACTGGCTATTGGCTGTAAGTACCCACTTGGCCGGGAGATTCCTAGGCCCCATCCCTGGTCAAATTTCGTCACAAAAAGCGACGAAGTGGGGTCGTTACATGCCAAGCGGAGCATTGATTATAGTGACATGAATGCTGAGAATCCAGGGATTGCGGATCATCCAATAATGATTCTATTATAAGAAAAGACACGTCGCATCTCACTCGGCTACACTTGCGCTCGCTCACAAATTGACCGGACTTCTTCTTCATTTAAAATGTCAGGGGAAGAGAATCACCAGAAATGGAAGAAGATACATGTAGACATGAAGTGGCTCTCAGAACATTAGCGATGCATGCATTCGGAGCATATTTTTTTTAATCAATTTGGAGATCGTGCATAAAAATAACACTGATTCGGAGAGAGTAAGGCATTCTTTACTGGCTGGTGGGGAACAGCGGATACAGCCAGGCCAGAAATCACACAAGACCAAGGTGGAGCAAGGTCAATACGCTTCCACATTCTGGTTGCAAACACCGTGACCATCTGCTGGAACCTCGTCTCTGCACCTTCGTTTGGCTGAGTAGATTTGAGATACGCAGTGCATGACAGAATGTTTGGCTGAGTAGATTTCAGATATACTGTGCGTGACAGATGTGTGTCTGAGATCGATACCCACTTAACCCTCGAGAGATTCTTGAACAATGTTACACAGTCCCGTCTAGTAAGGTTGGCACCCAGTGCAATCATCCAGAGTTCCTTACGGTCAAATGCTCGTGTTGCAACAGGGCGCTCTTAATCTTTCCAGCAACCACCTGTCGGGCTCCATTCCGTCATCTCTATCGAATCTCCAAGAGGTTTTCATCGACTTCAGCAACAACAATTTGTCGGGTCCGATTCCATCAAACTCCTACTTCCGTTCGTTAGGCGAACCCGCTTTTACTGGCAATCCTTCTCTCTGCGGTTTCCCTCTAAAGATCGAATGCACGCCATCGCCATCTCCATTTGGGGCTAGCGCCACTGCAAAAGGGTCATCACGGTTGAGCAAAGTCGCCCTCATTGGCATCTCCGTTGGGTGTGGCGCTGCGGCATTTCTCATCATGGCGACTCTCGTCTTCTACTTGGTCCTGCGCAAGCTGGCGCTTGCGAAGAAGAATTTGCCCAGGACTGATAGTGCCTTGCGCGGCTGTCTGTGCTCGTGGCGAGAGTCGGTGAGTGGAAGGCATTCAGGGGAGGAGGAGGATGGTGAAGGGGAGCTTGTGCATTTGAGTGGCGTGTTGGGGTTCAGTTTGGAGGAATTGCTAAGAGGATCGGCCTATGTGTTGGGGAAAAGTGGGGTGGGGATTGTGTACAAGGCGGTGCTGGACGAAGGGCATGTTGTGGCTGTGAGAAGGTTAGGTGGTGGTGCGGAGCAGCGGCAGAAAGAGTTCGAGGCGGAAGTGAAGACCATTGCGCATGTGCGACATCCCAATGTTGTCTGTCTGCATTCGTTCTCGTCGACAGCAGATGAGAAGCTGCTGATTTATGATTATCTGTCCAATGGCAGCTTGGAAATGGCCCTTTACGGTACGTTTTCAGTAGAAGATCGAGATTACATACTGTGTCAAATGGAATCGTCTGTAATATTCATCGGCAGACGGTTTCATTTGAGTATCTGTAAACACAATCCTCTCTACCGACACGATTTGTAATTGCACATTCCCTGTATTGATGTGAAGATGGGATTTGAGTTGGCGTGTGCAGGCAGACCGGAGAGATCGAAGGGCTTTCTAACGTGGGAGGCACGACTGCGAATTGCGCGAGGAGTTGCTCAAGGTATTGCACACATACACGAGTGCAGCTCCAAAAACTACGTCCACGGTGACATTAAGCCTGCCAATATTCTTCTGGATGCTTTCCTGGAAGCTCGAGTTGCGGATTTCGGATTGCAGCGGTTGCTCGCTCTTGTGGAACCCGAGTCCCTGAAGGAGGTTGGAAGCACGAGGGGTGACAGTGGCACCCGAGTTCCATCTCCTGGTTCGCCTCTGTTCCTTCCGCCATCTGTTTGTGCATTGAATTTTGCTGGATTCGGGTAATGTAAAGTCTCCATACGACACAGCAAGGGAGAGGTTCCTTTCACCATACAGGCGGACTTTGAGCCTTTCCCCACAACAACATGGAAATTTGTGCCATCTTAATTTTTTCCTATTTATTCTGTTTTAAGCTTAAAATCAATAGCAGAAAAGTAAATTCAATATCATAGATTAAACGTTTTCACACTTTAACACAAATCAATGTTCATGTGTATGGTCACATGTATGGTGCCTCTGATGAACTGTATGTTCAATGGAGTCTCTACTTTACCAATATCGCCCCTTGGCCAATCTCGTAATGCTTACATTTGCGTGAATTGCAGGAACTGGAAGAAGCCTAAGGAGTCCAAGAGGAGACCATATGGTCGCACCATTCATGATGGGAGTGTACCACGCTCCAGAGGTAGAAAATACAAAAAGACTCACCCAGAAGGGCGATGTATACTCTTTCGGCGTTGTGTTGCTGGAGCTTCTCACAGGCAGGTCCCCTTTCCAGCAACTTGCTGCTGGAAAACTCGATCTAGTGTCGTGGATGCGTGCTGCCCTCCAGGAGAAGAGAGCCCTCTCTGCGATCTTCGATCCTTGCTTGCTGAAAAGCAGCAATGAACAGAGCAAAATCATTGAAACATTGCAGGTAAGAAACTGCTAATCCTGGAATTCATTTCTTGTTTGGAAAAGTTCCCTTTCCTTTCTTTGACCATTGATTCTCCACTTAAATGAGGTCGTTATCTGCAATGTAAGAGGTGAATATCTTGGTTTGCATCGCAGGTAGCTTTGGCGTGCATAGCGGTGAACCCTGATACTCGGCCGAAGATGAAGCAAGTTGCGGAACTATTTGAAGTCCTTGCAAGCTCGTGACAGGAATTGAAGGACCTCAACTCGACGATGTGCTCAAATCCTCTGGCTCTTAGAAACAAAACTTGAACACGGCAAAATGGTTTTCTGGCAGTGCGACAATTGTTGAAAAGAAATTAGAGAGCTGTTGACAGAACCCTGATTAGCCAGACTAGTCAGATTAGCAATGGGCAATCTCATGAGCAACTCCTTGCGGACTCCCTCGCCGACCTGGTTGGCAACCGAAATCAGCTTCATGAAGGTTTGTCAATTAAGCCATAATCTTGATGTGTTCAATCACGAGGGGTACCCGTCCTGTGGACATCAACAAAGTTCAGGTCATTTAATCTTTTGCATATTTTTCTCATCTGTATCAAATGTGCTTGCTATAGCTCAAAATAGCATTTCACCCCAAAGCGTCCCGATTCACTGATGCAAGGAGAATCGAGGAGCAAGGAGACTTTGAAATGGTAAAATCTTTGACCAGGCAGAATACGAAATTTTCGGCAACTTCCGCTAACGGACAATGAAAACATGACGACACCTAAGAAAATTTGACGTCATCAGCTACGATTGAATAATATTCTGAATTAAATCAATGCAGAGAATGTACTGAAGCTACAGTACCGACTGTCCATGTCTTCATTTCAAGTCAAGAGAAAATATGAACTAAGCACTGGAAGAAAAGGATTCAAGGAGGGACAAGAGATAGACAAACTGTAACAGATAACGAATCAAATAAATTTACCTGGTGGAGGAAGGGAGTGTAGATTTGGAGCTTTTTAGTTGAAACAAATTATAGCCTTGAGAAGAATCTAAACAAAAACATAAAGGTCATATTTTTTGTAAGTTTTCCTTTTCTTCCCATCCCTACACAAGACTCAAAATCTTGCACAAAAATCATGATGCAATGAGTGACCATTCTAGTCACATCACTGAAGTATAGACAAAAATTGCTTCTTCACCATTTATGGATTTACTCATCTCTTTCGTTTAGCTCTTAAGCAAGCTCTAGTCTACGTATGACTGATGTACAGTACAACGGACGCAGCCTCAGACTTACTGTAATCCTCACCATCAGTCCTGTTTGAAGTTTCCACGATAAATTTTCCACGTGAAGGAGACAAACATGTGCAAAGTAGAGCAATCATTTCTTCAATCAACCGGTGCAAATCTCTGTACGAGCTCAAGCACAGAGAATGATGATCATATTGCTAGTGCTACATTTTCTTTCGTCATGAATAAAATCAACGTATCAAGTTTAAAGTCATTAGACAGCCTTAAAGAGACAGTTCTTTTCAGAAATAGATGGAGAGACTCCTCTAAGAGACTCCCCCAGATTCATGAAGTGCTTGTGGTAGTCCATTTCCTACAAAGTGAATGCCCGTGAGAATGACGAGCCCTTTACTCCTGGTACATGCACTCTGAACAGCCCCCCCTTGTGCTCGGATTTCCCTCCTTTCTGCTCTTCACCTGCCAGACATTCCCATCCACATCCCCCCAAGCACGAACTTAACACCTGCAAACTTTTATAATCCCCTAATCACACTGCCTGTCCTCATAACAATACAATACAATTGCAAGGCAACCACGAACAAGGAGCTCATGTTCACCTCTAGCTCCAGATGTCACATACAGTTCACTCAAATCCTTTCCTGTAGTTCATACCACTTGCAATTTTAGTACACCTGCAGGTCCCATTCAAAAAAGACATACAATGACGCATTGTTAGCCTGTCTAGTAAATCACGTCGGTCCAAATGGTGTTTCATCGATTTCGCAAAAGCTCACCAGCATCCACACACAAGATACGGGTTCACGTTTTTTATATCACGAATTTGGAAAAGGCAATAATCTATCAGTTGTCACTACATCATGATGACTGCAACCTATGACGGAAGTTGCAAGCTGAATGCCGATGCCATACCTCCAAACACCAGACTTGAAGGACACAGA
Organism: Neckera pumila; assembly: GCA_963969595.1. NCBI lineage: Eukaryota > Viridiplantae > Streptophyta > Bryopsida > Hypnales > Neckeraceae > Neckera > Neckera pumila. The sequence goes on from OZ018409.1 coordinate 28,139,011, forward strand.
ACCGGCAGTTTAATAGCCATGAGCTCAGTCTGAGTTTCAGGGTCAATCTGCACGATAGCCCCGCCTCCATACAATGCCACCCACAGTTTGCCATCTGCATCAATCGTCATGCCGTCCGGAACACCTGCAAATGCACCGTGTCTATAAGCAGCGCTCCATCGATTTTACAGTAAACTTGAAAATCTTTGGTTTGGCATTAAATTAATGCGGACACTTGTCTTTTCGAATAACTCAAAAATTCAAATCATGTACTACAGCATGAAATCAAGTCCCCAAGTGGATCTGTCCTCGTACCTCGTGTTTTGGGAATGTGTGCAACGCTCCTTCGGTTGCTGATCCCACCTTCAAGTGCATCGAAATCAAAAACACTCACCTCCTGATTTGAGAGTTAGGATACCTTTTCAGGATTGAAAATTCTCATTAGAAGAAAATCCACAGTCCAAGGCTCTAAGTTCCCTGAATTCACCATTGCACAATCTTTGTGGAAATTTGGTTTTGCATAAAAGAAAATGTAATATGAACACATTTGACGGGCCCCCATTGGTGCTCCGAGACAGTGCAATTAAGTAAGACAGGGTTGCGCGTACTCGGGAACTCAATAAAACTCAGGGACCAAATCTGCAAAATTCTCTTCTAACAGTGCAACGTAAGGGGAGTGTCAAAATGTGAGCTATTGGTTTTGAAAACAGAGTCCATTCTCGAGGGCAAGTCAATGTTTGACTCAGAATCGACGGCAACAAATTTGGAAAAAAACAGTGTTATCTCAGAGTGCACAAATGGCGAGCTCTGACACCCCTCAAGCAGACTTTCTGCAATGGATAGGACGCAAGCAATGGTTCTCTGCAATTTCTAGAGGGTGGAGCATGGCATACCGGTTTCAATGAATCGATGTAGTACATGTGCTGCCCAAACCAGTCGGTCCCATTGGGGATTCCGACCTTGTCCATCTTCTCCACGAGCTCATACGCAGACGCATCCGAGTTTGGCACAAACGGAGTCGCGTGTTGCAGACAGTACAAGCGGCCCTTGGTAGCATTTTTAGGGTTTCGGGACGCGTCCATGGCCATGCAGCCCGCCCACAGACGGCCCTGGAAATCCACCTTCCCGTCGTTCATCCGGATTTTGGTGTCGGCATCCAGGTGCGAGTCCGGAATGGCTGCGATGTGGGTGTGCGTGCAGTCGCCACCGTCGAAATTCACAGGCACAATGGTCGTGTCGAGGGACGCCAAGAGGTCGTAACCAGGCAAGGCGGGTGAAGATAATGGGACAATGTGGCCCACGAGACGGCCGCTTGTTGAAACCTCCCGCACAGGAAGATTGGCGACGGTGTCGAAGCTCAAAATCTTAAAGCCCTCGATGTCCACGAACCGCAGAATGCCTGAAGGGTACGAAACTGGGCTCTCTCCTAACCTACAATGGCTGTCCATCGCCAATTCCACCTTCGCCATTTTGCTTCCAATCTCTAAGCTCACCTCACAGCAACCCCTTCCACCAGTAGCTCAATCCTAGCGAGCTCCAAATGCAACCACAAGCAAGCGCGAAATGTAACAACGAGCGAGCTCCAAATTCAACAAGCAAGCTCGAATGTAACAACAAGCGAGCTCCCAATGCAACAAGAAAGCTAGAGTTGGTACAGCAGGAAAGCTCCAAACTCCACCAGAAGCAAGCTCGAAATGTAACAAAAGCGAGCTCCAAACTGAATCACAAGCAGGCTAGAAATGTAACAACAAGCGACCTCTAAATTAAACAATCTAGCTCGAAATGTAACAACAAGTAAGCTCCAAATTAAACAAGCTAGCTTGAAATGTAACAACAAGTGAGCTTCAAATTCAACAAGCAAGCTAGAATAGTAACAACAAGCGAGCTCCAAACTCAACCACAAGCAAGCTTGAAATGTAACAACAAGTAAGCTAGAAATGTAACAAGATGCGAGCTCGAAATGCAACACAGACAGAAAAGTCAAGCTCTAGCTAGCCCAGAGACTGCAGCCGTGGGATGCTCGCTTCTAAAAAGCAGAGCATCTGCAGTCGTTCCATTTGTCGTTTTTGGTGATCGAATCCACACTTGGACCACACTCCAAGTGGCAGTCTCGGTGTGTGGTCCTCCTTCACAGCCTTCTCGTGGCTGTGACTTGCTTCGGAGGTGATTTTGTTTGCTCAGAGAGTTCAATCTCTTTCACCCCACTGATATCATATCCGCTAATTTAATTTGATAATAAGTGTGTACACTTTTCACTTCAAGCTTATGTGCACAGTGGAATTGACTGTCTGGTATCTCAATTCTTGTTCAAGGATGAGGATGATGAAATTGATTAAAACTACAAATCAATTTCAATAGGAGAATCGAAGCATTCATTTCTCTTCATGAAAAGCATGATTGTTTGAGATTGGTAATGCTTATGTAAACTATGAAATCCGCAAGAAGAATTTGAAAAGGAAGTTGCTATTTTTGATTGATTACAACACAATAAGTCTTACTAATCTAGCTGTTTGCATGGAGCGGAAGATAGCCAGAAATGTCCAAGCTGTCACCTTGACGCAGGAATTCAATATCCCTGATGCACCCAATCAGTTGTCAAGAAAAATCAATCGTCACTACGAAGTAGGACACGACTAACAACATATTAGTTCTTTCTGCCAGTCGTGAGTTAGTGAGTGCAAGCAAAAGTTTCAAAGTTTTATATCAATTCAATTAAGGCAGGAGAATCTCCTGTCATCACACAGTATTGTAGGATGAAAATGTACACACTGACAGCAGTGATTGATTTCGCTGTTAACAAACTGAAAATTATTGAGATTTTAAGTAATATTGGAAGGCTAAAGATGACGCACCCGTAGTCCTGATGTAAGGTAAATGCATCTGATTGAACTCAAAATGCAAATCACCAGCGAAACCTAAGAGCTGCAGGATCAGCAGGAGCCCCTTGTCCTGCATTTCTGTGATTCGTTCACTGACATGCAGCAACGAGCTGCTCATTTATCTTCCGTATTTTGATCACAAAATTCATGAACAAGTATCAGAATATGGCTTCCATGCCAGGAAATATGAAAGTAAAGATGCCTAAAACTTGAAATACTGCAAACTGTTTTCAATAAGACTTTGATTGACCGTCAATCCTTTAGTTACAAACACGAAACCAATCAATGAATCCAACTGAAGCCGCAAGAAAACGCCAATTACCTCCTTCAGCTTCATGATTTCGTGTTGAGCAGCAGCCAAAAGAGTCAATTCCTTTAATGCCAGAACACTCGCTTCGGTGTTCTCATCGCCAGAGCCTTCGCTTGCAGCACCCGGGCTCAGGAACTGCAATTACACTTCAAATCAAAAGTCACCCCGGCATGCATTCATTCTCTAATCTCAGAATAACGTCCATTTCACACGAGTTACCACTGGAACACTAGTACTGGGGTTTTAGAGCTGCCAAACATAATATGAAGAAGTTGTAGCCTTAAGGTGTCATAGGGACAAGATGCTGGAGCACACATTGCACTTCCCAGTTCATTCGTCACCGTGAGTCTCCACCTGCTCAAGGTTAAGATCTGACATGGTGCGCAATATAATTCTGTGCAAGCCAGAAAGCCATACTGCTCCTGCTAAAATGTTATGAATTGAGGGTTACAAGTCACCTGTGGTCGTGAGTCTGAAAATTTTCCACAATGTGTTACAGTTGCAGCGCAATGTGATTGCTGCAGAGTCGCTTTGCTGCTGCAATCACTCGAGCTGTGAGACCACACATTCAAATCAGCAGCACGGTGGTTGCAGCCCTTCGTCCCAGATGTCTCGGTATGCCATGAGCCGGATGCTGAAACGCTTGATGCCACACTCAAGCTTCCTTCCTCGACTTCTTCCTGGGAGTATCTGCATCCTTTGGAGGGACTACTTCCAGAAGTTGTAGACTCCACCGTCGTACACAATCTACCCGATTTGGAAGCATGTGCACTCAAGCGTGCGTCTGGTGTTTGTTGTGACAGGGTGTGATTCTGCTGGTGCTGGTCTGATGAGCTAATGTTCATAGAAGTACTGCTCCTCAGCTTTTCATGCCAATTCACTTTCATCTCTTCTGTCAGGTTCTGGTTGCTGCGCCGAAGTTGAGCCTGCTACCAGAGCCCTGTCCATGTTAGTTTGCTCAACCCTTGTGAGGCCTGTTGCACCAATCGAGCAGAGTGTGTGATTCAAGAAGCTCACCAAGTCATCTAGCAGCTGTGCCTTTTCATCTCCCAGAGCGTTTCGGACCCTGCGAAGCTCCTGGTCATACTGAACCACGGCAGGTCCATGATCTTGGCTCTTTAATTCTTTTACCTGATATTTCATCAATACCTTAGTTACCACCCAGGTTTCGTACTGAGCTAAGCATGAATAGAAACAACGAGACAGAGGGCTTGAAATTCAACGACCTTCCTTGCAGAAATTGCACTCACGCTCTTACAAAATGACATGATTGTTAATCTACCTGCTGCTCTAACAACTCGTTCTTCTGGACCATTTCCTTCTTTTCAGCAAGCAACTCTTCCAATTTGAGCTCTGCAGCCTTCCCAACTACAGTGCTCAGCTCAAGAGCCTGCATGAGTTCGTCGCACTGGTCTGCTTTCTGAATCAATGCGAACTGCCCAGCCCTTAACTGTTCTCAGACCATTATTTAGGGCTGAATAACAGCAACAAAGCTGCTGGCATCAGGGAACCTCTAATTGTGAAAAGAACCAAATTGCACAATCTGGAAGTAGTCCTGCGGGAGACTTTACCTTTGCTTCTTCATACCTCTTCTGGAAGGCTCCAGCCTCAATCTGCAACACCTTCTGAGAGTCCTCCATCTTGGCATTTTGGTGCTCCAGTTGCCCTTGCTGAACAGAAAAATTCAACGAGCAAAGTGAACCCAACTGCACAAACAAATCTTTCCACCAATGATGTGCATAGAAAAAATCCCCAAGCATTTTTCTCACAGAGCCTATGTTTGCACTCACCAAATTCGCAATTTGAGTATGTAAATCTTGAATCAATTTACTGCTGGCCTGCAAAAATCACCAAACACTGTGAGTAGACGTGCTGTGCACACGACATCCCAATTTGCAGGCAGTAGGTTATCCTAGAATAAAGACTGGTCATATGTGAGCAAAGACTGTTATACACTTCCCGTTATACCTCGTTAAGCATTCTACACTCCGCTGCTTCCATGTTCAGGCGTTCGATTTCAGCCTCCTGGGCCACCGCCCAAGCATTGGTCTCCCGCTTCACCTGTCCATGCCAACAAATACACATGTGTCTAGTTGCATACTTCACATTTTGGGTAGAAGACTGTAAAGAATCTGTTCAAATGGTTTTCAAGAAGGAAATTAAAACCACCTTATCAAGTTCCATGGTTGTTTCCCGAGCCACGGCTATGGACTGTGCTGCTGCCGTTGCCTGCTTCTGCGCCTCCTTCAGAGCTTCAGTCGCTACCTTCCCTCTCAACTGCTCCGCATCATGCCCCTGCCGAAATGCCGTCGCTGATGCCCCCCTACCAGATCGTATGTGAGTTTTGGCAATCATAAAATAATGCCAGTAGTGAATGAATTGTTGTGAGAGGCACGCTATATATGACGACTTAGCTATGGGTTTGAAAACTTACACAAGGCCAATAAATTCTCCAGGTCCTGAACCCTAGACACAAGGTCAGCAGCAGCAGTTTCCACGCTGGAAACATACTCACGCAACGCTTGCGTTTCCTTCTCGCCATCCTCTCGTGCCCTTCCACACATCCAACAAAACCAGTTGATTATACCCTAAACTCGATCTTCGTGATCTATGACTCATCTCAGAAAACTCCAGCCCATGACATGAATCCCAGACCCTGCAATGAAAGTCGATCTGAATCAGTATTTTTTAGGCTTTTGTCCTTCTACCCAGACTGGCACTATCACACCTGGAATGGTAAACAATCTGGGAACATTAGTAGTGTTGATCATAAGTTGGTGTTTTCCTTTACAATAATCTGGCTACCATAATGAATGTCACGTACAAATCTGTCTTCCTGATCATTTTCAATCCTATCTCTAGGGCTTGCCCAAAATTTGATACCCTAATCGAATGCTCAGAGGAATTCAGGCAAGAGAGCTCACTTCTCGGAGGCTCGCAACGCAACCTGGAAATCCGAAAGCTTCCGATACAGCCCACTACAGGACTGCTGGTATTGCGGTCCAAGTTGCGTGACGCTTACACTGCCAACAACATTGGCGGAGGAGGAGCCATTGCCAGAGATCACTGGCCATGGTAGGAGTGTCGCCCCATGGCCCTGCAACACCCCCTGAAGGCCTGAATGCGGAGACGACGGCGGCAACCCTGATCTGGTGCCTCCTCTTCCTCCAGACGCCGAGCAAAGATTCGAACGATTGCACACAGAGGGTGGAGGTGTCTGCGGTTTGGTGATACCCGAGAAGTGTTGCGAGTAACTCTCGCGATGTGGCACAAACACTTTGTCGTAATTCACTCCACTGGGGCTGTCAAGGTTGCTCCTAATTCCCACAGTACTCCCCATCATGCTGCCCCTCGCATTAGCAAGGCGGCGTCATATTCATACGCTCTCCCATCCAAGAGCTTGCTCTCCTTCCTTGACGAGGTATGCCACCTGGTGGGATTCTTTCCATCATCGTCTGCCATGTTGGAATGAAAACACGGATCCTTTCTTGGCAAAGAAGCAGCAACACGTACCTACAGCCAAGATTCAGAACTATGTGGATACCAGAATTGGAAATTTGCAACAAATGGAATGCAGTCCATAAAACCAGTCAACAGGTGCATTGCATTGCAGTGCTCGCATGATCGCCCAAGGGTTCAGCTATGGCTGATCGTGCAGGAATTTGAGGCATTCCATATCACCTTCCGAGAGGTCCGAGACGAAGCTTCAATCGTCTCTTCTTACAAGCTTTGCATGCACATATTTATACGACTGTATAATTGTATATATGATCTCAAAAGTGTGTCTCGAATTGAATTGAATTTCTTCAGTTGCTGAATGTGAGAATGCTGTCAACACATGCAGTTTCATGGATCCAACGTATGGGGTGGAAGCTCTTCCTTCTTACCCCTTGCGGAGGAAGGGGAGGTGTGGCGGAAGACCCGGGGGGGCCTAAGAGACCTAAGGTATAACTGCAATTAATCTCGTAGGCTTCATGGGCTGAAGACTGAACTGAAGCACGACTGCACGAGGGACTAGCCCAGTCACGTTCCCCTCTGTAGCGGAGTTCCCGGGGGCGCTCTCCAAGAAGAGCCGTGGAGGCTTCTGCATGCTCACCCTCAAAGCTGCACTGAAAGTCACACTACCGGTATTTTGAATCAGTGATTTTGAATCAGTAAATTGAATTAATATTGAATCATAAATATTACTGTGTTTTACTCCAGTACTAATTTTCAGAAACAATGCATTTTACAGTGGCACTGATTTTGCAGGTGAAATTAGGAGGCGTAAACGCCTTGGTTTTAAGAAACCCAGCTTAAATGTCCACTTTAAATTTTACGCCCTCAAGAACAGGACAAACGAGTGTAGCTAGGCATGCAGTTAGCACCTAGTGAAGTCTTGAATCAAGGTATATATGTAGAACCGCTTTCATGGCCTTCTTCTTCAGACTGTTTCTAGACCATCATATCTGCAAGGTAAAAATGGAGATTAATGGTAGGCTTTGATTTCTTTGAAAGAATAGCAAGGCTAGCAATCTACATGTCTTGTGTGAGTTGGTCTTAAATCTTAAAATAAGGAAAAGACACCTCTATATGTTGCTAGAACACATGCAATCAATCTTTATTTTCAATTTTTTTTAAATGCAATTAAATCAATAATAAATGCAATCTAGAATAAAATTGAAAGAGGGGTCAACTAAAGAATAGTGCCATTACATGATGCATCTGGTAAGTCTATTTCATACTAAAGTTGTACACTACAACAAGACTCCACAAGTATTGTTGGTTTGTCTTTGTGAGTGATTGTGAATGTTTCTCTAATTGAATCTTGCATCTTCAACTAGAGCCTTTTGGATCCATCTAATTTTGAACTTTCAAAGCTATGCTTTGGCAGTTTGGCTTGCTCAACCTAAACCCAGAGAGAGTTGCATGCAAGACAGTTAAATGTGTACAGTAAGCAACCCTGGTGAGGTGGTTCATGGAAATATTAAGTTAGGGTAAAGAACATCCCAAAGCTATACGTTCAAAGCTAAGCTTAATCTTTAGTTTACAGCACAAATATTTTTATTGCTGAGTCAACAATGTCCTCTATTTTGAAGGTCATCTTTAGGGGATGGAATAGGAACACATTCACATTGATCATTGTAATCAGAATCTTCACACATCCAGATGCATATTGTGACGAGGTTCTTTGGGGTGGATTCAGTTGTAGATGCCTAATGAGGCCCTACAATTCTGGACCCCCATCCATGTTTGTACCCAATAAATTGTCTATGTTGTTCCAAACCAAACAGCCTTCACCATGGTGGAGTAGAATGAAGAGTAGGCATAAAGTGGACAGTAGCACTAGTACAGTAGTCCCCTTGTCATGTTTAGGGTCATCCCAAATGAGATTGTCTCTTACGGGCACGTACTTGGTAGGTGCATGTGAATGTAGGTGTGGAGGCCGGGGGGTGATTGACCTTGGAATTTCAAGACCTATTCACCACCCAATATGAAGACACCTTTTGCATTCCCTCCAGTAATCTAATTAGAAATTGAAGTGTGCTATCTTGGGGAAAGCTGACAATCTTACTACAGTAGGTGATTATCTGATTTGCTCAATCTAGAAATTCTTCATACAATGCTTAACTAAATCTGGTTATCTGCAAAAAAGATACTGTAAAAACAGAATGTAAAACCTATATAAACAGTATTTAGGAAACTTAAAGGGTCACAAAAGAAACAAAAGCAAAGTTGAATTAAATAGCAGTCCTAAAGTGAGGACGTCAATGCTCAGAGAGATGGAGCAATGGAAAAATGTACCAAGAGCAAGAGAGAAGGAATGCACTCGGAGTTTCAAACTGCCTTTAAGATAGACAAGCCTATTACTACCCTGATTTGCAATCTGGATATATTGCAACCAATTCCAAGAAGGGCATGTATTTTTCAAAGGTGTATGCTTGTTTCACAAATCAAACCGAAGTGGAATTATAATTTTTCGATCAAAATTGTAATTTTTGTGAATTTTTGAAGTGTCAACCCTAAAATTACAAAACCACTTGTATACTAGAGTCATAAACATCATACTAACAACCTATAACCACCCTTCTATATATCTATTAGCACGTAAGTATGGACCATTGAAAAATTGACACATTAGTCTATGTGATATCAATGCTCTGATTTTGTCGCGAAAGTGAGTGGAGTTGGATGAGTGTAGTGGCGAAAATGGGGCCAAAAATAGAATGGCGGCTTTAGGAAGCTGGCGGCTTTAGGAAGCTAGCGACTTTAGCCTGGTTTACCTTATAGCTCTGGAGTTGTGTGACGGACTATTGAGGCTGCTCTTGGTATTGCAATTGTAGGAGTAAATCCCGCATCACTACAATAATTCTTTGGCCATATATATTTGTTACTGACCCCCTAAAGGACCAAACAATGTTTTTTTGGCAACATAGCAATTTTGGGCAGCTCACTAAAAAGGAAATTTTTTTTATTTTTCTTTGAAAATTTCACACAGTATCTGCCCAAGGAGTAGCTTTAAGGCCCAACAATTTTCAAAACTTATGGTTATAAAGTTATTGCATGATATGTCATTTTCAATGGTTGGTGGGCAATTCAAATGTTTTTTGAAAAATCACTTCTTAAAAAAAATAAAAATTTCAGCATGCAACCCAAACAAATCTAGTTTCAGAGGATTATGTGTAGTATTAAGGTAATTGTGCTTGTCCTAAGGCAAGAAGGCCAATCTGAGTCATACCTTCTAAGTTGTATATATATTTTCAGCAACTCATATGATTCTATTTGAAATTGACGCTTAAGAACAATAGAAACATTGCCCAACAATCCCATAGATTGTGGAGGCATGTTTCAAAATTTATGGGCGATAATGTATTATAGTGCTTTAGCTGAAGGCTACTTTGATGCATTGCACTTTGAAGATCACTCACAACAAATTGCTCCGTCAGATCATGTTCACTTTTTGTTTTTTTCATAGATAAAGCCTACAACATCAATTTCTATGGTCTGATCTGGAATTACTTCCTTAAAGTAGTGATGAAATTTCCCTTTTCCAAATTTGTATTCAAAAACTGCGCTCGACCCCTAAATCAACCACGGTCACTAAAAGATTAACAAAAGTTTTAATATTTTTTGAAAAAATTAAAAGCATAGCATGTAGCTTGTTTATTACAACATTACAACCGTTGACATTGGCATTTTTCAATTCCATAATTAAATTCTTAACAATTTACTGTTTTGAATCATTCTCTACTTCTTTCTAATTACTATTTTTTTTCTATATGTTGTACAATTCTAAATGATCTGAAACTTTTCAAGCATGTAGCCAACATGAAGAATGAATCCAAGGAGTAACCACCATTTTGGACATTTTTTCATACAAATGCGTCTTTGTGAAGTGCAGCTGCCCAATTTTTTGCAGAGCCAAAAACAGGGATTTTATCAATTCAAATGCTAATATCTTCTAATCTACATGGTGGAAAATTCTGAAATTTTTTCTTCATCTTTTCAAACAAGCTTACTACAAGATCCTATGGTTATATGTGTCCAAAAATGTTTTTTTTCTAAAATTTGGTACTTGTACCAGAAATAGCAATTTTGGAGCATTTTTGGTGAAAACAAAGTCTCTGACCTTTAGGGGTTGAAAGGGCCTGTTTAGGATAGCAAAAAATGCGGCATTCAAGTTCACAAAACTCTCTTAACCCATAAAGGACCGGTTGTCCCCTCAGGGGACAATTTGGGTACGGGCAGGTTCCTACGATCTCAATTTTTAGTAATATTTTTTGGGATTTTTTGAGGTTGTGTATTTTTGCAAGATCTTTGCAAATATATAATTTTTACTTTAATTGATGCCCGGGAGCAAAAGTTATGGCACAATAAGTAAAATTGGAATTTTGCGGGCAGCCCAAAAAAAATCACAAACAGTCAAAATAACTTTTTTTCAAATTTTTTCCTCAAAGATTATATTTTTGTCTACATGTGAAGCTTTGTTTCATTCAATTTGGACTAATAATGAAAAAGTTATGGACAATCTTAGTTTTTTGGGCAATCTAAGCATCTTCTTGAAAAAATAAGTTGTAGAATTCATTTTTGAATGCAATTTTGAGAATTTTTCAATTTTTTTTGTTAGATATGGTTAGGTTTTCTTGCTAGAATAATCTCACCATTGAAATTATTGTGATTCAATTCCATCTAAAAGTTATTAACAATTTAATTTTTTCTTCAATCTTGTACCCACTTCTACTTAACAATTTTTTAATGAGTGAAAATTAAGTGTTTTTTTTTCTAAATTTTTTTGATAGATTCTCAACTCAACTATTTAACATAAATAAGTAGAAAATTGAAATCAATAGTGCAAAAAATTTGAACTAAAAAGATTCAAAGCCAAAAAATCTAGTGAAGCAAGGTGGAAAAAAAGTTGTTTTCTTCACTTTAAATGCATATATCTTGCAATCTACGTGGTCAAAGTTTCTGAAATTTCTTCCACATATTCATATACTAGTCAAGTACAAGATCTTATAGTTGGATATGCAAAAAAAAACAATTTTTCAAACTCTTTTCTCTTTGCAATAGACATAACAGTTTTGAATGTTTTTTGGTAGGAAAATCACCTCGGTCCTTTAGGGGTTAAAACTAAAAATAAGATAGATATGATGTTCTAGACAAAGTGATGATTTCTTGAAGTTTCATGCAAATTTCGTCGTTTTTCATTCCTTGAAATAGCGACAAAACGTGGGATGAGTGAAAAAATCACAAATGACAAAACATGGGGCCGACTTGGCCGCTAACATTAGATCATTTTCAACCTCCGTTGAATGAGAAGCAATAGAGGTCTAGATCTCCGAAATGAAAATAGCAGCGTAACATTCAGTAGCATTCACTGCGACTGCCTTCCTTGGACGGAATGATGTGGAATATACCATCATTTCATCCAAGGGATGAAATGGTGTGGTATATTCCACATCAAATCAATAACTACAAAGATACTTGGCAAAACTTGTCAGAATCCAAGAAAGAGCCTGAATCTTGTCAGAATCCAAGAAAGAGCCTGAATCAATTACAAGGTCGCAACTACGCATTGTTATTAATGACAAATTAAGTACTTTGAATTAAAGCTGTAAATGAGATAGCAAACTTTTTCAAAATGGCAATCAATTTATAGAGATCAATTATCTCAATGCTTGAATTACATCACTTTGATGTGATTGTCATTCATGTTTTGTGTTTTCAGTTGAAAAGACAACTCTATATATACATATATACACAAGGGGTGGTAAAAGGTAGAACAACCCATGTGGGACAAATAAATTTGAATTTGTAGTTTCTCAAGTACTCATAGTTAAGTCAAAAACAAAAAATTGTGTTCAAAGTAGAATTTTAGACCTCATTCAGGCATAGTAAAATAATTTTTCTCAAAATACTTTGAACTAAAAAAAGTTTTTAAATGAACATAATTTTCACCTCCAAAAATTTGTTTGGCATTTTGAATCTCCAATCAAAAGTTATGGACAAATCTAGAGAGAGGATTTTAAAAAATGTATAAGAAATGTCTATTCCCGACCCCTCTCAAATTTGTCCATAGCTTTTGATTTTTGGAGGTGAAACTTATCTTCATTCACCAACTTTTTTAGTTCAAAGTTTTTTGAGAAAAGTTATTTTACTATGCTTAAATGAGGCCTGAAATTCTACTTCTAATATGATTCTTTGTTTTTGACTTAACTATAAGTGCTTGAGAAACTAAAAATTCATATTTATTTATCCCATATGGGTTGTTCTACCTCCTACCAGCCCATGTATATATATAGAGTTGTCTTTTCACTTGAAAATCCAAAATATGTTATTGATGACTAATGGTTGTAATGCATTATTCAGTGGATTCTTCGCCAACATCTTTTTCTACAAATATTTGTTGATTTGTATGTGTGGTCCTAAAATTAACAAAGAAAATGAAATAAAACATAGTGTACTACCATTATCCTACTACCTAAGCTTACATTAATTTTTTGAGGATGTGTTTCGTGGATGAGGACTCCAGGGAGGAAAAGGCAGCCTCTTTGAAGGCTACTGAATGTTATGAGGGTTCGCTGTAATGTTCTGTCATTTATAAAAATTATGATGATGGAATCTTCCTACCCACACAACTGAAGCTCCATCCTTAACTCTGCTACTGAAATTTGAATGTGATCAATTCTTTTCCACTTTGCTTGATCTTTACAGGATCACAAATTCTGGGATTCATCAAATTTGTAGAGCGGGTAAAGGAGCATAAATGAGTGCCGGTAATGGACTCCACCCTATATCTGAAAATGATCCTGGGCATTCTTTTGTGACTTGGTCGGCAACCTTTAGTTAGTCATTAGAGGAGATTTGGGCCTCCGGAAGACTATTTCAAGGTTGTTCCCCTTATTGGGAACTAGCGCCCTGCTATCTCTATATTATAATAATAAAAAATAAAATAAAAAAAATATTAATTTTTTTTTTTTGAAAGTTTATTAAAAAATTAAAAAAAATTAAAAAAATAATTCTTCTTTTAAAAAAAATATTTAAAAAATAATGATACAATCATATCTAACGTGGCAGTCTCTTGACCACTTCAAATTGGAGTTCCCATAGTCGGGGAACTCGCGGTCTTTTGGGGGCCCAAAAATCCTCTAATGTAATAATATTGTGGTGCATGCAATTGGCAGAGAATTGAGAGAGACCTAAGGTGGATACACATAAAATTGCATCATGCCTAAACCAACATCATTACTCTGTGTACATCCAAAATCACTATATGCATCTAGGTTTTTTAGAACATCTACCAAAAAAAAACTTTGATTACAATCTTGTAGACAATTTTGTTTTTCAATTTTAGTCTAATTGGCTTTCCAAGTATAAATGTGGTAGTTTTACTAACCTATTTCCACTAGGCTAAGATAAATCGTACTAATTGCTAATATATAGGCAAATAGATTGCAACCAATTTAAATTGATAGGATTTGAGAAGTGTTAAAACAGAACCTTGCCTTTTCAAATTTAACAATTTTCACCTTGCAAAAAGTATATAAGGTAAGTATGCCATTGACCGCACATTGCTTAAAACCGCACACCATACCGCACAGGTACCGCATAAGTTTCTCATATTGTAAGTGAAGGGATGGATCTTCAAATCTTTACAAACCACACTGTGCGGTGAAGAGATGCAAGCTATTTCTTACTAGTTTTTTTACCTTGTCACCTTCAAGTTGCAAGAAGAAACCTTTTTGTACATTTTTTTTTGGAAGTGAATCTTAACATGACATTTCATAATTGCGCCAAGTTTTAGAGCTTGCAAGTTCCTATAACATTATGGAAAAGGATACGAATTTTGCCTATGCGACAATTTTCTTTCTATTATGAAGCTCTCAGTTAGAGCATTAAAACTTTCTTTCGTATAATTCAAACTTGGGATCTCCTTCATCGTTTTTATAAAAATATATATGTATAACTTTTCAAATTGACGTTTGTGTAAGTGCTGTGTGTGTGTCTGGATTGTGGGAGCGTGTACTCTTTGAGCCATCAACTTAGCATCTACTGTCAGTAACTTAACTAGCGGATCAAATTGGCATCGAAGATTGGACTTTACCACCAAGCCACTTGTGAACAGGGAGTTCCTCTTGTCGTGTTTTGTGTAATACTTGTAAACTAGAAGAGTGAGGAATGGACTAAGTAATGGTGATTATAATTTGCGTAAATATTTATTTTCATTAATTTGGCTTGTGTGTAAGTGATCGAGTTCTAAATTGTGGACCATTTGAAGTAGAATTGTAGTAATCTGTGGCTGTGTGGACCAATGTCCGGGAAGAAACGGCGGCTAATACAAAGTTAGCCGGTTGAAATGGTCAAAAAACCGGTTGAGCTTTGAAAGTGAAGGATGGAAAACCGGAGGAAAAATTGATAAGATAGGCAATCAACCGGTGTACATAAAAATTTGGGGGATAATTTACCCGCCTCAATTTATAATAGGGTGGATTTTAACCGGTTTGTTTTGTAAAAAGGAGGATTTTAGCTGCTATACATGTACCGTAAGTGGCACATACCCGGGGTTAGGATAGGTCGGGTATTGAGATAAAGAGGCCGGGTATTGCATAAGGGGGGTAGTGGGACCAGCTGGCCGTAGGAGAGCATTCGAGGAAGAGGTAGCCCTTTCTTTCCAAAAAATATATGCTGAATCTGTTTGTGTAGCCTTAGAGGCCAGATTTGTTGATAATGACATTATTGATGCTTTTAAAATACTGAATCCAATTCATATGCCTCAAAGGCAACTTGGTTTAGCATCTTGGGGGGTGGTACAGTTAGATTTGCTTTTGAGGCAATATGGAGAAGAAAAACACAGGGGAGGGACAATTTTCCCTCCTTTGGTGAATGCTGCAGCTTGTAAGCAAGAATTCTTTGCTTTCAAGCTGCAAGAAACCACTAAATGGATAGAAAGGACTTTTGGGGATTTGTGGGCTTCTATTGCTTGGAGTGCATCTTTGAAACTAAAGTATCCTAACCTTTTGATACTTGCTGAAATTGCAAGATGTCAATGTGTGAGTACAGCGACGTATGAGAGAGCATTTTCTGTGTAGAATGGCATCAAACAGAAATTTCGAAATCGCATGACAACAACACATTTGGATAGTGTCATGCGTGTGAACATGGAAGGACCAGCCCAAGACTTTGAGCCCATTTTAATGGATGCTATCATCTTATGGAAGAATGCTAGAAAGTTTAGATATTTATTTACTAATCCTGAGAAGTATTTAACAGGGGCAGCAAAGGATCCTTTTGAAGAAGGTGAAAATTCTGAATCCTAAACTTTGATTTCTGCAACCTTTTCAATGACCATCCTTAACTCCATATTGCATGGGTTGGGAGGATTCTTGGCTTTCAGTTGGTGAAAGGCTATGCCAGGTTCAATTCCTGCCAAAAATGTAATGTCTTTTTTAGATTGTAAACCAACAATTTTTTGACATTAGAGGATTTTCACTTTTCAAATTTTCACTTCAAAGGAAATAGTCCGGTTACAAACTGATATGGGGGCAAAAAACCGGAAAAATTTAGAGTTAAAAGGATGAAACCGGTGCCCTCTAAAAAAAACCGGACCATTATTGTAGAAGGAGGATATCTACTGGTAGAGCTCCAAAATCTTCCCGAACGTTGGTGTGGACTGATTAAAAGAGTTGGCACTGAAACTAGAAATCTAATTTGAATTGACTGGTGATCAGGGAATCTATTAACTATGGGCTGTGTGTGTATGCATTTGGTGTTGTGCAAGATTGGATAACTTGTCTATGTGAGATATTGATTTACAATTGCAACATACTAAAGGTATGTTCCCACCTGTCGTAAAACAGGGGGGTTTACGGTATAAAGTGGTAGGCAATTAATGGACTGTTCCCACCAGTAGCAGTCGTGAGTCCCCGAGCCTACGTGTGCGGTTTGGCAGAGGCCACAAAAGAGCGGTGTTACGGCTGGTAATGTGCAAAAAAGTTTTTACTTGCGAGAACTTGCAGTTACTATTCAATCCAAGGAAAACGAAGATTTCAGAGAATTAAGAACGGTTTTACATACTGGAGCAGAGGGTGGCCCATTATGAAAGAGTTGCCACTAATTAAGACCCTGCAGTGGCGACTGCATGTAAAATATTATTTTACTTCCAGGTTTAATGTGAAGAGGAAGGCTGTCGCTGTAGCTTTGTTCTTTGAGTATTTCTTGCAGTAGTCGCGCAGCGAGTATTCCGGACGCACTGACGATTTTGTGTGGCGCAGTTGGAGCACGTGTAACTGAATTTGAGGACGTAATTGTGAACAAGGCTCTTAACGTTTACTTCATCTCATCAGGTTAATGCTACTGCAAATGATTTTGTAGGAGGAATTCATTGTTTGCTTTCTGGGTCTTTTTGACTGAGCTGTAAATTTCTATGTAGTAATGTCGCATTTCCAATACTAAATTTCACAATTGTGTTCTCCAATGAGCATGAAGTTAAGGCCGGAATTCAGTGAAGATGAGAAGTTAGGTTCACAACACTATTTAGTAGTTCGTGGACAGAAGTTGGAAGACCTGCTGTCACTAATCATTTCGCTTGAGAGTGCTCAACCATGAGGGAAAATCATGACGTGTCTTAATGTTCAGGAGTTACCTTCATTTTGCTGAGCGGTTGCTGACGCTCACTTCGATTTCATCGTCTGCAGTTTTCAGAACCTCCTGTCATGGAGTCCCAGGCTGGACCGCAGCGTAAACGAGGCCCTGTGCGGCCAATTGCGAGATCTATGTCCAGTAAGCCCTCCCCCCCTCCATGCCTTTCTTGACATTTGTACAAGTCTGCAATATTAACGGAAGTGTATGCTGTGGAAGGAGACCTGCAAAACCACAGAACACACTCCGATGCCTCTATGCGTGCACGTTCCAAAATTTTTTATTGTCACCAGAGTTGTAAGAAGATGGACTTACGCTTATTATACTGTTGCAAACTACTCAATTTCCATCGTGCATGTCAGCCGTAGCAGAGCACCGTCATACGCTTTGCGACTTCACATTTTCCTTCACCTCTTCCAATGCAACATTTCAATTCATGTTGAAGTTCGGTGTCAGTCATTCCTGTTCAGCAGTATTGATGTTCTCGCTGATTTTATGGCATCCTGTATAAAAGCACATGAACTTTGCATTATTGAATGATTACCATCGCTGTTTGATTAACATGAAATCCTAACTGACATTGGCATGAACAACTGCAGTTAATTTTGTATGTCATTCTGCCCAATTCCTGCGCGATTGCTCAGAACTGACTTACTAAGCATCCTTCTGTGCTTGCTCAGCGATTTCTGACATCTCTCATGTCTGCTTTCCATTGCAAGGAACTCAACTTTCACCTGCATCGCTGGCGTGCCTCCTTTGTCGTCCTCCAAAGGCACTTCACCGCAGCCTGAAGGCAGTGCACAGCAGAGCCCAGGTGCTCCCAGCCAAGGAAAACGACCTAGAAAGGACCGAGGACCAAACTGGGTGCCAGCAGAGGTGCTTGCTTTAATTGAAGCAAAAAGAGACATGTACCTGGAGGAGTTGGACGTTGTTGATGGACGTGACTTGATGATTCTAGATAGCACCAAGTGGCAACGCATTTCACAGCACGTTCACGCAGTCGGATGCTCCCCTTGCTTCCGAGATGGTGCTGCCTGCAAGACGAAGTGGAATCAGATTGTGCCAGATTACAAGAAATTGTCTGACTACGCCAACCGCACAGGTCGAGAGGTGACAGGTTACTGGCAACTCACTGCCAATCAGCGCAAGGAGCAAGGACTTCCACGACAGTTTGGGAAAGACTTCTTCCTCGCTATCCATACCTGGTTTGGTAATCGCCCTCAGATCCAACCCCTTCACATCCGAGATCTAACCTCCCCTTCTGACGGCAATTATAACGACAACAAACAAGGAGAAGACAAAGACATGGATGATGAGAGCGAACCTGATCCTGAAGACGTTGAGGATCACTTCCACGATGACGCTCTCCAGAGTCGCAGCAGCAGCTCAATCCGGAGGTCACCTTGTCCGATTAGTTCGTCATCCATTCTCCAAGGTACGCCTCTTCCTCCCGGTTTTTGAACACCCATTTCTTACAATGGACTTCCATCCGGGGTTATCCCCCAAGTTCTGAGTTCCTCAGGAAACACTGGAGCTGCACAGCCGCAGCATCTGTTCTCCTCTACCGATGACACAGCAACAGAAGTGCACAGGCGCCCTAACAATACAGCTGTTAAGAGGAAGAACTTGTCTGGACCTTCCGTGATTGCTGAGGCCACAAAAACTACTGGGGCTGCCATGTCATCACAAATGAAAGGGATAGTAGATGCCAGTGTTGAGGTCAAAAAAACAAAAATGGACATTCAACTACGCCTGTTCACGGAGCAGATGACTTACCAGAGACTCAGAGACGAACGTTTGAATGAGGCAGCTTTGATTGCAAACGAAAACGGAAGGCTTGCAATTCTTAAACAAGGAGAAATGGTCAATTGCTTGTCAGAGTTGACCAGTGTTTTAGCAAAAGGCTTGACTACAGCAAGCAACGACGCTGTTCAAATTGATGTGAACATGAACACTGCTCGCTGCAGTAGTCATATGCCAACTGACCATGACCCGCCAGCGTTCGACACTCCTCGCAATATCCGCTCCGCCACCGACGCTGCATACAAACCTGTACAGAAGAAAATTGATGCACCAGCAGCCGATACAGACGACCACAACGTTCGGGAGTGACTACCTACGACTTAAACGGGTTCAGCAACTTCTGCTGTCGGTGATGACATATGCAGGACTGCCTGGCAAAAATCGTCGCTCCTGCTTCCTTTCTGCACACGGCTAGTATAGGTTTTAGGAAGACTACAACGCCAACTTCTGAGGTTCAGTACTTCTCTTGCGAACTTCAGTTCTAGGAGATTGGTAACTCAGAAAAGTTTTTCCACTTTTCTTAGCGTTCGTACTTCTAAGTTACATGTAATGATTGTCTAGAAGATGTTGTGGACTAGGGAGGAATGGCAGTCTTTTCAGGGTCCCCACACTACTAGTCCATGAGGTTCTCTGTACTAATATATAATTTGGTTAATAAAAGCCACCGACTAGCAACTGCTTGAATGGAAACTGAATTAGTACATGTCTGCGTAACTAATTTAGCACTGTGC
The DNA here is from genome assembly GCA_963969595.1 of Neckera pumila. Lineage (NCBI taxonomy): Eukaryota > Viridiplantae > Streptophyta > Bryopsida > Hypnales > Neckeraceae > Neckera > Neckera pumila. The sequence continues at coordinate 28,158,831 of OZ018409.1, forward strand.
ATGGAAACCTGCAGTACCGTGAAACCATGACAGCAATGTACACAGGTACACATTCGTCAAGAATTGAATGAACGGAAGAAGAAAAAGACGAAGGCACAGAGTAATAAAGGAAGAAACAAGTGCACTCACCAATGAAGTCACGGTAGTGGACGACGCCTGCTTGTGAGATAAACGCCCAATCGCTCGCGCTTGTCTACACCAGCCACAGTAGCGGCATCGTCCTGGACGTCCTCAGGTGCCTGTCCTTCTCCCCGAGCTCCCAAATCTTCCTCTAAACCTTCAGTTTGGAGGACTTGAAGAAACTCCTCCACATCCTCATGAGACTGTCTGAGAAGAATGTTATGGAGGATTGCACAGCAAACCACTACGTCAGGAAGGAAAGAAATTTTCAAATCTAACTTGCCCTGTAGCTCACGGAAGGATTGCTTCAGGATTCCAAAAGCGTTCTCTACCACGCATCGACCCTTCCTCAGTTTCTTATTGAAAAGCCTCTCTGCAAGGGAAAGGTGATTGCCCTCTCTGTGAGGTACTAGTAACCACGGCAACAAGGGATACCCGGAGTCTGCAAGAATGGAAGGTGAGAATCCATCTACCGAATAAGCAGCGTCCAGAAGAGTGCCATGTGTTGCCTGCTGGAAGAAGGATGAGCGTCGTAGCATGCGACTGTCATTGGTAGAACTCGGCATCCCAACATACAAGTCAAGAAATCTTTTCTCGCTGTCCACAACAGCTTGGCAATTGATGGTGTATCCACCTTTTTTGAAGTAGAAGTAGTCCACTGGAGAGAAGGAAGGCTTTGAAATCGAAATGTGGACACCATCAACAGCTCCAGCAATACCAGGTAAGGAACACAAGCTACTGAATTTCCTTTGAGTCTCCCGCATCTTCTCTCCTGTGGGCCACGCAATCTCTTGGCGCAAGCACTCGTTAATCGCATGCACTACTTCTTGCATTACTTTGGAGACAGTGCTTTTCCCAATAGCAAAGAACTCACTGCAAATAGTGAAGTTGACCCCCTGCGTTAATTTGAAAAGAGTGCAGGCCACACGCACAAGGACTGGAACAGCTAAACGATAACGACTGTTCCTTCGTTGAATGTGAGGACGGATTATTTCAGTGAGGGCAAAAACCGCTGGTTTTGTCATCCTGAACATCGTCACCCAACGCCTGCTGTCGTACTGCTCAAGAAGAAATTTAGAAAACCATATTGTAGACCAAGGCTTCATCCAGAAGCGGATGTCCTCGGGCAACACATTCACCGATGCATAGAAGGTGAAGTTGTCGAACGTTGCCCTAATCAGTGCGGATGTATCAAGAAGCACTCTGTCGTTTCTCCCGGTGATGGTGGCCAGCATGTTTTCATCTTCTTCGTCAGTATTCCTCACCGCAGCTGCTTGGGGCTACTGTGCTGCATTCAAGAGCACTTGAATGAGCCACACGGCGAAAGCCACAGTTGTATGAGGGTTTCGCAACTGGTCCATTTTGAGATACTCTTTCTCCACTCTGTTGATCTGCAGACAAAATACGTCTGAACTCAGTGAATGAAACATGCGGCAATGACAAGAACAATTACAAATTTAAAAACTACAAGGGACTGCTATGACTTCGGATGCACTCTTACTTGCATAAACGGGACATTTTGGATGCAAAGGCTATCGGTGTTATAATCAGACACCTCTATTGCTGTCTATATACAGTACACCTTCTTGAATAACAGAGAGAGAAGTAGCCGCATCCAGTCCACTCCACTGACACGGAAATGGAAAACAACAAAATTCCATATAAAAATTCTAAAACTTTGTAAAGCATGCAAGGCGCACAGGAAATTGGACATGCTATCACAGGGCGCTGTCGCTTTCAAAGCACAACGGATTGTAGTTCAGAAGACAAACCTTCGAATTTGCGAAAACCACAGCAATGGTTGCCGATGAAGCAAGCGACCTCCTTTGCTGCGATGCCCTTCAAGCTGCCGACTTCCCTACCATGATTTCACTTCGGCTCCAACACTGACGCACCTCCGGAGTGCTCGCAGCCGCCAAATCGAAGTAACCCGATCCAGCATCCGAGTAATCCGCAAGAAGAACTCGACCGTGCAAAAGTGGACAGGCGAAAATACAGGAAGAAAAGCAAAAAAACCGACGGAAAAAGCGTGCTCCTCCTCAAACAATGGACCCCACCATTACGCACACGAAATGCAATGTGAACTGCCAACAACAAAGAACTGCACTCACTGGCTAATTCAAAAAGACCCTCGCCAACGTGAACGCTCTCAGGAAGTTTCACTAAACCCTATTCCGTAGGAGCACCACGAACCGCCTCCTTGTGTGAATTGGAAACCGGTTTTCCTCGTCCCCGTCCTTAACTTCTAACCTACGCTATTACCTGGGAACAGGTGGGAACATACCTTAACTTGACTCGATGACCAGTAATTGATTTTAATCTTGCTGGGTTGTTTGAATGTACTTACAGTAACTGTGATTAACAGGAGTCATTGTGCGATTAAATGTTAAAATTGGTATTTTAAATCGAATTGATTGAATGGACTGAACCAAGACTGGAATAACAAATAGACTGGTTTATGCTGGATAGTTCAATTGGATGTCTGACTTCATTTTTTGTGCATGTGTATTTGGAAGAGAATCTGATCAAATTAAGGGCAATTAGATTGTGCTGAGTGAAATGCTGAGTGAAATGCTGAGTGAAATGTTTATATGAGTGAACGGTAGTATACTCAAGCGCCAAGTTAGGATAAATTTACTGTGAATCTCCATCAGTTAATTGAGTCCAGGATTTTTAGGTATTTCTCTGTGATCTATATAGACAAATCGAGTATTGTATTTAGACCTGTCTATAATGGAATGTTGAAAGTCAGATTGGAACAATGGGTCGTGTCTGGAATTTGAGAACGAATTAACCAATTGGAGATATACTTAAATTTGATCTTAAGTCAAACTGTACTACTTGGTCAGTTGTGGGCAAATTGAGGATACCGCAAGCACTTGGATGATCCTGGTGGTCAAAATAACCAACGATTAATTGTGTCAATGCTTTCACGAGAATTCAACCAGATTGATTGTACTGGTTCTTACTAATTTCTTGTGATACAATGAATTGAGGATTGATTGGGTAAAGTTTAGGGAATATAAATTCGCAGATTCATACCAATTAGTTGTGAAATTTGGAATCCTGATTAGACATAAGGTAGTATGCTCTTAAAGCGACCAATTAAGCCTACCTAACTCATCATTGACAGTAGAACATACTTCAAACAACATGTCAGTCCTTCCTAGATAGGGGTCGCAATTAGAACACGGTTGATTTTAGGTGTAGTTACCTTACTGATTCAAGTTAGTTACAAATAGGGTACAGTTTTAAGCACTAATTAGCCATTAGACAAATTGTACCGCATCATGTCACTGTATTTTAGGAATATGTAGTATAGTATCTGTGTGTGTTGGAATAACAGCTATTTGTGAGAGATAACACATACTAATAGAACCAGACAAATTGACTGTCGCCAACGCTAGAAAGCTGACGACCAAAGAGCTAGATGGATGAATGAAGAATTGATAGGAAGAACCATAATAGACCATGTCTCCGCAATAGGTAGTGACAAATTGCCGTAGTTAGAAATTTGTTTGGGCATCCTAAGTGGCAATTAGGCTAGTAATTGGTAGCTAGAAACAAATTGCCAATTGATTAAAAAAACATCATAGTAATTAAGGAATTGGGTATAAGCCAAGGAATAGGAATGAAATAATTTTCAATTAGCCTATTTTACAAAGAAAATGAGGGTAATTTTTAAAAACACTAGTTATTGTTAGAACAAATATAGTCAAATCATTTTTATGAATCAAAACTGATTAAATCTCTAATTTTTAATTTTCATATTTAATAGGATTCAGGAGCTGATATCATATTAAAAGAAAATATACATATATATACAAGAATTTTAACATGACTTTTTGCCTATTCACTACTTTACAACTCACTTTTCCTGTTTCCATTATGAAATCTAAAAGAATCTTCAATTTTGAATTCCTTTTAAAAGTAGCCCCTCCTTCTAATATTTAAGATGATTTGAAAAATAATAAAAAATAATAAAATATCCCATATCAAGTTATAAATTATTATAATTGGTTATTAAAACATCATAAACCAACAAAGTGATTTGAAATCCCTTTCTACTAAATATTTCTATTCCTTTTTTAATCTTGAATAAAAAAATGGACATTGTGATAGAGTCCTGAATCGTGCTACAGGAATCAAATTAACAACTATAATCAATTAATGGCAATTTTTTTGAGATGATTCCATATTGTATTTTACTTGAAGCAAACAATTTGTATTAAAATTAAGTTTTTATAGCAAGATTTGTAACTTAATCTATTTTAAAGAAATGAATTTATCTGAACTTTATTGTGTGACGACGTTTATGGGGTACCCCAAGCATGCTTGTACCCAATTACTATATATATCTATATATATTATTATATTACATGATAGGTCATCAGGCATGATCAAATTGAAGGTCATAGCCTATCGATTTGCCCAAAATCATGTTCTCTACTAGATAGGATTGTGACAACATTCATTGTCAATAGCATTATGGGATGCACTAATCTAAATTTGGAAATAAGAGTGAAATTTTGAATAATTTAAATACAAAATTCCCTAAAAGAAATCAAATTCCACTAAAAACTACAAAATAAAGTGACTTAGACACATAAATGATAGACAAATTGACCTTTTCTTCATTATAACCCCCCTTGTGGTCTTAGATTTTTGATAGGACAAAACCTAGATTACAAGTCTACATAAAACAACTTTGTTTTCAACACATTAAATGAAAAATTCAATATTTTGGGATCTTTGACAAGTTAACTTCAAATTCCTACCAAAAACTTCAATTTTTAGATTTAAGAAAAAAACTTATAAAGTGGATAATAAACTAAACTTCTTGTGCTTCATTTCATTATTTAGTTAACATCAATTACAAAAGAAACCATCTTCAATCCTAAAATCAAGTGAAAGGAACAAGTAATTTGATAGAAATGAAAAAATCTTAAGGGATTAGGATTATAAGATATATGGAGTTTCAAAACCAACCCCTAGAGATTCCTAGCTATGTGAGTCATTGGAACATTGGAGGCAATGGTCAATTTTGGATATATGTTTCAACTGCACTTCTAAAACTCTTCGTTTGTTTAAAAGGTGTTTAGAAAATACATGCTACAAGAATCTAGAATCTTTTTTTAATCCTTAACCTCTAAAGATCTAAGAAGACAAAATGTGTCTTCTTCAAATTTTCAATGGCAAATTCTCGGTAGAGTGAAACAAATCTCAATATTTTGTATAGTAGGATCTCGTAGAGTAACAACTTGACATATTTGTTGCATTTTTGGATTTTCAAAGTTTCAATGTAAAAAATATTGGAAAATTTATTTAGAAAGTGTAGCCTTGTATAAGGGGTGGGTGGGCATAAATTTTGCATAGGGTCTGAGTGAAAAGGAATGGTGGAATTTTTTGAAGATTTCCTAAAAATGTATTAACAATATCAACCGTGGAATTTCAAAAATCAATGAATATATATATATATATATATATATTTTAAATTTTTTATATCCAATTTGGTCAATTTTGGCTTTTTTACTCATTTCTATTTGAAAATGTGTACAAATTTGAGATTTAAAAAAATTAAATTAAATTCAAAAATACTATATTTGCCTTAGACTCCAATCAACCCTTTGGAAGGCATTAAAAAGCTTTGTTTATCTTTTTATAATTTTTCTTTCTAAGAAGCTTTGTTTTTGGTTTATAAATTGATCACCCGTATTTCTTATAATCTAAAAATCCAAAGGTCAATATTTTCCCCCAATTAATTTTATGCATACTAAATAAAGTTGTCTTTACTTTTGTACGGTTATAATTAAAAATCTCAAGCACATCCATGTGCAAAAAAGATCAAAGTGGGATGATTCAATGAAAACCTATATTGTCAAGAAGTTGTTAGGCATTAAAGGTTTAAACATCATAGCTATTGCCTTGAGCCAATTTTTTCAATTTATTTCAAAAATTGTGACATTCAAGGGTTATTTACCAATAAGATCAAATGGAAATTAAGAAATTCCTTCTAAGGTGGATTATGAATTTCTAACATTGAATGCGTCATAATTTTGTCTCTATTATATGTATTTGTTAATATTTGGTCATATAAATTTTTGTTACACTATAACATATTAGTATACATTTTTATACTACAAGAAAATAGTGTCCAAATTGACATGTCCTAATTGACTAAAAATATCCAAATTGACAAAATTATGTCAAAAAAATGTCTGAATTGATAGAAAATTGACAAAAAACCCATCTAAATTGACATTGCTTTCTTATAGTGTTAATGCATTAATAATTGATTAGGGATGAATTAAAAGTTCAAAATAATTCAAAATTTTGGTATCACATTGTTGTTGCTATATCTTATTAAATCACATCTATAATCTAAACAAATGTACTATATAGACACCATCGCAAATAAACATCTTAGATGAAAAAGATGAAAAAAATAGTTTTGAGTGTTAAATACAAATAAAAATTATTTGCTTCAATTATATAATAGGAAAAATATCTTCAAATCTATTAAAATTGAATCTAACAACATTTCAAATTGCAACCTATAGATCATCTATAATAATAAATGAAGTTTGAAGTCTTTGATTTGTTAAGAATCTTTAAATTTCATTTAAATTGATATTATCTACACTTTTCTTTCTCTCTATTTGGAAGCATACATATGTCAATTTCTTACAATACCAGTGCGGGTGAATTTTATTGTTTCAAATGATAATACAACAAGCAATAAAATATTAAAACCATTGTATTTCAAAAAAAAAGCATTGACAATTTTTTGAGTGATTTTAATAGCTAGTCAACAATTGAGTCTAAATAGGGGGATAATTTTTATAAAGTTTTGGTACACATAATGATCTCTCTCGTTTCCAATCACATCGGTATAAAGGATTCCAACCATATTCCCCACACCCTCTATAGTAGCTAGGATACAGTTGCAACATTTTTATTTGTTCATTTAGAATTTGTCCACTCATTTTTGAAGTATAGTACATTGATTGGGTAAAACTGAACAAAATGTAGACTCAGTGTTTTGGAGTCACTGTATGTGTACAAAAAAACTAAATATACACAAAATAGTGAAATTAGGTTGCTCCAAACTATAGTTGACCATATCTGAAAGTGTTAGATATGAAAAATTAGTGTGGGGGCAACCTAATTTCACTATTTTGTGTAGAGTTTTTGTAGAAAAGAATTTTTGACATCTAAATCAACAAATGCATTTGAAAATACTGAAAAATATTCTTTAAAATTGGATGGATGAAAAACAATTCCTTGGAAGCATGAAACATATATATTTGAATTCATTCATCTCTATCAAAGAGGAGTAAAGCTCCACCCCAATCCAATGCAAGACATGACATGGCAAGCAAATCAGTATGTCTTAACTCCTAAAGGCCCAAGACCTTTTTTTTTTGTCAAAAAACACTCAAAACTGCCATTTTTATAGCAAAGAGTAAAAAAATTGAAAAATGTTTTTCTTGCACATCTAACCGTAGGATCTTACACCTAATTAGTATGAGAATGTGTGGAAAAAATTTCAAAATTTTTGACCATAAGATATCTCTCTTTAAAGTGAAGAAAACAAGTTTTTTAGCACATTGTGGAACTAGATTTATGACTTTGAACACTTTTAACTTAAATTTTTTACACTACAGAGTTTTGAGCTTTAAATCTTTTTAGTAGAGAATTGATTTGAGAGTTTAGGGAGAAAAAAAATTCAAAAAAACTTAATTTTCATACTTCAAAAATTGTTAAGTAGAAGTAGATATGAGACAGAAGGAAATCCTAAAATATTAATATCTTTTAGATGGAATTAAAGTGCACTAATCCCAATGGTGAGATTGCTCTGGCAAGCAAACTAAACCATGTACAACTTTTTCTTTTGAAAATTGCAAAAATTGCATTCCAAAATGAATCTTACAAGTAAGTTTTTCAAAGAAGATGCTCTAATTGCCCAAAAAACAAGATTGTCCATAAATTTCTCATAAAAACCAATTGAAATGAATCAAAGCTTTCCAGATATGACAAAAATATAATCTATAAGAAAAAAAATAAAAATAAAAAATAAAAAATCTTTGCAAATTTTTTTTGATGCCCCCTCTCCCCTGTTTTGAGCTTATTTGGGCATAACTTTTGTTTCCAGGCACTGATTGAACAAAAATTATTCTCCCACGAAGCTTAGCAGTTTTCTATCTTCAAAAAATTTCAAAAAATCATGACAGAAATTTAGCCCATAGGTACTTGCCCGAAAACAATGGGCCTTTAGGGGTTAAATTCTTGAAGGTTAGAGTTTGCACATGTGGGATTATAATCATTGAAATAATTAGATGTTGGAAGAGAAGAGTGAATATACTTAAACAACAGGGAGTGTGGTATTTTTTTGGTTCCTTGATGCACCTTGAAGGTTATATACCCTACATAAAGGTCAAATTTGGCATAAATTAAAGTCATTTTTGTAAAAAAGTGTCACATGTCATCTTGTGAATGGAGTGCGGTGATATGGACCCTTGAGAGTCTAATGTGGAAATTCCATTTCAGCACTTGAGTGCCAAGTCAAACCTTCACTTACATTATCCTCTTTTGTGTGAACCCCTTTTTCTTTGCATGAATTATACAATACTTTAAACTCATCTTAAACCATAAATGTCCAAGGACTTATTTGAGCTTGTTGGAGTGGTCTCTCCATCCAACTTTTATACATGGTTTTGAAGAGAATTGTGTCATTAGAGGTTATCAATCCTCAAAGTAGTGATGAGTGCTCCATAATTGAGAAGATTTGTACAAGTATTGAGTTGCAAGACACTAATAAGGAAGAACATGGGGACTAAATTCTTCTCTTCAACAAAACAAGAAGCCACAACAAGTTTGTCCCTCATTCGAGATTTTAGAACGAAAAAATAGTCTACTTTGCCCCAGATTCATTTGGTGGTGTTATTCATCATAAAAGAAAAGAGTAAACAGACAATACAAGAATATGAAAAAACGAAGTATACATCTTTGCTTTCAAGACCTTGGGAGTACATGGACTCTTTGATGAAACAAAAGCTCAATGGTTGCATCCTGTTCAATCATGCTCAAATGAAGGACACCATACTGCTACCTGCTAAAGGACACTATTATGAGATATATTCATGCCTGGCAGCCACCTCTACAGATATGAAGCTCCATTGAGGTTATGTCATACAGAAATCGACAGCTTCAGTCGGTCCTAGCTGGTAGGCTTGTGAAAAGTATATGGCTGGAACGTTGGAACCTTGAAGCTTCTCTTACGCACAACAGTATCAGCAAGGCTATTCTTATCTGGCCTCCAAACTTGAAAATAGAGCAAGCATCAGATTTGTACCATATTATATGAGAATCCAAAATACTAAATCCACAAATTTTGGAATGCAGGAAGATGTGAAGAGGTCTTCATATTCAGGAATAACATAATACAATTGAAAGAATGCCAGCATACCTTCAAACCTGTTCTGGGAAAAATTGATTGTACAGATCCCGAAGGACACGACATATTTCTTGAAATGTTGGCCGAGCACGAGGTGACGAAGCCCAACAGCGTTTAATGAGGTGAAGCAACAACAAACAATCACGTTCTAAAGACCGAAAGTTGAAATCACGATCTGGTCTCCACTGTGTTTCATCTTCATCAGGCTTCATAACACTGTCAACCTTGAATCCTCTAGGAAAGTTTTCGGATTGAACTCCAGTGACCACCTGGTACGCCACAACTCCGAAGCTATAGACATCGATTTTGTAGAGGCATTCGGGCGGTTCTGATCCTTTAGATTTACGACACCTCCAAACTTCGGGTGCAGTGTAATGTTTGGTGCCAATTCCGTAAGATAAGGGTTCCACTGTTGCACCAGATGAATCCACGCGTTGCCTGCAACCAAAATCAGCAACCTTCACGAGGTAGAATTGAGCAACGGAAGGGGGCATCGCCATTTCACTCATGAGAAGATTCCCAGGTTTCAGATCTCCATGCACAAATCCCTCATGATGTAAATGTTTCACCGCCTCTGCAAATTGCAACAACACAACCAGCGTCTCTTGAAACGAAAATGGTGCGTTCCTGCCAGCCATACCTCTTTCGCATAGAAACCTTCGAAGATCGACCTCCAACCATTCTATGAACAAGTTGCAGTTGGATGACCCATCCGACCAACCAAAAAAATGAACGATGTTGGGATGCGAGACTTTCAAAGCAACGTCAAACTCACACTTGAAGTTCTTGTTTTGATAAGGAATGTCACAGATAAACAGTTTCCTGGCGAAGGTGCCATGGCACCATAATATTTTGCAAATTTCTCCTTCGTTTCCCTTTGCTTCGGTATGATCATCCACCATCCTTACATCTGTCTCCTCCAAGTACCAGAATTTCACAAATTCCGCAGCAACCATATGATGTTTCAGTTGTTCCACAAGAGCGCAATTTGAACAACAGAGTCCAGGGAATATATTCACTTCCATCGTTTCTCCGAAACCACGGAGACGGTTACCCGGGAAGAATCCCAGACTACATTGGTGTTTAGGGCAAGTGCCCTTGATGCCCTCAAACCATGTCAAGTAAGCTTGCTTTGGCATGACATTGCTGTGAATGCTGTGAACGGAAAAACCAAAGTCCGAGGAGTTGCACGTGATTACGGTCCTAAGCCACTACTCCTCAGATATGCACCTAAAAAAGTACTTGAATGGACAGGCAGACCGACAGTGAGACTTTATCGTTCTCCAAGATGGCTTTTCAGGGGCACCAAAGAATCGAGGAAGCAACCTTACGAACTGCGATGCATCGATGGAATCGAGTTCGGTAGAATCCACAACTAAAATCGGGTCATTCTCTTCACCTCTCGACGGCCAAGTACATCCTGTCACGCGCGCAACCTTAAGATAGAATTTGGCCATTAGATTCCACAAGCTGACGTCTTGAACCCTAGAAAAGCAACCTAAACCAAACTCGCGGTATTTCTAGGACAGGCAGAGTATTCAGAACACTCGCAAATGAGCATTAGGGTCTGCGATCCATACTCTTAACGTGCTCTCTTGTCTGCAAATACAGTGTTACCAATAGAACGACAAGCAACCCTCACTCTACACAAACACGAGAGATCTAACCAACAATCACATGAGTCACGCACTTCAGTTCCGTTGCACATAGGCAATATGTGGAATCCACGCACATGGGGAGACGCAGAGTGATGGTAAGCTAACAATCACTTACTGGTGAGATGCGCAGGGTACAGATGCACAGACGCATCCCGAAACTGGCAATATCGAAGATTATGGCGAGGACTGTGCCTATCGACTATAGTGACTATGCCCTAGCTTTCTTGTTTTTCTTGTTTCTAGGGCATCCAGAACACTGCAAGAAAAATCAACCTTCGGAATAGAAAAAATGTGTCAATCCACCGTCAATTCTCACTGCCCCTCATAATTGTTGAGGATATAAAACGAAAGTTGTAAAACATAAGAACAACAAAAATACACTCAAAAGAATACCTTACTTCATTAGTGTTTGAAGTATATACAAGGAGAATAGGAGAGAGACAATGAATAGTTGTCTTCTCCTATTCGTCCAAGAAGATTTCCTCTAATCCTAGTGACAAGTGTCACTCACCATATTATGGTGAGTGTTCACACTACGTTTCTTAACACTCCTCCTCGCTCAACATAATAGTAGTAAAATAAAAATTTAATATGATGTATTTGATGAAGTCTATATAATCAGTTAGAAGTCGGTTATTGTCGCCAAGTTGTGGACTTGGTCGGCTGGTTTCGTACGTCAATGGTCAACCAATCGGTCCAAGGTTCGATACTCGTCGGCCTCATCGACTGATTCGGGGAACCCACGGCTTGGCATTGCTAGTGAGGCAGGAATAAATAGTCGACCCGCTACCCTACCCCTGAGCTGTGATGTGACAAGATGCAGGGCACCCCATTATGGTTAACAAGCTCCAGCATTGATTCCAAAAATCGTGGTTCTCACCACGACCCCACTTTTTTCAATATAATATCCGTATGTTTACAGTTGTTGCCTCATTAGAACCTTATCTGGGAAAACCTTGATTATGATCAAGGAGAAAACCACAGATGAAGGAAAAAAAGTATAGTACCTTTATCAATCCATTCTTATAGCAAAATCCAATGGGAAAGAACTATAAAAAGGATATCAAAAGGTTTACACACTTATTGAATGTCTTATTCCAAAATACTAAGTCGCCTCATGCCAATGCCATGAATGAGTCAACGATGAATAGATAATGGAAGAGCCTTGGTAAAGAGATCAACAAGATTATCAGTTGATGAAACTTTCTTGATTTCAAGTGCTTTGTTAGTAATCAAGTTGTGTGTAAGACTAAAATACTTTGGATCAATATGTTTTGTTCGGTCACCCTTAACAAAACCTACTTGCATTTGTGCAACACAAGCACTATTGTCTTTATATAAGACAATTGGAGAATTATCATGTGATAATCCACAATTTGTTTGAATAAAATTATCAATTGACCATAGCCAAATGCATTCCCGAGATGCTTCATACAAAGCAATAATTTCTGCATGATTAGATGATGTTGCAGTAATTGTTTGCTTCATTGAATTCCAAGAAATTGCAGCTCCATGTCGTAAGAAAACATAACCTGTTTGAGATTTGGATGTTGCTGGATCAGATCTATATCCAGCATCAGCATATCCAACTAATTTTGGATCTGTAGATCGACTATAATGTAGTCCCAAATCTTTAGTTTCTTTCAAGTAACAAAAAAGATATTTGACGCCATTCCAATGTTAGAGTATCAGTCTAGAACTATGTCTTGCAAGGAAACTAACTGCAAATGCAATGTCAGGTCTTGTAGACGTAGCCAAATATAAGAGTGCTCCGACCGCTGCAATGTATGGATATTGTTCACTCAATGGTTCCTCCTCCTCCTCACAAGGGCGATAAGGATCATCATCTTTAGCACTACGATCAACCATATGTATAGATAGAGGAAAAGCATCAATTATGTTGAATCGTTTGAGAATTCGGTTGATATAAGTGGTTTGAGAAAGAAAGATGTTGTTATCTTTCATGTGTAAAATCTGTAAACCAATGCAAAAAATAGTTTTGCCAAGTAATTTCATCTCAAACTCACAAATAAACAATTGAGTAGCTGTAGCACATGCAGATTTGGTGTCCACAAGGTTCAAATCATCAACATAGACGGCGATAATAACAAATCCATGTTTGTCTCTTTTGATAAAGAGACATGGAAGCAATGCATCATTTATAAAATGATGCTCAAGAAGAAATTGTCGCAGTCGCTGATACTACATAAGTCTAGATTGTTTGAGACCATACAATGCACGTTGTAATTTAACGCCACGATATTTGTCTGAAGTAGATGAATGTGAGCTAGTGGTCTCAAGATCAGGAGGCACTTTCATATAAATATTAACATATAAAGAGCCATATAGATAGGCTATCACTACATCCATAAGATGCATATCAAGAATAGCATAAATTGCCATTCCAAGAAGATACCGGAATGTAATCGAATCTATAACTGGAGAATATGTGATATCATAATCAATACCAAATTTTTGAGTAAAACTTTGAGCAACCAAACGGACTTTGTATCGAATAATGTGTCTTTTGTCATTACGTTTGTGAATGAATACCAGCTTGTACCAAGAGGGCGAGCAGTGAGATTGTCTACAATAGGACCAAACACTTGTTTTTTTATTTAAAGAAGTATATTCCTCCTCAATAGTAGCTTTCCACTTTGGTCAATTAGAGCGATGCATCGCTTCGTCAATTGTACGAGGTTCAAGATCATCTTTCTCGCAAGAAAAATTTTCTGCAATCATACAAATGAAGGAATCATTGATGTCCATATTTGCCCTATTCCATACATCTCCCGTACCGCAGTACATCACAGAAAATTTTGTGTTCAACTTAGGTTTTTCTTGCTGTTGAACAAAAATATTGCCTTGAGATGTTGATGGACAGTCGTTTGCAAATGATTTTGTAAAATTAGCCGTATTTGCTATAAGTGAAGAAGGATCAACAGTATGTGGAAAAAGTTTGCGTTTACGTGGCTGTTTATCCGGTTCGTGAGTTTGTTTGCCTGTCAATTGAGGAGTTGAAGTTGTTGTAATATTTGGTACAATTATTCGGCAGGAAGATTATGAGCTTTATTCAACGGATTTCGAGTAATCCGTGTCGCATCATAAAACCCATCAGGCGTTTGATTGGCAATCAGTTGATGGAGTAATGTAACGAATTATGCTTGGAGAGTCAAAGCCGATATAAATCCCTTCTTGTCGATGATTGTCAATAGTGTGGCGTTGAGGTTCCGGAATGGGAACCCATAAACAACAGCCAAATACTTGTAAATGGGATATATTGGGGACGCATCCCGAGAGCAATTCTTGTGAAGAAGCAATCTCCACAAAAGAAGGATGAAGGCGAATTAGATTTGCAGCATGTAAAATTGCATGTTCCCACATATATGAAGGCAATTTTGCATGAAGAAGCAATGGCCTCGTGATGAGTTGAATCTGTTTAATAAATGACTCCGCTAAGCCATTTTGAGCATGTTCATATGGAACAGAATATGTCAACTCAATTCCTGTGGCAGTGCAATAGTCTTCAAAAGATTTTGACCGAAATTCTTGAGCATTATCCATTCGTAATGTTTTGATTGGATAATCAGGAAAATGAGCTTTAAAACAGATAAACATAAAAAATAAATTAGCAAAAGCTAAATTTCGAGAAGATAATAAAGATACATGTGATTGTTTGTCCAATGCATCAATCAAAACCAAAAAATATTGGAATGGTCCAAACATAGGAGATATTGGACCACAAATATCACCTTGAAGTCTGGATAACATTGGTGGCAATTCATGAGAAAGGTTCCATGAAAATGGTCTGGCAATTCACTTGCTTTGTATACATGCATGACAGATTGTCATAGAACTGACATCTGCTGGTTGCAAATTATGACCAACAACGCATGGAAGAATTTTGCGAAATAAAGTAAAATCTGGATGGTCCAATCTTCCATGCCAAAGAGAAGTTTTATTATCTTTAGAAGATATAGCAAAACTAGAAATAATATGTGGCCGGATTGGAATCCGGTATAAGCCATTTGCCGCAGCAAAGGCTGTTTCCACAATTTTATTCTTCTGTACAAAATCTAGAGCCTCTCGCCTACCTATAATTCTAGTCGAGAGGTGGAAACCGTTGGTGCGCACATCTCGATAGCTAATTAGGCTCCGAGGCGTAGAGGGGGAATATATGGCATGCGTGCATGTAATGGTGGTGCCCTCAGGCAAAGTCACTTTTGCTGGTCCCTCCTGGAAACGAAACACATTCAGTCCAGTCATGGTCATTAAATTTCTGGTTTGCCAATTTAATAAATTATTAACATCAAAAATTGTTTATCTCGTAGAATTGAATGAGTAGTTGCAGAGTCAAGGAGCGCATCACAAGACTCACCAGTGGAGGTATCCTCAGCAACATAAATTTCTCTATCGTCATTGCCATATGGATTCATAGACGCATCCATGGTGTGGGCTTCCCGACCTTGGGCTCGAAGTTTTTTGTTTTCTTGAAACATTTTGACAAATTAGTCTAATGTTCGGCATATATTTGCCAAATGTCCTACTCTGCCACATTTGTGACAACAACGCGTCTCTGATGGACGCTTACCACGATTATTATTAGAGAAAGTGGTATTTTTCTTCTAGCCATGTTGATTGTCACGACTGTAATTACCGGTTTGTCTATGACGTGGTTTAAAGCGATGTTTTTGTGGTTTAGGTTTCATAGTAGAAACCTTGACAACATGGGACTCTGGAACCATTGTTCCAAGAGGACGGGCCTCTGCATTTCGCAAGATGATCTCATTTTACTTTTCAGCAAGGAATAATAGAGACATAAGATCTGAATGATTCTCAAATTTCATGTTTCTATACTGTTGGGCTAGTAAAGCAGAAACAGGTGGAAATGTTGAGAGGGTTTTCTCAATCATTTTAGATTTGGTTATAGTCTGACCACGTAACTGTAGTTGTGACACAATGCGGTACAACTCATTGTTGAAAGCAACAAATGTTGGAAAGTCCAACACTCGTAAGTGAGTCCAGTCATGTAATGCTCTAGGAAGAAAAATAGTCTTTTGGTGATCAAAACGGGATTTGAGCTTTTTTCAAAGCTCATTAGGTTTGTCTATTTCTAAATACTGATGTTGTAGTAAAGGAATAAGGTGGCGGCGAAGTAACAATAAAGTTTTCCAAGAAATAGCAGGAGAAATGGTATCACTTATAGTAGAATCTCCGTCAAATATAATACAGTCTGATAATTGCTCCGCATAAATGTGGGCTTTTGCAGTCTTGGCCCATAGAAGATAATTACTCCCATCAGCAGTCAACGGTGGAAATAGAAGTGGTTGAAGTCGTGGTGCCTCGGTAGCAATAGCGGAGACTGGAACAGTAGTAGATGTAGCAACGGAAGAAGTGGAAGTAGTCATGATGTAAAAGGAAAAGAAAGATAAATAAAAATATTTCTCAAAGAAAATGAAAAACTGGAAGAAATTAGGGTTTTGGAGAAATTAGGATTTTGGAAAAAATTAGGAATTAAAGATAAAGATAAAATCTAAGATAAAAATAAAGATAAAATCAAAATAAAGATTAAAATTAAAATCAAAATTAAAGATTAAAGATAAAATAAAAGTAAAATAAAAGTAAAAGTAAAAATATAGATAAAGATAAAGATAAAAATGAAGATAAAGATAAAGATAAAGATAAAAAAAGTTAAAGATAAAAAAAATACAATAATACAGAAATAGATGGAAATAAAGATAAAGATATTATCAAATGAAATATTTATATCAATACCTTAAATTTGGCTATTTGTTTGTTTGTTTGTTTTGTTTGTTTGTTTTGTTTGTTACGTTGAGATCTCCCGGACCGTGCATCCCCCGGTCGCGTGCTTGGTACCATCGGAAAGGGCTCGGTGAGGATGGGTGCACGGGCTTGGTTTCGTGGCATTTGGAGCGGTGGTGCAAAAGTTATTGAATTTCAAAGTATTTATTGATTAAAAAAGTAGAAAATTACTTTTACTTTGATTTTGGTGGCGTTCTTGGTACTGGGAGTGGAACCGGGAGTAGAACTAGGAGTAGAATCGGAAGTAGAACCAGGAGTGGAACCGAGAATAGATGAAAATTGGGCCAACGGCACAGGGTCACACTAGTATAATTGAAAATGAAAGGTCAATTAAAAAATGAAATAAAATAAAATAAAATTTTAGAGCTTTGAAAAAAGGGTTTGGAAGGTTGAAGAAGAAGAACTTTGAAGCCGAAAGGATGTAAGGAAGAAAGAGAAGAAGAACTTGGAGATGAAGGGGGGAGTTTCAAAAGAAGTGGAAAAGAAAAGAAAATAGATTGAAGAGTTGCACAAGAAGTAAGTTAAGGCGGGTGTAGAGCGGTGGCAAAACAAAACAAAAACAACAAAAACAAAGAACAAAAACAAGTAGTGAAATATAGAACGGCATAGGGAGGTTCAGGTCGGGAAGGCAGGTAAACCAACAGGTGGAGTGCTGGGGGCGTGAAGAAGGAGTATAGCTCAGGGAGGTTCGCACTAGTAGAAAAAAACAGTGCCCAAATTAACAAAAATGAACATAGAAGTGTTAATTTTTTTTGTTAATATGGACAACTTAATTTGGGTACTTTTGAACACAAAAGTGTTGATTTGGTAACAAACAAGTGTTGACTTGGTAACAAAAAAGTGTTCATTGTAACAAAAAAGTGTTCATTTGGTAACAAAAAAGTGTTAATTTTTTTGTTAATTTGGACATTTTTTTTCACAAATCTACAAAGTATTTTTAAAAAAAAATTCCTAACCAATGGGAAATTGCAACATGGCAACGCCAACTAGGCAACTGCCCACATGGCAGTGCTACCTAAGCTACCCACATGGCAGCGCCGCCACCTAGACAGGTGCCATGTGGCATTGCCACGTGGGCAACTCCTTGGTGGAGCAACCAAGGGGGTTTGAACCTTGGACCTCGTGGGTGAGGTCCAAGGTTCAAACCAATACACCACCAACAAACATTGATGTAAACAATGAAAGTAGGAATTTATTTATTAAGTTTCTTGGGTATTTTTCCATGCTCTTTTAAAGTCAGCAGACTTTGGTGCTCATTTTCACCTAGTATTTGAACTTTTTTCAAAAAACTTTGAACTGGAAAAAGTTGGCAAATGAAGTCAACTTTACCTCCAACAATCTGTTTGCAATTCCAAGAATCTGATCAAAAGTTATAATAAAAAAACTGAGAGGGTGTTCAACCATTTTTTTTTAAATGTCCAAATGCACCCCTCTCTGATTTTTGTCCATAACTTTTGATTGGAGGCTTGAAATCATAAACGGATTGTTGGACGTGAAAGTTGAATTGATTTAGCAACTTACTTTAGTTCTAAGTTTTTTGAAAAAAAGTCATCTTCTATGTTAAAATCGCCTCCAAAGTGTGCTGACTTTTGAAAATACCGAGTAGTGAATAGTTAATTTTCAAAAAGAAATACATAGTATAATTAGGAGTTCAAAAGCTTCTAAAGTTGCAAAAAGATTTAAGAAAAAAAATATTCTTAAAATTGCATGTATAGTTGAAGCATAGAAGTTGTTTTATTGATTTTTTTCATTTTTTCGAATGTTTTTAAAAGTCAGCAGACTTTGAAGGCGATTTTGACATAGAAGATGACCTTTTTTCAAAAAACTTAGAACTAAAATGAGTTGCTAAATCAATTCAAATTTCACCTCCAACAATTAGTTTATGATTTCAAGCCTCCAATCAAAAGTTATAGACAAAAATCAGAGAGGGGTGCATTTGGACATTTAAAAAAGAAATGGTTGAACACCCTCTCAGGTTTTTTGTTGTAACTTTTGATCAGAGTCTTGGAATTGCAAACAGATTGTTGGAGGTGAAAGTTGACTTCATTTGCCAACTTTTTCCAGTTCAAAGTTTTTTGAAAAAAGTTCAAATACTAGGTGAAAATCACCACCAAAGTCTGCTGACTTTAGAATGTGAATTTAAAAAAACCCACAATTGCACTATTAAAAGTTTAAAAGATTCCAAAAGGTTCCAAAAGATTCCCAAATGATTCCATAAAATTTAACAAACTTTTGTTGATTTGATACTTGTACTACCCAAGTCAACAAAAAAAATGTCACTTTTCTGTTAATTTGGGCAAAATCAACAAAAAACTTTGGAAATGGACAATACATTATCCAAATTAACAAAAATTTGTTGATGGTTTGTTAATTTGGGCACGGATTTTCTACTAGTGTCGGGTGGGAGCAGGTCAGGAAGACAGGTGAGCTGGTGTGGTGCAGAGACAGAGGGGGAGGGATCCAAAAAATTACAGGGAACAGGGAAGAGAGAGCAAAGGGGTAGGAAGCACAAAATGAAAAACTGCAGGGAGTGCACACAGTGGGAGATGGAGGGCGGTTGGGAGGCACAGGGGTTGCAAAGCTCCATGGGGTCCGCAAGGAGAAGTCGAACGCCAGAAGTTGAGAGCTCCAGGGACTCCAAGGAGAAAAGTAGATGGGGGTGGGGGGGTGGGGTGGGGGGCATGTAAAACCTCCTCACAAAATCTAAAAACTAGATCGAAAGTATGGAATGAAAGTCTACAAAAAAAATTTGAAAGTACACGAGCGTGCTGATAACATGTTGAGGATATAAAACGAAACAAAGTTGTAAAACATAAGAACAACAAAAATACACTCAAAAGAATACCTTACTTCATTAGTGTTTGAAGTATATACAAGGAGAATAGGAGAGAGACAATGAATAGTTGTCTTCTCCTATTCGTCCAAGAAGATTTCCTCTAATCCTAGTGACAAGTGTCACTCACCATATTATGGTGAGCGTTCACACTACGTTTCTTAACAATAATAACGTACACAAGTGGCATGCCCTCTTAAGTTAAAATCATTTGAATATTGGCCTGTTGATAAGGTTTCCTTGCACAGGTGGAGGTGCCGACCCTACAGTAACAGGAGGTAACCTGGACTCCTGCCGTGTTTTTTTCCCGTGCAGCAGATCACGCCGTTGAAATAGTACTTCAGACCCTAGCGTGTCATTTTGGACTCGTGAAGTAACGAGGCTTCTCATCTCTCTGTGAAACCTTGGCGATCTCGATCACCTGGCCTCTTCAAAGGTGGTGGCATTTGAAGTTGATTGTCGTGGATATTGAGACGATTTTTGGGAGTTTCTGAATTTCGAAATCCTGGCGGGTTTGCGTTACCAGATTTGTACTTTTCTCAGGACTCGTTTACGTTGGTGATTTTTGAAGCATGGTATCAAGGTATCCTGTGTGCTTAGATAGTGTTCTGCTTCTGTTTTTTTTGGAAACAGGCAAATTAACCTAGCAGATCTCATTTTTCATGCCAAGTTGAGTGGAGAGACGTGCTATTTCAGAACGCTACAGTTTGCTGATTGAGATGTTTACTTCATCACGCTCAAGCTTAGCCACCATACCCGCTTGCATCGAGGAGTTTAGGGCTTAGGGTGATGAAGCAAACTTGAGTCAAGTAACTTCGGTCTGTCCTTCTATGCACTCGCGTATGCTGAATTGTTGATAGGGTTGCGATCTCAGATTTTCTTAGACTACATCTGTCGGAGGATAGATTTCAACGTGTAGAAATTTGTTTGAAGGCTGAGTCTTTCGACATCCATAGAGGTCTTGGGAAAGTATGTCCAAACTTTACGGAGTAATGTTTTGTTATTTTTGTCCTGCAGAAGTATGATTACCTTTAGGGGCGACCAGGTCAGGGCCCGAATGACTCTGGTATTTTGGACCGGGAGCTAAGAGCAATTCGTGTTTGGAAGGTGTCAAATGGTCATCTCTCCTTCAAGCAAGAATGTCGTCGGAAGGTGTACAAGTGGTCCTCTCTCCTTCAACAAGCAACGAAACAAGGTAACGCATACCAAATGCAAAGTTATTCTTGATTATTCAACCCTTCATCATCCATCAAAAGTCTTTGCGTTTTTTCTCATTTTTGAACGTCATTTTTTCCTATTTGATGTCAAGTTTTATGAAAATTAATTTTTGAAATCAAAGTGAAGCCAAAAATGTAACTTTCTCCCCAATGGAGTAAATCATTGAATTTTTCTTTTGATTTGAAGGAGGTCATCAAAAATTGTTCAATTGAAAAAGAAAATTGAATATTTAGATGGCAAAGGTTTGTTGACTTCTTCTACAATTTAAATTCAAAACACTCATGCGTCACTTGATATTGGTCAATTTTACTTGATTAATGTAGTTTTAAACTTGATTTGTTGTGGTCATGAAACTAGAGATAAGTATGGATGTCTATATCTTTTCAAATTTGATTTTTGACCCCAAATGCTCCTAGAGGTCATAGTGGATGGTTAGGGGTTATTGTTAATCAATTATTTTCAAGTTAATGTTGACATGATAGTTGGGAGTGAACAGAATAGATAATGTCAAGGATACTAACATCTCACTAAGTCATCACTATTTTTTTTACGACAATATTAAATCATTACGGGAACTGCATGAATCTGATGTATATGAACTTAACATTAATTAATCTAAGGGTTTAATCAATCTAGTGGGGGTGTTCCTTGTGTGATGCAGGGCTCGGATGTTTAAAACTTGCTCTTTGCCCTTACAGATCCCTTAGTCCCGCACCCAATATTGATTTTGGAGGGATGCATTTTGGGGGGGGAGTCCTCCAAGGCAGCTCTGTATGTGTCACGACATGTTTTGATTTTGAGGTAGATTTTGAATGTGGTGATAAATTTTGACCATGGTGCTCCGTTTGTGATTCGTGCAGTAGTGAAAGGAGTGTGACCGGTGGGATTATGGGCCTGGAGACCTATAAAGGGTGGCCCGTCAACATTTGTCCTCCGAAGTGGAAGGACAACCAGTTATGGATCAACAGTGAGGATTTTGAAGCCGCCCAGTACACCGCCGATGCCGTGTTCCACTTCATTGGGCGTCCCCCCGTCTACTTCCCTGACATCAAGTTCGACTACCTTCCTCTGCTCCTTAGCACTGGGGAGCGTCTCACGACGAGGGAGGAGTGCTCAGCGTATGTGGCCAAGATTGCCAAGGGCCTTGCACTACTTGACCGGCGAAAGGAATTCAAGTTCCGGGTCCAAAATCTCATCCTCGAAATGGTCAAGAGACCCGAAGTTGTCCGGTTTCTCAGTACCGTGCGTGCAAGTCGTCGTCAAGCGTGGCAAGGAGGGTCTTTGAATCCGGAGAGACGGAGGTTAGATTCAAAGATTTTACCAAGTGTGCGCCGTTTAGGAAAAGGCTTGTCAGGGTTTCTATACGAGACAACATGGGAGGGAAAGAAGTATGTCAGGAAAGATTTTCCCCTTGGATCAGTGCATCACAATGTTTTTGAAAAAGAAGCAAATGCTTTACTTGATCTTGACCATCCAAATATAGTAAGGTGCCCTCATTATGCAGTAGGAAAGGGTAGCTGTTCTCTTCTCCTGGAGTATGTGGATGACGATCTTCAGAATATTATACAAAAGAAGATAGAGGCGCAAGGAAAAGGGAACCGAACTGGTTCTAGTACCACTCTTCACTCAAGACTCTTGGACATAGATGAGACCAGAAGCTTAATGTCAAGTATGGCCAAGCAAAGGGAGATCACCGGAGCTGATGTAGGTCTTATGAAAATGCCCGAGAATGAACCTACTGCTCCTTTTGAAGTGCCTGAGGCGGTGGACATCATATCTGAGATTGCGACCGGCATAAAGTACTTGCATGATAATGGGATCGTCCATGGAGATTTGAAACCACAGAATGTATTAATTGGCAATGGTGGGATCGTAAAGCTGGTTGATTTCGGTCTCGTTGAAACCAAGAAGAGGGTCAAATTGGTTTCGAAACGCACGCGGCACTTTGAGATCCTCATGTGGAAAGCACCAGAACGATTTGAGAAATTACTCGGTCCTGTAACTGAGGATTCAGATGACCCCTTCACAGATTCGGATACAGATGAAGATGAAGAAATTCAAAGCTCTGTCATTTTTACAATGAGCAGATTGGCCATGGCTGATGTCTACAGCTTTGGTTTAGTATGTTCACAAATCTTAGGTGGGAAGCTAATGTATTCAAATTTGAGCTTGACCCAGTTACGAGAGCAAAGGATGCATGGTTTTAGACCGCGACTGCCTTCTTCTTGTCCCGACTTTCTCCAATTCCTAATATCTTCAAGCATGGAATGTGATCCCTGGCGCAGACCTATCTTTGCTGACATCTGCACAGTTTTGAAAGCTTTTCAGTCAAATCGACTACCACGTCTAATGGAAGGTACAATATTAGGACTGTTTTTTGGCTTTAAATTTTCAGAGCGTCGTCCTGTGATTAAAAAATTGGGGTGATACATCTGAGTCGAGATTTATTGAATATCTCCATAACAAGTAAGGTCTATCCTTCCATCCGTAGTAAGCAATTTTTTGTTACTTATCCATCCTCAAGTGGAATGTATGTATATGGTTATTTGAAAGGGCACTACCCCAGTCACAGGGCGTTGGCTACGGGGTCCAGATTAATCCCCTGACTGCAAATGAACCTTTATTGCTATAGTTGGTTTCTCATTCAGTGTAAGTTAAATGATTTGGGCAGTTGGAACTAGCACAAGCTACGAAATAGTCCACTGGTCGTAGTTTAATGTGTCTCCAAGTGCAGCTCCTCACCTTCGACTGGTGATGAATGCCTAGTCTCTGCTATTGTCTGCATTTTGATATTAGCCTAAACTAGTGACTAGTATATAGTGTATAGTATGCATCTTTGGTTTTGAGAAGAGTCGGTTACGTTTTCGCTTTCCATAAGAAGAAATTCTAGCTTTCGAAGTTAAGGATTCGACTTATTCTGGAAATTTTTCATGCACTCTAAGTTAAATGAAAACGTGGTTTGAACTTCCATGTGTCCAGTTAAAGGAAAGGAGGCACGATCGATGAGCATGGATGTATATCTCGACATGCTTCTCAGACCTGTCCATAGTAAACACTCGCAGCACGGGCTCGAACATCTTCAACACGGATTCGAGCAACCGCAACTCGGAGTCGAACACCTTCAACACCAAATCGAACGCCTTGAAGGCGAAAACGAACACCTTAAACGCGATTCCGAACGCCTTAAACGCAAATTCGAACGCCTTAAACACGAATTTGAACGCCCCTACCCCGGACTCGAAGAGTAATTGGCAGCCCCCTTTTCGCTTTGCGTTGAGGTTGAGGGAGAAATGGAAGAAGGCCGAGAGGAAGAGGAGTCGGGAGTCGGTGAGTATTGTGCGTCACTCTCTTGCTCTTGGTGGCATTGCAATAGATTGAGTCTTGTTGATCGATTCTGTTGGTGGTGATAGTTTCAATCGTGATGTTTCTATATCTGGTGTAGGCTATTTCTGTGTTTAGTGTTTTCTGTTGGCATTCTCTCTTAAATACAAACCTCAAGAGCTTACAAAAGTTTAGGCATTGGTAGTGTATGATTGCAAGATTCTAGCAATCGCCGAATTTTATGTTTTTGAAATTGGCCCCAGTGAGAGAATTCGAATTCCTACGCAGATACCAAGAAGTTCGACTAGGCAAAATTGGAATTTCAGAATCTCTCAATAGCGCAAATTAACATCACAATCTCGTTTTGCTTTGTGGGCTTGCAATAGATTAAGTCTGGTTGATTCCATTGTCGGTGAATCGGTGATTGTTTCAATCCTTGTTTTTCTATGTCTGGTCTAGGCTACTCCTGTGGTTAGTTTTCTGTTAGCATTCGCTCATAGATGCAAACGTGAAGAGCGTACAAACGTTTGGACGTTGTTAGTGTTTGATTGCATGGCACTTGCATTCTCCAAACTTTTCTAGGTCCTTGAAGTTCGCGCCAGTGAGAGAATGCTTACACAGATATTCTCCACAAAGCTCGCGTACATACTTGGAATCATCTGGATGCAAATTAATATCCCGAACGAGAAACCTCTAGTAATCCATGGGTTACTGGAGGTTTTACAGTATTTTGTTACCTTCAGTATGTACCTTATTTGAGAACCACCTTCTAAGAGGGAATTTGTAACCCAGATCCCATGCAAAAACGTTGGAAGGTTGTTTCAACTAACCGGGAGCCCTGGAGGTTGAACCAACATTTTCAACTGATGTTTCTTCAACATATTTCAACCAGCCAGTGGTTGGACTACTATGGTGTTTGTCTGTGAGATTTCGACAATCATGCGACCATCACGACCATCACGACCATCATGTAAATTCATATGCACATGACCATACTTTTTGAACTCCTCAACTAATATTATCCAGCAAGGGTGAATCCATTAAGGTAGCAGAACCTTAAAGCAACATATGCCTCGAACAAACTTCTATTATTTGTCCCATTTTTGTCTCATAGCAAATCAAATTTGCATGTGAAACTACCAAGTCTCCTACTTAAAACTTGAGTATATTAGTAAAGTGGCTATTCATGGGTGCCTCTATTCATGCATCACTCTTTGTTGCTTCAAGGTTCCAAATGTGTTGTTTCCTACCAAGTCTATCAAGTCTATGATCCATTGTAGGGGCCTTTAGCTTGTTGCTTTTGAAAATTTATATCCTATTCTCCGAGTAGCAAAAAATTTAGATTCTACTTGCAACATTGTTCACTACACTTTGCTAATCTGTTTTGTTAATCAGTTTGATAAAAAATTCACTATGTGGCCACACAAAAGGTCGAATTATGGTGCTGCAACCTCATACTATCATTTTGAAGATGTAGTTGCAGTAATTAGTCCTGAGGGATGTTTTTTCTACAATATTTGATTTTACATACGATTGTTGCTTAATTGCATTGATGTGCGAATTGCAGCAGCGCCCCCCGAAACTCTGTGAACAATCCATGAAACGGATCCGCACCGGAGTTCCCACTCCACCAACACCAGGATCACCCACGCAATCCACCACCGACAATCGTTATGCACCGGAATAGCAAGTGGAACGCGAAGATCCGCGTGAGCAAAGAGGTGCGGATCTGGACGTTCTCCTCGGAGAAGGAGGCGGCGCTGGCGTTAGATCTGGGCTACAACCACTGCACGGAGAAGCTGAAGACGTTCAATTTCCCGCAGTTTGTGGACCAGCTGTTGCGGGCACTCTTCAATGCGGGAAGGAAGCAAGAGGCCAAGAAGCTGGTGAAGAGATTGGCGGACGCTCATGCCGCGGCGTTCGGAGCCTCTTGAGGAGGGACTTGTGCGGGGCATTTTTCGGGGCTTGAATGGCCTACAGGACCCTTGGAATTTTCGACTGGCCGCAAAAGAAAAAGAAGCGAAAAAACATGCAAAACCCCGTAAAATTCAACGTGAATGATGCCACTGTTTTGCAATTCTCCCCGGCAGTGGTGTCACAGAAAAAACCCTTAACAGAGTCTGTTTTTTCGTTTTTTCCCTCTCAAGCTGCAGTTTTGGAGGTCTTTTCTCTTGAATCCTCAACTCTGGAAGGGCGCCGCCCTGAAGCTGCAGTTTTGACGGTCTTTTCCATTGGATCCTGAACCGTGGAAGGACGCGACCCGATGTCCAATGGAGTCGGCCAAAAATTATCTGATTTTGGATGAATAGGGCGTTCTCTGATTCTGCAGGTTTCTTCAAAGTCATTCATCGGACACTGGTAGTCCTCTGCGTCATTATTGAACATTGCGTGCTTTCGAAATGCACGGGGCTTGGTGCGAGGTTTAATTGTGAACTGAGTGAGTGGTTTTCGCTTGTAGAATGGGCCGTTTTTTCTTTCTAGTGTCGGTAAACAATCATTGACTGAGGAGTGGCTAAGACACAAGCCAATTCAAGCGCAATGCAGATTTTGAATCAGGAATAGAACTCAATCGTTCAAGAATGGATTGAACTTCGACTTGTGGAACGTGATGTCGTAATTGAGGTGAACAAACTCTTCCAATCTCAAAAAGAATTTGGAGTTCTCTCTCTCCTATCCCCTTCCAAATTGATGGCCAGTTCTTGAAGTTCGGTTCATAGAAATTGTCTAATTCAAGTGACTGCATGAAATACTAAATTCAAGGACAGAGCCATGATTCAACTTGAGCCATGATTGACGATTCCTCAAGGCAACAGTGAATCTTGCTTTGACTTTTTTTCAAACATAGTCCCAAAACCTAAGATAGTTCAGATCTATTATGGGGTCCAAAGTGAAAGGATGGGAGATCTTGCACCCCTAGAAGTGTGAGTTTTTCTTGACCTAGAAAGTGTCTAGGTCTTCCCATCAAACCATTTTCGTTTTGGCTTTGGAACCTTTTGGAACTATAGAAACTGTGGAAAAGAACTTTTGTATTTATTTATGTCCATAGGTTAGCATATATGAGAACCTAGGTTATGGATGACGGTTCCTTGAAGAAGCAAAGATTGGTGTCACATGTAACCAACATCACATGACTTTGTCTATCCCCCCATTGTTGAAACCTGTTTTGAATCATAAGTGGCAAATATTCATAATGCTTGGAATGCTTTTGTGCACCTTGAAAAGTATACTTTGTATACCATGTGACTGAAGATTAGATCTTTAATCCTCACTAATTGATTCTTTTCCTAGATCCTTTGGGAATATTAGAATCTTGTTTCAATTCTTGTTTCCATTGAGACCTTGAGATTGTGGAATTGAAACCACTTGTATAGGTGTTGCAATTTTTTAAATATTTGAGACCAGTGGCATAGGTAGTATAACTATATCTGCCATTCATTTGGGGCCTGGATTGGAATTGTTGATTACGGGGTGTGGATGAATTAAGTGGTCTCCGTGGTCGTTTTCTAAAACTGACTCTTTCCCTTTTGAACAACTGTGTATTGCTTGTGTTTCATTTGTATTTCATTACAACATGAAACCAGCATCAGGTGTAGAGCTATCGAATTGGCTCTTCCTTTTAGCATATTGTTAGTTGGAGATTTCCATGTCAGGTTTAAATCTTTGTGTGAAATTTATTTGAGGATCAGGAGCCTTATTTGTGCAGTTTGGGTTGGATAGAATGGTCAAATTTGTTGTGTTGGTATGCTTCAGACATTCAAGTGCCCAAAGCTGTCTAAAAGTAGGACAAGAATAGATTTGAGGTTTTAGAAGGGTGCTAGATAGTGACATTTTTTTGAAGTTTTAAGCCTTCCAAATGTTACCTACCTTATCTTTAACCCTTAAACGTCAAGGCAGATGTTTTGTGGCTAATGAGTGACAAGGAATCTCTTGTGTAGGACAAAAGTGCAACTATTCATCTTTGGAATTTTGTTGTAAAAAGAGGAGGTCTTCTACAGTACTTTGACTTCCAGTCCCAACTTCCAATGAGTACTTTTGCTATTTCTTAAGCCTTATGATTTACATGGTAATGAAAAGGGATGATTTTTAGGATCACCTCTTCGTCCTTTAAGGATTAAAGGGCCCACAATTTGTAACTCTAATGATTTTTTAATAACTCAAAATGGGGTAAAAAGTAGATTAGAAAGTTGCATCTTGTACATTATTTTGAAAGCAATTCAATCAGTGACTATTTGATTGACTTTGAAAAATTCCCTTGGACTTGCAATGAAGAATCTTGTCACTTTGCCTTTGCTCATCTTGAACCATTTAACCCCTAAAGGACTGTTGTCCATTCGGGGGACAAATGCATTTTTGGGTAGGTACCTACGGGCTGAAATTTTGTTGTGATTTTTTGAAACTTTTTGTAAACGTGAAGAATTGAGAGAGGTATATGGCAGAAAATAAAAAATTGAAATTGGACCTTTGAGCAAGAAGTTATGCCATTTCTTAGAGTGTGTGGGGACGGAGGGCAGCAAAAAAAATTTGCAAAATTTTGAATTTAAATTTTTTATTTTTTTTTCTCATAAATTATATTTTTGTCTATTTGGAAAGCTTTGATTCATTTCATTTGAATTTGTTATGAAGAAGTTATGGACATTCTTGTTTTTCGGGCAGTTAGAGCATCTTTTTGAAAAAAATAACTTGTAGGATTCATTTCGGAATGCAATTTTTGTAATTTTTCAGTTTTTTTTTCTTGTAATGGTTTAGTTTACTTGCTGGAAAAATCTCACAATTGGGATCAGTGCATTTTAATTCCATCTAAAATATATGAATATTTTAGATTTCCTTCTATCTTGTACCTATTTCTACTTAACAGTTTTTTTGAATTTTTTTTTCCTAGACTCTCAACTCAATTCTCCACTATAAAGATTTAAAGCTCAAAATGCTGTAGTGCAAAATTTTTAAGTTAAAAGTGTTTAAAGTCAAAAAATCTGGTCCCGCAGTGTGCTGAAAAACTTGCTTTTTCCACTTTAAGCATAGATATCTTGCAATTTGTGAGATCAAAAATTCTGAAATTTTTTCCACACTCTCTCATAATATTTAGGTGTAAGATCCTACGGTTAGATGTGAAAAAAAAAAAATTTTAATTTTTTTTTACTTTTTGCTATAGAAATGGCAATTTTGAGTGTTTTTTGGCAGGAAAAAGGCCTCGGTCCTTTAGGGGTTAATTTCTGCCACATAATGAGATAAGAGAATATATTTGAGCTTGTAAAAGGTGAGGGAGATCAAAGCTATCAAACTCCTTTAGGTAATAAGGTAATTGCTTCTAATTGTGACTGTAGATTCCAAGAATGCCTCCTATAGATTCCTATTCAGAAAGTCAATTTGGATACATCTATTTTTTAGTAGTTTGAAAATGGAAAGTGAGAGAATCTAGAATCCCCTTTGACTATCCACTGAAAAGATAGGAACATCCTTGGTCAATTAATTAGCCCCCCCCCCCCCCTCCCCCAAAAAATTAGTAGCCACTGATCATTTTTGAAAAACAAAAACAAAACACCCTTCCCTGCCGTTGATCTTGATACGGACAGCATATATTTATATATGATATGTATACATATATAGTATGTATATGGATAGATTATATACATATTGATATACAGTATGTAAACAGATATACAATATATAAACGGATATACAATATGTAAACTGATATATGGTATGTATATGGGTACAGAAAATCGATACAGAAACCATTTAATCCATATTGTTGGTCAAACAAATTCATTTTGAAAAATACGAGATTGTAGGGGGATATTGGGATTTTCTGATTATTTTCAGATCAATTTATTTTTTAGGCCCCCCCTCACACAAAAAATAAAATGAATTAGAGGGGTTCATAAAAAATTGTTTGATCTGAAACTTTTGGGTGGAGTGTATCACTATCCACCCAAAAGACAGCCACTATCCAACAAGATCAAGATCCAACAAAATATTTACAATTGAAGAATAAGAATAATACTTAAATCCTTGTTTTGATAATTTTAGATGTTATCTTAACCCTTGAGAGAACCATCATCTACAAAGAGGATTAGAAATGTTTTTCAAGAGCTTAGTGTAAGCTGCACAAAATGGAAGAAGTACATCCAAGTATTCTTTTGTGACTAGATTTGCTCACATGGTATTTCATATTTTCGTACGTTTTAAATCAATCCATGAGAGATGGCAAGAAAAGAATAATTTGCAAAAATGAAGATCTTTGTGTGTAGAATTTATTTTGCCAAAGAAACTCCAAATCTAAATCGCCCCTCCTATGGCTCTCTTACAAGTTAAGGACCTTCTAAAGATTCTTCAAGAATACTATAAAATTCTTGAGTTGAACATTGCAAGATCTTCCTTCATTGAAAATCATGCAAAGAGTTTGTCAATAAAACCTTCTAACTAATTGATTCTTCTAATCAGACCATTCTACAACATCCATAGCAACAACATTAGGACAAAGTAGGTTGAAAAATTTGGTGGAAAATGTCTGCATTCTTTTCAATTTTGAGAAACTCCAAGCAATTTAAATGGTTGGCATAAATGAAAAGTTTATACACCTAAGTTCTTACAGTTGGCTCCAAAGAGAAAGAATGAGTGATTCTCAAAGTTTTGTCATAAATCAATTGTGCAATTATTGTGCAAACTATTATTACAAAGAGTTTGTTACAAATTAACCTACATTTATGAACCTTAAATCTTCAAAAGTAAAGAAATTGCAATGATTTTGCAACCTGGATTATAACTATAACCAACACTTTTCTAATCCCACTGCCTCAAAGATTGAATGACCAAAAAATTTGATCAAACTATTAGTGAAGTTGGAGAAATATACAAGCCAATGTTCAGTTTACAAGATTTAAAGTTGATGTGAATGCAATTGGTTTGTGAATTTTCATAGCCTGTGTGAAGAAACTAAAAAATTTCAAAGTGGAGATCATAGGAACACCTACTATTGACAACTCTTCATCTTCCATTGATTATTTATAAAAATGAGTGTTTCACTTAAAGGAAAGGATTTGTAGAAACTAGTCCAGCTTTGAAAACCACTACTGTACTGTAGTTTACCTGTCTCCGAAGGGGCGGTGTATATGCCTACCTTATATAGTATCTGCTTGGGACACAGTATTTTCAAACCCACATTACTTGCAACATTTGGAACCCCAGCCAAATGGCCAGTGTGAACAGAGACTTCCAGTTCGGTGGACACTCATCACAGTCTCCATCCCTGGCACCAACAATCGCAGAACCCAAGCTTTCAACCAAACCCTCTGTGGAATCCCACCAAGTCCCCCTGCCAAGCTCGCACCTTGCAATATCCCCCTCTTCTGCTTCCCGAGCTCTCCTCCATCGTCTCATACCCCAAAATCAGTCGTCTTTGCAGTCATGTAAAACTCTCGTCGGTGATCACGTCGGTTGGACGAGGGCATGGATCGAGGCGCTCGCATCTCGATGCACTTGTAGCCCGAGTTGCATTGGCAAGCCCTTGAAATTTCAGGTATGGAGGGCCAGCATTCTCTCACCTTACTTTGGGATGCACGTCAGGGGGAACCATGTGATCGCACGAGCGAGCAGTCAGCTTGAAATGCACTGCGTTGCTTTACTTGGCTTTGCTTGGGTTAAGCTTGTTTGTGTATTAGTTGGTTGATTGACTTCCTCGTGAGTGTTTGTTCGCATGCTGAAGCTCCTGGACTGGGTGTTCGTGTTGCGGAGCAATGCCGCTGTTTTTAGGGCTCGTTTGGGATGCATTTCGGGGTCTTTTTAGTTTTGTTAGAAATTTTTTAGTTCTTAAGTAGGGTATGTGAATAATCGACGAGGTTAGACTTATTCTTTTGATAAACGCGTTGTATTTGAAGTGTGGGTTTGAATGGATGAAAGAGTTTTGTAGAATGGAACTTGTTTCTAGGATGTGTTTCTAGGTTGGGAGAAGGTCACCTCGCACATACTGTACTTTTTCTAAGCTTGTCAGTTTATGGAAGTGTTGACTTTACACTCAATCCATCTCTAATGATACTGCCTTGGGTGCGGCTTCTAATGACACGGCCTCTTAGAAAATACAGGGGCCGTGCAATTGCTGAATGTCATTAGAGAGGGTTGAGTGTACACTTGAGTTCATCGCACAGTAAGTTCATATTTTCTGCTTGTGTTACAGAGTGTCATTAGAGAGAGTCGAGTGTTCAGAGGAGTTCATTAGATACTCCGTTCATTTTTCTGCTTGTGTTTCCATTTAAAAAGAGTTTAGGATGGCTGATTATGCCTGGCAAATTTGTTTAGAACCGAAAATTGCCCAGCGTCCGATATCTAGAAGTAGAGTGTGTTGTTGTACTCGAATGAGTATTGTTAGATGTATGCATTGCAGATTCAGTAGTGAGTTTTTTTCTGAGTGATTTTATAAATTCTGTGTGGTGGAATGACCCACCTGATAGAAGAAGGGAAAGGAAGTAGACCAAGCCCTTGGTTTGCCCCTCCCTCAGGAGTGTGAGACAAACACATGTTTGTCAATACACGCAGTCGATTGTCTGCTAACCCATTGCTCTCCCTAACCAGTTCGGCCTAGTTCTGAGGAGAAGTTCATCACATATTGGGTTCCTTGTGTTGTCCTTTAGAATGACTGATTACTTCTAGCAATTTAGTTAGACCCGGAAGTTGCCCAGCGTTCGATATCTAGATGTAGAGCGTGTTGTCGTACTCGAACGAGTTTTGTTCCATGTATGCATTGCAGATGCTGTTTGCAACGCCGTAGTGGATTTTTTCTCAGTGATATTATAAATTTTGTGGATCCACTTGTATGCGCCTACCCCTCCTCGCTCTTCTGCTAACCCACAGACTGCTGCTCTCCTTGATGGGTACCCAGTGTGGCCCAGTTTTGCCTCCCCAGTCATGGAGTTGGACTTGCAGTCTAGCCAGCAGTTCCTGGCCAAACTGCGTCTGAAGCGCAACACTGACGCCTCCCCCATCCGCTCCGGCCCCGCGGAGGAGGCGTGGAGTGCCGAGGACACGGGTGGCGGTCGCAGCACGGACTCCCCTGTCTGGCGCCGTGTCTCCATGGCCACGCAGCGGGCGCAGCAGCCCAACGGGAAGAACATCGTGCAGAAGACTCGACAGATCGAGTGGGTGATCCATTTACAGAAAGTGGCGCACGGACTCATGACCAAGCTCCACAAGTTGCACCAGATCCTTGGACCGCCCGAGCTCGGGTCGCAGCATTACCCGGAGGTCTTCTGGAAGACGGGGATCTTTCCGGATATGCCTAAGCTCTGTCTTCATGTGGCGCGCAAGTTTCCTGAGCATCCGGCCAAAATGCAGCTCGACAAGGTGGGTGCCACATCGTGTTACTGCCTTCCTTCCTCCTTTCCTACAATCTGGGTTTGTTATGCTAGCTGTGTTGTTTGGGTTCTTCTTTGCATTTTAGGTTATGATATTTAGGTCTTCGAGCTGAATCCACTTTGAGAGAGTGGGAAGGGAAAGACTCCATTGACAGTACTGTACATTAGAGGCTCCATTAACCATACAGTACATTATAGGCTCCATTGACCATAGAGGTGAGCTTGGAATTGTGCTGATTGTGAAATTACTGGCTCTATTAAACTTGTTTTTTTACAATTGTTTTGTAGGGTTAACCCTTTAAGGACTGGTCGACCACTTTGTGGTCGATTTTTTGACTTTTTGTCTCCTACTATTCATAGAACATCTGATTTCAAAAAACTTAAGAGAAGAATGCAATTAGAGGGTGTCTTCATACACTCCTAACATAGCCAATTCCAAGAGAATGCATGCAAAATTGAGTGAGTTGTGCTTGTTTAAACTTGAAATGGCCTAACCTTTCATATTGGAGTTTTCAAAGAAAAATACATATTTTATGTAAAAGACAACTATATATATGTGTGAAGGAATTAGCCAAAAGGTTTTTGGTCAATTTTCAAACCATATACTCAAATTTATGTCCAATTGTAGCAAACCTTAATTAGAACTAGTGCCAAAGGGTGTTTATGACACATCAATCTTCAAAGAATAATTACAAGGATGTGAAGCATTGGATCACTTTCATTTTTTGTTTGCTTCAAGGATCTAACCCATAGAACCAATTTATACAATCTGATCTAGAATTACATCTTTGAAGAGGGCATGAAACAACACTTTTTCATAAATGTCTGCAAAAACTACGCCCGCCCCCAAATCGACCACAGTCCTTAAAGGGTTAACACAAAAGAGATGTGCGAAATTTTAGATGGTGCAGGTTTCTAGAGTATTGGGGAGAAAGGTCAAAGTTCACCTGTATGGTGAATGGAGACCTTTACCTTACTCCCTCCATCTCGCAATAAGTGTTCAAATTGGACCTGATGTTGTTTCGAGTTGTTTTGAGTCGTCATACGGAGGCTTTTCTCTATTCAACTTTATTTAGGTTGCAATGAATGCATTGGATGTTCTTTCTGATTTTGGTGATATAAAATTTGGACACTTTAAATTTATGCTTTTCACAATATGATCAATGAATTTAGTATCTAATGTTTTCAACAACACTGAGGACACTTATTGTGGGACGGAGGGAGCAGAAAAGAAGACCCTAGTGTATTCATAATGAGACCCTTTTTGCATGCATTTTTTTATTAGTCCCTAAGTGGGATAGCCTTCATTGGTTAGCTGTCGTTCTGGCCTAATGACAGACTCTACTTGCTCTGCTCGGAAGAGTGTGTGCTTTATGAGGGTTCTTTAGATTATTAACTAGTCCCTGCCTACTTTTATTTGCGTTGATTTTTGTTGTCGTTTCTTCAGGTTGACAAAGCTGGAGTTGACTTACTACATGAGCATGCTGGACGATATGTAGCGACGCTGGAGCCTTGGATCATGGTATGTGTCCTGCTGAAGGGTTCTGAATCGTATAATGCCACGTAAAACAGCTGTTTCGCTTTTGAGAACAAGCTCTTTTAGTACTCCCAATGTTGTCGGTAGATTCGCACTCCACTTTTGGATTCCATGGTCGACTTGATTGAGTTTACCTGAATTTCAGCCGAGTTTATGGATTTCTACAGGTTCTTGAAGATCTCATGACGTTTCGAGAACAATCACTTCGTGTAATACTGGACTTGAGTAGTACAGTCGTCACCTTGCTGGTGAGCCCATTACTCTTGGTCAATGTAGGAGGATTCCTACATCAATATTGAGCTTCTAATGCGATGTTTAGTGTATTGCCGAGCCAGCATAGAGGCTATCAGTTGTCGAATGCATTGATCATTTTGTAATCTCGTAGCTTCCCTGTTTTAGTGCTCAAGAAATTAGAGGCAATTTCTTGAGGAGGAGGCTTCAGAGTTCCTCTTTCAATGTGCCCCAATGCGATATTCCTTCAAGTATGTACGTGCGAGTGGGATGTAATGCTGTTTTTACTGTTCTTTGGTATTTTCTGCAGCCAAATCAAAATCCTCTCCTTCTGCGAGTATTCATGGAACTCTTTTGCTGTTTTGTTCGGGTCAATCTTCTAGCTGATAAGGTACTTCTATTTGCTTCCCCTGTGGCTATTTATGTTTGGTCATACCAGAGTTGCCTGCGTTTCAGGTTACAAATGTTGTGTGAAAACTTGCGTGACCAATATTGTGATCGTATACAGGTACCGAGGAAGATGCTTCTTCAGATGTACAATCTTGTGCATACAATGATGAAAAGCGGAAGAGACTATGGTGCTTACCATCGGTAAGACGGCAATCTACTTGCTTGTGATAATTTATTAAGTTCTTATCATTTGAAACCACGGACCTTGTATTTACAATGCTACAAAATGTGTCATACGCCGATCAACCCTAATCCTTAGCTCTTAGTTTGAGGTCCATGGTTTCAAATGTAGGCATGATACTGGTTGGTACGCTTAACTGTATCGCTTCTAAGAGTTTGGGAAATTGTTGATCAGGATGGTGCAGTTTGTAGAAGCTTACGACCCTCCTCTCAAGGGGCTACATGATGATCTAAACTTTGTGAGCCCCCGCATAGGTGAGGTATGTACGTGATTCTATGAACTGAAACTTGAAGTAAGAACCAGATTTGCTCTACGACCTTACTGTTGTTCTGGACATTAGACATTGTTGCAAGCTCGTATAATTGCAGGACAGGACCGGCGTGTTGCAGTTGGAAAAGTGATACTGACACGGTAGTCTGGTTAATTACAGATATTGGACGCTGTGGGTCCGACAGTGCTTCTCGGTTCAGACTTCCAAAAGCTGCGCAGTGAAGGTTACCTTAGTCCATTTCATCCTCGCTATCCCGAAAAGCTTACCAACTCGGCACACCCGGCTGTAAGTATTTTGATATGGAGGATAATGGTCACCTGGAAAATCACCTTTCTCAAAGCACTTCACAAGGACATGTTCTTGGTCATTATGTTTGTTTGCAAGCCTGGACGCTAGTTAGCTGTAGTGAACATATAGCTCTAAACTTTGGTCCTATAATTGATTTGTAGGTACAGTAGTGGACTGATATTTGCAATTTTGTGGATTTTTCAGAGAGCACAAGAGCTGGTCAATATTGAAGCATATCGAGAATGGGCACTTATTGGATACTTAGTTTGCCCCACGGAACTTCTACGACCTGGAGCAGTGGACATTGCCTCAGTAAGTCTCTTGTCATCAGTAGCTTGCCTTCTATGTTATTCACTGAATCTTTATTACTAGCAATGAATGTAGAATGTTTTGTCACTATGCCTTTTAGTTTATCTAACTTTATGGCATTTTATTTGTGATTCAGGTGTTGCTCAAAGAATCCCTTCTTTTACCCCTTTTCCGAGACGAGGTATCTAGCTCTTCCTTATGCAAGTATTCCTTATCTCTTCCTTATCTAGGTACTGGCTGAGTGGTACCTTGCATTTATTCTTGTCTGTGCATCCAATAAGTTGTTTACAAATAGTGGACTACTTTATTTTGAAATCCGTTAGTTTCCAAGTATAAGGCTTTTAGAGGTCCTTCAAGATTGTCTTGCAAGTGGATGATTAACAGGCACTTGTCTTGGACGAGTGCAGTATATTTTGCTACACGAGGAGTATCAGCAGTATGTACTGCCACGAATAGCTGAGTCGAAAAAACTTGCCAAGGCAGGGCGTGCCAAGGGTCGAGATGCTGATGTTGAATACAATCTGGCCAAACAGGTCGAGAAGCAAATCTGGTGGGTATGCAGAATACAATTAAGCTATTGACTTTTAACTCATGAATCAGGGAGCTGTTTCAATCTTGTTAGATGAGACATTCATGTGATGGCTGCTTTAAATTTCAAGTAATTTAACTTAGTATCACCCGGGTTGTTGTCACAGCGATGCCCAAGACACTGCAATTAACAATGCTGATTCAGCACACAAGGAGCACCGACTTCTATTGAAGCAGGAAATTGGCCGGATGCTTTTGTTTTTCTCAGATCAACCTACCCTCCTGGCACCTAATTTGCAGGTGAGTTGGTTTCTCCAGCACATGACCCTCCTTGATTGCTTACTTTGCTGCTATAAATAAGAAGTGCTGGAGTATGACCCCATAAGACGTGACCCCATGTTTGTCTCTAAGAACTGTGGAAGATTCCATAGCTCTTTAGTTTCTGAGGTTCTCTTCTGATCGGTATGGTTAGCCCATTCTGTACTGCAGTTGTTACTTTGCCAGTGTCTGATACTATTTCTAATCTCTACTTTGCTTTGGTGATAATTTTTGAGTGCAGATGGTGTTTGCTGCTCTTGTAATGATTCGTGCAGAAATTCTATGGTTCTTTAGCCACGTTGGGGTGACAGTGGGAAAAACTAAGGGCGCTCGAGTAATGCCCATTGAGATGGTGCTCATTTTACCAACTCTTGCATTGTGTTCTTTCTATGTAGGCAATTTTTTTCCAGGCTTGAATTGGGTTGGTCTTTTCAGGCAATGCCCTGTCACATTCAATCTTTTATTTGATTGTATTCCAATCCACAAGTGCTCGTGATCTGAGAGTGCAGGACATGGAAGATCCTACAATTGGATTTTTATTGGATGGCATGGATCGTCTCATTAATCTTATTCGGAAGTACACTCCAGGTATTGAAGCGTTTCGAGAAGCTTACAGCATTCATTAGAAAGCATTCAGTTTCTACCTGGCAAACGCTGTTGATCTTTTTTAACATCTTCTTTGAGGTATGTTGCGAAGGAATTTCATACATGTTGGGATGTTTGGGCGAATTTGTTGACTTTGACTTTTTTGTGCAATTGTCAGCTTGCAGAGCATTTGCGATGGGCTACTTGTCAGCTGCAGTTCAGAGGATGCAGACTCTCTTGGTTGGGCCAGGAATGGTAGCTCTTGATATAGACCCAGAGCTGCGAGAGCTGTTCAACTCTGCGCTAGAAAGTCTGGATCAACTACCTAAGATCCAGAACGACAAAGTTGTTCCTAGCTCGCTTGATCTTTCAGTGAGTTTCCAATCCTCGTTGATATTGATGCATTCCAGCTAGGACAATTTGCTTTGAGTGATGCCTAAACACTGAAAGGCAAATCACTTAAGAACTGCAGTCATGTGAGTCGTGGTATGGCTTAAGTATCTATTGTTGTAGCCCATTACGAATGTTTTGAAACTTGGGGATGGATAGATATGTCAACATTATGTAGGGCAGCTTCTTCTCATACTCACATGTCTGTAGGGCCTTCTGTGGAGCTATCTGTGGAGGCATTCTTTTATTTTTCGACCTGCAAATCCTCTTGCTCATTTCTATTACAATCTAGAGTTTCGGCTTGATGTGGAACCGAGCTTCGGGGATTTTCCTGGGTTCTAAATTGCGTGGGTCTTTTGTACTTTGTAGGCATTTCGCAGGGATTGGCTGCGTCTGATCATGCTGGTATCTTCCTCAAGGTCTCCAATAAACATTCGGCACTTGGACAAGGCTACTGTGTCTACAGGCAATGATAGCATTGTGTCTGAAGGCAACCTTGCGTACATGTGGTCAAGGTACACCTCTTCCCTGAATTCCCGAAGTTGGATAATAACTTCATTTCCCATGCCTGGTTGTCGTTTAGGATCAAACTTCTTTCTTTGATCCGTGAGGCTGATGAACATCCATGGTAGTGAACTCATCAGTTTTTGTTGGGATGTTTCAGGAGTGTGGACGAAATGGATGAACAGATTTTGCAACATACCTCCCTCAAAGTCTTGTATTTCTATCGGCCTGATGTCACAGCGGTGAGGAAGGCCTTGTCAAGTAATTGAGCCCTTCTCGCTTTTTCCATATCTTAACTGAGAATATAGCTAATCATGAAGTTGTATGTAATTACTGCAGGTTTTTCGACATACAATGTTTGGACCTGAAGGTCGACCTCAGCACTGCTGTGCTTGGCTTAGTCTGGCGTGCACATTCCCTGACAATGCTCACCCGAATGTTCCGGACGAGGTAAGCCCTTGTCTTGCTAAAGCCTTTCTTTTATCACAGATATTTCTTTAGATGAGTATATGCTAATGATATATGTGTGGTTGTTTGTGACAGCTACCAAAGTTTGCTCGGGATGCAGTCGCTTACGCCGAGTCTATCCTTGATTCAGTCATGGGTGGATTGGAGGGTCTCATCAATATCTTAGATTCAGAAGGAGGCTATGGTTCTCTTGACAATAAGGTGAGTCCCTTCATTTGTTAAGACTGGAACTTTCATCAGTGTGGGGGCTGTTTTTCCTTTCTGTATGTAGTTTTGTTCCCTAGTCTCCTTTTGTCTATTCTTATCAAACTTTCAAGGTTGTATTTATCAGGAGTGTGAGTTACATCTAGAACGAGACCTGAAGTTTTGTGTTATTATGGAACTCTAAATCTTTTGGTTTGAGTTCTGTGCAGCTTCTTTTAGAGCAAGCCGCGTTGCGCTTGAATCAATTATCCAGAGCAGGCATTTATGGCGTCAAAAGTGCCAATGGGATGCTGGATTTTCCTTTGCCTGGTTTTGAGAGTGAACCAGTTCACAGGGGCTCGATTAAAATGTGAGTGCATATGATGGGAAGAAAATTGCAAACGCCATTATACTATCTCATGTATTGTTTAGTAATGCTCACCTGAATAATCGTGCTTCTTGAATAACTTGGTTGGTATTTGTCCAGGTTGGAGGCAGCTGTCCAGAGACTCACCAGCTTGTGTTCAGTTCTTAATGAGATGGAGCCGTTGCGAGTACTGAACCACATGTTCGTACCACGAGAGGTATATGCATTCTTTTTACCGGATTTTTAGATTGATTATTGTTTGAAGTCTAGTATCTTTTCATGATGTATCAGAGACATATCTTTGAAATATCAGGCATTTACCTACGGTGTTGTGGCAGTACCTAAGAGATCGAGTAATGAGAAATTTCCGCACGCGGCTAACGAGTATCATCATGGTGGACGGTGAGCTTCAAAGGCCGTCTGTAGTGGAGGCACGACTGCAACGCCATATGAGCATCGTGCATCTCGTGGAACAACATGTGCAACTGGATCTGACACGAGGAATTCGGGAAGTTTTATTGACCGAGTCCTTTGCACGACACATGCAAGATCTGCACCCTGATGACCGTGAAGTCGGAGCTGGTGGGGAGGCAGTCTGTACAATTACAGATTGGTATGTTGAAAATCTGTTACGTGATGCAAAAGCCTCGGGGGTAATCTTTTCTCCTTTGGATAAGTGTTTCAAGAGCACGAGGCCCATTGGCCGTGTGGCTGCAGAGTCAGTGGCAGATTTGGCAGAACTCAAGGCTTTTGTGCGCATTTTTGGTCCCTACGGTGTTGATAAGCTCTGTGACAGTTTGCTAGGACAACTCACAGCTCTTGTGGATACCCTGGATACTTTTTTGCGCTCCAACAAGGAGGTTCTGGAATCGTTAGCCGGGAACTTGCACAGCAAGAGTCACCGTGAAAGCATGTTGAGCCAGTTGGTGGAGTTGGAAACGCTCATGTCGAACACGATGCGGGTCGGGCATATGCTGAGCATGCGGTCTCTGCTAGCGGAAGCTACTGCTCAAGTGCTGAGGACCAACACCCCGCTCCTCTTTTCCCTCTTGACAGACTTCTGCAAACATGCTCCGGCCAGTATTCCCGAGAAGCCCAACCTGCTGAGATTGAAAAACGTGGCCAGTCGTGTGGGTGCCGTGGAGCTGGAGGAGGGGGATGCGGTTATGATTCATGGCATTTTGAGCTTCATGGAAGGGGCTGGTGATACGACTTGGGGACTTCTCCCGTTTCTTTTTGTTGCGTGCATGACCTCCACCATTTGGACCTCCACCACCTTCAGCATCCTTACTGGCGGTTTCACTTCAAATGTTCATTGCTTGTCCAGGTGCCTTCTTTCACACCCAGAAACATTATAGCTCCCAGAATTTCTGCCTGTCAAATTTATGTATTAGCCCCTTCATGCCTAAGCTAGAAGCAAAATGTCAACTTTGGAAGCCAATGGTTGACATTTTCAGAACATATTTCTGTTTTTAAGATTGTAGGGTATGAGATTTCCAACTTTTTTGGCACATTTTTTATAGGATCTTTCAATTTAACCTCTGTAGACTATGGAAGCAGAGACACTTTGACCATTTGGGCACTGAGGTGTTAGAGCGGGTCTATTTGTTTGCTTGGGGAATGTGTGTAGTTTCTTTTAGTTCCCTTGCATAGTCCTTCATACGTATGTCGTTGATTGTTGGACCTTGACAACAGGTGCATAAATGCTGTGATGATCGCCAACGAGTGGGTGCGAGCCGAGCGAAGAGAGCAGAGCCGTCTATCATTAGATTCCGGGAGCAGGAGTATGCCAGAAGATAGGGATGCGCAAGCTGCAGAGAGTCGAGCGGATGTGGACATCAATATCAAGGCCGCCATGAAGACTTTTCTGCAGTGCGCTGTTGCCATAGTGCTGGAATCCTGGGATGACTCGCACAGGTAGGCTCTACCACTTCATATATGATTTCAAGCTCCAGGTGCAGCTACAATTTTTCCACACTTGAAATGCTTCAATCAGTGTTAGGTATATTGATTCCAACTCTAGCAGAAGTACATCCTGACCTCTTAAATGGCACCCTTGGCAGTTGGCACCCAAAATGGACGTAATTATCAATGGAGTTATTTTATGTTTTGACAATCAATGATGTTTAATTTAGAAGTGCATTAATGGAACACTGGGGTCACGGGTGTCAAGAAGGTAGTCTAGAACCTTTCTGAAACTCCTTATTTTCACGTTCATATACAATATCGTTTGATACGGTGGTCCAGAGTGCATTTTGAAGCCCCATCCATATCTTCCCCCATTAGAGACGGTTGAGGGGGTTCAGTGCAATTGATCCCCAGATGATTGACATGAACTTCCTTATGGTGGTTCTAAGGCACTTTCCTTAGAGAGCGTTTTAAGGGTACAATTAGTGAAAGTGCAAGTAGAGACGGTTGAGTGCAATTCATGTTCCTAATGCTCGACATGAACCTCCTTATGGTGGTTCTACCGCAGGCACCTACTGGTAGCAATGTTGATCTTCTTAGACCAGCTGTGTTGAGTTTCATCGGAGAACCTTTTGAATGTACAATTAGTGAAAGTGCAATTAGAGAGGGTTGAGGGTACAATTACTGTACTGCAATTAAAGAGAGCTATTGATGTTTTGAATGCTCGACATGAGCCTGTCTTTTGGTGGTTGTATTGCAGGAGCCCCCTGGTGGCCAAGCTCATCTTCCTGGACCAGCTGTGCGAGCTGACCGCCTACCTCCCCCGCAGCACCCTGGAGAGCTACGTCCCGCACACCATCATGCGCTCCATCTACCAAATGTACTACGAAAGCTCCGTGCCCAGCCTCGTCCACGTCCACCCTTCCACTCGCCACTACTCCGGCTCCACCCTCGGCAACGGTGGCACCCTCGGCAAGGACTCCTCCGGAGACTCCTCCAGTGAGCCTTCCCACCACCCCCACCAAACCTCCCGGGGATCCATCTTCTCCGGACCCATCAAATTCGCGGGACAGCACAAGCGGCCGGAGGTGGAGCCCTCGGGAGAATTGGGACCCGATGGCAAGCCGAGACGGAAAGCCAACCGATTCTCAGGGCCACTGGATTACAGCAGGAAAGTCTCCTTTGCGGAAGGACGTGGGCCGCCTGAGCCCGCGGCCGCAACGACTAAGAGCCCGCTGGGCAGGTTCAGGTCCGGACCGCTCTCATATGTGTAGGGTTTAGAGTTTTTTAGGGTTTGGGGTTTTAGGGTTTTTTAGGATTTAGCCCCTTAAGCTTGTGCATGGAAGGTTCTGAATGTGGTGGGGCTGGTCCATTGGACGGGGGCCTCCGGAGTCCGCGGCCTCAACGACCAAGAGCCCGCTGGGCAGGTTTTGGTCGGACCGCTCTCATATGACTTGGGTTTAGGATTTTTTTAGGGTTTAGGGTTTAGGGTTTGACCCTGCCTTGCCTTTAAGCTTGTGCATGGTCAGTTTTGAATGTGGCGAGATTGGCCCATTGGACTTGCGTGCATTCTGTATATCAGTAGGTGCAGTTGGATCTCTTAAATTAATTACAATGCGGAGCATAGTTGATGACGTAGGGGGGATCAACGTTAGGTATTTGGTGGTTCTGGGATTATGGATTTACTTGTAACCATAGTTGCTATTGCAGAGTGATCCGTCTCAACTTTTCAATGGATTGCAATACAGACCATAGTTGATGACATATGGGTTATCAACGTAAGTTATTAGGTGTATCTGGAATTTTGATGCGACTGGATTTGCTTGTAACCATAGTTGCTACTGCAGATTGATCAGAGTCTCTCCTTTTCAATGGATTGTAATACCGGCTGTAGTTGATGACATATGGGGTTATCAACATAAGTTATTAAGTGGATCTGGAGTTATGTTGTGGCTG
This sequence comes from Neckera pumila, assembly GCA_963969595.1. NCBI lineage: Eukaryota > Viridiplantae > Streptophyta > Bryopsida > Hypnales > Neckeraceae > Neckera > Neckera pumila. The sequence continues at coordinate 28,203,079 of OZ018409.1, forward strand.
GATTTTACTTGTAACCATGTTTGCTATTGTGGAGTGAACAAGGTCTCAGCTGCTTTGTTTTCTGTATGTGACAAGAGAAGCTTTCGGGATCTACATGTAGTCCAAACAATTGTGATCGTATTCTATTTTCTTTAGAGCTCAAGTATGTAATTCGAAAAATTCTCATCGCATTCTATGTTCTTAACCCGTGAAGGACCGAGGTACATTTGGGCAGAAATTGTCAAAAACTGCCACTTTTTAGGGAGTGAGAAGAAAATGAAAAAAAAAAGTTTCTTGAAAACTCAACTGTACAAATTTGTAGTGCATTACTATGGGAATGTGTGGAAAAAATTTCAAAAGTTTTGACCACATAGATCAGAAGATTGTAATGTTTGAAGTTAGAATTTAGTTCCAACCTTGCCTGACAAGGTCAATAGACTTGAACTCCTTTTAGAGTGAGGTTTTTGTACTACACATGGTTATTTTTTTTACACTTGTATCCTATATCATGTTCATTATATATTTGCCAAATTTCAAAAGTAAAAGAGGAATTTTTGAATATGTTGCCTAAGTTCCAAAATTTAAAGATAGTATAACTTTTGATCCAAGCATCTAATCAAGGAAAAAAATACATTCTTTTGAAAGGATACACATTCAAACTTGGTATTAAAATTTCATAAAAACACAACCAAGATTGACTTCATGCACAATTACTAGAGATTTATTGTGTACATTGAATGTTCACTTGGTCTTTTAGGGGTTAAAACTCAAGTATATACTTCAAGGAAGAAAATGAGTTCATTTTTTAAAGGAGAGGCTTATTTAATTACAACTTGAACCCCAATTGTTGTCCTATAGAAAGTGCACATAAACTATTCTTTTATGTTATTAAATAAATTCTATAACATTATTCAATAGTAGCAAGGTGATATGTAGGGTTGCACGCAAGAAAATTATTCTATTCACAAATATGGAGAAAATCATGGAGAAATTTAGATGAATAAGAGTCTTTACACTAAGGTCAATCTTTACCAAAGTGGTGATTACTACCACAATTATGAAGAGAGACTACTCCCCTCATAGTATTCTTTGTGGGATTTAGCAAGAGTTGCAACCTATGACAAAAAAAGGGTTTGATTTTTGGCACACATTTTTTTGGGAGAGTATCCTTGGGCCTAGATTTGGATCCTATCTCCATCATTGTAATGGTGGCTTATCACAAATGGCCATGATGGTGAAGTTGTTAGCATGCTATGAGCTTGGTGACATACCCGACAACCTATATGAGAGCATCTTGGTTCCCTTCATATGTTATCATTGAAAGCAAGTGCATCCAATAGCCATTCACTTGTTAGGAGATCTAAAGTTGAAATTAGGCACTAGAGGTTGTTGCACATAGCTAGGTTGAAAAAACTTGATGTCAAGGAGTGATGAAGAATGTCTATGTTTCTTGATTGTGTGGACTTCTTTTCACATGAGCATTTTGTGATTCCTCATTCCTTCTTTACCTTTGTAGTTGAAAATTGAAAACCTTACCAAAGACTAAATACTTTACCTCCTTTTACAAAGGCAAATCATTTTATGCCAAACGCATTATCCCCTAAAGGCCCAAGTGTCTGTTCAACGGACAAGTGGGATTTTGGGCAGGTACCTACGGGCTGAAATTTTGTCCTGATTTTTTGAAACTTTTTTAGAAGATAGAAAAACTGATAAGCTTTGTGGGAGTATAATTTTTTTTTCAATCGGTGCCTAGAGAAAAAAGTTATGCCCAAATAAGCTCAAAACAGGGGAGAGCGGGCAGCCAAAAAATTCTGCAAAAAATAATTTTTTTTTTTTTTGAGTTTTTTTTCCCATAGATTATATTTTTGTCTATCTGGAAAGCTTTGATTCATTTCATTTGGATTTGTTATGAGAAAGTTATGGACATTCTTGTTTTTCGGGCAGTTAGAGCATCTTTTTGAAAAAAAAACTTGTAGGACTCATTTTTTAATGCAATTTCTCAATTTTTTTGAATTTTTTTTTTTGGCATGGTTTAGTTTGCTTGCTAGAATAATCACACCATTGGGATTAGTGCATTTTAATTCCATCTAAAATATATGAATATTTTAGATTTTCCTTCTATCTTGTACCTAATTCTACTTAACAATTTTTTTAATAATGAAAATTAAGTTTTTTTGAATATTTTCTTTTTCCCCTAGATCTTCAACTCAATTTTCTATTATAAAGACTTAAAGCTCAAAACTCTGTAGTGCAAAAATTTTAAGCTAAAAATGTTCAAAGTCAAAAAACCCAATCCCACAATGTGCTGAAAATCTTGTTCTTTTCACTTTAAATGTAGATATCTTGCAATCTATGTGGTCAAAAATTCTGAAATTTTTTCCACACATTCTTATACTAGTTAGGTGTAAGATCCTACGATTAGATGTGCAAAAAAAACATTTTTAATTTTTTCTTCACTCTTTGCTAAAAAATGGCAATTTTCAGTGTTTTTTGACAAAAAAAAAGGCCTTGGGCCTTTAGGGGTTAACCAATCAAGTTCTCGATGTTGTACTGTATTTAAGCACTTTACATGGTCATGATTACTTGACGTCAGAAGTCAAGATAGATGCCCTAAAGTCAATTTGCTTTTTTCTTAAATAAATAAATATTGCATTTTTGAAATTTCATTTCCATCAATCAATGATTTCTAACTCCAGAAACCTAATTCCAAAAATTCAAATTTATTACATCAATTTTTGTAAATAAAAAACATTTTAACCCTCGAATGCGGCAGAAGGTTCATAGTATCCCATGTTTACCAGAGAATCGAGGAAAGCAGCTATGCATCTTATCATAGCATACAGAACATTCCAGTTCTACGGACCCTTGCGTTCCCAACATGTGACCAGTTACACCTGATAAATTTCTTCTGATTCCTTGCCTGCTGAAATTAAACTGTACTTCCCAGGTATCCCAGGAAGGGATATCCTTCTTTCCATGATGCCGAACAGGGAAAGCAAAATTCTAGGTTTTACATTGTCATCAAAGTGTTGGCTGATGGTCGCAGTGATGGACACGTCGTTTCACAAATCATCGATCAGTATACGTTTCGTCTACCTAATACCAACTTTGCGGAGATTGGTTTGGGCCCTCGAAGGCATCTCCTGCGCTGTTAGTGCTCTAGAGGCTGCCTTTCTTTATAAGGTAACAGCCATACGTATTCATTCGTACATGATAAAAATTTAGATCATAGGTACATTAAGTAATGGAAACACACCAAGAAATACACGACCTATTTCTCAATCTGAAGAGATGATCACAAGTGCACAGCAAAGAGTGTCTCAGCTTGGAAGAGGTCGTATTTAGTACGCTGGAAAAGCAAAAAGGTTACAAAATTATTTGAGCACTCTAAAGAATTAGATGTGTTCAGATGAACGACACCTCCCGTGAGTTCTAAATGACTCTGTCAAAGGCCAGGCAGCTTCTGAAACAGTCTCATTCCGTGTGTGTTTTAACTTGAGGTCGATTTCTTCAAGTAAGAAATGAGATCTGCTCGTTCTTGAGGCTTCTTCAAACCAGGGAACACCATCTTCGTACCAGGAATAAACTGCAGTCATCGCCAAACGAACAGAAGTGCACTAGTGAGATTAAAACATAAACCAAGTATGCGCCAAGTAAAAAATACATCGAAATTTCCATTCCACGAAAGTTAGCCTGAAAATACTCAACTAAGCTCCTGGGCAGAGCGTAACATCTAGATGCAGACCCTAGTTATCAATCGGACAGAGGGATGCCCCTATTGGGTAACTTGTGTGATTACATAAGTTCCCATCGCAAGGGTAAGGCAAGTACTCTCACCTTCTTAGGGTTCAATAAGTACTCGTAAAGATGCTCCTCGCTCCAGTCAACAGCCTTCTCCTTGTTGGCTTTGGAATAAGCGTAACCGGCCGTCGTTCCTGATGTCCTTCCGAACAAACCGTTCAAGTTTGGCCCTGCAAGTCAATTGAGGAGCAAGCGATCATCCACTTGACGGCTGGTCTCTATAATTTTGGAAAATGCCAAGATGTATGTAAGCGGACGTGATAAGTTAAGACTATTGAACTGATAATTCAAGACCGATAACCTTAGCTTCCGAACTGCTTCAGGATATTTGTACCCAATTTGTAAAGTGGCCCCAAGGAATCACTTCGTTCTATAAAACTTATGTTGTTCGAGAAACCATCATTTATTGAACCATAGTCTGATCCGGAACTAGTAAAGTTTCCAAGAATCATATCGATAAGTTAAAATCGCTTTACAGCAGAACTAGCTTCATGATTTCTAGCGAACAATCTGTACGCCAATCACCCTCATCAAGACTCTCTCATAACAAGAAACTCTCCCAAGGTCACTTGCTTCCGTTCTCCATAGATGTCCATTGATTCACTACTGACGATCGAGTAAAACCTAAGCGGCGGGAAAAGAATCACAACATCAAGTGCAAGAGTCCTACTAGATTCAGAACTTCAACAATAGAGATCCTGAACCTCAAATGTATCGCCTCGGTCAACAAGCCCTAGATTCACCGTAGTAACCTAAAGCAAGATTGATTCACTGCAAGTGCGTTTCACAATCTAGAAATCAAATCCTTGGCCGTTCTCATCAAGAGGAACCAAACTATAGCCCAGCCAGGTCGACAAGAAGTTACAAACTCTATAAGAGAAACAAAACCCCTCTAACACCAACACACGACCAGTGCTTCCGATTGCACACTAAATCTATTCCAAATACGAAACCGAAATGAACTTCTAGGCACAAACGGTACCTGCAACCTCCCAATCTAGAGGTTCCAACAAGATGCCCACATAACAAAGAAACTCGGTCTCTTACAAAAGCCCACTACAAAATCTAGGTTTCTTCACTCAGCGATCTCTTCCAACATGACAGTCAAGAGTGGCCAGTAGCACATACTCCAGAGGAATCTATTCAACACACAAGATACTAATGTTGCGCACAGGGATACATTTTCTTTCGTACAAATTCCATTTTCACCTATCTTCTTCAATATTTCCTCCAACATTCTTATGGATCCACATAAACCTAAACATCCTTTCTCGTCATAGATGGTCTTCGAATGGTACGAACTCCCAAACAAGACAACCAAAACAAGAAGCGGCGACCAAGCAGACGACAAGAGCCTCTCTACAACAAACACCATCGAACAACCCACAAACTTCGGAAAGCATTCCAGAAGAAAAAAAAAGGTGGGTGGGTGTTGCGGAGAAGGCGATCGTCTCTCACCTTGCTTGTGTCCCGCGGCTTTTTCCACGGCGTGACATTGCGCACACTTGGTCTTGAAGATCTTTTCACCCGCTTTCTCGTTGCCCTTGGGCGCCTCGCCGAAGTTCGTAGCCATCGCCGCAGCGCCGGAGGAAACACCAAACCCTAACCACAAAGGCGCCGAAGAAGAAGAACTTGACGTAAGTTTTATGCGGAGCTTGGAGAATTGTGGGCAAGAGGACTGTGCGAGGTCGAGCGGGCAAGGAGGAAAGAAGAATAATTGGATGGGAGCCCAGGTGCCAGCTGGGACTCATGCGAGGGGTCGTGATTGGTTGACGCTGCCAGGTGACGTGGCGAACCGGAGATTCTACAACCGTCCATATGTAAGACACGTGGGGGGTCTTGTGTCACCCAGACGCCCCCAGGTCGTGGCCAATCGAAGATGGTGAAACCCATTCGAGGGTGGATTGGGTGGCCAATCGAAGAAAAGAGGTTCTTCGTCGCTTCATTGTCATTGTCACTAACTTACTGGTACACTAATGATGGTATTTAGTGTTACCCACACTACTTGCTTTCAAAACAATTAGTGTAGGTGACACTATTTACCATCAATAGTGTAGTCTGCCTTCTTTGTGCCGTTGCCACAGCTAAAACAAAAGTCAAAAGTAATTTTCTATTTTTTATTTGTACAAAAAACTTCAAAATTCAATAACTTTCACACCGTGGGTCTAAACGCCTCGAAATCAAGCCCTTGCATCCCTCCTTGCCGAGGGCTTTTCAACAATATCAAACACGTGGCCATGGGATGCACGGTCTAGAAGATCTCAAAGTAATAAACAAACAACTTGTCTTAAAGTATGGATTGTCACGTTGTATTTCAAGTTTGGTGGTTTCCGTAAGTTTTTTAGTTACAGAACAATTGCAAAATTACAATTCTTTCAAAAATGCTAAACGAGGACAAAATTTCATTAGATTAATAATGAAATTTAGCTTCACCTAAAGTAATTGATTTTAAAATGTTGTACACTTCTACTCTTATAAATATATATAGTTATCATGTTTCTAGAGATCTTCCTCTTTGAATAGTGTTGTTATCGATGCCCTTGATAAAAATACTCATCCATCATAGTAAATAAATAGAATTTTTAATAAATTACTATTAAATGTCAATATTATTGTAGTTTGATGCAAAAAGAAAACATCCAAAAACGTCTATGTAAGGTAAACCAGCCCATTGTGGTCAAACTTTGAAGTCTGCCCACATGCCATTGCAGAAATTTTTCAAATTTTTTCCCACACAAAGATAAGTGTGAAAGACAGTGTGGACATTTGAAATTATATTTTTTGGACTAAGTATGAATTAGTTCTAAATTTTTGAAGTGATCAACCAAAACCACCAAGAAGTTATTGCAAGGACAAAACAGAAGCACTAACCAACATCTTCGTTAGGCACAACACCTTAGTTGTTAAATAAGGGATAAGCACATCCCATTTAAGCAACGAGTTTGGAACCTGTGTCTTTGCACAAGACCGTAAACCCTTATCATCAAGGAATCAACTCATGAGTAATGCAAGCAAGTAACAAGAAGAAGCACTAGGTTTTTCGAATTAGTTGCTTGAAGTCCAACCCTAAAGCACTAAAACAAGCATTTGAACACAAAGCTTGAATCAGCATGGTAAAAACAACACAATAATGGAACCACTTACAATTCATTACATGACGACTGCCATTCTCCTTTAGAGCATGGCGGAGCTCTTCTAACCGCACTTGTAATTGCAGCCGTTGAATCTCATCTTCTAAACCCAAGTATGCACTCTGGAATCCAAAATTTTGCCACCAACGGGGTTGGAAAACCTCATCACAACGAATGCACCTATTGTCTGTTTTCGCACATGCAGATGCACAAAATATGTGGTAGATGTGTTTGCAGGGTGCAATCACAATGTCGTAGTACGAGTAACCTCTGTTGCAAAAAACACAAGGGTGAAGAGACAAGGTAGGCATGTTCAAACCCGAATCACTTGGCATTAGCGGATGGAGCGTTGGGCTACAACGACAGACCACCTCCCTTCTCTATGAGCCCATGTTGCTCTTCAACAACGGCTGCATGTCTCTTCATTTCGACAATCTCCCACCTCAAAACTTAAAGATCTGATTATGCTCGCATCTAGTCCTCTTCGATGTCTTGGTAGAAGTCCTCCCCCTTCATTGCCTTCTCATGACTGGACTCCGCAACAGATTTTGACACGTCCAGCTTCCTCTCAAGGACCTCCTTTTTTTCCGTAAGGTACCCATAGTGGAAACAAAGTCATCATCCTCAGCACCTCCAATGGCAATCCCAATAGCCTGACAGGTTTCAAGACATGCAAAGCCATTCAGATGCTGTGCAACAGCATTTCGGTGTAGGTACCCACCGAAAGCATCATCAAGTTTATGGATCAGAATAGAGATTAAGCAGTGGACAACAATAGTCATGCATTAGAAGCCTATGCAATCAACTCATAGTGCATTTGAACCTTAAGCTCCAACTCCAGAACTGCCTTCGTAGCTGTATCAAAGTCTACTTGCAATTGGGAGACCTTGTCCTTGTCTTCCTTTGTTGTAATTTGTTGATCATCTATGGTAAACTTGAATCCAAGAAGTATGTCACCAATCTTCTTGCACTCTGCTTCTACGTATCTAACTTTGCTTGTCGCAATTCCAAGAATTTCACCCTCAATTTCACTAATGGCTCGCATTGTATCCAAATCACCTGACGGCACACCGTAGGGACAGAGGTCCCTAAACCTTAAATCCGATGAAGTGCTCTCTACCCTCAGAAGTGCTCTCTTTGCTTTTCCCATCCCGATCACCCTGACGTTGGTTAATCACTTCAAAGAAGACCTAAAAAATAAGTTTTTACAAAGAATTTTACACTAAAAAGTTAGAAGTACCTATTAAGGTCACTACTTATTCCATAACCACCATATAAGGCATTGATTGTGATTTGAAAAACCACAACGGGATCATTAGGTGTCCATCATAGGCCATAATGGGATCTTTTACCTTATCCATTCCTAACAAATAAACTTCTATTGAAAATGTCTTTAAAAGTGCAATTAAACGTTCCCATACTTAATTGCAGTTGATTGACTCTTGATTTTTTTAGATTATGCTTTCATAAACATGATAGTTCTAGTGGCCTAGTAAGCTTTTCCTGTGAAAATTCCTACGGTAGTCATTACATGGTATCATCCAAAAACTCTAAATTTTTTTTGAAAATTCACGATTTTCAATTGTTGCTCTAACAGCCTAACGAACCCAAACCCTAACGAACCCAAACCCTAACGAACCCAAACCCTAAAGAACCCAAATCCTAATCAACAAGTTCCTCCTTGTCCGAAAGATGTTCGACGGAGGTGCGCTTCCTTAGGCCCTCGGAACCACGATCTTGTTCCCGATCGGCGCCTCGGCCGCAAACACGCCGCTGTCTCCCAGACGGTCCTCATCCGGCGGCCCCATGCTGTGGAGCCGACTGGGCTTCCACCCGAATTGGACCTTGTTCATCGCCGCATGCTCCATCTCCTTGTAGCAGGCGAAAGTCGCGTCGATGACGGGCATCCCCAACTCCTCTTGCAGCACTCGGTAGAAGCCGAATTCGATCGTGCACCCGAGAATCACCCCCTCGGCTCCGTCCTCCTCTTTCGCCTTCCGGACTGCGTCGCGGATCTTCGCTTCGGTCTTTTCCTTGTCCACCTGAAACTCGTCGACGTGCATGCCGATGGTGCGGAAGGAAACCAGCTTGTCCTGATAGCCGTAGTGACGAATTCGGTTCTCCATCTGGACCTTCCACTTCTCCACGCCGATGATGACCGAGAAGCGATTGCACAGAGTGGAAATGGCCTTGAGCGACGCGTCGCAGGGTGCGCTGACGATCGCGTCCCCGGAAACCTCCCTCGCCTCGTCGAGGGCGGTGTCGTAGAAGCAGCCGATGGCATAGCCGTCGTAACCATGGGTCGCTGCGTAACGTGCCATTTGGACGACTGGGTCCCAGATTTGGCTCTCGAAAATGCGCCATTCGAGATTGGTGAGCTTGATCGGGGAGGGGAGCTTGAGGGAGACGACGTGCACCTCGGCGTTGGGGAGCTTCACGCTGTTGATCATATCCGCAAACGCCTGGTCGAAGGTGGAAGCGTTGATCGGATTCAGCCACAACAGCTTGATCGGCGTGGTCGCTGGCTTCTCCTTCATGACGTGAGTTGCCGACATTGCAAAGCGAAGGTTCGATTCTTGAGGGATTTGGAAAAATCGAGTCTGTGGAATGTGGAGAGTACGAACGGAAGTGTTCCGATCGATGGTGGTGATGGACAAAGAGAAATCGATTTTCGGAGGGAAGCAAAGCCCCTTGTGTGTCAAGGAGTGAGATAGAGTTATCCGCAATAGGAGAGTTCAGTCCGGGTGGACGGACTTGCTTATCAGGTGCACAGGAACCCCGAACTCCGTGCCCCTGCATTCAGCTCCTCCTCAGCGATCCCAGAACTGGCTAAATTTCGCTCAATTGCTAAAAAATTTGACATGTCCTCAGTGTAAATTTTTTTCAAAATCTTCCAAAGAATGAACATTTGGCTAAAAACCCAATCTAGTTCTGGGATCACTGCTCCTCGTATCTGCACATTGAAATTGCGGTGGCTGACGTGGAACGCATTGCCAAGGGCGACAAGCATTTTTTTTCACAAAAAGTGGTGTAACGTCCATATTTTGGATGATGAATAGAGGGCTTCAAGGGACTTTTTCGTCCAACTACGTTCTCATTCATCCAATGTAATACTTGAATCTAGAAAAGACAGCCTTCCTTAATGACCAAATTCATGAGATTTCGAAATGATGTTTCTGTTTGACGATATAAGCAAAAATGTGCAAAAATGTAGAAAAGGATTGAGACGTTTAGGATTAACCCATAAATGATGTTGCAACCATTTTCTGGTTGATGAATGATAAAGAATCCTTGTGTGTAGGATAGAAATGCAACTATTCATCTTTAGAATTTTATGTGGAAAGGGGAGATCACAAACAATAGTTTTCAAAGTGGATGATATCATACAGTGCTAAAAGGGGTGATTTCCAAGGTCATACCTAGCTTGGCGTTCAAGGATTAATAATTGTTGATCCTTGATCTCATCCAAATGAAACATGTGCAACTTCACAAGTTGATTGGTCAAAACAAAATGGTGGGCTCTGAGAGCTAACATGGCATTTTCAGCTTGGCAATACTTGTGACACTAAAAAATTGCGCAAGCTTGTCCCAATGCGGCATCATAAGCAATGGAGTTTGTTGTTTTTGGCAGTTATCATTGCTTCCATCATCACCGCATCTATTGATCTTGTAAAGGAGGAGATGAATAGTGATGAGGCAGCTGTGGCGCATTATAATTGGCTATTAGACCCTCAATATTGCACCCAACCCTTGGTCAGAAAAAAGAGGGTCTATATGACTAGTATAAGAAGAACACAATCTTCAGCTCACAATATTTATGGTAATTCTATTTTGCAGAAAAGAAATCTAAAAAATTGTAGAAACCTTCAGCAATCTATTTTTGCACAAGAGAAAACTTATCCATTGAAGAAAACTGCCCTGCAAATGGTCAAAATTGTTTTTGTGGTAAAAAACAGTTCGTCTCCTTTACATCCAAATCTTTGACATATCCATACACCCCAATGCCAACGACGTTCCATATATTATTAGGGGTTCCAAAAAAATGTTGGTTGACGCGAAAATGGTAATTTTGGACCCATGTCTTTATTGCCGATATAGGCTGACCCGACGAGATTGTTCTCATCATTACAAGAATTCTAAACCTTGCAAAGGACTGCGAGTTTTTTATTTTCGGCACCCCCGTAGTGCAATTATAGAAAAAATAAAAAAATATTTTTTTTGAAAAAAAAACATTAAAAAAATAAAAAAATATTAAAAAAAAAAGAAATCTGATGTGGCACTGATGTGGAACCAGTAGTGCCATGTCAGCACCAAACTTTTTTAAAGTAAAAAGTAATTTTTTATTTCTATTCTTTCCCTAATTGCACCTTGGAAGTACAAAACACGCGGCCCCTTCGAGGATTGAAACTTTTCCTAATGATTTGCACTTATATGTGTGGTGGTCAACAAATAGGCTATTCCTAATTAGGTTAGTGTCGGTTTGGCACAATCAGGGGTAGGGTTGGTTTAGGATTTTAGGTTGTTTAATATGCTCAATAGTTTCTTTTGACTATTTTGGTGTTTTTACCTTATGAAATATTTTCATTCACTTAATCCTTCACTCCTCAACCATCTAGTCAATGTAATATTATGGTGCTTAATTTAGACTTTATGAAGTGAACATTGATAGCACTCCATATTTTTAACAAATGAGAAAGTGTATTTAACATAAATGTTGATTTTTTCAAATTGTTTGGTAGAAAAATGAAATCATTAAGATTCACTAAAGTGTAAAGTACAAAGTAAACTCATCAAATAGAAAATGTATGCCTTGTTCTATAGAATTACATTGCTACTAACTACAATCAATGGTAGAAGTGCACTCCTTGTTTCTATAGAAAGTTATTCATTAGATACTTCTACCCGCTTAATCCTTGGATGGTACAAGATGAATTTTGGGTCTAAACAATCAAGAAAATAGCCTAAAAATGTTCACACTTGTCTAGGTTATCACATTTGCATGCATCTCCTATAAGCACAACAAATTTTGAAATCCACAATAAATAAGGAATTTTAGAAATCTTTATGCTTGTCAAACTCTTTGTTATGCATTTGCAAAAAATTATCAAAATATAATAAGACATGCCCATCATTCCAAGCATCCAAAGACCTAACAAAATGATTTGAAGCTTACAGCCCTGGAAGGACAAAGCCTACAATTATGCAATCTATTCTAATTTTTATTGCTTTGTTTCCTCTATTTTGTAACTAATTTTGAATAAGAATTATTTATTTTACTTTTCAAAGATGAAATCACATGTCTTCTAAAAGTAGTGAAATTTTCAAGTTTATTCGTGATGATTGTGATTTTTTTGAAGAAAAAATGAAAAAAATCATATAATACAGAGCATTAGCTAAAAGGATCTAACATTTTCATTATAAGTGAGTATTACAACGAAGAATATTTCAATGTAGCTCAATTTTCTATATCATTCTACAAACAGAAATTAAGTAGACCATGGAAATATACCCAATGTTCAAATTCTAATAAAACATTCACTTTTTTGGAATTTTTGGAATTTTCAAACTGGAGTAAAAAAAACTACACTTGATTCTCTTCATTTCATTAGTTTGAATCCAATTCAAAAAAGATCATTTTCATGGGTGAAATTCAGATCGAGGAAGGAGCCACAAGTTATAAACTACACTACAAGACATCCATGACACAATCCAAATTCATACAAAAATATGCACTCATGACGACATTTTTCAGCACATAACAAGTGGAAAGAACAATAGAAGCACACACAAAAATTGGATGAAAAAAAATTAATTTGTGTCCTCTTGCAAGCTTCCATTGTCATCCAAAAGCCAAGATCTGGCTCCTTAAGGCGTTCCAGGGTTAAACAGAACAAGAGACGATTGTGCTATCAAGCATTCCCACCGGGCACTAACGGCTCTTCATTTTATTGAAAAAGATCTTTGACAACATGCAATTGCATGTTCGTATGCCCAGGAAAAACCAAGTTGTGAAACAATAATGGGTTACTCCAGATCAAATGACGTAAAAGGGGATTGTAGGCGACAAAAGGGAAAGAATCAATGCCTTACCTTCATTACCGCCTAAACTGATGTATACGAATCCAGTACATGAATTGAGCTTGTGAACATCTAGGGGGACGGTCACGTTTCTGTTTTGTGTACTCTAGAGGGGGTTGGGTTCTACACCTTGAGTGACAGGGTTCAATATATAATCTAAAGAAGCACGCTCAATTGGATCGTCAAAAGCTTTTCTAGTACTTATACATGGAGTTACCAGCCGGGGGAGGAGGTGGTGCAACACGACCTGGTAAGCGGCGACTAGCGTTACCCGCATCACCATTCTCAGTGCTGCTGGAGTTCCGGGAAACTCGGCCATTCATGGGAGAATCAATTCTAGACGATCGAGACGGAGAATCAGATGACCGTGAAGATAAACTCCTACTTCCTGCAGTTTCAAATGCTACACGCCAATCCTCCGCTTCTGGTATGCCAGGCGCTTGAGAATCCGCTGTAATCAAGAACAGACACCCTTGTCAGGTTTCACTCCTACATGCTTTAAGGTACTCTTAAAGTCAAGAACTTAACATCGCGAAATACGTTCGGGAACTTACAGGAGTCATCGACAGATACAACAGAAGCACGAGATTCATGCAAGCTTAGTGTCCTGGTCAATTTCGCTAAGGCGGCTGATTGCTTTTGACATTTTTCCCGACGGGACTTAACCTCTTGGTCCTCCTGTAAGAGGTCTTGGATTCTTGCAGTCGACTGACCACTGCACCCATGAAAAACACAAAAGCAACACATTGAGAGAGAAGCCTTGAATTAGTAAATACAAGGTACTAACATATGAATACACTGTTTAGTAGGTTCTAGATGTAGTAAGCTATTGAATGAAAGAGGATGCGAAACTACGCTTCCAACATTTTTTGTCCCAATGATGCACCTGATAGAGCTGTATAGCTGATTTAGCATAGCATCCTTCGCCCTCTCCACTTGACAAAGCACAACTGCCTGATATACCAAACACGGGAAACAAATTGCTTATGTTGTGAATTCAATATAATTTGGGCAAAGGTCACAAGTCTGCAAACACATTTGGTGAAAATCATAAAGTGACAAAAAATCGAACGTACTTTGGGAACGTTAGCAGCGAGACTGTTCAACACTGCCTCAACATAATCTCGAACTTCCTGCGCCATGAGTCTTAGATCCTCTTCAGGATCTGACGGTCTTCGCAAAACCGCTGAAACGTCCTGATGACCAGAAAATCTGATCTGTCAGCATGGAACCATAGAAAATGGGCTGGAGGTGTTGAAGAATGGAAAACGAGGGCATTGCAAATTGTTACAGTTCGCTTACCGAGGACGCAGCTGCTGGCCCTGGGCGTGCAGAAACACTACTGCCAGAATCCTTGGAAGATCTAACTGATTCTCCTGGGCTCGCAGATTCAATGCAGGCTCTGATCTTGGACATCCATTCAAGTTTCTCCGCCATGTTTTCAGCTTTGAGATGAATTGAATGTTCAGCTGCCATTTTCCAGAAATGGTCAGATCACTTATTCTCAGATTACAATAATAAACGCTCAGCTAGAGAGTCATACAGAGCTTGCAGGCCAAGGAAAAAGCATGACATAATAAATTCAAGAAGGGAGTTCCTGGGATCGCAACGTCATCATCTAGCTTCGACGTAACCTCCGCCCTGCTTGTGGGATCCCCAGCATTGAATCAGAGATACAGCAGACCTATCTATTGCAATCAAATTCAGAAGAATCACATCCTAAGCCATGAAGCAATTGGACTAAAATTAGATATTACCTTTAAGAACTGTTTTGTATGCCACTTTATGGCTTACTCTGAAGATCAGACTAGCAGTGGGATCTTCTTTTTCGGTTGCTCCATTCGATGACGACTTACTTTTGGACGACTTGCCATTAGCCTCCTCAGCCCCCACCACCTCAGGTCCGTCCTCGAGGATACACTCTTCTAAAGTAATTACTCCACGGAAACTTCTTTCTTCAGGCTTTTTGGTATACGCTAGCTGGATCAGATGCAAAAGAAATGTTTCCATCAAGATTACCAGGGTTTGGGCTAATTAAGTCGACACTTTTCTATAATAACGAGCAAATGAACGTAAATGAACAAAAATTGGTTAATCTGCCTACTTCTCAGACGTCCTGAATTCGTGAATCAGTAAGGACAAGATGATGAGTAGCAGACACGTTACCAAATATGCAAAGTAACGGAGCCAAAGGAAATCGTTTACAAGGAAGTTTATTTTATTTGTAAGCAGGATGCAGAATCGTCAGGTTTAACAAGAGTGTACCTTGCACGTTTTCTCATTCAGAACAAACCAGCGCTTGACCCACTCATTCTTGTCACTTCTCTTCAACAGGTAACCTGTTTAGAATAAAATAGAATGAATTTAGAGGAGTCCTTCCATCATTTACTTCTTACGAAACGTGTAGAAGGTTAACCATGAAACCAGAAAACTTCTGGGTTCAATAAAATGACAAACTGTCAAACAACCATACCAGCAGAATTATCACCAACGGTCTGCAACGCTGATGGAGTATCCTTATCCTCTTTCTTAGCCTCGTCTGCTTGCCCTTTCATGCCCTTCAGATTCCCTCCCGACCCTACCGTTGTTGGAGCAGTAGCCTGTAGACCACCCGGTACAATCAGAACAGATTTAACTGTAACTGTCCAGAATTCCATAATAAGAAAATTTGCGACTGAGACTAGTTCCACTTCGTGATTGAAGAAAATTGCATAATATAAGTCATATAAATAATTAGATAAATGCATGCCAAGGATGACTAACGACATTATTCTCACGAAGAACACTACAAGTAGCGTTCTAAAGTTGAAACTAAAAACTGGCATTCTGTTCAAGCACAAATGGACTGACTGAAACACTCACCTTACTCAACAGGGATTGCTCTGCTTCTTGGGCTTTCTTTGTCTGCACACCTTGTAAGTTATCAAGTTTCTGAAGTCTTTCCATCCTGTGTATACAAGAAAAATCCTAACTGATCAGTCAAAAACCCACACACTATCAGAAGATAACAACCAAATGACTCAAGAGGGTATGCAGTTCAAGCAGTCGAGGTATCTGTAGTGTCAACGAGGAAGCATTTGTCTACCTGCGTTGAACGAGTCTGATAAAATGTTGAGGTGGAATGAATACGCGCTCCATATCACATAGGGCAACGACCATTTTTTTTGCTTCAATTCTGTATTCCTCTAATGCTGAACTGGCAAGTGAGACAATCTGCAAAGCAGATCAAGAAGATTAAAACCCTCAATGAAGATGCATCCAGTACCATAGCAAATATAGCTTATTGAGCTAGAAATGTTGTCTGACTGACAAAAAAGAATACAAAAGCACAACTACAAAGAAGGATGGATGTTCGGGGATGAGAGGCACCATTGGACAGGGAAAATTTTCAAGAAGCAAGCAACTACCTCTCTCTTCAGAGGTGGATATCTTCCCAGCCCCGGCGTTCCATTTGCAGAAGCGGACACTATCTCGACAAGAACACGATGGACCTGTAAACTCAACAATAAGGCTCAACCAATGTTACTTACAAGCGAATAGAAAAGTTCAAAGAAGGGTAGAACACTATGATCATTATGCTCACTATGATATTAGCAACCAGAAACTGTTACTACTGCAACGCACTGTCTTAAACTTGCGACCAAGTGATTCAAATTGTAGCAACTCATTAATACACGTTCAGCAGAACAATAAGCTGCAACAATTGCTGAACCAAGTACATAGTACCAAGTTTTCACACCTCATCCACACAAGACTTTGTTGGCTCTTTTGCCAACTCGATCGCCTTTTTGATAAGAGCTCTCAAACCCTTTTCAGGGGACAAGAGATATGGCTGATAACCATCTGCTTCGAGTACCAACTGCACAAACGAAAAGTGAAATAATACTTCAGTTTACAGATAGTAACTAAAACAGGTGCCCCATTGAGACATGAGAGCCAAAAATAAAGGGAGTTCTCAAGGGACGTACCCTTTTTACACTACTGATCTCAAACATCTGATCGAGGGGTAGAGCCTTCATTTTCTTTGGCAACACGCCCTCAAAGCTGGCGACGATTTTCCAGCCTTGTCCCTGCAAAAACATGACAGATTATATCACTTGTAAGCTTCAGATGTACCAAGCTAAAATCAAGCACTCACAATAAAATCGAGCTGCCATATCTTTTGGCTAACTGTCACTCACTGACAAAGCGAAGAAAGATTACTAATTCATGAACATTCAATAGATTCTGTTTCAAATATGTGTGTATAGTTTATCTCGGAACAAAGTATTTGATGAATTGCTTGACAACACCGAAAAAGACAGATATAGAGACGAGATCTTACTTCTCCAGTGTTAATATGTTGTAGAAACCTATCTTCAAACTCGCGACATAACTCCAATGCAACTGCAACAGTCCCTTCGGAACTGGTTACTCTTTGCTCTCCAAGCCTTGCTAATTCCTCCTCCACCAATTGTGCCTTACCCTCCAGTCTGCAGAAGCAAGACCATCAATAAGTTCAATTCAATCCCTTGACTATGTAAAGTCTATTCTCCTCCCTTATAGTCTTCAAGCTTACAACAGAAGGATAGATCGGTTTACCCTGTCAGGAGGTTAGGTAGGCGCTGTTTCAATCGGGACTGGATTTTACTGGCCAAGTTTTCCAGTAAGGCTATACGCCCTAATTTTGCTGATGGAGCACCTTTCAAGATGGACTTCAAAGATTCCATTTCAGCTTTCCAAGCGGTGTCCAAAGAATCTTCAGAGCCAGAGTGAGCAGCTGCTATTGACACCGACTGGCCAATTAATGCAATCCAAGGCACATCCTGAGTATTAGAAGGGCCTTGACCAGAAATCAGAGCATTAACAGCAGCTAAGCTTCGCGGGTCTGAAGCTGCTTGGTCAACTTTGCTGATAACACCAACAGTTCGTGTTCCTGCAGAAAAAATATATATGTAACTGGTGAGGGGGCACCAGATCCCACAGTAGCACGTACAACAAACCAAGTATTAAAGGTTGGATCTTGTCTACGTTATACACTTCAAGACGACACACATTTGCACTGGAAATCCAAAGTACAACCCAGATTTCAACTCACCCTCTGAGTCCAGTTCTTGAGCAAGTTTCAGAGCTCGAGAGGCTGCGACATCCCGACAAGATGTTGCAGGTATCACAACAAGCAGTATGGTATCGTTGTTGCTAGCCAGATCGTAAGCCTACAAAAATTCAAACAGGACCAATACGAAGTAATGAGAATAAATAATAAACAATGAAAAGGCCTGTTCAAGGACGAGCAAGGGTTAATAATATTAATAATAACAATTCAACGGTCAAGTCCAGAATTGCCTTCGGGCAGTTGCGGACTCTAAGACTAACGAAGTGAACCCCAAAGACGGCAACAAGCAGGCCACTCACGGGGGATTCATCGGATGAAGTCCTAGAGTCCAGCCCAGGAAGATCTATCAACTTCAGAGGAGGACCTGCAGACAACAAAGTGCAAACATATAGATGTTAAACCTCTCGACTACCCTTCATACTTGAACTAGCACAATTTGTACCCGTCTACACAACTTTATAACAAAAACTATGTTTACAGCAATAGAGTCAATGGTCCAACCAGACTCAAAAAAGAGACTAATTACATATTGCAAGCGAAACTGAAGCAGAGACCCAATGCTATTTCTATTCGAAAACTGATTTCATGTTCAATTACGCCCCAGGTGTATTAAAACCGAGTGCCATGATTACTGAGCATTATGAGGCTAAATCAAATCTAGAACCACAGGAATTCGCACCTGAAAAGTATCTTGTGATGCTAAAAGAATGTAACTACACGCAACTCACCCGAATTTGAGCGGAGGGTGAGACGAATTCCTTCATTTCTTCCCTTTGTAGAACTGACATTCTTCAAACGACCTTGAAGTGAGTGCCTAACGTCACCTACATCATACGGCAGTCAGAATTTGAGGCAAACTATGTTTCACTGGATCTCAAAAGAACAGTTCATATTCAATACAATACAATACAATCGAAAACCATGACTTTTCGATTATTGCAGAAATGCCTATCATCGTTTTCATCCATTGCTGAACTTACTGGCAGAGACGTTTTGTGTCCTTCCTTCCAAAACAACGGCCAACCCTCCAGGTCTACCAGATTTATCCCGCTCCATATCAATAATAATCGGAGAACGCGTAGCACCATTTTCTCCAGTTGGCTGAGGTGTACCGGAAAGTTTAGTAGGTGATTTCAATACTACTAGCCCACCATTTTCATGGAAAAAAAAACTCAACTACATCGTTCGTAATTTTTATGAAAATCATGAAGTCAGAAAATAATTAACATCGGTTTAAATTATAAAATATTAAATTATTGACACTCATAGAACTGCAATCATCGGTTTGATCTGGAAAGTATGGGTAGTTTGTGGAATAGCCCCGAAGGGTCTGTTGTGCAATAAGTGTCCCCAAAGCATCAACAAGCTGCCATTTCGTTCTTACTTTTACAATTAGCCTTCTGGAAATTTAATCGACACTACATCAGCACGAGGGTACTAGGCATACCAGGACAGGATGACCAATGAGGCTGTTCAGCACTGCGGACTTTCCTGCACTCTGGGACCATAAAACAAACAAGCAAGAGGAACAAGCGAAATGTTAAGAGTGTAGATGGAGGATGGAATCTAAAAGCAACACAACACACTTAAGGGCATTGTGCCAACTGTGAAAGCATTTAAGATCAATTCTGCTAGGTGACGCAAGAGGAGTAAGCCCGCTGCATCTAAAACTAACTAGATTTTCAGATATTTCCAAGGCGCGTGTTCAATGTCGTCTCGTTAATTCCTCTAAAAATCACAGACGAGCTGAATACCATCTTGAAACTAATCTTTCTCCTCTGTGGATTTCAGCAGAGAACATTGATGGGCCAAATAAACGGTGCTATGAATCATGCACCATAGTTTTGAGCTGCATCCGTGCTGGACACCCTGATTTTAACCAATCGTGATATACTGAGTTTCACATCCCAGGGAGCATCTGTCAAATGTCAATTTCTTTTCATAAATTGCGCTAGATAAAAGTGAAATCTAATCCAATCCTCTGTTCCCCCCATTTAACATGGATTGCAATTACGTAACCTAACCGCGATGCATAATAATCACTCCCATCAGCCTAGAATCAGTTTGATAATACATAACTGATACGCCAACATTTACACTCCCTCCCATTCGTAAACGGTGAGCACCAGGACATAACAGTAGTCCCGCAACATTTCTAACATTTCCTAACCACATAACGATTTCCTCAGCTTCACCTGCTCAAGAAAGATCTTAAGAAGTAAAACTATCTCATTAGCCAATCCAAACGACAGTACCTCTCATTAAACCACAATGCAGAACCTAGCATCATTGCAATTTCAAGTCCAAACTCATCCTACATTGTGCTTCCTCAGCAAAATCGCCGAACCTTGAGATCACAAGCCTTCATCACACCCGCAGACCTAAATCTAGTATCAAAAAGCACATTCTTCGATCTAAACCAAACCGAGCACGTACCACACTCCCCAGAGCAATGGCACTCAGAAACGACGTCGAAGCCTTCGGCGCATCCCCGTCCTCGTCCGCCAACACCGCAGCCGCCTGCTGCATTGTGTCCGCCAGCAAGATCAAATTCTCCATAGCGCCCGCGAACCGCTCCGTGGCCGCCTTGTTGTCGGCCATGGCGCCAACAACAAGCTCGATCTACAACGGCGGCCTCACAACAAACAAATACACACACGCACACACACAACCTCTCGCTCCCACTCCGCCTTTCCTACCGATCCCGGCCCTCCTCCTTTGATCGGATCAGAGCTCAAACGCCCCTAAAGAATGCGTCCCGCATACTAAGAAACAATCGCCTGGACTAAGCTAAGCTGATTGCAGCGACGATGAGCTCCGCAGCAGCACCCCGCCCCCCACAATGTGCCGGATCTAGGGCCCGGGACGAGTGGCGATGGGGGAGCAATGAAATGGCAAACTGCGTCAGAGGGGAAGGCAATCAGACTTTGAAGACGATGGAAAGCCCGGCCCGCCCCGCCCAGGCCGCAGCAATCAGACTTTGGTAAGTTACGAACAGCGGGCTCCGTCGCGGGGGAAATATGTTCGCGTGGTATTCATTTTCGTTCGTCCATCTATGAGTGCGGCACTTTTTCACCCGACTTCTTTAATGTCGCAACCTTCAGTTGGTGCCCAAACGCAAGTGATAATACGGAGGTTTGATAATACAGTAGAGTTAATCGTATAGTGTGTGCAATGCAGGACCAGGAGCTGGAGTTTGAGAAAAACATAGGATGAAAGTCTTTGGAGTAAGGTAGTCTGCTCTTAAACCGACCATTTAAGAGCTGATTGACTTTTGGGGAAGCTAAATTCCTTGAAATAATTTTCCAAAAATTTTTGTAGGAAGAAAATGGAATTGGCATCTAACCCAAGTTGTTTCATATTTTTTGGACCTTTGTGGATTTAGTTACAAATTTCTGAAGTTGAAACGTAGTGGTCACTAAAACCGACCACTTTTGAAATTTACACTGCAAGTACATTGAAGAAAGCAAAATGTACCTCATGATTGCTATTAGAGCCCGCTCACTTTTAGAGTAGACTACCTTACCAAAACTCAACTTTGATGCAATTTGGGTGTTGTGCTTGTTTTTTACTATTCTTCGTTGAACTTTCCTTGAACAATTGTTTACAAATAGAGGATGAACTTTACACTTAACTCTAGTGTGGTCAAGTTTTTCCGCTTGACTCATCTTTGATATTACATTATTGGAGCACAAACGCAAGTGATTACAAATTTTTAAGAGCTTCGTAGAATTAATTATGCATTTTTGGAGATGAACCGCAATGGTCACTATTTGTATATTGTTGGTGCAGTGACAAAGCAAAATGTACCATTAGAGGGGATTTTGGGGCCCTGGAGGGCTGCAAGTTCCCCTGCGTTCCCAGACTATGGGAATGTAGTTGCAGTAACTAGTTGATGTGGCACAGCAACTGCCATATCATTTTTGAAAAAAAAAAAAAAAAAATTGTATCATTATTCACAGAATTGGACCAGATTGGAGAACGGGCCTGAAACAACCCTCCAAGGCCCCAAAATCCCCTCTAACTTAATGCTTGGTATTAGAGGACTGTGTAGAGCCTAAGCACTTTATGGCCCTCCTACCTTGCAATGGAATTTCTTGACATGACTTCTTCTATGTCATAACATTGGTGCCAAAGTGTAAGTGCTTATCATATCCAACTATGAAAATCAACATTCTTTACTTGTACATTTATTTATATGCCAAAAATTTAGAATTTTTATTTTTATTTTTTTAAATATTTTTTTTTGTATATAAAAGAATATCTTTTGCAAAACAAATTGCCAAAAGTTTTGGCATTCATCTTCAAAATTCTTTAGTGTTGAACCTAATAGTCAGGTACAATAGTATGACATTTGCAACTTTATGATATTTGCAATTTTGTAATAATGTAATAGAATTTTTTCAGGCAACTTTTTTTCTGTCATAACCTTGGTTTGCGCCAAAATGCAAGTGATCATACAAAGACTATATACGTAACATTGTGGTCATATAGTGTTTTATGTATAAGGTAGGAGGCTTTAACTATGATTGGGCATTTTAAACCAAACATGACACAAAGTTATATTTTGCTTTCTTCAATGTATCAAAATATAGAAATGGTGCACATTCTAGGAGGTAGTCACTTTTAGAGGCCTATGACATTTCAACTTCAAAATTTCATAACTAATTCTACAAAGTTTCAAAAAAATATGAAACAACTTGAATTAAATACCACTTTGTCTTGTCTTTCATGGAAAATTTATTGAAAAATATTTCAAGATGTTTTACCTCCTCAAATTTTAGTTTCAATAGTTAGATGATTGCTTTATAGACCTCCTACCTTATAGGGAGTTTTGTAACATTGTAATAATATGCCTAGCTATCACGGTTGGCAAAAAATAATTCTAAAAGTAGATGCCAAAATATTTGAAAATATGTTTTTTTTTAAATTCTTTTTTTTATGATGAAAATATAAATTTGGAAAAATATTCTATCATTAAAAAAATTTAAATTTTTTTTTCTAATTGTTTAAGATATTCTACATAAAGTGTCAATCCTAATAGCTAAATACAATATAATATTATATGCAAAAGGTAATTCTTTCAAGTGGCTTAGCCATTGAAGGATTAGAGAGAGAAAAGTAACTCCAATCTTGTTTTGGATTGTTGTTTTTAAGAATTTACTCATTTGAGACCCTAATTCAACGTCCACAAGATATTTATTATTAATTAAAGCTACTAAGAATGAAAGCAGAAGTATGGGCTCAATCACTTTAGAATGATAGGCCCATACAAACAAGTAGATTATTGTGGATTAGAAAAGAGCTTTTATTGTAGATAAAGAAATTACATTATATTCAACACAGGATTGGCACTTCATGCAAAATATTTAAACAAGTATCAAATGTATTTTTCAAGTTCAATCTAATTTTCAAATGTATAAAGATTAAATTTTAATAATTTCAATGAAAGTGAGTTATAGAATATATAATGGCATGCCAAGTTATGTGACTACTTTTGTACTATAGAAAAAGGAATTTTGAAATTTATACTACTGCCTTAAAAAAGAGGTCTAAAACTGGGTTGCAAACTTTGAGATTCATGAACTTTCAAACAATGATTGTACCTTGCTTTAGAAAAATTTCAATGTATGGAGACCTCACATACTACAAATTTTGCATTTACACTTTCATTTTTTCTTCACTCATTCTTGTGCTGTGACTTTATGAATTCAAATGTCCCTTCAATTGGCAATTTTGTGAGCCACTTCAACTAGATCTATTAATATGTTAGTCACATTCTTCAAAGATTCTTCATGTTGTAGAAATGAATTTTTTTTCACAATTCATTGTATGTTTTGAAATAGAAGCAAATAGGTGTTTATTTTACAGCATGTAATTATATTATGTAATTTCAAAATAACATTTGTTGTGAATGTTATAAAATCTCACCCTTTATTTTACCCATATTGGACTTTCTTATTTTGAATGGCAAGTGAATTCTTATTTTAATTTGTATTTGAGTTTTGAATGATAGCAAGCATAGTTAAATTCAATTTAATCACATTGAGTTGTCTTCTTTGTAAATTGAAGTTTGGATCCTACCTATGCCACTTTTATTTGTAAAAAGAGATTCAATTTTTTTTTTGTATCAACTGATGTAAAAAAATCTTTTGTCTCTTCTTTGCAACTTGGAATTGTGAAGGTGAGATGTGTAAATTTTTGTTTAACATACACAATACTAGAAAAACAACAACCAATTTAACAAAAAAATAACAAAAAAATTGTTGTTGTTATGTGAATCGTCTACTCTTTAAAGTTGACATCTTCGTGTATGTTAAAGGATGTATGTTAGACATCTTTGTGTCTAATTTAAAAAGACTCCAACTCAACATGGTTTAATTACATATAATTGTATCTTATCATTCCCAAAATATACAAATGGAATAAAAATTCAAGTACAATATAAAATAAGAACTAAAAGAGGGACCAAATGAAGCATACACTAATAGAAAAACATGTTGTAAATGAATGTCCTAAATGATTGAAAATTGTCCACTATGATTGGAAATGAATCATTGTGGACGCTTCTCAATCATTAAAGACAATCATTTTGGACATGTTTTTATGCTAGTGATAAGATTTCAACATTTTTTTAAATAACTATAACAATATACAAGTATTTTCATTTTATACTAATTTGTAACCTTGTATTAGTATTGATTAAAATTCATCATTTTCTTATTTTTAGGAATTGATACAAATCATTTATTTTTTTCCAAAAATAGAATCCAATATACCAATGAAAATACTAAACCTTGGTCTTAAAAATCATCTAAAAGATAATAATTAATTGAATTGAAATTGAACTGAAATTGAATTTCATAAATACAAAACTGGCTAGGAATTCCAAAATTAAACAAGGTTATTTAATACTATAAACATCAATTTTAATGAACTATTTGTCATTATAACTAGTTTGTTTTTTTTATCATTATTAATGTAATAATTCTCATATATGCTACATGATTGAAAGATTATTAGTTTCTCAAAATAAAAAAATAAAAAAATCCCATACAAAAATTCAACTTAGTAAACTAAAATTCTATGAAATTCTATAAATTTTACGAAGTTCTTGAATTTCATCATGAGGAGTTTCACTAGAAAATTCTAACCAATAAAATAATGTATGAAGCCCTTGTTTATCAGAAGGTGATACAAGTAATAATATAAGTAAAAATCGTTTTATTTTAGTTAAGCCACGTAGCACATTGATTGCACCCTGTTAGATCCACATTTTAGTAATATATTCATCATGCTCATTTCTAAAGATGATAAACAATCTAAAATATCTTGAGTAAAATGTAGATAGTATATAACTGAGCTAGGTAATTTATACATCAAACGTCTACACGTAATATGTATTTAATTTTTTGCAATGCTAGTATTTCAATATTTGGAATGAATTCATTTGTTCATGTTAAAATATAATGGTAAGTTTTTGAAATGTTGTTGTGTTTACTTATTTAAATCTTAAATCCAATAAATTTTTTCAAATTACCACTGGTTCATTGGGCATGAATCCTTTTCGCAATATGTAAATAAAACACTGCATTATGCTTACACTAAACGATTCTTTGAATAATGTTGGATATTTACAAATTTCAATTAAATTTAAGTATTCTTTAGACAAATTTGGATTGTCTTTTAGAGAATTACATGCACGTTCAAATTCTAAAGCTGATATAGGTTTTTGAGGGATGGTCTTCTTGATATTTTCAATATTTTTGAATACTTTCTCAGAAGTCATATTGTTGTTTTTAGTAGTATTTTCTTTCATAATGCCTTGATTATTAAGGAATAATTTATCATTATTACAAACATTTTTACTATATGAATGAATTTGAGCATTTTCTTGTTGTATTGTTGGTGTATTAATTTTATTTTCATAAGTTGTTGTTTTAATAGGTTTTAAAATGACATCATCATCTTTACAAACTTCTCTTGTCAAAATTGGTTGTAATTGTTCTGAAATATGAACATTTGTCTTCAAAGTACAAGTCTTTTGTATTTCTAATTCAATGTTTTTAATATCATTTTGAATTTTCTTATCATCATTTGGCAAAAATGTTGCTACAATCTGCAGAAAATATATATTTAATTTTAAAATGTAATGATAAAATTAAGAGATCTAATTTCATTTATAGTAATAAAAACTTTAATTCTATTATTTTTCAAAAACACCCCCAAAAAATATATAACTATTTAGAAATTTGTAAATAATACTATTAGTTACTTTCATAGTCAATGTAGAATTCAAAATTTTAATTATAAACATTACAAAATATGGTTTCACTGATTTTTAACCAAAAATAAAATAATAAAACACTCGAATTATATATTTTATGGTCCTCACTTGATAATCCTTCAATGCATTTTGTAAATCACCAAGCTTGTGATGAGCTATTGCACGCCTATAATAGGCTTTAATATGACCAGGATCAAATTGAATGGAATTTGTACTATCTTCCAAAGCTTTCTTGTATTTATGCAACTATTCATCATTATTAATATTTTCATATTTAATTTCATTACATAAGTGAATCAAAAAAATAAATTCTACATAAAAAATTACTTATTTTGTTGTAAGTATTGATATTATAATTGAATCCAATGATAATTATTAATTTAATTTCATTGATAGTACTTACATTTATGAAACAAAGAGCTCTATTAGCAAGAACAGTTGCATTGGTAGGAATATATTTAAGACTTTGAATGTAACATTCAACTGCTAAACTGTATTGTTTTTTTCTAAAACATATATTTCCCTTTTCTTTTTCTTCTTCTGCTTGGTGTTCAAGTTTATCTTTGTATGCATTTTTAATTGTAGAATTATTTGAATTCGATTCGCTAATAATCGTACTTTCTATTACATTTGGTAATTGATTTTTTATATTAGATTCATTAGAATCTATAACTTGTTGAATTTGAGAGTTATTTGATGAATGAATACTAGGTTTTAGAAAGTTCTCATCTTCTTCAATTTCTTCAATAACCATTGGCCCTGAACGCATAGGAATGTATTCAAAATCTATAGATGCTAATTGTTGAATTGCTTCTTTATCATTTGGAGTAATCTTCAATACTTCCTAAAATGTACAAAAAAAGGTAACAAATGTACATAATATCATATAATTATATATAATATTATGCAAAAAATTCATAAAAACATGCAGCATTTTAAATAGTTCACATTGTACACCGGTCTTTTGAAATTACTATATAATTGTATGTGGGATAATGTTAAAATCAAATGTATGATATAATTTTGATTAAACTCTACCTCAAAATCAAATTTTGCACCTTCTGAATTGCCTAATGCACGGCGAGCTAATCCCCGCCGATAGTATGCCTTATGAAACTTGCAATCCATTGAAATTGCATGGGTAGCATCTTCTTCAGCACCTCTAAAGTTCTTCAATTTGATTCGACTTATTGCTCTATTAGAATAAGCAGCTGCACTGCTTTGTAAATATATTTGTAAATGTAAGATAAATCATATTTGAACATTTTAATTTAATGCTTCAAAATATTACAAATTCAAATCTATTATTTTCAATATTTATGTATATAGCATTTACCAAGTCTTTTTGAATCTACAATTGAATCTGTTGAAGTAAGTGCAAGAAAATATTTTGAAAATAGACGATAGAGCTTTCAAAAAACTATATTTCAAAAAAAGTATATAGAAATACAAACAAATGTTGGAAATTAATTCTATTTTAAAGAAATAGTTGAACCATTTTTCCAATATTAATAGATTGTTCAATATAAAAATGTTGACATTTAACACCGTGTATGGTACATGACATTGGAATATACAGATACAAGTATATAAATACATCCCTTATTTTTTACTATTTACCTCTCTTGATATTTCAAACTCGTTGTGTAACATTCAATAGCATTGTGAAATTTGCCTTGAGAAAAATAACTATTCCCATTCAATCGCCATTCTTCAGCTAGCATGTCATTGGATGCTCTTAAATTTGGATTTTTTTCTACTTTGGGATATGGTATACAAACTGAAGATTGTTGATGTTTATTTGTAGCCCGGCCAAAAGCAACATGGTCCTTGGGAATTGATTCTTGGATTTGTATGGCTTCAATAATTTCAAGAGGTACATCAACATTAGAAAGTTTTGAATAAATAGAACCCCCTTCATCAACATTGTTGTCCAATTTTTCATGATGATGATTGTCAATAGTATCAATTGTGGCTTTTCTATTTCTTAGGTTTTTTCCATATTTATGAACATCTTGAGCAATACTTTTACAAGTTTTGTTGTCTTCTATTAACTTGGCAGTGTTTTCATTTATTCTATCTAGATTTTTATATTGTACATTATGTTTGTGAGGTCTATGAGGCCAATTATAGTTTTTTGGGGATCCTAATTTTTTTTCATCAATTTCAGGGACTATTATTTCATTTTCTAGAACATTTGGGCTAATATCATTACTTTCAATACAATTTTCAATATTAGATTGAGATTCTTGTAATTTTGAAGTTTCATCAATTTTTAAATCTTCAACTTCTTCAATTATCATTCGTGTACAATTTTTTGATGGAGGGGAACAATAAGTCATATTTTTAAAAACCTCCATTTCTTTTTTTCTTTCTTGAAGTTCAACTTCTTCTTTTCTTTTCTTTTCTAGTTCGGCTTCTACAGCTTGTTTTTCCGCCAATTTTTTCAACATAAATTCCGCACGTCGAAGTATTATTTGAGTCTCTTGGTTTTGAGGATCCAATTCTAATGCTTTTTTAAGGTCTATAAAATTTTAGTTCAAAGAAATAGTCAATTTCCATGCACTAGAAATTTGCTTCAATGATTACTTATGCCGTATAATTATTGATAAAATATAAGTATGTTAAAAAATAAAATTAGAATGTTAACCTTTACAACTTCCTGAAATTAAAATATGATTTTTTAATTTGGGCAATTTCTAAAGACTTTAGATGTGTTGTTATTTTATTACTATTTTATTCTATTTCTTAAATGTCAAACTTTTTCATTTGATTCCAATTACTATTGCATTAATAGTAAAAGTAATTTTGTTTTTGGTTCAAATGCAAGCATTTGAAAACTTTAGTGAAACTATGGATAACTGTATTTTCTAGTTTAAATATTCAAAATTCAAAAGAGTTGAATAAAAACAATCTATACAATCTATACAATCTATACAATCTATATAAAATTAATGATAAATCTCTATACTAACTATATAAGAAATTCAAAAAGCCTTTATCATTTAAAAAATTATAACATATCATAAATGTATGATATTTATTCAAACAATTCAAACAGCTATATCAAAATATCAGGGGTACAAATTTATTATGTTGCTAAAACCATTATGAATTAAAATAAGAATAAATAAATATACAAACCTCTTAAGAAATCTTAATAGTCTTCTAAATATCATTTTAAATATAATTATAACAATAATCCAGTCTAATATATCTAGTCAAATTACACCTTAGTTCTAAAATATAGAAAATATTCATTGTACCAATTATAGCTTCTTTTGGCTTGTCCATTTCTAAATTTGCTAAACCTCTTCGCATGTATGCCTATATTTGAATTGTTTGAATTATTTTAAATTAATCAAAATCAATTAAATAATTAAAATTTATACTTTAAATATAGTGTTGAAAAGTTTTATATTAATTTTATTTCTTAATATTAAAATCATTGCATCCTTTCAAAAAAATTAAAAGGGTTTGATTCCAACTTTAGAATTAAATATTTATATGACTAGAAAGTTTAGCAAGCTTGCTCCATAAATTATTTCTGAGAGCTAAAATGATGGACTAAAGTAATGCCTAATAGTGTGATAAACAAGATAAATAAAAAACTATTTTAAAATTAAATTTAATCTCTATTTTATATTTTAAATAAAATTAATTCAAAATTGAGATTATACAAAACAACAATTTGAGTTTTTTGTTTATAAATATGTCCCAAAAATTACATATTAGTCTTAAAACATTATAGTGTAAACTTAAATTCCTTTCATATTTATTATTTTTGCTCAAGTAAAAATGGATATGAAATTGAAACTCTTTAAGATAGAAATCAAGTAACATTTTTTACACTAAAAAAGAATAATACCCACACTTTTACTAGAAAAATAATTATGCTTTTTTATGCAAATAAAAAAAGCATAACAAAACAGTACAAGGTTTAATTTGAAGAGTATGATTTTTTGAAAACATTTATTGAATGCTTCTTAATTATTGTTAAAAGCTAATATCTAGTAGAATGCCTAGTATTTTAAAAAAATGAAAAATTAGCTTATACCTAGATGCAATCAAGAAACAAGTGAAAAAATAAACCCATTTGACTTATTCAATGTTGTAAGTGTAATCCCTGGCTAATTAGTTTTTTTTGAAGGAATAATAAGCCTTTTCAAGTTTTTATTATTTTTGTGCAATGTAAAACTTAGAATATATATTTTTTTTTTCATTTCACATCAATTCTAATATATTTTATTTATTTCTAAGAAAATTGGTTTCAAAATCATCCTTATTAATGAATTTTAAATTTAATCCAATCTTATAATATCATGCTAATTTTAATTTGATGCTAAATTCAATAAGTTGTCATTACAAAATCATATTAATCAACATTACCAAGTATCACTTCACTTGAATTTGGTTCTCCATAGGCTTACTTTCATATATTCACCATCAAATTCGATAGCAGTGCAACAATCTTTGACCACTTCTTCCCACCTCTTTAGCTGTTCTACAATGCTCACCAAATGAAGTCTTTTTAGAGTTTACTACATCAATTGACTTCTTGTTATATAATTTACCTACAATAACATTTTACTAACCATTTGAAAATATTTTAAGATAAATTTATGACACAAAAATAATTTGAAATACTTAATTATAATACAATTGACTTAAAAAGGCATAAAGTATATAAAAATTGATCTTATTGTAGAATAATAGACTTATTAAATTACTTTAATGTTGGATGCTGCTCGATTTCCATAAGCTAAAGGTGATTTGGGAAAAAGTTCAATTGCCATGTTATAAGCATCAATACTTGCACTATATTCCTTAGCCTAAAAATGTATATAAATTTATATAATGAGGTAAATTTCATTGTGAATGTTGTCATATATTTATATGATAGAATGTTCCATAGATGACTTTTTTTAAACTCAATTTGAATGTAATATATGAAGTATGTTTGAAACCTTATTTATGATTTTAAAATAAATCTCATTTTATTTTTTATTTTTTCATATTCATATCACTAGCATAAGCAATTTTAGTAGACAAATGAATTAAACTTTCCAATGAAAATACCTTAAAGAGATCATTTCCTTTTTCTCTTTCACGTTCTGCAAACCATTCTCTTTCTGTTGAAGACTTTGATTTTCCAATATTTAACAACCTATTTAATTTGAATTTTTTTCATATATCCACAAATGTAACATTATAATTATATTTGAGATATCCTTTTTTAACAAAAAAAAAGTTCATGACCACATTTATTAAAAATTTAATCTCATATATAAAGGCTTATGTTTTATATCGAATTATACCTTTGTTGTAAAGATTGTTTTGGTCTTGTTTCTTTGTTTTGAACATCATCAACTTCGGTCTTTTTTTCTTCAATCTTTTCATTGGCTTTTTTTTCTTCATCTTCAATTTCCTATCAAAAATATTATTTACTTGGTTATACATTAGAAAAAAATATGACCTTTGATATTTAAAATATTATCCAAAATTAACAATTCTTTATATTTTTTAACAAATGCTTGAAAATTTATATCAAGAATTAAAACCTTTTCAGTTTGAGTAGCATATTTATCCCATTGTTCATAATAAGATCGACCACTACGTATATCTTTTTTTTTTTTAGATTTTTCTATTGGAGTTTCTTTGTTTATTGAATCGTTTAAGATAAATGATCTTTTACGCTTTTGCTCTGATGAAGTTTCTATTATTGTACTTGGCTGTTCTGCAAAGAATCAATGTTAAAATTAGTATACATCTAAAGAAAATACAACAACAACTATAATAATGTTTCCTGAAAATTTGAATGATTTTTGCAAATTAAGTTTTGTTGTTTAATATAATGGTTCTAACATATTTACCTTCATGTTTGAATTCATCTCGGAATTCATGCATCTCTAATAAATTATTATCAGCTTCTTTCATTGATTCCTAAATTATAATTTACCACATTCAATTATATGAATTGTATATAAATTTCATTGTAAACCTTTAAATTCATGAGAAGTTTATCATGTTTGTTTTAGATCAATCTAAGTCAATCATTCATACTCAATATTAAAGAAAAAAATTAAAATCCATCCACTCAAAATATTGACATGTATATATTTTTTAATTTTAAAAATGTGATTAATCATGATTTTTGAAATGCTATAGAAAATTTAATTGCACATTAATAAAATAAATAATTATAGTAATTACTGATAGTAATTAATTTTTTTAACTTTTCAACCTGCCAAGTATCAAAATTCTTCATAAATTCTTTGAATTCAGCATGAACATCACAAAATCTGCAACAATTTTTTTTAAATTTCATTTTAAATATGTAAAACTTGAAGATTTTTTATTCATATCAAAACAATGATCATATAAAATGTCAATTTTAATCTACATACAAAATTCTATATGCCATGTTGTTGTTTGCTTTAGAAAGTTTTATATATTTTTAAATACAACATTCTAAATAACAATTTGTAATGCACAAACATAGATTTTCAAATTTCTTACTGAGGATTGTATTCATTGGGAAATATATCTTTGCCACCTAGCTCAACAATTCTTTTTCTTGCCAACTGTGAGGTTTGAGTGAATTCTTCTTCTCTAATCCTCACGTACAAAGTTTCAATGGTGTTAAAAATTTCTTCTTCTATTTAATTTGTAGTATATTTTTCTATATCTTAATACGTGTTAATTATATAAATGTATGTAAACTATTTATGATGCGCTACTTATAAAATGAATAATTCAAGATACATAAAAAATATATAATTATAAATATTTAATGCCACAAGTATTTGACAAACCTCATGTATTGTTCCAAACGCATCAATTTTTTTATATCAGTCAGATTCATTATTTTGTCATATCTGTTCAAATGCATGTAAAATTTATTTAAATGTATTCAATTTTGAAAAAAAAATTCTTTAACTCTATATAGTTAATTTTCATTTATTAAAAAATGAATGGTGGTGTTGAGCTTTAAAACATTAAGATTTTTTAATTTGAAAACCAATTATTACAATACAATATATGGATATTTAATGAAATAATTATGTTAAATTCAATACAGTAATTAATATGACTTAAATAAACCAATAAATTGACAAAAATTTAAAGATACGCACGTAATAGAATTGAATTCTTTAAGTTCATCCTCTGGTAAATCTTTTCCAATCCCTATTTTAGGGCGATATGTGAATAATTCGGCCATTGTTTTATTTGAGATTCTTCAATTAGTAAAGAGTAATCAAACTTCAATACTTCTATGATTCTAATTTATTTTTCTGGTTATATATAATTATTTAATATATACTCCATCTGTCCCAAAATGATATTTTTGTTGTACTTTGTGACGTTGCAAATTGGTGAGATTTGGCTTTTAAATGCTATTTGAAACCAACAAAACAATTCCAAGTAGTAGTTTCCTCTGCATCCATGCAATCATCAGTCAAAAGACAAATAAAATGATTAATGAGGTTTAGGGTCAATCAACACTATTTGTTCTTATTCTTTGCATCTCTTTGAATATTATCCCATTGAAGAAGATGAAGCTTTGGAAGGGGGAACAAAAGCCACATTTGAATTTGAAAATATACTTAATACCTATAAAAGGATGACCTTACATTCAACTATTAATTGACTAATGGTAATCCTTGAAAATGTCCCAAAAATCTACTTTTCAATATTCCCAAACTAGTCTACATTTTGAAAAGGGCTTCAAAATTCAAAGCTTTTAGAATGCTAGGACTTCACCATTCTATTTATAGCGCAAAACGGGTTTTTTCATTGTTATTTTTAGCCTTGTTCCAAAATATTTTGTTCAACATGAAGATCATTCTGGGTCTGAGAGAATAGTATTTTTTGGATAAACAAAATCAATTATCATCAATTATTAGACCAAAATATGAATATTGAAGTCAAATGAAATTATAATATATTGTTAAAGAAATACTTTTATATTAAACAAATCATAAAATTAAAATATAAAATTAGGAAAATTAAAGAACATAATATATCTTTAGATTGAATTGATTTAACCATATAAGTGCAATCTTCTTGGACAAGTGCCTTCCAAATTTCATAATTCTATTTTAAGAGATACATAAAAATTTAGGATTTTGTTGTCTTTTATATCCTAAGTGAAAATTTTGTATTTGAAAGAATGTTGTTGTATAATTTTTGTGACAGATTGAAGTCAAAATTGGTTTAGCCAAGTTTTAGAGTGACATTTGAGATTTCTATATTGATATATAAAGGACCCACTTTGCAAATATAGGGTGCTAAAATTAAAGCCACAACAAAATGAAGCCAGGACAAAAAGCATGGAATTCACGAGACTAAAATTGAAGCCATATAAGGCAAAAATAACAAAATTCTTGAATTCACAAGACTAAAATTGAAGCTTATCAATTGAAATATTTTGAAGGAACCAATGTGAATCTTTGGGGTTCAATTGATTTACAAAATAAAATCTCAAAAAAAACATATGAAAGTTGAAATGTTTTTGAGGTAACCAAAAGGGGGCTCAATATTGGAGGATATATGGCCTAATGCGGGCTGTTGATCAACATACACCTCCAAAGTCAATCATAACAAGCTCATAGTTGCCAAGACTTCCATGTCACCTCAAAGGGTGATTCTGTTACCACCTTTTCAAACTTCATTTGCAAGTACTTATGAATGTGATTTTTTGCATTTATTTTTCAGAGATGTGATTACATGTCTTCTATTAGTTGTAAAACTTTTGCATCTTTTGTATAAATTTGAAATACCATTAATTGTGAATAAAAAGGGAAACAATTCATATCAAATGCAATTGATGCTCAATAAATCGAAAATCTCTCCTAGATTTACAATAGTGTAGAGCATCATTGTGTAATTTTTTTCACTATATTACTTTTGAATTAGAAACCATCACTTCATAGAAATAGATCCAAAGTTTAAATTGGTATAAAAATTCTAGTGACAACCTTTGGGTTGGTTAAACCAATATTTGGAGTGATCTTTGAAGGTTTTGTTTTATCAAATATTGTTATAGGGTCCACTTTGTAACCATGGGGTCCATTTGAAGTTACAAACTGAGTCACAACTTAAAAAATGTATGGAATGAAGTCAAGATGAAAATGATAAAGTTTTGAAGTTACATGACTAAATTTGAATCTGATAGAGAAATTGTCTTTTCAATTGATAGAGTTGAATTTTCTTTTCAGGGAACCAATAGAAAACTTTGAGGTCTAATTAATTTCCAAAACAAATTTCGTGAGAATTTGGAATTTAAAAAAATATAAATTGAAAGGGTCAACTTTTCAAATGTAGAATTAAGACTATAGATGATTCAATGCCTTTTCAATTGAGGGAATTGAAAAGTGTTTTGAAAGAATCAATAGGAACCAATAGAAACCTTTGGAGCTCAATTAATTTCTGAAACAAAATCCATAAAATTTGGATTGGAATTTGGATTCACAAAAATATGAGAGTTGAAAGGGTCACTTTACAACCATAGGATCTGAATCTCTAGGGATTTTGGATTGACAAGTATAGAATCAACATTGCCTACTGGTCAACTTTCACCTCCAAAGTCCACCATTGTGAGTTCATGGTTGCCAAGACTTCCATGTAAGTGAAGTCTAAGAGCATCCCCACCCCCACTCGTCCAACATGGCCGAGGTGAGTTTGGGTAGGGCCAAAGACAGAAACTAGCCTCACTGTGGCATTGGGCGGGTGCTTTTTAGCACAAGGCGTGCCCAATTTTGTCCGGGGTACGTCAAGTGGGCGTGGACGGGGACTTGTTTGGAGCTGGAGTTGACGCCCTTTTGCATTTAATTTTTCTATTGGAAATTGTGCTGGCTAATCAGGTGAGTTGAGCTGGCTAATCAGTTGGGCCTTAATTAAATGTAGGCAATTAAGAGCTGCAATTATGCAACAGTTGGGGCTCCACTGGCCGACCCATGGTGGTGGGTTCTGAAATGACTAGGCCCTCCCTCTTCTTCGTTCCCAAAGCTGTCAGCCTATCATAAGGATTTGGCCGCCTCACGGTGGCAATGCTCCAAATACATATAACTCTAAAAAGATGAGCCATACTTATTTTTTCAAACATCACTTTGCACATACCCTATGAATGAGATTTTTTGTATTTATTTTTTAGAGATATGATTGTATGAGTACATGACTTCTATTTTTTTTAAATTTCATAAAGTCTGGAAAACACTTCACATACTTTGGAAAAAATTTGAATTTTGAATTTTACAATAAAAAATGAAACAATTTGTAGCAAATGCAATAGATGCTCAATTTAAAATTCAAAAGTCACCACTGAATGATTCCAAATTCATTTTTCCAAATTATTGGCCATTGATAGTATTTTGGATAATTTGTATACTTTAAGTAGAATTATGAATGAATAGTCAATGAATATCAATGAAAAATTGATTACTAATAGAAATCTAATGTTTTTTAGGCTTCAATACTATGTAAAAATATCTGTTGTTTCAAATTTGAATGTTTGGTTTTTATAGAGTTAAATAAATTTTTAATATAATCTATAAAATTTGTACATTTATATATCAATTATTGAAATAATTGAAGATTTAAGTTTTTATAAAAATCATAGAAGATAATTGCAAGAAAAAAACATCCAAATCAAATCTCAAAGTAAAAACTCTTTAAAATTACAAAGTATAAAGAAATTCACTTTTGAACTAAATTTTTGCAATATTTATATATAATTTAATATATTTATAGCAGTGCATCTAAGAATTAAATTAAGATTAAAAAAATTCTATTGTAAATTAAAACTAATTGTAATATAATCTATTGTCTATTGTCTATTGTAGTCAATCACCAATACATATAATTATTTAAAGGAAATAACAACTATCCAAACAATATTTGTCACTGCCTATCACCTAGCCTTATAGAATACCAATGGCAACATAAACTTGTTTGATATTTGAAAATGAAATGATAGAAATAGAAATGTGCAGTACATTACCTTATTCATTCTCACCAACAAAATCTTGCATGCAAGGGAGATTGAATCGAAACCATTGCGTTATCATTTCTACAAACAATCAAATCCATTGCTATTCTAATTATATTATAAAAACTACAATTGTTATAGCAAAATATTAATGCTTATTTTGAAGTGTTATTATCAATGTAAAATAGAGCCTATATCCAACGAGGGGAATATGATTATCAAAGCCTTACAATTGCTCAATAAAAAATAGTTGTAGATTTTGAATGTTTGCACTTTTATTTTACACTCCCCTCAAGACAAGGAGTAAGATTTTTTTTTAAATTCAATTCCAAGTTAGGAAAAGTAAACCCTACCATTTCATTTCACAAATATTGATTCATTGATAATAAAAACATTATTCATTTTGCAACTAGACTACAATTATTTTCTTATTTCACTTGATTAACAACATAACTTGTATGACATTCTTGATATAGCCTAGCATGGTGGATGTTTGGATGAGTTCTATGTTAAATCTTGGGGGAAGTAAGGAAGTCTCTTTTTTCATTGGAAAGGTGCAAAGTTCAAATCCTTCATATATTGAAA
The DNA here is from genome assembly GCA_963969595.1 of Neckera pumila. Classification (NCBI taxonomy): domain Eukaryota; kingdom Viridiplantae; phylum Streptophyta; class Bryopsida; order Hypnales; family Neckeraceae; genus Neckera; species Neckera pumila. Next base: position 28,241,025 of record OZ018409.1, read on the forward strand.
TTTAAAGCTAAGGTAAAGCAACTTTTCTTATTGGGATAAAGTAGAAGCACTAGTAGTCGATCATTTAAGGAGTTCTGGAGCAGATTGTGAGCAGTATGAGGGGGTGGAAATTTTTCCCATGTAGGAAGATAGGAAATATGGAGATTGCAAAATTTTCAGAATTTCATTCCCAAAATTGAAATTACAGTGAATTTTGGGAGCCAAAAAGTGCATTTCATTAGTTGACAAAGTCTAGAGTCTTCCAATTCCAATCATCAAGGATGCTCACTACTTTGGGACATGTGTCATAAGCATATTAGTCCCTACCTTGAAAAGGACAGAAAAACAACACTCAAATGCAATTTCCAACCTAAGGTTGGAAATAGCACACCCTACAAGTTGGGTACTGGGCGTGGTCGACAACTGGTGCTTCTACCTTAGTTAGCCAAAGCTTTTCTTACGAGGCAATAGATAATAAATAAGACTCCTCTCCTCTAATTATAAATCCAGTTTCGCTTCAATCGCCAAAGGTTTTGAATAGGAACCAAAATTCTTTCTTTCTTTTCACTGGGACACAATAGGAATGTCTTTGTGTTCCAAGTTACCGCATGAATCCAGGGTATCACGGAAAGCCAAGCCTGCATTCTGAAGAAGAAAAGCTCCAAATTTCCAACAATAAACCTTAAATTTCACAAATTATAAGCATCAAAGTTTCCTCCTAAACTGATGAAGCTTTTCTACAAAGCCAGGATTATAGTATCAAAGATGAAAGGACGACGCTGAGAACGCATAATAGGTACACCTGTAAAGATACTCGAAGGGTTTCATCCTCACCTCATCTGCATATGCCTACCCAGTCAAAACATGCATCCAAGTTGTTAACAACCTCCAAGTGATGTAGAGAGCACACACAAGAAGTTGGCAGAAGCAGAGAGCCAATTTCCACGGAAGAAGAACAAGTAGCTCTGATTGAATTCAGGGGTTCTGTACTCCCTTCAAGTTCAAGCAACACAATCGTCTCAGGAATACAAAGGAAAATGCCTGCCACTGCAACAAAAAATCGACTCCAACAAAAATCGAAAGATCACAAATACTGTTCATAGGCAGGTCTTGAATGCTATTTTCGATAATGAAGAAATGTAAAAACTCGAAGTTCCGGTGTTTTCCCCTCATGTACCTACCCAAAAATGGTACAGTTTTGAGCCTTGACATCAGTTAGCTTCAAGCGCATGTCCAGGAACCTCCAATGAACCGTCTATAATGAAGTGGCATCTCAGAAAGCCATGCCCAACTTTATCTTGCATTCCGAACCCTTTCGGCTTTGGCGGTGGATATACGACTTCTTCCTGGACTGGTTTCTTCTTCGTTGCCAACCTCTTGACTGCCTCTCCAGCGTCTTCTGCAGCACTTCGCTTTGGAGTGTTGCGGGCTCGAGGTCGGTGGAACAAACTGAAGTCTTCTTCTTCCACATCTTGGTAGAAGTCTTGGCTCTTCTTTGATCTCCCTCTCTTGGTCCGCAGCTTCTCACTTGCTTGTTTACCAACTGAGGAGCTTGGGGCGTCTTGCTCAGAGTCAGTGGAACTCAAGCTGATGGTTGCCTTCATTGGAGGGCTCACTTTTGAAGGCTCACTGCTCTTCTTTTGTTTGTGCTGCGCAACTGACTTCTTTACAGGACTGCAATCCACGTTGGCCTTGGAGCTTTTGTCACCGTCCAGAGTCTTGGCCTCAAGCTCCGGAGTCGTATCACACGCACCATTCGAGTCAAGAGGGGCTGAGGAATTGATTGCATCAAGAGCACTCAGTTTCTGACAACCGCTCTCATCGTATACCTGGAGATCAAAACTTGCTCAGTTGAGTAAAAAATCGGTAACACCAGTTGTAGGAGGGACATGATGGTGAATAGGTAGAGGATAGTAAAAGCAGTAAGGACCTGATTCTGTCTCCTAGACTGACCCTGATAGCAACAAAAAATCATCGGTTCTAAAAGCTTACTTTTCTTAAATTTACTACTCTTGAAAATAGAACCCCCTACCTGATGGTAACCGAGTGGGAAGAACCACTTACAGACGTCAGGATAACAAGACGCTAGAAAATGGTCCAATGATATACTTGTACTGAAAATTTCAAACACAAGTTAAAACTCATAGAAGTAATTCCCCAGCATCATGTACCTCCACAAGGAAGTAGGAATGTCCCGTGAGGGAGAACAAAAGCTGGTCTCCAAGCTGCAGGTGGTGATCCTTGACGAAGTTCGCCCATCCGTGCCCCAAAGCGACATTGCATTTCGAAAACGAGCCTTCGGCTGCAACAGTCCACTCCCCCGTGCTCGGTCCCTCTAAAGTGAGGCTCGCACTGAGGCTTTCGCCTTGAGACTTGACAAAAGAAGAAGGGATATGCTGCAGCACAGAGAATAGTGGAGTTAAGAATAAAGTGGCTAGCCGATCTCCAAATCTACTGAACTAAGGCGCCCCACAGGAAACAGCGAGGAAAACAGAACACCAAATGAACACATCAAACTACACTAATTACCTCGGGTATCCAAAATTGGATGACAACATTAACAAGCTCAGCCCAACATTGATATCGACCACTACCAGAAACTCTCACAAAAATCGTCAGAAGGCGGCTACACAAGAGCATGAACAAAACACCAACGTTCAGCTCACCAGCGTCGCCGTGTTGTCTGAGCCGATCTTCTTTAAAAACGATGGCACTCTCGAAGAAGCCATTGCGCTTCCACTGCACCAAATAAGGGCCAAAGTTAGAAGATCCTCACGTAGCATTCTCCATGTAAACACTTGCGGTTGCAAGGTGAGGCTTCTTCTTCAAGCTTCCTCAAGGTTCCGCATCTCCCCTAATTGGAATTCCCCTTCACAGTTTCTCTCCTCCATTCCAAGAGCAAGAATTGCGATACTCTCTTCGCTCTCGAGCATTACACAAAACATCTATGCACTCCAATTAATTACCCCTAATGTTTACAACGGAGCGCAAACCAAGACGAGCACTCCAGGCACAGAGTGTGCAACCAAGATGCTTACCAAATGCTGTTAAAATCAGGGAGAATGTTCCAGAAAATCGGGCGCCTGGGTCATGCGGCTCCAGAGCAGAATCGCGTGCGGCTCCTGAACTTGCTGCAGAGGGAATGATGGATTTCTGGCAATAGTGGCGCAGACGAGCATCTTGAGGAGCAAGGGAAGAAGAATACGGCACGGAGATGGGAGAGGGCTGTGGTGATAGGGAGTATCTACGACCGTGTGGCGGGAAGAACGTTGGACGGAAATTCCCATAAAGAATGGACAATTTTATTCTTTTTGAAGGGACAGGCCTATGACCACGGATTCAGGCCCCCCAATCACTCTAAGGTAGAACCACGCATACCCAATCACTTAAGCGATTTCGGAATAGATGAGAAGAATGTGAGGTAGTTGAAATTTCTCTCATATAGAGAGATAAGAAATATTGGGATTGTAAATTTTTGTAATTTTATTGTTGAAATTGAAATTACTATGAACTTTGGAAGCCAAAAAGTGCTTTAAATCCATAGCCAATGTCTCAAATCTTCTTATTCCGATTAAGGTAAACCAGACCATTATAGTCAGTGGACCCATAGTAGACATCTAATGACCCCATGACAGTTTTTTTGGCCACAATTAATGTTTAACTTGACACCAATGGAGTGATTAGTGACCTCATTAGGAACACCTCTTTTTTCAATGTAAATCATTGTAGGAAGTGATTTTTCATGGCCTTCTACATTAGAAATTATTGTGACCACTTTAGGTGATTAAGAAGAGCATATTGGATACAGTTTTTGTTGGTTATGGGGTAGTCTACTGACTTTTTTGGACAGATCACTTCAAAAATCTGTAACAAATTTATACTTTGTTTGAAAAATATAATTTCAGTTGCTCTCAGTATTTCTCACACTTGTCTTCATGTGGGAAAAAAATTGAAAACTTTCAGCAATGGCATGAAAGTAAACTCCAAATTTTGACTACAATGGGCTGGTTTACCTTATAGAAGAACTACTTTGCCACTTATTTCTTTTCTACTACTTCCTATTTCTTTTTCACTACTTCCTAGGCACTTCAAAACATGTATGATGACCACATTAGTCCCAACTTTGAAAAGGAAAAAAATCCGCATTCCAAGGCATTCCAGACTTTGATTGAAATCTATTTCCAACCTTCATTAGAAATAGTGGTACCCTACATGTTGGTCATGGCTCCTTGATTGGGGATGGGTGGTTCTACCTTATGTGTTGTCATTTTATAACTAAAGTAAACTACCCTATTCCAGTCCAAACTTCCATTCAAAACATCTAGGAAAAGTCATATTCCAGCTTGATTGTATTTGTAATCAGAAAATACAAATGAAGAAAAAATTCCTTATTTCAAAGAACTCGAAATAAGAAGATTGTTTGAAAGGACGATAGCATGTCTCTGGAATGGACAAAATATATGCCTTAATTACAAATTGTCATTGATTCACTCTAAAAGAGACTCTATTCCAAGTTGTTTGTATTGAAAAATAGAAAGTAAAAATGAAGAAAAAAATTACTTGGTTCAAAGAACTGATTGCATGAAATGAGGATAACGTGCCTCTAGAATGGATAGAATCTAAGCCTTAATTATAAACTATCATCAAATCATTTTAAGGTAGCTTTAAATCAATGCAAATCGGTTCATTCTAGCAATAGAAGTATACTATTGGTATTGAGGTCATTATGGACTAAAATTAGACATATTTTAAGTCAATGGGTTAGTTGAAGCCCTACAATAGCTATTTTTTTGACATTGACAAGTATATCTACAGGCTTTTGGGGGAAGTCTAAGGCAACACTCTATCATAAAAAATTTAAAAATCACATGAAGTCCGAAAATTATTTTTTGAATTGTTTCTTATTGCTTAACTACCACCAAAATTTATTCCCACATTTTACGAATACCAGTATTAAATTCCACCAATCATTTTGCCTACAACGGGATAGTTTACCTTGCACATGAATGAATTTTTTATTTTTTTATTTTTATTTAAAGGTGGAATCACATTTATTGTGTGATTCATACAAATTTCAAATTTTTTTGATATGGAAACTATCTTCAATTCTTCAAAAAAACGTGAATTAAATTCTTATCAAATACAAAATATGCTAAAAAAGTTTGAAATTTTCAACGTAAGTATACATTATAGTGTGCACCATCATGGTAGAACTCAATGTTATTGTATCATCATAGGATCATAAAATGGCAACAAACCATAATTATAGGTTCAAAATTCCAATTGCAACAAAAGATTGAATTTTAAGAATAAAAAAAAAACATTGAAGGAGAAACTACATTTGATAAATTTCATTTCATCATGTGTCATAAATTCGGAAAACATCATTTTTATAGCTAATATTCACATCAAGAGTATAGAATAAGAATTGGATTAAACACACTACAAGGGTATGTGATCCATGGATCAAGCATCAACTTCTTTTGGAAAAGACCATTGTGATTTTGGGCAGGTGCCTACGGGTTGAATTTTTGTCCTGATTTTTTAAAACTTCTTTGCAATGTAGAAAAATTGATTAGCTTCATGGAAATATAATGTCTTTTCATTTTGGTGCTTGGAAACAAAAGTTTTGCCCAAATAAGCTCAAAAATAGGGGAGACGGGGCAGCAAAAAAAAATAAAAAAACTGGAATTTTTTTTTTCTCATAGATTATATTTTTGTTAATTTGGAAAGCTTTGATTTGTTCCATCTGGATTTGTTATGAGAAGTTATGGACAATCTTGTTTTTCAGGCAATTAGAGCATCTTTTTGAAAAAATAATTAGTAGGATTCATTTTTAAAGGCAATTCTTATAATTTTTCAAAAAAGAAGTTCTTTATGGTTTAGTTTGCTTTCTAGAACAATCTTGCCATTGTAATTAGTGCGTTTTAATTCTATCTTAGAGATATTAATAATTTAAATTTTCTTTCTATCTTGTACCTACTTCTATTTAACAATTTTTTAAAGAACAAAATTTAAGTTTTTTTGAATTTTTTTCTCTTAGAATCTCAACTCAATTCTCCACCATAAAGATTTAAAGCTCAAAACATTAAAGTTAAGAAGGTTCAAATTCAAATTTATCCACAACTTTTGACAGTAGACTCGAAATCTCAAATGGATTTTTGGAGATGAAAGTTAACTTGATCATCCAACTTTTCTTGGTTCAAAGTTTTTGGAAAAAGTTTATATACTATGCCTAAATGAGGTCTAAAATTCTACTTTTAACACAATTCCTATTTTTGAAAATACTATGAGTGGTGGTGCTCCTACTACATCTGATTTACTTATCCCACATTGTTTGTTCTATCTCCTACCACCCCATGTGTATATAGTGAGCTACTCTTCTCACTTGGAACTCAACAAAAGTTGAAAATACTTTCATTTCAATTTTAATAGACACAAGTAAAGGAATCTTTTTGTAGTCAAAAAGTATTTTTTCTTTTGTTTTTCATACAAATGAAGGGAATTTCATTGCAGTTAAACTCTTTTCATTACATTTGTGTGTCAATTGGGGGCATCAGTGCCTTGAAGTCAAAAGTTATGAACAAAATTCGGAGTAGGGTTGGGAGGGACATTTTATTGACATTTTCAAACATCCTCTTTGAATTTTGTCCCTAACTTTTGATTGGAATCTTAAAATCTCAAACAAATTTTAAGAAATGAAAGTTAGATTGATTTACCAACTTTTCTTAGTTCAAAGTTTCTTGGAAAAAGTTATTCTACTATGCATAAATGAGGTATAAAGGTTTACATTAAATGCAATTCCTGCGTTTTGACGATGACTGGTCAAACTCTCATCTTCAAATCAGTGTCCCATACCTTTTGGGGGATTCATGATGGACAATCGATTTCATTATAAAAACGATCTCTCCACCTTTTGTCTAGAGAACAAGGATTGGCATTGAATTGCATAGAAATCTTTTCCAATATTTAGATTTTCTTTATCATCAATTTTCTTTTGATTTGGCAAGGGGTCTTGTTAATTTTAAAAATTTCAGAGTTTGAAATTTTGATTAATCTTTGTCAAGTGTGATCTCTGGATATGGTACTTGGATGTGCAAGGGGCTTGAGGTCCCTCAGAACATCTTGAAGAAAGTAACTTACGAGCCCTGTGAAAATTGCACCTCATTAAAAAACAATTACAGCAGTTCCAAACCTAAACTCCCATTCAAAAAGATTATTTCATTCTTTTACGCAGGTTTTAGGGTTTAACACCTGCAGTTTGCAAACGCCAAGTGGGAACAGACCTTTAATCACATATTGTCTATGGCTGCAAAGTACCGGTTACAAGATTTATTAGTACTTAATTAACTTACGATCATCTCACAGAACAATCAGGTACTACTCATTTACAAATTGCCTATTTGAGCCATTCATAAAAGTTTGTATAATGTGGATTTAAATTTATTTATTTTGGTCAGCATGATTGTTGTTGCATCTTTACGCAATTGCAATCAAGTGCACCAAACTTCACTTTCAAAAAACCAGAACTCTATTTTTGGTGAATTTTTTTTATTTAATTTTCATGGTAATATAAGTTAATTCATTGACAAACATTGGTGATGAATTTTTTTAATTTGATTGCATAGATATGTAGGAAACATCCAAACGCACATCTTCCCTTCAAACAAGTATCTCCAAAAAAGTTCCATAGTTCCTTCTATAGAGATTTCAATGATGAGGTCACAGTGCCAAATTTTGTATAAGAGATATCTCATATTGTATATTGATTTTTCTATTTGCCTTTCATATGGTAAGTAATTTTGTAACATTTGAGCATGATGGTACAATTACTTTGCCAAAATCTAGTTAAAATATAGCAATATCCATTTCCTCAAAGTTTGGTCAAACGACACTTTTCATTGAATTCTTCATTGCTCATTTGTTTGTTACTTAAGGGAGTGATTTTTAATATGAAAGGTGTGCATATGCATGTTCCCTTCTTATCTATGCAATTGAATTAAAAAAAAATCATCATCAATTGTTTTCAATAAAATATTATATAAAATTATGAAAATTGATTTTTAAAAATTTGCCAAAAATGCAAGTTTGCGTTTTTGAAACTGAAATTTGGTATGCTCAACTGGGAGTGGGTAAAAATTCAATATTAGTTATGCAAGACAAACAATGCCAATTTTATTTATATGTTATATACAAATCTTTGAACTTCTCAAATAGGAATTTTGCTAAACCTGTCCCACAAAGGTGGGACCAGCAGGGTAAATTGGAGGTTCTTGGGGGTAAAAGTAAAAAAGCCCCCTATATTTAAGCTGTATTTAGGGATACTTTCTAGCCCCCCTTAGCTAATTTGGGCCCTCTTATTGCAAATATGAATTCAAAATTTGCAAAAAAAAAGTTTTGTGACAAATAAAAAATTCCTGCATTTTCCCCCGGGGGAAAACCAGCGTGCGCGTCCCACCTTCATGGGACGGATTTAACGTCCTGCCTCAAACAGGCAGTGTGTAAATGAGCGGTACCTGACTGTCCTTGTGCAGTAGCTTCATCTCATCTCGGCAGACTTCTAAAGTCTGATCAGGAGAATTCATGCCATGATGTTCTCTCTGCCACTGCTTGTTGTCATTTCAACAGAAAACTCAGCAGCAATTTTTTTGGATTATTTCATGTTATTTGACAAATAAGTGTAAGTTGGAAACGCCTCATTTATGTCAATTCTAACTATTCTCGTGCATTGGGGTTATAAGGTAAAAGACTCCATTGCGGTCAGAATTAGGAGTGTTCCTACATGCCATTGCTGAAATTTTAAAAAAAAAATTCCCACACAAAGATAAGTGTGAGAGATAGTGAGGGCATTTAAAATTATATTTTTTGGACTAAGTATGAATTTTTGAAGTGATCAGCCCGTAGGAGTCTGTAGGCTACTTCATGATCAACAAAATCTGAATCCAATATGGTCATCTTCCTACCCAATGTAGTCACAACATTTTCAAACATGGAAGACCTAAAAAGTCAGTTTTTACAAAGAATTTTACACTAAAAAGTTGGAAGTACCTATTGGGGTCACTAATTACTCCATAACTACCATGTAAGGCATTGATTGTGGTCTGAAAAACCACAATGGGGTCATTAGGTGTCCATCATGGGTCATTTGACCGCAATGGGATCATTTATCTTAGAGTTTGTTGTGATAAGGAAGATTTGGCAAATTTGCAATCTTACCTATGATTTGGGAGGGTTCGATTAGAATATGTATTTAGTCTTTTTAGTGTAAAGTAAAGTGTTTTAGGTTTTTGTAGAAGTCAACAACAAAGCATGAATTGAAATGGGCATTTCCTTCAAATCTAAAATGCTGACAACAAACAAGGAAAAAAATAGGGTAGTAGACCATTTGGTCTCACTACCAATGCAAGTCGACCAAATACAAGTTCAACAATAGCATGGCATTGTCACACAACAAACTAATTACAAAAAAACATTTTGATGAACTGGTACTAAATGATGCTAACACTTATTTAGAAATCCTTCATGTGGCACCTTTAGACTCTAAAGCTCATAAATTTAAAAACTCTATAACATGTAGATCAAACACATTCAATGACGTAGTTATAGGATATCGATCTAGAATTCCTTCATGTGGTCCCGTCAAACTCTGAAGGTGATAAATCCAAAAACATGTGGATCAAATACAATGATAAATGGTTATAGAATACTCATCTAGAGTTTCTTCATGTAAGCCCCTCAGACTTTGAAGTTGATAAATCCAAAAACTCTGCACAAAATAGTGAAATTAGGTGGCCCCACACTAATTTCTCAACAGTCCACACTATAGAAATATTCACTGCTTTTGTACAATGATGTATTGAATTCAGAGCCACGTGTATAGCATAGATTTGTGCACCAGTGGAAGGATTGGTTCAGAGAGTAGCATGCGCCTCCATGTGGAAAAAGCACTGATCCTGAGGTAATGTATCTCAGGTAAGGCAACCGAATTGACAAGGCAATCTAATTTCACTATTTTGTGTAGAACATGTGGATCAAGTACAATGATATGATTATGGTTATAGAATAAGATAAGGGACAGTGCCTTAGCATTGTGTTTCATACTTGAATTATTTATTATATGAAACAAATAATATAGTTTGCATTATAAGAACATCAACATTCATCAATTTGCACATGGGAAAAACAATTTTTGATGTTCATGTAGGTGCTGGAGAAACTTCCCTCTGAACCATTTCTTTTGGGATGGTAAGATCAATTCTCTTATAAAATTATAATATTGTGTCTATATGTTTTTAATGTATATAATGAAAGAGGTCGAGTTTTTTTAATGTATATACTCTCCAAAAAGGTCAAATTTGGGGGAGGTCTTAGGTAGGCAAGGAAACACCTTTATAATTAAAAAAAAGTTGGTTGGATTTGTGAAAAAATGCAAAATATGATGAATAGATCAAGTTTGTTTTGGAATAGAATGTCATCCCATTGTCAAATTCTTTTGACAAATTAAAAAAAAAATGGATCCCGCAACCTTGAAATTTAGTTTTTGAACCATCTTTATTTCCTTTTCATACATGCATGTGGATTTGGACTCAGATGTTGAGTTGATTAAGAATGTTCTATTTTCCTATTTGGTAATATACAACTTAATTTACAATATAAATAGTAATATTTGATAATTGATCGCCAATTCAACTTTCTCTTTTGCCATTCAACTTTCTAGCAAGTGACACTTTCGTTTTCAATTTTGACTCTAAACCTCAAACTCCCAAGTTCCTAGATTCATGGGCTTCCTATTTAAAGACTTTCTTAGATCATGGGCTAATGTGGTTGCTTTCTAACTTTCACATCAATAATCCAAATGGAATGTATTAAAACTTTTTATGTAGAAAAAACATTCTATAAAGAATTAACTTTATAAAGATTTATTTTGAATGTTTGTGATTTGTTAGACCTAATCTTATTTAGAATGGCACAATATTTACTTCCAAGAAATGATTGAAAAAAATTATATTCTAAAGAGCTAATTTGTTCACCTATTTTGATTTTTTTTTTAAATGATCCAAAAGATTGAGATTAACTACACAAAATAGTGAAATTAGGTTGCCCCACACTAATTTCTCGACAATCCACACTATAGAAAAATTCACTGCTTTTGTACAATGACGCATTCAATTCAGAGCCATGTGTATGGAATAGATTTGCTTACCAGTTCAAGGTTTGGTTCAGAGAGTGGCATGCGCCTCCATGCGGAACAAGCATTGATTGATGAAGTAATTTATATCAGGTAAGGCAACCTAATTGACAAGGCAACCTAATTTCACTATTTTGTATAGAAGAAGACTGTGTTGGATCCCAGAAACCATGTGGGATTGGTTTTGTTGAGTTCCTAGTTTCCAACACAAAATTTTGCATTGGAAAATGCATTTCAACGCATTCCAATGCAAAATTTTGTGTTGGAAACTAGAAATTCAACAAAACCAATTCCACATGATTTTGTAGGATCCAACGCAATTCTACAATGTTGTAGGTACTTGAACAAATTTTCATTTCTTATCCTTAGGGACAATGGTCCGCTTAGTGGTTAAGGTAATTGCACCCGATTGAAATTTGATTTAAAAATCCTACAAATTCTTGTCTTAAATATAAAGCCTCTCTTCTTGAGAATCTAGGATCAATTTTGAAATCATCTATTTTTAGAACTCAAAATTTTGTAGCTTATTTATAAACTGATTGAAAATTTTATTTCAAAAATAGAAACCGTATCCAAATTCTTATTGGAGCAGTATGCTAAATGCTCTTAACCCTCAAAGGACCATTTTTCCCTCAAGGGACAAATTGGATTTTGGGCAGGTTCCTATGACCTTAATTTTAGTGAATTTTATGGAAACTTTCATAAGATAGAATTTTTTTTTAGCTTTATGGGAATAAAATTTTATTTCAATCAATGCCCACAAGCAAAAATTATATTATGAAATGCCTAAATTTTCATGTGGAGGGCAGAAAAAGAAATCCACAAAAAATTCTTGAAATTAAATGCAATTCATTTTTTCTTGTAGATCATATATTTGACTACATGTGAAGCTTTGATTCATTCCATTTGGATTAATGGTGTGAAAGTTACTATGAACAATCTTGGATTTTGAGCAATCTAAGCATCTTCTAGAAAAAATAACTTATAGGATTCAATTCATAATGCAATTTTCACAATTTTTCAAAAATAATTCTTTTAAAGGGTTAAGTTTTTTTGCTTGAAAAATCTCACCGTTTAAATTAATCTGTTTTAATTCCATCTTTCATTTCAAGTTCAAGACCGACAAATTTTTAGCAATTATCATCTAGTTACTATTGTTTCATGGGTGCATACATTAATTTGCAAGTTGTCGCATCATGACAATGCACACAATTATTGCAAAGAATTGGCACTACTTTGTAATCAATATTAACTATGTGACTTCTATAAATTGATCTCAAGTGTGCAAAAAACACAAATTATGCACAAAAATTTATATTCTTTATCATGCATTTTTTATGTGTTGAAGTACACAAAATACCCATGACAATAATGTCATTGTCGTCATTATTGCAATAATGCTTATTAAATGGTATCAATATTTAATCCTTGATCACCATTCCACTTAACAGTAATTTGTTTTTTAATTTAATTTCCTGCAACACTTGATTAGTATACATTCTAATAAATTCTAGTTTACATTTTAGTAATTGTATCAAATGATTGAACAAAACCCATCATTACTGTAGGCCAATAAATTTAAGCTTGAACCAAATCCATCAATAGGCTACCAAGAAACTTGATAGCATAGTGAAGGAATTACTTCATTGTAGCTTGAATTGATTCTATTAGTAGGCTACCAAGAAATTTGATTGCGTAGTAAAGGAATCTCTTTATTAGTAGGGTCGAGAGGTCCTCTTTATACTACAATCCACTCTACAAACACTCAAAAGATATGGAACAACATTAGAGCAAAAATCAGCCCTCTGGAAGGCTGCTCCAAGTTGACATGCCAAGCTATTTCAAGCTTGGCCTGTCAACCTGGAAAAGCATCCCTGGTGAGCAGTCAGAGTGTATGACTGCTCGCCGGAGGCTCGGAGCAATCAAATTTTGCAATTTTTTTATTTTTTATTTGTTTAAAGATAACATATATTTTTTTTTCCTAATAATATTTTTTTCGTAAATTTGTGTTCCTGTGCCACTATCATAGCAATTTCAGCTGCATGGAAATGGGGGGAAAACTAATTTTTCAGACCCGATAAACGAAATTTCAGGGTACTAAAGGGGTCTGTGGAGCAGCCCTCCGGAGGGTTGATTTTTTCTCTAATGCTTGAAGATGAAAGCTTGACTTCTCATAGTCAACTTGTTTTGAAAATATATAAATCGTGTTTAAAGTAGAAATTCAGACCTCAGTTTGGTGTAGTAGAATATTTTTTTTTAAAACTTTGAACTAAAATAATTTGGTAAATGAATCTAGCTTTCATTTCCAGAAATGTATTTAAGATTTAGAGCCTCCAATCAAAAGTTATGGACAAAAGTCAAAAGCAATATTTGAAAATGTCAAAAAAATGTCCTTTCCGACCTGTCTCTAAATTTTTTCCATAACTTTTGATTGGAGACTCTAAATCTCAAACAGATTTTTGGAGATGAAAGCTAGATTTGTTTACCAAATATTTTTAGTTCAAAGTTTAAAATGATAAGCTATTCTACTATGCCTAGCTGATGTCTAAATTTCTACTTTGAACACACTTCCTGCTTTTCAATTGACTTAGTATTGAAATTGTGAAAAATAAAAATGTGCAATGTTAGTACAATTACTATGCACGGACATGATGTTGTGTGATTATTGCACTAACTTTGTATGTCTTAGAAAAGCACTAATGCTGCACAAAGTTAGTCGCCCATCACTAAACCACTGAAGTTATACACATTTCATCATGCATAGTTATTGTACAATTTTAGCACTTCAAACTCAAATATGAATGACATGCCTCAACTGCATGGTATTAATAAATGTCATTATTGTGTTGTAACAATGTTTCCAAATGAATGAATGTAACACAAAAGCAGTGCTCAACAATAATTGTATGATTACTGATGACAATTTGTGACATAGGAACTTTGTGATGTAGAGCTACTAATAATTCAATTTTTCTTTCAATCTTGGTTATACTTCTACTTAACAATTTTTTAAAGAATGAAAATAAAATATGTTTTCTTGAAATTTTTTCCTAGATTTTCAACTCAATCTTTCATTTTCAAATTTTTTAAAGTTCAAAGTCCATAGTGCAAATTTTTTTCTACAAATGGCAATAAAAGCCATGTGAAATTGCAAGCTAGTGTTCAAATTTTTTTTCCCAACTTTGAATGCTAATATCTCTCAATTTATATGGTCAAACTTCATGAAATTTTTACCACACCATCTCAAACAAGTAAAGTACAAGATTCTATGGTTAGATTTAAAAAAAAAGCATTTTTTGTCTTCTTGGGTGAATATAGTAGATATGGCAGTTTTGGGTGGTTTTGACAAAAAAATGGCTTTGGTCCTTTACAAGTTAAGGTAGGTTGAATCACTTTTGAAAACCTATCAATTGGTCTCAAAGCTTGAGGCCGGCACTACCAATTAGTTAGAAACAACACACAATAAAAAATTGGGTATGTCTTATTAGTTGGAGGAAATTTTTTGATATTGTATAAATAAAATAGGGGTCCCCAAAATATAAGGAGGTGTTTAAATAAAAGATAAGGGTCATCATAAGGATAGGATTTAAATTTTCTTAGATTAAAAAATAGGCTAAAGGTAGGAATACCTAGATGGATGTAGATGAAATCTTTAGTTTCAGTGAATTCATTGAATGAACTAATGAATGAAGGCGAGATGAGTTTCATTGATTGCTTTCTAGTGGAAATTAAACCACTCAAACTTGGGATGCCCGCTACTTGCTTGACTAACGTAACTTAATTTGGGCCAGCTTGTCTTTCAAATGTCCTCTGGCTTAATTCAGTGAGTTTAATAATATTAATTGATTTTCTTTGTGAAGGTGGATGGCTGGCGGATCTACATTCACCGGGTGTTTGTGTGTCAGGGTTTGGTAAAGGGAGGAACATGCACCTTTTTGCAATTTGAATCCTCCTTTGCACACTTCGGTTTAGGGTGCGTACTACGTTTAAAGTTAGACCTTTGGTAGTTTATGCTGCTGTGCATGGAGGTGATGCTGTTTGAGAGGCTTGTTCATTGAAGGTCTAGGGTTTGAAACTCCATTAAGTTACTCGTTGCTATCCTACCATCTTAAATCATAAAAACATTTCTATAAAAATTGCCCCTTTTTGTCTTTCTTAGAAGGATTATATTTGATAGCTAGAGTTATCAAACTATAGGTGAAAACATGCCTTTAATCAAAATATTAGTTGGAGCACTGATATACCAACAAGAACTTCAAAAGTGGCCTTGCCAGCCTTTACGCTTTAAAGTAGTCTCTTCTTAAAGCGACCATTTAAGCCTACCTAATTCATCATTGACAATAATAGATATTTCAAACAACATGTCAATCCTAGATAGATGTCACTGTTGAGATAAGATAGGATAAGATAAGATGACGATCCCAGTCAACCAATTAACTTAGGTTAAGTGTATTTATATTAAAGTAAAAGTAGTACTCCAGCTATTTTTAGTGGTACTACAAAGGCTATGATCATGTGATAAGATAACCCTCATAATACATAAGTTATATCTCTCTTATTTGCTCTCTTCATCACAACACGTTATCAGCACGATCTTGTCTCTACTTATTTTTTTTCTATTACTTTGTTTTTTTGCTTTTAGTTGCGATGTCTACACCAGATACAAAGTACCCTCGGGAAACTAGCTCCCGAGTGCAACCTCTTTTGTTCGATGCTTTAGAGGCAGATGGTAGTAATTTTATGGAGTGGAGTATCGACATCAAGACATATTTTTATGCGGAGGAATTGGACGATGCGCTAAACACTGAACCTGAGGAGGACTTTCCAACATCATCAAAGTGGAAAGCACTGCTTATTCTTCGCCGCCACCTTGACATCTCTCTCCGACAACAATACATCCAAGTTGACAACCCTGCGGACTTGTGGAGCCAACTCTATGATCGATTTCATCATGAGCAAACCATCTTCCTTCCTCAAGCTCGCAATGATTGGATTGCTCTTCGTGTTCTTGATTTTCCTGATTTTCTTTCATTTGATGCCGAATTGCACCACATAACTGCACAGCTACGTCTTTGTGGTGATAAAGTAACAGAGAAAGAGTTGATAGACAAAACCCTATCCACTTTTCCTCCTGCTTCTGCCCTTTTAGCCCAACAATAGAGAAATATAAAGTTCAAGAAACATTCTCGACTAATGTCTTATCTCTTACTTGCTGAAAAGCAGCACCAGCTCCTACTTAAAAACATGGAAGCAAACCCCCCTTGGGAGACTCACACTTTGGAGATCTCAAGACGGCAGCCACGGAGCATGAGGCAGAAGCAACAACAGTCGCCAAATCGGCACAACCCGAAAGATAAGTCTAATTCTTCTAGATCCTCCTTTGATAGAGTCTCACGGTCTCGATTCTCAGATCGCTCTTCTCATCATGATTCTTGCTCTTTTCATCCGTTTGATAGAACTTTTAGTAAAAAGTCATCTTTTCCTAGTGACAAGCGTACTTGTCACAAGTGCGGCTGTCAAGGGCATATTGCCCGAGATTGCCACACTCCTGCGTACTTCGTTAGTATGTATGAAGAGCTAGAGAAGCTTAGAAATGAAAAGAGAGAGGCTCATACGCTAGATGCCCCTTCCTCTTCCGATATAAATACCGAAAATTATATGGTAATTATCTCTGAAGAACTACCTCCTACAGATATAGCTCCTGCAGATATAGCTCTCGTAGACAATGCCACGACGCATACAATTCTAAGAGATCCAAAATACTTCGCATTTACTGGACATGATGTAGTTGCCTGGCAAACTTGTGACATCATCACAATCGCTGGAAGTCGGAACTTTTGATTCCGAGAGGGCTAGGCAACTATAGTATTGCCTGGAAGGACCCCCCTCTTGTGTGAAAAAGCAATGTATGCCCCTGATGCCCCCCGGAGCCTGATCAGCTACCGGGACTTATAGGCCAATGGGATGGATGTTTCCACTGCGCTGGATGACCATGAAGAGGTATTGGAACTCAGGCAAGGACGGCGACGCCTTGCCACTACGAAAGCAGGAATTACCGGCCTATACGAGATATTAATAAGCCCTCCTAAGGAAGTTAGCTTTCCACTTCTCTACTTCGGTAGGAGATGATGAAGAGTACCGAGAACTCAGGCAAGGCCGACAGTCCCTTGCCACTGCGAAAGCAGGAGTCGATAGACTATGTGATAGCAACCCACGGAACTATGCTTTGATACTCCCCTTTCCAGCTAAGACTGGATTGTGGCATAGTTGGTTGGGCCATCCAGGCACCACTATGTTCAGGAGGATGTTACCTTTGTTGGAAGGACACAATTTGTGCACAAATGATGCTGACAAGGTCGGGAGCTGCGCGGCATGTTCACAAGGAAAATTTATTAAGCGCCCTTCACAATGGAAGCTACCTATGGAACTCCCCCCTATGTTACAACGCCTACAAGGTGATATATGCGGACCTATTACTCTGTCTTCTGGACCATTTCGATATTTTCTTGTGCTTGTTGATGCTTCAGGCAAACACTCGGAGGTGTCTCTGCTCAGCACCCGAAACATGGTATTCCCCAAGCTTTTGACCATGCTTATTAAGTTTCGGACTCATCATCCGGACTATCCTGTGAAGAGTTTAAGGATGGACAATGCCCAAGAATTTCGATCTCACACCTTTGAAGATTATTGTGTTGCTACCGGGATTTCACTTACATACTCTGTACCGTATGAGCATTCCCAAAACGGATTGGCAGAGGCGTATATCAAAAAGATCCAGCTCATCACCCGGCCTTTATTAATCCATGCAAAGTTGCCCAGCACGATGTGGGGGCATGGAGTTCTCTATGCAGCAACACTACTCAGGTTCCGTCCTACTTTGCTCAATACTCACTCTTCTCTTGAGCTAATATCTGGACGAGTCCCCAATGTTTCCTACCTTCATGTCTTTGGCTGTAGAGTATGGATTCTCATTGCTGAACCTCATAGGAAAACGATGAGTAGTCACCGTCAGGAAGGGATCTATGTTGATTTTGATTCCCCTAGCATCATTCGGTATGTTTCACCCTCATCGGGTACTCTACTTCGTGCTCGATTTGCCAACTGTCACTTTGAAGAGAATATTTTTCCTAATTTGCTGAATGCCAAATCCCTTGCTTTAGATTTTTGGGCACCTGAAACCAGCATTAACAACCCTAACCCCCGCATAGCCTTAGCTGAGTTTGAGGTCAAGAAACTTATTCACTTATAGTCCCTTGCAGACAAACTACCAGACGGCTTTAGTGATGGCCCCCGCATTACTAGAACCCCCCTCCCTGGCACAAGGCTTACCTCCATTAGTATCATCCCTTCCAAATATAAGTCGGACCCTATTGCTTCTATATCCAAACGCCCCCATCTTAATCATGTCAGCCTACACAGTGATGTACCTTTTTCACCTGATACTGATTCACAGCTTTCTTGTTTTCCTGAAGATGGTCCATTTGTGACCGCCTTCATTACCCGAATACTTAGTGTTGATCCTGATCCACTCACGTTAGATGAAGCAAAATCCAGCCCCAATTGGCCGCAATGGCAAGTCGCTCTCAGTGCTGAGTATTCTTCTCTTAGAAAACATCAAGTCTTTGGTCCTTTATTGACCAATCTTCCTACTAAGCCTATAGGATACAAGTTCATTTTTACCCGAAAGCGAAATACCCAAAGGCAAGTAGTCCGATTCAAAGTACAATTAGTGGCTCAAGGATTCAATCAGCGTCCCGGCATTGATTTTGCCTTTACCTATTCTCCTGTTATGGATGCCACTATCTTTAGATATCTACTTGGCCTAGCTGTACAACATTCTTTGGAAACCACACTTTTAGATGTTGTGACAGCCTACCTTCATAGAAATTTAGATGCCAAAATCTATATCAAGCCTCCTCCTGATTTCCTACCTATGCCCCCTCCGACTGATACTCCGGGCAACTACTCTGGTCTTAAACTGCAACGGGCCCTTTATGGATTAAAACAAGTAGGTCGCATGTGGTATCAACATTTGAGGGATTTTTTGCTTTACTACAAGTCTCGGCACAACCCTACCCTTCCATGTATATTTACTTTGAAGGAAGCTCACGGATTTGTGATAATTGCCGTATATGTTGATGATCTCAACCTTGTAGGTACGCCCCCCGCTTGCCGTCAAACGGTGAATTTGCTAACAACCCAATTTGAAATGAAACTACTCAGTTGCACCTCTTTCTGTCTTGGATTGCAGATCACACATTTGCCCGATGGAAGTATATTTCTACATTAGACTGCGTATACTCAACGGTTGCTTAAGAATTTTAATATGGACTAGGCAAATCCTTTATCTACTCCCATGATTGGCTGCAGCAAGACCTATGATGACCCATACCGACCTTGCGAGGAGGAGGAGGAGGAATATGACAAGCAACGGTACTTCACAGTGGTCGGAGCTTTACTATACCTATCTACTTATACTCGGCCGGATATATCATTCGCAACAAGCGTGCACTACAAGAAAATAATGTCCGAATTGACACGTCCTAATTGACTAAAATGTCCGAATTGACACATCCTAATTGACTAAAATGTCCGAATTGACAGAATCCTGTCAAAAAAATGTCCAAATTGACAGAAAATTGACAAAATAATGTCCAAATTGACAAAAAATTGACAAAAAAATGTGTGAATTGACACTACTCCCTTGTAGTGGTGCTAGCTCGGCATAGCTAGAAGCCTACATTGCGACATTGGAATGGAATCAAGCATTTTTTTAGATACCTCCGTGGAACTGAAGACTTAGGACTACATTATACAAAGAATGGAGCATCAAATTTAGTTGGATATGCAGATGCTGGTTTCAAGTCAGACGAAAACACCGACAAGTCTCAGACAGGTTATATCTTTTTACGAAACAACGCACCAATATCATGGAAGTCCGTCAAGCAGATAGTGACCGCCACATCAACCAACCATGCGGAGTTAATAGCATTTCATGAAGCGACAAGAGTAGCAGTTTGGTTGTGTACAATCAACAAGATCATTTCACATCAATGTGAACTCAACCACGGCACACAACCGACAGTGATATTTGAAGATAATACAGCATGCGTGGCACAAGTAACTGGCAGATTCATCAAGGCTGATTGAACGAAACACATCAGTCCACAAATCTTTGGATTTACGCAAGACCTTATCGAGTCAAGACAAATTGAAGTGAAGAAAATTCAATCCTCCACAACATTATCGACTTTCTTACAAAAGCACTTCCTGCCTACGTCCACAACGATTGGTTCAAAAAGCCGGCATACAATCTCTTCAAGATCTTGTTTTACAATAGGTTCCGCTCTTTTTCTTTCTGTGAATTTTCCTTATAAAGTTTTTTATCACAATTAAGTTTTTTAACGAGGTAACCTGGGATCGAGGAGGAGTATTGAGATAAGATAGGATAAGATAAGATGACGATCCCAGTCAACCAATTAACTTAGGTTAAGTGTATTTATATTAAAGTAAAAGTAGTACTCCCTCTATTTTTAGTGGTACTACGGAGGCTATGATCCTCCATATATATATGTGATAAGATAACCCTCATAATACATAAGTTATATCTCTCTTGTTTACTCTCTTCATCACAACAGTCACATTTAGAACAAGGTTGCTTTTAGAGCAAACTACCTTAGTTAGTTGTATGGTTCGCTCTTGTAATGGAATGGGTTATTCATTTTGGTTTAAAAAGAAAAGAAAAAGCTGAACTTGGCATATCGGTGTTTAATTCCACGGCGAATGAAGCAGGTGGACGTCTGACGCGTAGCACCTGGCGCGGACGCGCGGCAGAGGCGTCGTCGCTTCGGTCGAAGAACCCAAAGCCTCCCTTTGACTGCGACGCGCGAGCCGTCCGCCATCCTCGTGACATGGGAAGCATTGTCGTCGTCGTTTCCTGCTGCTTCAGTTCGATCAAAACAAACAGGCCTTGATACTCCTTGAATAGCTTCGATTCTCCAAGCAGGACGCGAGAAGAATTTTGGGGCAACTAAGTTAGCTAGCTGGGTTCTACTAGGAGTGTCAGACCCTGTCTTTGCTGGGGTTTGCTGAACTTTGCACGAGTTTGCGAGTTGCAGGAAGCAGAACGTTCAGAGAGTTGATGGGGTTGATGTCTCCCGACTTGAAGTTGAAGATGGACGTGTTACAGCATGTGACGTCGAGAGTTTGAAGAGGTTTGCTTTTAGTTATCGGGGGTATGATCACTTTGAATTTGAATTTTGGTCACTTAAGAGCACTGAAAGGCGTCAGGGGAACTTGTTAGATGGTGTACAGGGCGGGGTTGAAATGTTGTCGTTGGGCTATGTGATTTGAGATCACGTGGAGCTTGTGGAATCGAATCCAGGGTGAGTTGGCCATGGAAGGAAGCTCAGTGAGGAGGATAGGAGCTGACACGATGTCGAGAGGATGGGTTTCTGTTGCGTTTTTTCTCCTTTTTCTCTTCGCTAATGTGTTTCTGTCGAGTGCTGCGCCGATTTCGCGAGGTTTGCCCACGCAGAGTGGCATCCCCAAGGTGAAACGGAGTCGAACTGATCAGGCGTATGCAACGCTTCTGTACGGGGATGAGTTTCTACTGGGGGTGAGGGTTTTAGGCAAGTCGTTACGCGACACGGGCATCACCAAGGATATGGTGGCGCTTGTGTCCGACGGCGTGTCTGACGCTGGGATTCGTCTCCTGCAAGCTGACGGATGGATTGTCCAGCGCATCGAGCTGCTCGCGAACCCTAATTCCAACCGCCCCACGAGGTTCTGGGGCGTTTACACCAAGCTGAAGATCTTCAACATGACCGACTACCACAAGGTTGTGTACCTCGATGCGGACACGATTGTCACTCGCAGCATCGAGGATCTCTTCGCGTGCCAGGGCTTTTGCGCAAACCTGAAGCACTCCGAGCGCTTGAATTCCGGCGTCATGGTGGTGGAGCCTTCGAAGACTCTTTTCGAAGACATGGTATCAAAGGTGCAAACGACATACTCCTACACAGGTGGAGACCAAGGGTTCCTGAATTCGTATTACGTGGGGTTTGCTGATGCCGACCTCTTCGACCCGAACCTCTCACCCGAAATTCGGCAAGCTCGCCCTAAGAAGATGGAGCGCCTGAGCACGCTCTACAACGCCGATGTCGGCCTGTTTGCACTGGCAAACAAGTGGATGGTCGACGCCAGTGAGCTTCGCGTCATCCACTACACGCTCGGACCCTTGAAGCCTTGGGACTGGTACACGGCATGGCTTCTGGAGCCTGTCAAGATGTGGCAAGACATCAGGATAACTCTAGAGGAGACTTTGCCAGGAACAGGGCAAGGCCGTGATCCACACAGAAGCCTAATCGCATGGTCTCTCTTCCTACTTCCGCTTCTAGTGTTGTGCTATCTCAAGAGAGCCCTGCTCCTTCAAATCCAGAAAGACCTTTTTGGTCTTGTGTGCAGTGGCTCGGTGTTTTTGACCTATGCCCGTCAGCTATGGTATAAATATAAGCCAGGCGCCACCTTGCCTAGCTACTCCACCCTGAGTGCCGCTACCCCTAATGGTTGCAAGCACCAGGGGTGTCCGAAGGACACAAGTGGCAAGGCAGGGTTGTCTTGCATTGTGCCCAAGCACTTGGGGATCTCAGCCATTGCGGCCTGTTTCTTCTCCCTGTTTGTGGCGCTCGGGCTGGCTGCGCTTCTGATTCCCAAGCAAGTGATGCCCTGGACTGGAATACTACTGGTCTACGAGTGGACATGCTTCACGTTCCTTCTGATGTTCTGGAAGTATCTCGACTATATGTACTCGTGGGGAAGAATCACGGCCACAAAGTCATTGACTGTTGCGGAGGAGATCAGCTTATACAGCGCAGACAAGCTGCACTCCAAGAATGCGGTGTCATGGGACCCGGAGACATGCACGTATGGGATTGTCACTGCGCTTGTGGCGCTTCTCATCCCTGCTCTCCCTCGTATTGTTGGCACCACGGCTATTTTCGGTCGCGCTGGTCTCATGGTGTCAGGGGGGGTCCTCCTGGCCGTCGTGGCGACCTACTCTGCGGAGCGCCTTGCCATCCACTGGTTTCTGAAGGGACATGATGATTGTGCTCACTAGGAGAATAGAAGCACTGAATTCAATCAGAGCCTCTAGTTATTGGGAACAGGCTCTTTGCTACTGCCTACTTAACCGGGCACCCGTCAATTTCGAGGATGCTTAAGTCGGGGTTTCGACCTGGAAGGCAGATTTCTGTTCAGAGCAGGAATGTCTGATTTCTGTCCTCGTCTTTGGTTTGCTGAAATTACGATCAGGTCACTTTGGTTAGATGCTTGCTCCTGAGGAGAGCCTTGCTATTATCGTCGTTACACAATTGGAGACTGTTGATAGAGAGTGTTAAGACACAAGACTCCGAAATGTTCTCAATTAGATACATGTTCCGGCGGGGCAAGCATGTATAGACGGGGTCGCTGTTCTTGGAACGCCTTTGTAGACGTGACAAGCATCTTTTTGTCTTAGTCTTCTATTCAACGTTGATATTCTCGTCTTTGTACAGATTGTATGCGTCAGTTTATGAGTTAGCATTAGTCCACCGCTGTAATAGTTTTGGTATCTTTGTTAGGCTTATGATGGCATGGTGCTTCTCACAAACACTGGATCAGTTATACTCTGGATTGTTCAGATTCTGTACCTCGTTTAGAGAAAAGAGAAAAGTTATGGTACCAAAGTATTGCAACGATCAAGTATACCGAGCGCCACTCGTTCGCACAATTCTTGTTTACTCGGGATAACTTACGATGGTCACAGAATATTCAAATATTTGAAAATTCTAAGTCAACATGAACTGAGCAGGAAAAGGAAACAAAACCACATCACTTGGATGCTGAAGGACACGACTAGTAGAAAAAGCTTAGTCTATATTCACGGGAGGCTCATCGGTGACTAAAGGTGAATTTTCAAAGTATTTAGGATCATTATAGCTTCGCAACTTATACCGCTGCGGCCGCTCTTGAGAAACTTGAGGTGCTCCAGTATCCTGAGATCGGGTCTCCCTAGGGACGGGTGGTCCTAAGAAAATTCTGAATAAAACGTTGTTTACAATCGTTAAGAGTATCAAGCCTACACTAATATACAACACGAAACCATCTCCGAATACAGGCCAATCCACTTTCTTGTATTCTTCCCTTGGCGGCTTCTCCTCGTTCCCTGTAACATTTGCCTCATAAAAAACTTAAACTACCACAGCAAGATCACTGCAAAATCTATCTAAACAAAAAATTTAAAATTTCCAAATGATGTTAAGATGTCTCACATTCGTCCATCTGCAAATTGTGAAACTAACAAGAAGGAAAAGGACGTTCTCGAGGACAAGTCAACAGACATCGTAATACTTTCAGTTACACTGAAAGTATTACTGAAGACTCTTAAATGTTTTGTCACCTATTACTGAAGATTCTTAAACGTTTCGTCACCTTTGCTTGCATCTTTTGGAGAAGACAATCGATTGTCGGAGGTAGAAAGTATACGCAGTTGATTGTCGAGTTCGTCGAGGCCCCCCACAGCCCTCCCATTGCCATCTGCTCTGCTGGGCCTCTCTTCTGTCTCAGAATCAGCCCGAGGTCCTTGTAAGCGCCTCTGGGCCAATTTGGAGACCCTGCATAACCGAAGTAAGTTACCAGGAATAACATTCAAAGTGAGGGTTGCTTTCACAGTTCGGATGAGATCAGAAAAGAAAACAACCAGGATCGCCACTACATAAGTTACTTGTTGCGAAAAAGATTGATTTGACAAACCAAGTCGCATAAACTCGTAACCAACTGAAGATAAGATGAAAATAACAATTAAAAAACATGGCTTCCAGATTATTTGATCCACATATTATGCTAAATGCAAGAGAATGGGGAAAGACAGTACCTGAGGAATCCTCGCCTCAGACCTAATTGACTACTCCTGAGTGGAATTGCGCAAATGGACAACAACTGTGGCGACGTGCGTCCAAGACACAACCCTGGCAATCAATCACTCAATCAATCAATCAATCAATCACATACAAGTTTCAGTGTGTCACACAATCAGAGTCAAATTTTGACAAACTTTAACAATTTTGGAGAAGGAAATCTAAAAACCTACAACTGAAATCCCCATCTGCTTTGAAAGAATCCCTATCCCACCTCTCGGATATTGCTGCTTCTGCAAAGGTCGGCGATAGCATGTAGCGACAGCATTCGCATCAGCTAAACAGGGCGTAACCACGACCGTCGCCATTGCAAAAGGAACATCCACCAATTGAGAAGAGTGGCGTTCTCTGCCACCGGGACCAGATTGCACAAACGTTCGGAATCAGTCGAAGCAAAATCTCGAAACCGTTATTCAATCTCTCGCAATTTAATCCCTCCTGCAGGAAAAAATCCAAAACCCTAAACCCGACTGACGCTGTATCCTCAGTCTGGCCACTCCTGTCCCTCAGGATAATTCTGAATTTGGTATGAATGCTGGCCAGTTCCAGGGTATCAACAACGGAGGGTATCAACTACCGGCGCATAGGCGACCCTGAAACTGGGGAGGTTCGGGGAGGTCGGCTCGCGAAGTTTCGTCGACGTTTTCTGAGTTCGAGGACTAAGCTTATAAGCTGAAGTATTCCCAGTGTTTTTGTTTTTCATTTTGGAGTGGAAAAGGAGCCAGCTCTATCTAAATACTTGGGTGATACTTGGGCAATACTTGGTTGATATATCTACATGAAAACTAGGTAATAGCTAGTTAAGATTTGGCTACCAGTCTTAAAATACAATAGTTACTAATTCTAGCTATTTTGACCCCAAAATGAAATTTTTTTTATGAAAAATAGCCAAATCGTTTTTTGTTTTTTTTTAAATATACGGCCTTCTAGGACCACAACTAGCCAATATCTTTTGGCTGTAGCCAATTGGCTAAAAATTGTGCATAAAAAAAACACTAAGTGTTCCCAAAATTGCTCTCCATACCTTAATTTAGGTTGTTTTGTTTTGTTTGTTACGGTGAGATCTCCTGACCATGAGTCCTATGGTTTTTTCTTGATACTGTCAAAGAGCCCTCAGTGAAGAGGGATGCACGGGCTTTCTTTCGTGGCGTTTGCACCTACGGTAGGAAAGTTATGGATTTTATAGTTATTTTTTGATACTAATTCCTAAATGTCCAAGGCCTTTTTTGCACTTTTAGGAATTTGCTCTAACTAAACAAAAAGCCAACATTTTGATAAATTGTATCAATTTTTAAAATTATAACTATATAGATTCAAATTGGACTAGTGAGCCTTGTGTTGTTGCCACAGTCAAAATAATAGCTAAAGTATTTTCTAACTTTTTAATTCAAAAATAGCTTCAGAGGCCAATAACTTTCACATTGTATATTCAAACATTGCAAAATAAATAGCCTAGCTTAAGGTAATGGATGGATGGATGGATATGTTAGAGATCACTTCGGAAAAAGAAATACAATAATATCACTTAAGGATTGAAAGATTAGAATGTTTGATCATGAGGGTGTTAAAACTATGAAAGTCTTCCAATCTTCTTTTTGCATATCAAATCCAAAAAATTGGTCACAAAAAAATGAGGTTATAGGGCCTAACATGCACAATTCCAATCAATTTATGGCTTTTCAAAATCTACTCTGTAATTTTTTTAAATCAATTTTAATGTGATTTTTTCTCTAAAATCTAGTGTATTTGAAGCTCATTTCCAAGAGTCCTCAACTATGGAAAATTTAAATTGCAATGGACACCGTTGCACAAAACCTTGAATAGAAAAATCACAATCAATCATTTTCAAAATAAGACTAAAATTAGACCTCAAAAAGATTTAATAAAAAATTGAAATATTAAAAATATCAATTTGATTAGGTTTTATTTAACTTCAAAGTATTGTTGACACCAAAATTTGGTACCTCAAGCATTTAGGGGTTAAACTATTCTAAATTATGGATCTTTTATACCGTGCGTCTCCTAGTCACATTCTTAGTATTGTTTGAAAGCTCTTTGCAAAGAAAGGTGCGCGGACTTTATTTATGGCATTTAGACATACAATGTGAAATTTATGGATCCTTTAGTTTTTTTTTGGATCTTGAATTATCCTAAATTATCGATCTTTTGTTCAATTTTTTTGTCATGTCCCTTTTGCATTTGGCTTATGGTTTAATTAAATTTAACTTTGGAGCATAATTTTTTTTTTTCTGAGATTTTTCATTAAATAAAATTTTATAATATGCTTTAATAATCTCTTACTTTGTAATATGCCCTGAAGGACCAACATGCGTTTTTTTGGGCTATATAGCAATTTTGGTTAGGTATACATGACTGAAAATTTCTATGTTTTTGGCCCAAATTTTAGTTGAAGGTGGGGACAAGGAATATCTTTCATATGCACTAAATTTCATGACATTTCAAAATATGAGTAAAAAATTATGGCCTAATATGTTACTTTTTTTCATAAATGGTCAGTTGAGCAAATAAAAAAAAATCACTCTTTTCAGAGTCAAAATTTGAAATTGGTTCTAGAATTACATGCACATGGAAAGCTTTGAATCATTGCATTTTAATCAATGAGATGAAGTTATGAGGAGTTTAGTGTGCGAGTAGTTATAGGTTCTCTACTCTAAATTGAACTTTGATCTAACTCAGTTTTTAATAATTAAAAAAATAAATAAATCATAGAATTTAGATTGTTTATTACAACATCTCAACCATTGGCATTTTTTTATTCCTTAATTAAATTCTTAATAATTTAGTATTTTGAATCATTCTCTTCTACTGTCTACTTATTATTTTTTTCCTGTATGTTGTACAAATCTAAATGATCTGAAAATTTTCAAGCATGTGGACAACTTGTCTAGAAAAAATAGTCCAAGAAGCACCACCATTTTGGAAATCTTGTCATAGAAAAGTGAGGTTGTGAAGTGCAGCTGCTCTATTTTTTCAAGGCCTAAATAAGACGTGTGGGCCCTAAAGAATCACCTTCAAAATCATATGTTGAAGAAATCTTGGACACAATTTGGAAAGCCATGGAAGATGCAAGGCGAAGGAACAAAGTGTTGACATTCTTAGTAATTTCAATGGCAAATACTTGGTAGGGTGAAACAAATTTCTTATTTTGTACAATAGGGTTGGTTTACCTTATGTATACTATCTGGCATTTGAGAGAAGAAAACATTGCCGGCCATTCTATATTATCTAAGAGCATATCACTACTCCTAACAATCACTAGAAGAAAACTGCGTTGGAACCTAGGAAAATACGTGGGATTGGTTTTGTTGAGTTCCTAGTTTCTACTTTCTAATGCATTTTTTTGCATTCCAACGCATTTCTGCGTTGCAATTCCAATGTAGAAATGGGTTGGAACGCAAAAATCTCACATTAGAAACTAGGAACTCAACAAAACCAATCCCACATGTTTTCCTAAGTTCCAAGGCAGTTTTCTTCTAGTGAATGGACACTTTGAGCTGCCAGATTTTTAAGCACCATTCTAGCTAATATTTCTCCCGATATAGATGAACAATTTCATCTTGTCACTTCAAATAATCCTACGGCCATCACAATTTAAACTCCAAATCTCACATTGACCAATCCGAGATGAAAATTTAAATAAAAGCATAATACTCCATCTCTAGCAACAAACTTTTATAAAAAATTCAAAGCAAGAATTCTCCTTCCTATCACCTCAAAAGAAAACTCTCCGTTCCAATGCGACAAAGAATCTCACAAAGGAGAAATCAGTTCCGCTACATCTCACCCAAACTAGTTCCACTTGTAGTAACTCCTTCAATCCAATTCCCCTTTCAAATTAACAAAATCCAAAAGTCATATCCATCCTTCTCTCTTTGAAATTAAACTCCAAACAAACCCAAGCCAATGCAAAATCAATCAATCTCCAAACCTAAGTCCCCAAACTTCCAGAAATTCCCCTAAAAATCCTAGAAAATCTTAGAAAATCTCGCAAATCCAGCATTACAATGCGTTGATAAAGAATCTCACAACGCAAATACATGTAATCAGCTCCACTAAATTGCACCAAAAGTCCTCCCATTCACATAACTTCTTTAATTTAAGCTTCCCCCTCGAACTTAACCGCAATCATTCAACTTAATTTTTAGCTTGTCTGTCCAGAAATAAACCAAATAGCCAAAATCGTTCATAAGCACAAAACCTTAGACCACATAAAAGTGGAAAATTTTTCATGAAAATAACAACTAGACATAAAGAATTCCGGTAAGAAACTCAAATGAACACTACAAACTGGCAAATCAACAGCAGATTGGAGTATCACCTTCCCAAACACAACACTCAATCATACAAAAATCCATCTCACACCAAAACTAAGCACAAATCACTCGTAAACACAAAATTGTATACCATCAGAAGTGGAAACCTTCATCAAGAAACCAAAGAGACCTAAAATTTTGGTACGAAAGCTCATACCAAGACTAACAATTCGCAAATTCACAACAGATCACAGCATTCTCCATTCTCCAAGAACGCAGCTCCATCGCATCCGAGCAGAAGATATTCCTGCTTCTTCTTTTACCTGCATCTACAAGCAGAAAGCATTGAGATCACTTGGTAAAACAATCAAATCATGGGGCCACATAAGGGTAGTTGCAAGAAACACCTGCCGGTTTTGGCTCAAAACGGCCTTAGTACTGGAGTACTGTGACTTTTGGAATAAATTTTTTTTAAATAAAATAAAATATGGATAATTTGTAAAGCATTCGAAATAGTGTGTATGTGAAAATTTAGACCTAAAAAAATTTATTTCTAAAAGTTATGCACATTCTAAGAGTGATCGAAAATGCAAGAAAATGTAGAGTATGGGATTTTGTTTTTAGAAAATAGTAAAAAGAATAAAAAAATTAAAGAAAAAAAATCCATTTTTCCTAACTTGGAGGTGCTTCCCCTCAACCATTTTCACTTTTGGGAAAAAAAAATTGTATTCTCTGTACATGCGCAAAGGTAGTACACTTTGAGCATGTGTGGAAGGTGGACACTTTATTATTTTTGAAAAATTTCTTTGTACGCTTGTGTAATTTTAGTAGAACTCCTTGCATATCAATTTTCACCTTCAAATTTGCATTTTTGAGTTGAAAATAGTACTAAAAACCTCCAAAATGGCCAAAGAAGACATCCAATCGGGGGCAGTTTAAAAATAGTAAACTAATTTAAAAAATTGGAAAAAATTACATAATGTTTGAAACTACCACATATACTTTTACTTCAAATTTCATGAGAAAAGAACATACAATGCAAAAGTTATGAGTGAAAATATACGTGTCCAAGGCCAAGGGGACACCAAAAAGGACAAGTGTTTCTTGCAACGACCCATAAAAGAATTGCTTGGAGGTAAATGTTGAACTCCATGGAGTGTTACTTAGGAAACACTCAGTTTCTTGGAGAGAATGTGTGTATGGTCTAAACATTTCTGGGGTGGTGTCACCTGGGCAATACTTGTTTCTGATTCTCATGTTACGACATTGGCGTCAAGTCGTCACGTTGATATCACGGGCTTCTTGTTTAACATCTTAAACCCTAAACCGCTGGCGCCCCTGCTGAGGTTCGTTTCCCCTGTTGATATGCTCTTTCAGATTACGAAGTTGTTTAGATAGTTAGTGTTTGGGTTTGAGTTCCTTATTATTCAAGAGTTCGAATTGAGTTTTGGATTGAGTTTTGGAAATTGTATATGCCTCTTTTCTTTCTGTCTGAATGGCTGTTTGTATCCGTGCCACGGGAAAATGGCGACTTGGGGTCACTGTACAGTAGATTGTACAGGTAGAGGCAACTAGATCCTACACTTTGATTGGAGCAAAATAGTTGTTTATTTGGTTTACCTTGTTTGGTTGAAGAACGAGCATGAAGAGTTGTCACTTACATGGCTCTTATGTGACATGCTAAAATTTAATGTGCGATAAACAAGTTTTCAAGCTATTTCTTGGAGTTGGATAGGATAATTGTTATCTCCACGCAAGATGAGGTGTCACGAATGCAATGGATTAGTCAAGCTTGTTATTTCATCCCTAGTTGCTTATGATGTTGGTTTAAATTTTATGGTTGTTACATCTGCTCTGCTGAGCCTCTCTTCTGTCTCAGAATCAGCCCGAGGTCCTTGTAAGCGCCTCTGGGCCAATTTGGAGACCCTGCATAACCAAAGTAAGTTACCAGGAATAACATTCAAAGTGAGGGTTGCTTTCACAGTTCGGGTGAGATCAGAAGAGAAAACAACCAGGATCGCCACTACATAAGTTACTTGTTGCGAAAAAAGTTGAATTGACAAACCAAGTCGCATAAACTCGGAAGCAACTGAAGATAAGATGAAAATTAAAAAACATGGCTTCCAGATTATTTGATCCACATATTATACTGAATGCAAGAGAATGGGGAAAAAGACAGTACCTGAGGAATCCTCGCCTCAGACCTAATTGACTACTCCTGAGTGGAATTGCGCAAATGGACAACAACTGTGGCGACGTGCGTCCAACACACAACCCTGGCAATCAATCAATCAATCAATGACAGACAAGTTTCAGTGTATCACACAATCAGAGTCAAATTTTGACAAATTTTAACAATTTTGGAGAAGGAGATCTAAAACCTGAAAACTGAAATCCCCATCTACTTTGTAAGGATCCCTCTCCTACCTCTCGGGTATTGCTGCTTCTGCAAAGGTCGACGATAGCATGTAGCAACAGCATTCGCATCAGCTAAACAGGGCGTAACCACGACCGTCGCCATTGCAAAAGGAACTTCCACCAACTGAGAAGAGTGGCGTTCTCTGCCACCGCGACCAGATTGCACAAGCGTTCGGAATCAGTCCAAGCCCAGTCTCGAAACCGTTATTCAATCTCTCGCAATTCAATCCCTCCTGCAGGAAAAACTCCAAAACCCTAAACCCGACTGACTCCTCAGTCTGTGCACTCCTCCTGTCCCTCAGGATAATTCTGAATTTGGTATGAATGCTGGCCAGTCCCAGGGTATCAGCAATGGAGGGTATCGGCTACTCGGTACACCGTGCAGTTATTCTTTTTACTGTGTGCCCTGCAGGGCTTTTTTTTTTGACTTTCTGGTGCCAGATTGCACCAGAAAAAATAATCTGGCTAAAAAACAGTAAAAAAAATGACAAAAAACTTGGATGAAATCCCCAAGAAAAATTCAAAGTAAAAAAAAAATAGATGAAATCGCCAAATCGTAGATGAAAACCAAATTATAGACATGTGATATGTATATTTTCTATTTGATATGGATGAATGTTGAAATTTGAAGCACCACTGCAAAATTTTATATTGTCACTATGGCACTTCTTAAGAAATGAAAAAAAAAAAGCCCTGGTGCCCTGTGCCGTTGCCACAATCAAAACAAAAGGAAAAGTAATTTTTGAGTTTTCTAATTCATTCGTCAAAACTTCAAAATTCAATAACTTTCACATTGTAGGTCCCATCGCAACAAAACAAAGCCCATGCACCCCTCCTCATTGAGAGCTTTCTGACGGTATCAAGAACGTGATTGGAAGACGCACTATCCAATAAATCTCAATGCAACAAACAAAATAAACAAATAGCTTCATTCAAGGTATGGGTTGAAAGATTTATAGACTCTGGATCAAAGTAGAGAAGGCTTTTCAATTGACAAAAGTTGCATGTGAGGATGTTTGAGTAGGATTGATCTTAATATGCAAAAAAAAAGTCTTTTATAATATATTGTTGCTTGTTTTACCATGTAGAGTATTTCCCTATATTTTAAATAATCCAAAAAATAATGTTTTTCTTTGACTTAATTTTCAGTTAGAGGTATTTGAAAAGTCATTGCATGTTTAGTTTGTAAACCCTCTTTATAATCTTCTATGTCTATGTAACAAATCTCTAACTTACATTGAAGACATGCTAATTCTTCTTCTAAACTAATTTTGCTTTGAAAATTCTTATTAAACTTTGTGCTTTTTGAAATGACAACATCTCATAGTTGCATACCAATAATATACCCAAAAGGGCCAAAGGGCGCCTTCATTGAATAAATTTGGTGAAATATTGGTCCCACCCTTGGCAAAACTAGGCTCCAGAAAAGGCCACAGGGCTTTTGCTCCCCAATGGTTGCAAAAATGTATTTGGTCCTAAGTTTGTTGATATATGGGCTAAAGTCAATGCTTGAATAATGACTTCAATAACAATAGGTGTATGCATCCAAAATTGGATTTAGAAACAAAAATACATTACCAAATATATTATGACTTTTAAACACCTTTGCATTTGCAAGATACACTAAACCAATTTTTTTTATCACAATGTACTAGTTTTTGAATATTTGAAAATTCATACTGGTTGATAGAAATTGAACTTGAAGTAAAATCATAATTTTTGGATTCAAAATCCATCAAAAGTACCGAGCTACATCAACAAAATGTATAATTACTCCTTATACTTTTTTTAAGAAGCTATTTGTATTAAAAGAGTATGTCACAATGCATACTAATTATTGACATTTCCTAGATAACAACATTGATTTGTTTCCAATTTTAAAAAATATTATGAAATATATATTGATAATATGATTTTTTTAAAATCCACTATAAGATTTAATTTATTACTTCTTCTTTTTTTAAAGAGTTATAAACTTCTTTTTAGACTTAAATGCATCAAAATTTTCTTGTTCCAAAACAATCTTTGAACAACTTGAACATTAAAGAGATTCCTAAAGTGAAAAATAACTGATTTTGGATTCTACATTCACAAAAGCTAATTTTTCAAAATCAACTCAAAGGCCAAGCTCTACATACTCTAACTAGTTATATTCTAAGAACCTTCCCAAGATTTAGTGTTCATTAGCATACAACCAATGATGTTAGCGCATGAGTGCAAAGATGCAAGTCTACCAACCTTGAATCAACTTGTAAGTATGTATATACGTGTTTATAATATATATATACCTATAACATAGGTACACTATAATATAGAAAGAGTCTATAACACAGGTACTTATAACATAAATACCTATAACTATAGAAGATGTCTATAGTATAGACACCTAGGCTCATGCTAGCACTCTTTGCATATAATTATTCACAAATAATATTTCAACAATTTCAAAAATGATATTTGTCTCAAATATGTACTTTGGTAATTTTGTAACATCAAACATTCCAATTCTAATGTCCTCTAGTAGTATTTATCATACTAATGAGCATACCAAAGTCACAGTATTTTTAATTTATGCAAGCTAAAATAGTACTAAGTATATTATTGTATTGAATAATCTCCACAACTATATTTTGTAGTAAACTAATTTTGCAATGTCACTACTTTGGAGGCCCCACAAATAGGAGAAATTATAATATACTCAAATAGAATATTTCAAAAGTCTTTTAAAATTTGTGGACATTTAGACGATTAGAGAAGTTGAGATCTCAATATAATTGAGGGTGCTCAAAAGATTGAGGTTTAGGGTTAGGAAGATTTAAAGCTAATGAAAGGGTTTGCAATTCACGTGCATTCCTAAACAATCATTTATTGGTGTCTCTTCAAGCTTTGGATATGGCGATGGAACAATTTTGTTGAGTTTCTTGACGAAACCAAATCTCTAGTATACCATAGCCATGGTGAATACAATTATATGTGAAAGATGAGGTTAGCCTTGATTCACTGCTCAATCTAAACTTTTGCATATGATGTAACTTAAAGTTCATCTTTTTTGAAGGAGGATGAATAGGGATTTTGGAATGATGCTACTTGTTTAAGAAACCCAACTAAAATTTTCCTTTCATATAAAGTTGTATACCTTAGAACTTTAATGTCAAGCCTAAATTGAAATTAAGGCCCTAAATTGAACTTTTTAAATTAAAAAATATACATATATTTATTTATTATGAAGTTCAAATCTATTTATCATATTTCAAAATTATTTTGTAAAAGCATTTCTCTCAAAAGTAGGTATTGGAAGAACTTTGTTGTTTTATTTACTTGAAGATGAAACAAGACATTTGTTGGTGCTTTAATCTATACATTTCATACCAATGGTTACCGATTTTTGGTTAAGTATTGATAATCTAGCCTCAATAATCTAATTGAATGCTATATATTGTCTATAAATTCATATAGAATTGGAGTAAAGCTTTGGTGTGTATAATTGCAAAGTGAATTGATTTGTAATGAACCTCTTTACAAGTTGAAAGACTATAGTGCATTTCTTTTTTATTAATATTTATTTTGTGCCTATTTTAGACATTCTTTAGTAACAAAAATTAGAAGAATAGAAATTGAATAGAAATTCTATAGATTTGGAGATTAAATAAATGTCAATACTGTAATCTTCTCCACATGCCAATGATTGTATTGAACAAAGTACATCAAATATTGCTACAATTATACCTTATTAAGCTATGTAGACTACTATTAGATCATTCAAAAGTCATTTTTACTTGTTTTAAAAAGTGATGGCTAAAGTACCTTTTGGAAAAAATCCAAGCAATCCTATCATTGATTGGATTAATAAGCTGAAAGACTTTGATTATTGGAAGATTTTCTCTAGAGTTGCTGTTGGATCTATCGTATTTTATATATTGAAGGTAATGAAGGAGGTTCCTAATAGATGATGATTTGTCCAACTTGGAATACACCTCATCTACAACTTTGTTACAAGATCAATTGTAATTGGGTGTAAGTGTTTGTGGGGAGATTTACTCAAGACATTAAAGCATCTAAAGGCAAAATATGTAGTCATTTTAATGAAGGCAAACATATAGCATAAATAAAGATACCAAAATCAAATATGAAAGGAAGATATTTTGGTATCCTTTTTGAAGATAGGGTTTATACAATTCAAGTTCTTCTATATGCTATTGATAGTGAAAACCTTGTGCTACATTTGCTTCATACAATTGACCATTCAAATAGATGTGAACTACATGTTGGATGCAAATTTAGAGAGGTCTCATGGAAACAACTTCAATGATTTAGAAGGGAAATCTTTGAAGGATTTAAGAATCAAGCATCTACCTCTCAATCTTGTCAATAGAAAATGGCATCACCTTAGGCCAAAGTAAAGCCCAAAGTTTTTGAGGTATAAGAGAAAATTTGATCATCCAAAAAAGATTTTGCTACAGTTGAATGCAAGGTCTATGAGCAAGAGACCATAAGACAATAGTGAAGGGGAGAATTCAATTATAGATATGGAAAAAACAAAAAAAGAGAAGTGACATGTGTGATCTCTTTGCTTTGTGGAATGCACCTACAAGAATGCTTGACAGAGTTTGCTTGTATGTCTTGCTTTTAAAAAGATGTCATCTCAAATTTCAACATAAATAAATTAATATAGTTACCGTTATGAAACCTTCAAAATATCCTTGTTGCCCTTGTTTGCACATTGAATTGATGAAACTAATTGTAAATTTTCATACCATTTTTGCTCTAAACTTGTAGCAAAATGGAAGTACCTATTGTAATTCTTGTGATATTTTTTAGAAACCTAAAGAAGTTTATAGCCACTTCAATTAGAGACATCAGTGTCCATCAAAGCATAGAAATATTAATTATGGAAGGGCATCAATGTAAATTTGAACCATTTATGCCACATTTAACTACTTTTAGACTCTTGAAAGTCAAAAAATAGTAATAGTCATGAAGAGGGAAAAAATGGCAAAACATAACAAAACATCAAAACATAACAAAACAAGACCTAATCCAAAACATAACAAAACATCCAAAACATTAGAAGATCTATAAAAACAAGCGGGAAATCTCCTGATGTTGTTATCTGGATATCTCCAAAACTTTAGTCTAGAATTCATTGAATAGTCTAGAAGTAATTAAATGCGGCATATTTCTAGGAAAGGGGGTCAAGTTGACATTTGAATGAGCTCTCTAATTAATTACACCATGTTCTCAACTATTTTTTTGACTTGTGCTAACAAAGAGGTATTTGAAAACTAATGAAAATCATGGATAAAAGTCATTGGATAGGTAACATTCTTTCTACTTGCACTGAGGATGAAAAGAACTACTCAAGATTTACCAAAGCTAAAGTTCATTAACAACTAAATTTTTTTGCTTGACATACGATTTGATTGGTTGCAACAACTAATGTTGAGAGACCTTCTTATAACAAAAAAACATCTTTTACCTTATCCAATTTTACATGTAGAATGTTACTTGAAATCTATACAATTGTATCAAGATTGTCTATTTTTTATTTCTCCAAGGTTAATTTTTAATAAAGGCTTTAAATCCATGTGCGCTCTTCTTGTGGTTCTTTGAATTCACAAACTCAACTTGATATGGTTAGCTTGCATTCAACAATACTTAGTTTGACAACTTGAAAAAGATTGTATGTCTACCCTCATTTTAGCATGTTCCATGTAGGTGTACATTTTTTATTCTATAGAACCTAATGCTTAATAATATTATAATGATGAAGTGCAAATTAAACTAAGTGTTCATTAAGAATTCCACAATTAAGTTTTTAATATGATTATAGTAGTGTCAAATGAAAAGTATTAATTGTGTTGACTATTTTAGTGCAAAGTACTAGCAGTTTTTGGAAGTGTAAATTGTAGGATTGTGCAGCTTACTATGAGAGAAAATGATGACCACAAACTATGAAATTGCCTTAAAAATAAGAAGCTCCATAACTTTCACATCACAATCCATATGGAATGAATCAAAGTTCTCCATGTAGACAAAAATACAAGCTTTCAAAATATTTGAATTTCAAGATTTTATTTTATTTCTATATGCTAGATTGATAAACCTTGAGATAAATAAGGTCAATGTACAAGAATTGATGTCCTTTACAGACTTGCTTAATCTCGATTTCATTGTCTAAAAATCATATTCATAAGGTAAAGTGTCAAAAAAATTAGAATCTATGGTTATTCTTTTTAACATTCTAGAATATATTTCTAATAATAAAAATTTATATTATATTTTATATATTATAAATTTAAAAGATTATTCAAAAAATTA
The DNA here is from genome assembly GCA_963969595.1 of Neckera pumila. Taxonomy (NCBI): domain Eukaryota; kingdom Viridiplantae; phylum Streptophyta; class Bryopsida; order Hypnales; family Neckeraceae; genus Neckera; species Neckera pumila. Next base: position 28,279,157 of record OZ018409.1, read on the forward strand.
CATCCATTTTTGGACAGGACCAACTAGCAGTATTTGCAACGCTACTATAACTAAATTTATGGTGCAATCGAGATTCAAAAGTTTCAATTGCAGAAGGCTTGTTTATTGCACTTGAGGTATTACTTTATGTGTAGTGATTTGTTCATTCCATGCATTATTCAAGTGTATTTCACAATTAGATCATTAATAAAAACTATTTTGAATTAGAGTAGCTCATTACAGATGGAATGCTGCAATTGAAGGACTTTTCACATTGTATTGTAGGTATTAGTTAGCTCAAATTGTTTTGAATTTCAAGCAAATAATTTTATCCCTTTCTACATAGATATGCTTTTGTTATAACTTACTCAAGTGCGTAGTATATGTAACAAAATGATGTAGGTCTTGGACTTGTTCTAGAATCTTTTGCTACCTCTAGCCTTATATCCTTTGTCAATCCTCCCAATTATGGAAATCCAACATCGACATCAATAATGTTAACAATATTTTAAAAGCTAGATTTGTGGAGACACATTTCCTTTTCTAGAAAATTTGTATATTGAAAAAAATGGCTTGTCTATTCAATTTCTTCTATATCTTAGCAAGGTTTATAAACTTTTTGCAATTGTTTTTTTATAAATTTTAGATCCAAAATACCTTTATTTTAGAGTAATATATATTTGAAAAGTCATAAATCCTCTATTGTTATACTTCATTTTTATTATTATAATATTATTAAATTCGTGAACAAGTGATCAATAATCATGTATGATGTAGAATTTTTGAGACTAAAAATTGGTAATGTAGTACAACAGTATAAGTGGGGTATTTACGTCAATCAATTGCTTATTCCAACAACCTTGTTGAAAGTCTTCAAATCAATAACCATAAGCTTTGATTATTGTTGTCCTTTATTATAGATTGTTCGGGTTTTTTTTGCAACTTTCAAAGTTGAAAAGACTATGTGCAAATGGTAACCATGTTGTAGATATTTAGGAGAAGGTTATTTTTGTGAGTCCATTTTCTAGTCAAATATACTTAAATTCATATTCATGTGAATGAAAATTAACAACTAACTCTTCAAAAGATATATTGTTGTGTCCAATTATTATACATAATGATAGTATTATTTTGTCTAATATTTATACATTACAATAAACTATGGATTTGACATTTAAAGCAAAAAGAATATATTTGTATATTTTAATCTTAGATAGGGTTGGATAGCTAGGCAATAAAAGACATAAGTTTGTAGTTCTTCAAATACTAGATCTAACTTCTAATCCAATCAAAGACCATTTTCTCTAGCTTCATTCAAAAAAATAAAACACTTGCAAAGATGTTGCCTCAATATAATTTTTCATCTTAATTATTTGCTATCTACATTTAATAAGTTTGATAATAGGAAGCTCATTCATCTTCAGAAATGCCACATTAGTCTCTTGAGTACTTTTATTATTCCATGCAATAAATAATGAAAAAGATAAAAATATTCTGAATTTATTTGCAGACACTAGAAATATAGAAAGTAATGAATAACTTGAATTTGTCACATTTTTCAGTTTCTATCCAAGAAACTCATAGGCAAATGTTGTCTAGTAATTAAGTTTGTTTTAGTATGCTCTTGTGTGATTTCTCTCTATTAGGTGTTGTTCTGGGATACACCATTGACTTGTACGATAGGCTACAATCTCAACGGAAAGTGTCTACCTATTGCAAAGTCAATACTTTTTGCTGCAATACAGCACAAAGAAAAGGTCAAGCTTGGTTCTTGTTTAAACTATTTGAAGCAAAAGAGATGCAAATAATCCAATCTGAGAAAGTTTTGAGCCATTTTTTTCCAAAATTGAAGGCTTTTCAACATGTAAATTTTCAAATTCAATCTTTGAAGGTTTTTACCTCTCCTTTCCCTATCTTGAATTTGTTCAATTACTTGACGATGTCGGTTCAAATAACTTATATTGTAACTAGGCTGTCAAATTTTTATTATAGATAATGAAATCACAAAAATCCTCGTTTGTGACAATGGACATAGGTTATGATAAATATTTAAATTATATAAAAATATGTTAAATTGATCATCATCTATATTTTTGATGACTTTAAATGTTGGTGATTAAATTAAGATTTATTCCCCATTGCAAAATGGAGAAGATTTTTGACAAAGTTTGTTATCTATCAAAAAGGCAATCTCAACCTCTGATCCTACTAAAGAAATTGTCTTTGGAGATTCTTCAAGTAGAAGCAAACTTGCTATGTTTGCACATACATTTCTATATAAGCTTTTATAGCAAAATCTTTTATCAAGACAAATTTTGCATGCTTTGCTACAATGGTTTCCAATTAAAAAGATGTTAATATAGAATATTAATTAAAGATGGAAGATCTTGTTATCAAAATCTTATTTAGACTTGAGTCAAATTGAATATTGTACATAGTCGTAGATAGTGGAAGCGGAAAAAAATAAAAAAAGACCTAATAAAATCTTTTTTCAAATTGTTTGTCTTTAGAATCATTCAAGGACATCTATCTGGAAGAGATGTAATAGGATTAAATAGAACATTTGAAATGAAATTTCATTTGAACATTGCAAATTAAAATATTGACTCTTATAACGAGCATAAGGGAGACTTCACTTAAACGATAAATTAGTTACATCTGAAAGTATGCTATTGACTACCTCAAGTTTGAATCTTTATTTTTGACAATATGTTGATGGACTAAAAATCATGTTGCCACCTTCGAATCTAATGATAGAAAACTCTAAAAAGATGATTCATCTAAAGTTTCTGTATTTGCACTGATGCTCATGGAGAAGGTTAGTAACATCATGTCTTTGTGATTTCTATTAGGCAAGTTCCTAGTTGTAATTGAAATAAAATTCTTCTAAAATGGATCATTTGTATATTGTTGGTTCAAATTTTTTATATAGTAGTTTGACAAATTGTCATGGCTAGTCAAATTCAAATAAAATAGTAGTTCAAATGGTTGTACTATTATAATTTTAGATTTTATTATTGTAGAAGTTGAAGAAGATACAAGGTGAAAATATTCAAGTTGAATCTAATCTTAAAGAGCAAGAAATTCATGTACTTTCATTAAAGTTTGCTTTAAATTTTTTTTTTTCGGAGTTGATGAAGAAATTGATATATCAAGTAATAAATCAAGTACAATACTTAATAAAATGTAAGAATATACAATTTGATTAAACCAAGGAGCTCCCATTTTTGCAAGAAAAAGGGATTTATTTATTGCCAAAAGATTTGCTGATCGAGTTGAGGTGTTTTTTTAAACTCTCAATTTAGAGAAATTTCTTTGTCCCATAATTCTTATTTTTATATTTAATTGTGTTTCATGTGCTTACAATCTTGTGAGAAAAAATTAGAAAATTTTATTAGTGGGACTAGATTTGAATTTTTTTACTATAGTAAAAATGAAAGTAATTAAATTGTTGTTAATAAGTAGAAAGAAACAAAAAAATAAGTGCATACTATGCTTGAAAAGTTGGTGCAAGAACTTGAAGATATAAATGATTGCCATGTGAATGCCCTAGAATCCAAATTTCACTACCTTATAGATTAAGATGTTAACCCTTAATCCCTAAAGGACCAAACGATAATTTTTTTGGCAATATAGAGAATTTGGGCAATTCACTAAAAATAAAAAATTTTGATTTTTTGCATTAAAATTTTCACAGATGTGATCAACAAGTAGCTTTAAACTTTAAAGTTCAACAACTTTTGTATTTTTTGACTACATGGTTAAAATGTTATTGTATGATATGTAGTTTCTTTCTTAATCTGGGCAATTTAAAAACATTTATTTTTAAATTTAAAAAAGTGAAAATGGTTTCCTAAATTTTTAAATACTTAGAAAGCTTTGAATCATTCTATTTTGATTAATGAGATGAAAGTTGTTTGGAATTTTAGTTTCAAGCAGTTATGGAATCTTTGCTCTACAATAAACTTTGAAGACCTTTAGCTCAATTTCAATATTTTTGAAAAAAATTAAAATCAGTGGACGCAAATTTTTTATTATAAAACTACAACCATTGGGGGTTAAAAATTTTCAATTCTATAACTTAATTTTTAACAATTGAATATTTTGAATCCTTTTCTACTTCTTTCTGTTCACTATATTTTTCCTGTATGAATATGAAATCTCTTTTTGAAATTTTTATATGTATTCACAATTTATTTTTTTAACATATTAAAGAAATTTTTAAGTTGTAGAATCTATACATTTTTGGGTAAAATGTTTGAAAGATGAAATCTAAAAGATTCCAAAAGTTAGAGTTGAAAATGTTACTTTTTGAAATCCAAGCATCATGATCTTGCAATTCATTTGGTAAGATTTTTTTATTCAAAAATCTAAAGAAGGTGTACCAAGTTAACTAAAGGATCCTATAGTTAGATTTGTTAAAAAAAATATAAATGAAGATTTTAGCCTTACTTTGGAGACTAGGATTTGAAACAATTTTGGTCATCTCAATATAAAAGAAATTGAGGGATACATTGAGGGATGATATATTATATATACAAAGACATCTAATTTATTTAGAATAAGTCTCTATCAACTTTAATTTATGTTGTGTGCCATTTTTACAAGTGTACCATTGAAACTTTGAATCTCAAATTTTATAGGACCTAAATTAATATTTAAAGCCTAATACTTTTTTGTTTTTAGTAAAGACTTTTATGGATTAATGGATTATCTATTTATCTCTATCATTTTGAATTTATCAAGAAATTATTGAGACTCTTGGTTTTTGTGGTAATGTAGATCATAGTCACTTTATTGATGCTTTTCTATGCCTAATTCGTAAAGACGACACTACTTGGAGAAGAAAAAAAGTCAAAGAGTTGCACTATGATGTTTTGTTATGCCCCTAAGCTCCCAAGCATTTTGAAGGCTTGTGAAAAGCTTCCAATTAGAAATAAAGGAAGGCAATTTTTTATTTATTTTATCAATTTAGATAATAGTCTTTTTTTGATTAGATTGTTGCGATGCCTTTGTTAGTTAAGAACCTCAAATAATTCATACAAATTTCTAGGGTATAAACAACTTTTACAAAGGATACAATGCAATGGATTGTTAATATCATCTTCATTTCTTCTAAAACATAAAGGTTTGTTTGCACTTGATGTTAGAAGTGGTATCAACAAAATGAATTTAGTCCAAAGGTACACTAAAACGCGATTTCTATAGCCATCACTAACATTCTTGTCACGTACCAAGTGCAAGGACACCAAGTGCCAGACGAACATGCCTAGAAAGTAGGTTTTGAGAGCCCATTAATCTTCCATCTTTTCCATCTAGGGAGCATTGCATGCTAATAGCTTTACAATTGTAATTTTATTTATTATAATTGTAATTCTACATTATTACTTCAAGATCTATATTGATTTATTCTATTAGTATGGATACAAATTTTGTCCCATTGCAAAAAATCATGTAAAAGGATAAAGTGTAGCTATCTAAGTTAGGTCATAAAGTCATTCATTTCCCGCTTCTAATTACATATTTTGCTAATATTATAAGAAACTCTCAAGTTGTGAACAAATTTTGATTTGATAATATGCACATATATAGCCATGAATATGCAATTAAAAGTCTATTTGTCCCCCCAAAGCAGTGCAAAAAAGAAAGAATTAAGTGTATTTCAATACTACCAATGTTGCAATGAAGTTCCTAATTAAATAATTAGAAGCAATTTAGGATAATGTCAACCACAACCATTGCTAAATAGTTGTAGCTCTAAGTTGAAATGTGGCTACTTCTGTTGAAATGCTTATGAGAAAATTTAATTATTTGGACAAAGAATTTAGTGAGTGCGAGTAAACTTATGTACGTTGGAGCAAAGGTTTACTGCCCCTTTAAAAATCCCATATACTATTTTAGAAAGGTAGGCAAGGGGCATGCAAAATAAAAATAAAAATAAAAATGTCAATAGTGTCCCATATGGATATGGTCATATAGATACAAATATGCAAATATATATAAATATGGATGTATGGATATGATTGCGTGGATATGAATACATTAAATACTAACATTATCTCATATCATTTGGAATTTTAAACCTTGAATCATGGCATAAATGGACATTTGAGAAAAATTTGATTATTTTAAAAATGCTTGAGTGTAAATCACGGTCAAATAAGCACTCTTTATTTTGCATGGTCTCCTTTACTATCCCCTCAAAATTAAAACACTAGACAATATAATTATAACACAATCTTAGAAAAATAGAGCCTTGCCTTGCAGGAAGTAGTCACACTAGAAATAATTCTAAACCAAAATCTACAATAAAACCTTTCATTGTATATAGTCTATTTATTAATGAAAGTCCCCCTTCACAAAAATTTGGTTGAGAATTTGACCCAATTAAATAGATGTTCTTAATACAAAGTTTCATTAAGTTTTCTTCACATGAGAATCACATATGGTGTCATAATTTCTTCAAAAAAGCATTATGAATCAATGCCACAATTTTTTTGTTGGCTTGAAGGTTCTCTATTATATATATACATACACACACACACACACACACACACACACACACACACAGATATATATATATACACATGTGTGTGTAATCATTCCTAGATTGTATATAAATTTAAGGACATTCATAGGGGTATTATTTTCTTGGTGCAAACCGTAACTCCTAAATGCCCAAGGCCTGTTTTGAGCCTCTAGGAATTTGCTCTAATCTGAAAAAAAGCCAACATTTTGATAAATTGTGCCAATTTCTTTTGGATTGTGATTGTACAAATTTAAACTAGACATGTTAGAAATCAGATAGGAAAAGAAAACATAACAATGTCACTTACAAATCAAAAGATTATACTGTTTGACCATGAAGGTGTTAAAACTATGAAAATCTTTCAATTCTCTTTTTAGATATCACATCAATAAAATTGGTCATCAAAAAAATATGATGTTAACTCCTTGAGGACCATGAATGTAGATTTTGAACAATGAATGAAGGAAAACATGTTCCAAACTTACCAAAATGTGTTTTTTCATCCATCAATTTTTTTGAAAGATTCTTATATTAGTTCTTTAAAATTTATATGGTTCAAATTTTGCTTTGAAAGTATTCTATAATTCAAAAGGTATTGGGAGGTTTAGGCTTGAAAAGTAACTTTTTCAGTTCAAAAAATGACCCTTCAAAAATGGCTTGAATCAAAAAATCAAATAAAAATCTTCAAAAATCACTATAATTAGAACTCAATATTTTGAACTTATAGAAAAAAAATCTTTTAAAAATCATAACTATTCAATTTACAATTGATTTTAGAAGGAATTTCTATTTCTGACTTCAAATTTTATTGAAAAATATCGATGTGTATTTTTGTTGATCTAATCTTATGGATGTGATCTATGAATAGTATTTTACAACTATTATTTGAGAGCCATCATTAAAATATTCTTCTAAACTACATTTTATAATAGATCTTCACAATTTTAGAAATCTGGATACACTTCTGGTCCTTTAGGGGTTATTAGACCTAACATGCATAACCCCAATCAATTTATGGCTTCTCAATATCTACTCTACAACTTTTTTAAATGAATTTCTAATGTGATTTCCCTCTAGGATCTAGTGTATTTGAGGCTCATTCAGTTAAGAGCCCATAACACTTTGGAAAGTCAAGATTGCAATGGGTACCCTCGCACAAAATCTTGAATAGAAAAATCTTAATCAATTATTTTCAAAATCAGATTTTTGATGCTAAAACAAGACTTTAAAAAGAATTTAGAAAAATATAAACTATTAAAATTAGCAATTTGGTTTGGTTTTATCTGACTTTAAAGTATTGCATGTCGACATTAAAATTTGGTGCCTTGGGCATTTAGGGATTAAGGATTTAACAATTTTAGTGTCTCTCTAGCCTCTCAAGGTGACTACTAGGAATATCTAAACTTTGTGACTCCTTAATCCTCAAGGACAAAGAAGACAAAATGTGTCTTCATAAAAATTTTAATTGCAAACTCAGAAAAAATTGATAGAAAATCTCATTACTTTTTAATTAAACTATTTTTGAATGAGATTTTGCATATTTATAAAATTCTTTGATTTTCAAAAAATTTCATAAGTGTAATATTGCAAAATTAACTCCTAAAGGACCATCGTTGCTTTGGGGGACAAATTGGACTTTGGGCAAGTAACCACAGTCTCAATTTTATCTTGATGTTTTGAATTTTTTCTTAAGATAGAAATATTTATTGTTTTTAGTTTAGGAATAGATTTTTTTTCAATTGGATACCAAGAACAAAAGTCCTTCCCAAATAAGCTCAAAACAAAAGGGACCAGGCAACAAAAAAAAATTCAAAAATTTGAATTAAAGTTTTTTTTTTCATGGATTATATTTTTGTCTTAATGGAAAGCTTCGATTCATTTCATTTGGGTGAGTGATGTAAAATTTATGGACAATCTTATTTTTCAGGCAATCTAAGCATCTTCTTAAGAAAATAACTTATAGGAATCATTTTTGAATGCAATTTTTCAATTTTTCAAAAACAAAAGTTTCACATGGTTTTATTTGCTTTCTAGAACAATCTCACAGTTGATATTAGTGCATTTTAATCCAACTTGGAGATTCTAATTATTTAGATTTTCCTTCTATCTCGTACCTACTCTACTTAACCATTTTCTTAAGAATGAAATTTAAATTTTTTGCATCTTTTTTCCCTAGACTCTCAACTCAGTTTCCCACCTTAAAGCTCAAAACTCTGTAATGCAAAAAACTTAAGAGAAGAAGGTTCAAAGTCATATTTAAATATATAAAATATTTAAAAAAAGTCTGACGTAGCGTTGACATGGGATCCACAGAGCTAACGTGGCACCCCTCATGCCACGCCAGATTTCAATTTTCTAATTTTTCATTTTTTTTTTCCCTTATTGCACCGGCTCTCGCGGCCCCTTAGAGGGCTGAAATTTTTCCTAATGCAAAATAAAGATGAGTATTTTGAGAAGAAGAAAGAGCCTCTAATATATTATCAATTAGCCGGAAGCCTTTCAAGAAGCATTTAATAAATGACTTTTTTTCCTAAGCAACATTCTTCAACTTTAAGAGGTTGCAAAGAGGTCAAAACTTCACACCTACATTGGACTAATTATTGGAAAAAATCCAAATAATAAACAAATTTCATTATGCCTCTAGATGGACCAAATTATTTTAGTGGTCTCTTTTTAGTTGTTGGCCAGTTGGATTTGTAAAGTACATGTACTGAAAATATCAAATTTCAGAAAAATTTATTCAAAGTTGGGTCTTTTCATTTCAAAGAACCTTTTTGAGTTGTTTAAAGGATTTGGAAACCGAAAAAACACTCTTTCTACTCTTGAATTGAACTTCTAAAGCCTTTGAAATGTTGTTTATAAAAATGTTGTTTACGGGTTTAAAGTAAAGCCAATAGAATCTAATATTTTTTAGTTTAGATTACTTGCTAATATCAAAAATTCTTTAGACTTTGCAAGGCATCTAGAAAAATCTAAAAATTTTAGCTCATTTTTATCATCATTTTATCAGTTTTTGGTGAACGTCTATGAATTTTAAGTTTCAAGCTAAGTGAATTGATTTTAAAAAGAACCACCTTTTGTAACTTTAAAAATTCTAAAAGTTTGAAGAATAACTCTCTACCAATTGTGGGCATTTTAAATTAAAGTGCAAATTATTGTTTTTAAAATGCACCTTTGTTGGTGATTTCTTGTCAAAGTTGCCTCTAGTTGTTGAATGAGAATTGAAAAGAGCATCTTATCATTCTGTAATGTTTTCTAGTAAGAAACTCTCTCTTCTCGATGTTGGCTATTCATTGGCCATCTCACTTGAGTTTTGAATTCAATCAGGCCAAATTCTATCCATTTATCATTTTTCTTAATAAATTTGACACGATCCAGTCAAGAAATGTGGAATGTGCTTTACTAGCCCTAGGATGTCTTTGTATAATTTGAAACTTCGTGACTTCTATTTTAGCCCACTTCATTGCATGTCTTATTGATTTGGCCATGTTACATTTATGAGAGTACTATGAAGATATGTACAAGCTCTACCATGTTGCTTCTATTATCTCTAATTTGACTTATATTGCATATAGAATACCTATTTTTTCTCAAATTATCAAATTAGTGTATTTTTAGATGCTTAAAGCTCTTGTAGACAAAATTCTCAATTCGTAGGTATATTCTATTTCCAATCTAATATAATTTTATACATTTTTAGACTATAAGACTCGCAATTGATTGCTAAATATATTAGAAAGATTGGGGTCCCAAGTAACAACTAAAAGACTAATTGTGAAACTTTTAGCAATAAGTTTAATTTTTTCCTATTTTAGTTGTAAAAAATGGTAGATTAATGAAAATCACCAAAATAAACTAATTTGTAGAGTGAAATAAATGCTTTTGAGTTTGGAAGATTGGATATTTGGATATGATTTTAGATGAATAAATGCCAATTTATCCACAATATACATTATCCATCCATATTTATAGATGAATATACTTTGTCACTTCAAAAAAGAACACAATCACTTAAGATAATTCATTTATTGCACCTTTACCTAATAACACTAATTTGCACAAAATCCGGAAGTATGCAAGTATACAAAAGACACTAATAGTAATTTATAACATTTTAGATAAATTCAATGTAGTGTGGTATACTATCTTTATTTTGAATACGCAATTCCTATTTTAGAAGGTCTAGTTTTAATCACATCATTAGATGATATTTGGGGGTCTTGGAGGGCCGTTTCAGGCCTGTTCCCTGATCTGCCCAGATTCAGTGAACGTCGGTGTGGGTGTGTCAAAAATTTAAAAAATTCCTTTCTGGTACATCCCTTTTTAGGGCAGTATTCAGTCTATTTCCATTCAGAAAGTTACAGGAACATATCCATCAAAATCCTACTAGAACATGTACAGACATGAACTATGGCTTATGCATTATACTTAAGAATCAATAAAGCAACATCATCTTGTCTTTGAAGAGCACTACGGCACTTTCAACCTATTTTTTTCCAAAGACAAAACTGGTAGCTGTATTCTATCATTTTGTAAAAAACACAGCTCAATCAAATACATGAAAATATATGCAAATGCTAATCTCACAAGTATAATCCCAAGTCTTCAAACTTATAAAGACAAAACTCATAGCAATGGTTGGTCTCAATTCGCACAATAAGTCTTCCATTATTCCAAGAGGTCATGGGCCTCACCTGTGCCCATCCCAAGAATAAAAACAACCAATTGTCATGTTAGTGAGGTGCATCAGGTGTCTACAGCCCATGTACGCGTGTTATAGCCTTCACAAGGAATATAAAAAGCTTTAGGAAGCACAGTGTAATATGAGATCCAATCCATTCAAATATGATAACAAAACCTGGTCAATAGAAGACGAACGCTGTGACGACACCATATCTCCCTGTATGCTCAAAGCAAAGAATGCACTGTCCGCTACTAGTAAGAAACCGTAGACTAGTAACTCCCCAAAAACCTCCGTAACTGTAGCAGAATCAAGACAACTTCTTGGAAGCTAGAGAGTTACGGCATCTCACAATATCTTGACCTCACAGGCAACAGTGTCACTGGTCACTCAGTCTTCCACACCATTCCCTTGAAGAAAGGCCCAAAACATAGAGTGTGAAGACTATTGCAGAGCTAAGTTTTAAATAGACCCGGGACCACAAACCAGCACATACTGGTTCTGCATCTGGTCCATTAATATTGGTACCATTAACTAATAGATGGGATCGTCCCAATTACCGCAAATCACAGTTAGTACAGAACTAGTGGCTAATTTGAACGTTAGTTTTGATTGCCGCCACCCAGTCCTTGATAATCTGTACAGACTGGAAATAATTACTGGGGAAGTTCCATTGAACTAGAGCACAGAGGTAACAAATCTCTGAACTGATACTATAGAACAGGCATTTACTTACAAAAAAGATAACGTGTCAAATACTAAAATCCAATTGATACAGATTTAGATACATAGCATAAGTAGGTAGAAATTGTTTCATTATCAGAAACTAACTACATGACCATGAATCTATCCATTTTCTAACACTTGAAAATGGAAGCTAGGAAAAAAAAATAAAAAATAAAAAAATACCAAAATATCATTTTAAGCAATTTTTTATTTTTTTATTTTTTTTCCAAAAATGACGTGGCAGTTGCTTGACCACGTCAGCCAACTCTTGCTGCTGCATTCCCGTAGTCTGGGAACGCAGTAGACAACAGGGAAACTCGGAACCCTCCAAGACCCCCAAATCTCATCTAATGATAATGCATTTTAATGCAATTAAAAGTATTATACTTCATTTTAGTTTAACAAACTTTTACAACCTTTAAAAAGAGGAACTCATAAACATAGTTTTTTTAAATGCAAATATGATATGGCAAACTATATAGGTTTTGAGTATTTATACAAAGTTATTAAATATTTCATATAAATATATGATGTATTAATTAATGTCCAAATTAGAAATATTTTTTGGAGGTTATAATAAAATTAAGCATAGCCTTATGCAACATCTTCAATCTCTCTAGAGACACCTAAACTAGTGTTGTTTAAAGCTCACTTAATATGGCTAGTAATCCAATTTGAAAAAATTATTTTCTTTAGTCTATAGTCAAAGCTAATTTCTAAAAGTAACCAATGGAAGATGAATAGTTCATTGAGGCAACCAATGTAAATAGAAGCATTTTGTATTTCAAAAATGCATGATTAACATTACTCAAGTGTCAATAGTAGATGTTCCTATTATTTCTACCTTTAATCAAGTGGTCTCTAAAAGTTCTCAAAGAAATTGCATTCTTTTCCATTTCATTTGCTAACATCTTGGTATGATTTTTCTTACAATTTGGATCTCAAAAAACTAGTTGTTTTAGATGATGACACCTTACACATAGGCCAACCCACTAGGAATTTAAATTAATTTTGGAACTTAGGGTGCTAAAGGATATTTTTATAATGCCTTTTTTGGCATAAAATGCATAGAATGTTTAGACAAGATTGCCATAAATGGTCAACACATGTCTTTAGAGAAAGAAATCATGACCTATTTCATTAGACAAAAGTCACAAATGGCTAATAGCTCAATGAAACCCTACAAATCTTAATTATAGATGCTTTGGAAACCTTCATTTTTCATTAATAAAATTCTAAATTAGAATTGGTTATGACTTCATGAAGTTGAAGTTGAGGTTGTAAATTTTTAGCATTGTATGATGTTTGGTTTGTACTTTCATATCATTAAATTCTTTTATAATAAATTTGGAGACATTATTTTCTTCTATTTGCTTTCTTTAGAATTCTATGTTATAATATGTATAGGCATAAAGCCAACCTCTAGATTATTTATTACTAGTCATACCTATCTATAAAATAAAAGTGGCATACTTTGGATTTTATGCTATCAATTTTCATTCAAATTTCAATCCATTCTTTTATTTTCATCCAAATTTTAATATGAGTTTCATCCAAAGGTTCAAATAAATTGGTTAGGACAATACCTTCAATTAATCTAATGTTTATTGTTTATTATACACAAAATGTTGTGCTAAAGCAAGTCCTACATATTAAGCAAGTCCTACATATTATTCAAGGAATTACAAATTGATCTTTCCCAAGAAGATTTTTTTCAATTCATAATTTCTTTTTTGAATATGCTACTATAAATCTATGCCACCCGCTATGCCAATTATCCAAACTATCGCATGGCTAGGGGTCTTGCCTTCTTTGAAATCTTGCACTAATTAATTTGCATCAAGGTAGATACACTGCAAAAATCAAATGCTACCACTTTTTCTACTATGCGCGATTTCTATTATAAGATTGATCAAAAATTATATTCTAATTGTCAAATGATAGGAAATTTCTATACACCAAAGGGTGCATCATTTGAATATCATATACATACTAAAATTATGAAGAATCAAAGTTATTTTGGTAAAATCATGTCTAGAAACTGTAGATGCCGAAAAACATCTCATATGTCCAATTTGGATAATTTTTGCAAAAGTTATTGGCCTCCAAAGTTTGCAGCCAGTCAACCCTGATTCCATCCGATTCGTCCAATTCTGTCCGATATGACAACTCTGATTGGGTTTGGTACAGATTTAGGTTTTAGGGCACTTATATATATACCGCCAATCTAACAACTTTAACATGTTTTATAAATGTACCACAAGCCTCTGCTGAAATTTTACATACAAACTGCATATGTCAGTTACAAACTCTATATCTGTCCAAGTATTTAAAGGTTTGTGTAGATTTGCGTCTCAATTTTTGGCACTAGAATTGTGTCAATGTAAGTTAACAAAATGTCCTTAACGTCTCCATACCAAGAATTCTTCCTTGTACGTACAAGGTCCATAATTCATAAGCAAGTTTCAATTCAAGATTTTAAAGAAATCAAAAAGAGTCTAGATTCTTAGGAAACAAAGGTTCATTTGTTGATGAGGATCTCATGAAGTTCAAGATTGTGATGAATGATATACAATATGAATGAAATATATATGAAGTATATAATACTTGAATATATATGAAATACATAATAGAGGAAAATTAACTGCCTCTAGTGATGGCAGAATTCCAATGCCAAAAGTTGTAGCTCAAATGTATATATAGGTTTAAAATTTAGGACATGTATGGAATTATATTTTAGATTAGTAGATGTTCTAAAAGGTGCCAAAATATTAGAGTAGTGTCAATTTAAGGGTTGTTGCAAGAATGACCTTCCATTTTTCAGTTCCACTTTAGCTGTTTTCAGCCATTTTTTTGGGAGTACTATAAAAATAAAAAAACATTTTTAAAAAAATATAAAAAATATGAGAAATGTATATACGTGTAAGAAGAAGGTACCTTATGAAGGAAAAGCAAAAAAAATTTCCTTAAATAGGAGAACTAGAAAAGTGCAGAATCACCAGAAAATACATACTTTGACATTTTAATTTGTATAAAATAGGAAAAATAATTTTAAAAGAAATTGAAAAATGCCATTTGGGAAGACTTCAGGGTAAAGAGATTTCACCAAAAAAATGATCCTGAAACCATCTTCAATGTTCAGAATTGCGTGCACAAGGGAGCCCTCTTTGTATGGATGTAGAGGATATAAAATAAAATCTTTTTTAATGCCCTTGGTAGAAATATAAGTTCCTACTTTGGAATAGACTATAGAAATTTTAGTTCCAAATCATTAAATTTGGGGACTCCTTACTTAGTAAAAACCTCTAGAACTCAAAACGTGACATATTGAATTATATGATTTTTAAATATAAAATGATTTTTGAAAATTTCTAAAAAATACGAGATATAATGAAACTCAAAAGAAGAATCTCCAATAAAATTTCGAGTTCATGCAAGTCACGCTTCAGAAGTTATTGCAAAAGGAAGCTTTGACATTCTTTTTGTGACAATGTTTTAGTACTTTGCAGTATCGGTCTTTCTTGCAATCACCCTTAATAAAATTGATGTTTTCATCAGATTTGAAAACCAAAGTAAGTTGTACTTTTGAAGGACCATAAAAAAATTATTTCACATTGTTTGATAGTAAAGAAACCAAATTCATTGACACTTAGAAAATATTCTACTCTGGGTTTGTAAAGAAACTATCTTTGGTTAAACACTAAATGTGCTATATAAAATCCAAAGGCTATTTATATAGAAAAATTTGTATCCTTCTCCATCTCGTAATGATAAGATTAAGCTGGAACCACAAAAAATTAATTAGTCTTACAAAATATTCAATAAATTGACATTTGAAAATATAATTTTTTACATCTCAATAAAAATTTCATAATTATTCTTATATTCTCTATTTAGTGAAGGATTGTATTGATTGATAAGAAACCCTAAATAATGAAGTAGCTAATTATTAGAAAAATTGAAATTAATTAATCTCGATGGTGACATTAATTGTGAGAATATATATTATAATTATCAATCATAGTTTCTACATTATATGTTTTTTGGGGGGATTTTGTCCTGTAAAATTTTAATGACTATTATAGATACTAATTATGCAATGTAATACCAAACCTATTATATTTACATAAGACAACAATTGTGGGAACATCTACCCTATGTGAACATTTTGCACAATGGGGATTCAATATGAAGTCTTGTGCTGTATTATACTCCATATATAATTTAAGGTACTATCTGACTACCGAGGTTTGGTTTCCCTTCAGAAGTCCAACTAACGATGCTAACGAGGTTTGGTTTCCTTGAGTCCAACTCTCGAGGCTCCCAAATACTCTTTTATAAAAGCTCCTAGCAAAGAAGATCTCTGAGCATTTGTTCATTTCCTTTGCTCTGCTGTAGTTTGCTTTTCTTGCTGTTTCCCTTTGCTCTATCGGTAGTTTGTTTCTCTTGTGGAGAACTTTCATGAAGTTATAGTTGCGTAACTATTAATTTTCATTACTCGTGAACCGCAGGCATATTTTCTCCAAGCGAGGGCAATAAACCTGAATTTTTCTTTTCGTTGGATACAAATCAAGCACAGTATCATTCATAAGCTAGCCAGCAATTCAGTTTTGTCATAGGAAAAGGCTTGCACGTACTTGTTTTCAAAGTCAAATCGACTCTCAGCCTGAGTTTTCTTTTTTCCCGGAAACCAATCGAACGCATTAGGTTCCATATGCAAGCTAGCAGTTCAGTTCTCTCTCCGGTCTCCGGGCAAGTCTTGCACGTACTGTTTTCAAACAGGTTCTCAGATTAGAATTGTTGCAAGGGAGTAGCTAATAGTTCAATCCACCTTCAACATTCTGCAGTGTGCATGTACGTCGCGCTAGCCCAATGTCAAATAGCGGATTCGAAACCCTAGTTGTGTTCGGACGACAGAGCAGGGGATCGGAAACAGATTCCGACCTTTCCGAAAGATCGGAATCAGGATTTGAAGTAGTAAATACGGAATCAGACTCAGACACTCTTTCCGATTCAACAGAAGAGCAACAACTAACTCATGATGACAAATATATGGAAGTAGAAGAGGTCCATAGCACTGATGTTGCAATGGTAACGCAACCAGGTGGAAATCATCCCGAACCTTGGAGTGTGCCAGAATCTCTGAATTTTACCGATGCAGTACTGTCGCACCCAATTTTCTTGAAAAGCATCAAGGCGGACGAGATTCTGCACCTAAAGCACGTGTGCAAGTCATGGGCAACTTGGTTTAACAGCAGCACTGATGTCATCGCCAAGGTCCGCCGCCAGGACGGGAGCTTCGATTGGTACTTCCCAGTGCTCTACAGGCTTGCACTGCCGGCCGATCTATTCTCATGGACTTGGTCAGGAATCTGGCACGGGACTGCCAAGCACGCGTTGGGAACGCAGCCCCGCCCACTTCCTTCTCTGGATTGTGTGCCGCCCGCCTGGCGCAAGTGGAGCCACCCGGAGACTGTCGCCATTGCAGGTAAGCGTGCATTCTTTTCACATGAGCTCCAAAATGAAACTTAATTAATTGCGGTTTAAATTAGTTAGCTTTCATATGATTATATTCAGGCTAGGCAGGTCGATTATTCTCCTTACACTACAAGAGAATGCAGCGTTTGCAATACTTTTTGCAATGGTTTTGCAATGCCCACGAATTTTGTTTCAATGATTTTGCAATGGTTTAACATATAGTATTGCACTGTGTTTGCAATGGTTTAGAATTTGCAACAGTTTAGAAATGCAATAGCATGGATTCAATGCCCAATACTTTTATATTGAATTAATCACAACTTTGCAACGGTTTTGCAATGGTTTTGCAATGCATTTTTCTTTTTTTGAGTTCCAAACTAAGTTCCGTTACACATTGTTTCATTGCAAAACCATTGCAAATGCATTGCTAGTATGTTGCAGTCCCTGCTTTCTGTTGTAGTGTTATCAGAGGTTTCGTAGGCGATAATCTGCAATAGGAACCTCACTGTGTAACTAGATAAAGCATACATAGAGCGATTTCTTGCTAGATTCGACCTCCAATTTGATCTTAAACTTTGCCATATTACATTTACAAATTAATGTCGTGGGACTTCGATCACTCAGGTGGCCTGCTCCTCATTAGGTTCGTTCGTGACATCGTCAATGTCCCGATCAGGACCTATCGATGCAAAAGGGAATACTGGGAACCAAAAGGATACAAGTTTCGATACTGTAACACTTGCGGCTCCGAATCTGGGATACCGGGGTGCTCCCAATGCGTCACCCGCGATAACAGGAACTGGGAGCCTCTGATGGTGGTCAATCCGCTCACAAAAACAGTCCGGTTCCTTCCAGCACCGGAACCTGATTGTTTCGAACGTGGAGAGTGGAATGTGTGGTGCTATCAGCACATGCAAGTGCACATGCGGGTGGACGACGAAGCAAACTCGTACAAAGTCATTCTCCTGTACAACGAAAGGGTGTTCGTTTACTCCTCTTCATCTGATAGGTGGAAATGGTCAGAATTCCACCAAGCGGGTCCGTGGCGGAGGAATTTGCAGGAATGGGGATACAACTGTGCCAGTGCTTGGGTGGGCGAACGTCTCTTTGTAGCAGACATTCGATATCCTGACGATGCAGATTATCTCAGGGACCCATTTACTGCCGGAGTTCTCCAAGTATGGCAATTTGATTTCAATTCACCATTAATACATTTCTGGTTGTCATGTAAGCTAGAGAGATTATCCTGGTTCCTTGATTGGTCATTGCAGGTTTAGAGTGTTGACAACAAGGGTAATTTGAGACACTGATTTTACTTGTTTGGTTGTATGGCTGTATGTATCCTAAATTTTCCTTCACTTTCTAGTGCAAAAAATCATCTGATGACATTTACATGTATGTGGACCACATAATAATTGAACCAGCATGACTGAATGTGCCCAACTGGCCACATGGCCACTTACAGCCAAGCGGAAAATTTGGGTCACAGATTTAACTTTACCGCTTCCTAATGCAATATCATCTAGAAATTTTTGATACTTCCGGAAGGCCGAGAACAAGGATAAATACATATTTTTTCTTCCTTAGTGTGAAGCTTACTGTTTTTTCTCATCAGTTACTTGAATCGAGTAGTACAATCAGGTGATTCGTACATAATTATACTCTATATGTTGATCGAATGATTTCAAGTATAGTGCAACTGACATACTCGCTGTGCTTACCTTCGCCATATTTCTATCTTCTTGTCCCACAGGTCTTTGAAATCGACGTTGAAGCTGGGGACTGGAAACGATACAACAGTTTTCGGTTACACGAGTATGCGGACTTGTTTCCAATTATCGATGTGACAGGCAACGACCGCGACGACGAAGACTTCTCGGATTTGGATCTCCGGAAATTGGAGCTCGTGGAATGCATGGGTCACATCTACGCAGTGATTCCCTCAAGAATTGACGAGTGTTTGCAACCGTTGAAGGAAGACACCGATGACCGACCGATCGGCTGGTCGAACTGGTCGCCGTTGGACCCCAAGTACATGCCTCTTCAATTCATCATCTTGCAATTGCAGGGAGACAACTTATTGAATGGTGTGCTGCGTATCGAACTGGAACCCAGCGGCAGCGGGTGGGATTATAAGTCTCGCCGACAGAATTTGTTCGACAAGACCAAGCCGGAGGACCATCATGCTTCAAGGCTGAACTGGTTCAGCTGCGTTGGGAAGGGTAGCGTCATTTGGGTGAGCTGTGAAGACTATCTCTTGCAGTATGATGTGGTCTCGGGGCAAACGCGGACGCAGGTCATTCCGGTGAACTGGGTTGAAGAAACCATGAGGTTTGCATATCGCCCGAGCTTCCATATGAAGCCCTAGTTTGCGCACAGGAGAAACCCTACATGTCACAGCAATAGCAAGTATGGAAGGCTGGTATTGCAATAGTTTTTGTAGTGGTTCTACAATTTTGAAGCTGTTTAGTATGACTCCATTCAACATACAATATGTATTATTTTTGCAACTATTTGAGACTGCAATAGTTTGTGCAACAGTTTTGGTGGTGTAAGTATACATTGGTTCCGTACTTGTCGGGGACTTTTGCAACAAGTTTGCCATACATTTGCAATAGACCATACAAAGTCAATTTATTTCATTAAACTGTCGATATTTCACAAACTAAATATTGTGTCATATATCTTCACAGTGACCTAATTCAGGCCACAAGTAGGACAGGTATAGATTTTGGTAATAAAATGTATTGAAATGGATGGATCAAGTTTTCAGCAATTGATTGATTACTGTAAGAATAAAACGAGAATAATTAGATTAAGGAGGGCAATGGTTCACAAGAATAATCAATCTATAGACGGGGTTGCAAGTTACAACGCAGGCATATAGCAGCTGAATACATTATCTTGTATAGACGTCTGCATAATTCTGTAAATTGAAAAATGCAACACTCATTTTCACAAAATCACCATTTGCCAGCACCTAATATCCAAAATCAGTGAAAGCAAGATGATTGCTCCAAAAGTGCTCACATTATAGAATGAGAAAATCTGGAATAAAAAACTACATACTTAAAGAAGAATAATAACAATTTGTCTTGGATTGAGATTACCGATATTCATACCAAACTACCGCAACAAGCCAACGGTGTAAAGAGCATGGCCGCAGGGGTAAAAATGCTACAAAAACTCTAGGTTGGAAAATCCATCCCAATGCTAACGTTTGCCAGCAACAAAAACCTTTATCTCATAGTCAAGAAAACCCACAAATTAATCAGGTCTAAGCTGCCACAGTAGCTACTTGAGGTCTCTTGCTGGCTTTGATTCCGCTGATAGCTGCAAAAGTCCAAGAATTACAATGTCCATCAGAAGGAAGTATACAATCAATAGGGGTTGTCACGCATCCTCGGAGAATGACATTTCTTCAAAGTCGGAGAATTCCAGGCTGAAAAGAGGGAGCCAATGGTGAGCCTTCCTGCTTGGAGGATGCGTGACACCCCTTTCTGGTGCTTTGACGAGTTCTCGGAGAATGGGCTCCCAGATGGGGTAACTCAGACTTGCTTCCTCTTACGTGGCAATTCGAGGCAGGAAGGAAAATGAAAAAATTGTCGGAGAAAATTGTTGCGACCCAATTCTTCACCTGCGAGGAGAAGAAAGGGTGCCTCAAATTCTTCGAGAATTGGACCTTTGCCCGTCCTGTGCAGCCATTGGAACAGCGCCACATGCCAATTCTCGGAGAATTTGAGGCAGGAAGAAAGATGCATGACAACCCCTAATAATGCAAGAATTTAAGGAATGCAAAACCACAACTAAAGACAGCAGGCTAGCAGCCAATTTGTGAGCAAATCTCCTTGAAACTACGTTTCTTAAACTTACCCTCCGCATAGCTCTTGGCTCCAAAGACAACAAATCTTGCAACGAGCGCATTTTGCTCCAGCCTCAATAACCTGAAAAAAATGAGCCACAGTTATATTAGTATAAGAGATATTAGCCTATCCCCTCGACAGGTCTAACAAAAAGAAAGTAACAGGATGATCTGAGATGGGGATTTATCTTGTAAGCATTCTTTGGGGTGACACCACCATCCACCTCACTGCAAGGGCAATACTAGAATAAGGGGGGGTTAGCATGACCAAAAACGTTGCTCTATACACTAGGAAAGTAATCAAGGAGGGACCTTCAAACATTGTCATAAACTTGGCCAAAAATGTTGCTAAGGTGAAGCAACATTTTGGTACATGCTTGTAGCAATGTTTGCTCAAGGTATGGGAACAACTAAATTTTATGTTCCCTTCTTTGAAAACATTTGTTCCCACTCATTTATTTAATTGTAAGAAGGTAGATATTTAATATTTTAATAATTTGGACAAATAAAATATTGTTGTACAAAACTTTTTTGTATAAAGTATACTATGTTGTATTGTATAAAGTATACTATATCATATTATATATTCTATAGTATATTGTATAATATTGTACAATATACTTGTACTATACCATAGAGTATAATAGGCAAATATATGTTGTGGGAGTAGATGAGAGAACTTGCCTATTATAGTTCATGGGAGTTTCACCAAGGTCAATGCTTATGGGATAATGTCCTCAACAAAGAATGAAGATGGGAACAACATTGGGAACATTCAAGCAACGTTTTGGTACCTCAACATTGCTTTTCACCTCCATCAATGCAAACATTGCTCACTATTCCCTCAAACGTTGCTCACTGGAGAAACATTGCTCAAATGTTGCTAAAAAACGTTGCATACCCCCCCTTATTCTAGTAGTGGTTCACGCCTTGAATCACAAATAAATACCGAATAAGTGTACGAAGAGGGTGAATAAGCAAAATCTACGTTCTAAGGGGTATGTATCTAATTTTGTTACCGACTCTAATTATCACTACCAGAACTTGGAGGCCTAAACAGCATTTGTCAAGCCACGTTTCCTCTCCTAAACCATATTTCAGTAAGAAACAACATTCATAAACAAGGTCAAATAGAAAATAGAAAATAATCTCTGATTAAAATTTTGAATGCATATGTGAATCAGCTTAAGGTGACGGTTCTAGGGTAATCAACCTTATATAGCATTGAAGGTGACAAAGTCCTATGAAAATGAATTTCTTGCTTAAGTTTTTTTATTAGATCCCAAGCGGGAACCCCTGAACAGCCTCGCAGTTGTTCAAATCCTACTTGCTCCACTGTGGTCTAAAAAGATCTTCAAAGACCAAATTGACATAAGAATTGGTGTCTTCAATTACATGGTCTTCAAAGCATCAGGCCTAGAAGAAGAAATCGAATAGTATAAGGTAACTACACCTAAAATCAACCGTGTTCTAATTGCGACCCCTATCTAGGAAGGACTGACATGTTGCTTGAAGTATGTTCTACTGTCAATGATGAGTTAGGTAGGCTTAAATGGTCGCTTTAAGAGCATACTACCTTATAAGGTTTCCTCCTCAAGTCTTTAATGTGCAGCTAACCTTACAGAGTATAATATTCATTGCTTCATAGAGAGGACAATGAATCTATTTCCAACCATAAGATCACGAAATATTCACCTTCTCCGCATACATTCTCCTAAGATCGGCAATTTTCTTGACTTTCGTTTCAATGAAGCTCTGTCCACCAAATCTAGGATTGACAAATATGATAAGATCAGATCCACACCTGCCCATCCCCAAAGAAGGTGTATCATCTATGAGCAACAACTTTTGAGCGTGCATGGAGAAGCTGTATGAGATTGTTGCCAAATATAGTTTTTATCACCTAAAGTTTTTTATCACCTAAACCCGAACCAGTGACAGTCATCGGATATCGCAACTTTAGGTGATCAAAAACCAAGTACAAGTAATTCAATAATCAGGGTTCAGGTACTGTAATGCACCTTAACCCTGATTATTGCATACCTTGTTTTCTAACCAAGTTATAAAAAATAAAGCAAATGTCAAAAATAGTCCAAGGACATCTACCATCAAAGTTCTTTTCAGTGCCATCATGATAGATTTAATTCATTGACAATTGGTGAGAAGGAAGGGTGAAGAGGTTAATTTTGTAGAAAAATCAATTGTCCATGGTGAATCTTCAAGGGGTATGGGATATTTAGAAGAGAGATCACTCATTGTCAAATGCAGAAATTGTGTTAAAACTAGAATTTCAGACCTCATTTAGGCATAGTAGAATGAATTTTTTTTTAAAACTTTGAATTAGACAAAGTTGGATAATCAAGCTGATTTTTATGTCCAAAATCCTTGAGTTTTAGAGCATCTTGTAAAAAGTTATAAACAAAATTTTAAAAGGAATTGAAAGGGAGATTTTCTTTGACACTTTTAAATACCTTCTCCTAATTTTATCTAGAATTTTTTATTGGAGGCTCTAAACCTCAAACAGATTTTTGGAGATGAAAATTAGCTTGATTATTCAATTTTGTTAAGTTCAAAGTTTATTGAAAAAAATCATTCTACTATACCTAAATGAGGTCTGAAATTATAGTTTTTAACACAATTCCTACTCTAAATTAAATTGAGCGGTTGAAAAACTAGAAATGATCTAAATTACATCTCACATGGATTGTTCTACCTCCTACCACCCATGTGTACATAAGGAGCTTCTCTTCTCATCTTCAAACACTTTAAACTAAGTGGCTTCAGAAGCTAGTTGGAAATGTAAGAGTTCTCTAATTTTTTAGCAACTAGCTTGAAAATCCACTTCATTTTGCTTAATTTCATTGAATTTGATTAAATTCCCAATTAATCACCATATATATTCATAAGGCTGAATTATTAAACTAACTTCTACTACGCCCTCATCACTGGAATCTTGATGCATTAGATGATATTTGGGGGTCTTAGAGGGCTGTTTCAGGCCTGTTCCCTGATCTGCCCAGATTCAGTGAACGCCGGTACGGGTGTGTCAGAAATTTTAAAAAAAAAAAAAAAAGAGAAAAAAAAAAAAATTTTAAATCAAAATATCATTTTAAGCAGTTGTGGCAGTTGCTTGGCCACGTCAGACAGCAGGGGGAACTTGGAGCCTCCAAGACCCCCGAATCTCATCTAATGTCTTTCGCAAAATTTACACACTCTGACAATGCGTTGCGGCTATATGCCCCTACTAAATCTCATGCACTTAATAGACTAGTTTGGTCATTGTAGAGTGGCCCTCCGGAGGGCTGAGAATTTCTCTAATGCTTGAAAATCAAGGGGAATGTGATCCAGTGTTAAGAATTTATGATGAGTCAAATGTAGCTAACCCAGGTCTAGCCTCCTTCCATACTACACCCATTATTTTAAGTGCCTGTTGTTTCAGCTTGGAAATAGATTGATCAAGCTTGCCAAAGCTTCCTATTTGGGGCATTTTTTTTTTTTTCCCTCCTAGAGGGCTAGTTGAAATCTAGAATTCGAACGTTTATATTTTGAAAATAATACTATATGTGGAAGCCAAAAATTGTTGAAAAAGGTCTTTGTAGGAGAATTTCTTTGAAGCTAGCTAGGTTTTTATTTGAAATTGTTTGGTACATGTTCACCAATTTCAAAATGTTATGAATTTTTCTGAACAAGTGGTCATCTCTGTCATAAAAAGAAGGAAAAAAAAGATCAAGCAGAAAAGTGAAATTAACTTGTGCAGAAGTCTCCAAATTTGAGTTGTCCAAAATTTAAATGGCACTCCAAAAATAAATTTTTCAACTTCAAACACTATAATCTCGCAATATGAGCAGTCAAAACCTTATGTTTGTTTATTTGATCACAATGAAGTAGTGATGATCAAATTAGTGATAATAGTGAATTAGTACTATTAGATCTTATGGTAAGATGCAACAAGATTTCATTTGTCATTTTTGGAGAACCTTTGCCATTAAAAAAGCCCATTTTGTGTATATTTTGTGAAATATAGTCATAGAACTTTAGAAGTTATTCCCTAATGTCTTTCAATAAGTGAAATGAATTTTTGCATTTTTTGCAAGCTTCTATAAATGCAGTTCTTGACAATGTTTTTTAGAAATTTTATGTAGTGTAGGAATAATTTTTTTAGCTTTTCAACAAGCCAATTTGCAAAAAAAATAAGTTTCTGGTTAAAAACTTAATGTTTTTCTTAAAATTTTCCCTAAACTTTTGGGTGTCTAAAAGAACATTTGTAAGAGATTGAAAAAAAAACATTCTACTATAAAATAAGATCTATATCTACAAAAAAGAAGTTTATTCATTCTATCATAATGAGTGAAGTAAATCGCATGAGAAGTTTTTGTCTTGTGTGCATCATAAAATGTCATCCAAAAAATCACAGCTATGAAGTTTGTTTGTATTAGAATTTCCAAAAAAACTTAGAAACAAAAAACATATAGGATTAAGATGGTTTACTACATCACCACTAGAATTGGTATATTTCAATTTCATGTTAGATTTATTAGCAATTTAATATTTCCTACTATCTTATACACCCGTCCACATAATGATTATTTAAACGATGAAAATGAAGAGCTTTTTTCTTGAAGTTTTTTTTGTAGATTTTCTACTTAATTTTCTAACACAATAGAATTAATCATAAAGTGTGTGCAATGCAAGACCAAAAATACATAAAACAAAACTCCTTGGAGCACCATTGAAATTGGGGTTTGACGGAGTTTGGTGTTATATTTCTTTTGTAATCTTCTTAGTTAAACCTTCCTTTCGTACCACTATTACAATTGCAGACAACCTTCACGATAAACTCTAATATCAAATTCTTTAGGTCGCTCAAGACAAGCATCTTTTGCCTTAAAAAGTTCAAAGCTAGAACATGACCCTTTGGAATGATTAGAAAAAGTATACTACACTATTACTCTACAAATAATAATCTTAGAGATCCTAAGGAATTAGGCTCTAAAAGTTCATGGAGAAGCAAACATTTAAGTTTGGTACAAGATCCAGCAATCCAACAATTAAGTTGCAAAACAGATCATAAACTTGACCACTACATCTTGTTTTCAACATGTGTTGTTTTATAGCACATTTGCTCAAAAATACCCAAAGAACTTTAGGGATCAAAATTAACTTTCTCCAACTCAGGCACTGAAAGCTTAGAGACTGAAAGCTCCATGTTCATGAAAAGATTGATGCTACAGCGGGGTCATATATATAACTCCTTATTATGACAACAGACACAGCAGTGTGGAATTACATGGAAGTACGAGTACGAAGTGAGTATAACAATACAGTGTTACATAGCAGTATGGAGTATATACTGAGTTTAGACCAGGGCGAGTCTGCTCCTTCCGATTTGGTGAGAGAACAGGAGGTCTGCGTGCACCTCCCTGTCTCCTTCAATAATCTGGTTATTATTAAATGATACCAACGCGCGTCAATGATCCACCTTGCGTAGAAAACAGATTAACAGAATAGTGGAAAAAAGAGACATTCATGCGCAGGGAAACTACAATAGACCATTAGTAAATTCACTACCCGTACAAGTGATCAAGACAGCAATTAAGTACCCACAGAACTCTGAAACACACGGCATGGCTGGTCAGATTGAGTATTAGAACACAACGTCTATGCGCGAATGTGACATGTGACTTACTGTCCAATGATCATATACATGGCCTGCGCCATAAAAGGAAACACTAGAACCGCAGAAAGTCCCAACACTACTACACCTAGGCGGCAGCCTTGAGAGCCTGGGTACGTTTCTTGGCCTCCTCAACAATGGAAAGCTTGATACCCTTGCCGCGAGGCAAGGTGACCCAGGGTTTGGCGCCCTTTCCCACAGTGAACACGTTCCCCATACGGGTGGCAAACTGCTGCCCGGTGGCATCGGTCACGTGGATAATGTCAAAGCTTCCTTTGTGCTTCTCACGATGCTGAATCACACCAATACGCCCTCTGTTACGCCCACCGGTCACCATGACGATGTTGCCAATGTCGAACTTGATGAACTCCACCACCTTTCCGGTCTCCAGGTTGATCTTGACGGTGTCATTCGCCTTGATCAGGGGGTCTGGGTACCTGTAATTCAGAGATTCATGTCAAAAAGGAAACAGATAAAGAACCTCAGAAAGAAGTCCACTAAAGGACAACAAACAGCAAATACAGTTGGAGCAAGTCAAAAGAGCGTCATGAAGGTAACAATGTCAAGACCTAATGGTGCGACCATCGAAAGTAGTAATGTGTGGGACGCCCTTGTCTCCAAATTGAGCGGCCCTGACCTTGCACAACTTGTACTGCAAGAACCGAATATACATTAGATGGTTGCAGCAATCCCAAAAATTACAATTTAGAACTCACTAACTTAAAACCCTAAGGTTCAGATGAAATAGGCTTGTAATTACAAATTAGAATTTCGCAAAAAACATAACTAGTAGCAAAGAAAAATTCACAACGACAGACCGCCAAATCCAAAAAGATTCCTCGCAAAGCGACGATGGTCTCAAGGACTATTTACTCAAATTGGATGCATCAGGTGCCTAAATAAAGTACATACCTTAGCCTCTTCAGCGCTGATATGGTGTAGGGTAAAGCGACCTTTGTTGTCGTACAACAAACGGAAGTTCTCGTTTGTCTTCGCAATGGATATCACATCTGGTCAAAAGAAACGAAACGAATCAGAAAGATTTGGTAGGCAGACAGAGATAATACGAATAAGAGAAAAAATCTCTTCAACGATTCATCCAACGCTACACCGAGAAAGAACCCCAATACTAAGTGAATAATTACCGACAATGTCAAACCCTAAATTATTTAATGAGAAAAGAAAAGAGTACAAGATAGCAAAAGGCAGAAAGGACGGGAAAACAAACTTACCCATAAACCCGGCAGGGTAGCACTTATCAGTGCGGACCTTGCCATCGATGGAAATAAGGCGTTGCATGACAATTGCAACCACTTCACGGTAAGTCAATGCGTATTTCAGCCTGTTCCTCAACATCACCACCAAGGGCAAGCATTCCCTCTCCTTGTGGGGTCCTGGAGATGGCTTGGGGGCCTGAAATCAAATGGACATACCAAATACTAAACCTTAGTCCAAAGAGCTTTAAATTTTGGTAGACTAACCAAATGAAACTTAAAAAGTTAGTTAGTGAAGAAGTCGCAGTCGAAAACCCTAAACTGCATATCTGAATATCAACACATGAACTGTTCACTACAAAAAAATCCACAGGCAAGGGGATCGAGAAGATCAAGAAGGTAACAGGGAAGACAGTAAAGCACGGTGCATTCTAAAATATTTGATCATTTTGGTTTCATTGCTGATAAAACCCTAGACTTCTGGTCGAAAATAAAACCTAAAAATTAGGTCAGAAGGCGGACTTACAAAGGCACCGCCCAACTTGTCAAGCATCCAATGCCTGGGAGCATTGAGCCTCTTCAAATGCTTCTTCAAACCACGAGCCTGTCAAAGACCAAAAAGAGCAACGCTTAGGGCCGAAATTTTTACGAAACACTCGCACGTCCAAATCGCCACAAACTGTCCATCTATGAAGGAACGGCTTGCGCGCAATGCAGAGACATTCGTCTTTCTTCCACAGAACGCGCATGAATACGCCCCAAGCTATCCAAACCCTAAAAACGTCCCGTAACGAAAAGACAGACCAAGAGTATCCAAACACGCTGGACGAAAACGCTGAAACAAAACTTAGCGAATTCCCGACTCTGGAGAAGAAGGGCGAGCTCACCATGGTTGCTGGCGACGAGTAGAGCGATCAGCAGGGCTAGCACAGCTCCGGCGTGAGGCTGGCAAGCTTGAAAGAGGGCGCAACGACTGCGGCTCCTTGCCCTAGTAGATCCGTGCTCACGGATGAATGAAAGTTACTTAGCTCATTTTCTCGCTAAGATAATGAATGGAATCGTCGGTTCAGGGCCTCGTTTTTTCAGAAAACTGAGAGCACCCGCCAGAATATTGCCCTAGGTCAGTTTCGTAAATAATTAGGGGAAATTGGAACATGTCTAAAATATGAAAAATTGTACAACAGAAAATCTGAGAAATTTCATTATTGGAAATTCTGAAAATTTCAAAATTATCATCAATACCTTAAATTTGTTTGTTTGTTTGTTTGTTTGTTTGTTTGTTTGTTTGTTTGTTTGTTTGTTTGTTTGTTTGTTTGTTTGTTTGTTTGTTTGTTTGTTTGTTTGTTTGTTTGTTTGTTTGTTTGTTTGTTTGTTTGTTTGTTTGTTTGTTTGTTTGTTTGTTTGTTTGTTTGTTTGTTTGTTTGTTTGTTTGTTTGTTTGTTTGTTTGTTTGTTTGTTTGTTTGTTTGTTTGTTTGTTTGTTTGTTTGTTTGTTTGTTTGTTTGTTTGTTTGTTTGTTTGTTTGTTTGTTTGTTTGTTTGTTTGTTTGTTTGTTTGTTTGTTTGTTTGTTTGTTTGTTTGTTTGTTTGTTTGTTTGTTTGTTTGTTTGTTTGTTTGTTTGTTTGTTTGTTTGTTTGTTTGTTTTGTTTTGTTTTGCTTGTTTGTTTTGTTTGTTACGTTGAGATCTCCCATACCGTGCATCCCCCGGCCGCGTGCTTGGTACCATCGGAAAGGGCTCGGCGAGGAGGGGTGCACGGGCTTGGTTTCGTGGCGTTTGGAGCGGTGGTGCAAAAGTTATTGAATTTCAAAGTATTTATTGATTAAAAAATTAGAAAATTACTTTTACTTTGATTTTGGTGGCATTCTTGCTACTGGGAGTGGAACCGGGAGTAGAACTGGGAGTAGAATCGGAAGTAGAACTGGGAGTAGAATCGGAAGTAGAACTGGGAGTAGAATCGGAAGTAGAACCGGGAGTGGAACCAGGAGTGGATGAAAATTGGGCCAACGGCACAGGGTCACACTAGTACTACTGAAATCATAACTCCCTCTATAATATCACAATTCAATTTTGAATAATATTATAGAAATTCAATTGCTTTTGTAATAGCCATAAGATACTTTCTACTGTATATTATATATTCTTTTTGTGAAATATTTGAAAATCAAATGGACACTTCTAAGAAAATTTCAAAAAAACTTTTCAAAAAACAAAACTATAGATAAATTCCATGTCTTTTTAAAATGTGATATTAAAGAATAAGGAAGCACCAACTATTAGCTTTGCTCTACATATTCAAATGTGAAGATTCTACTTACATTGTTCACTTGATTAATTTATTCTTATTGCAATGTTTTCATCTTTGCAAAGGTTATTTTGTAAAAATTATGATACAAAGATTTTCTTTAATTACTTTATATTGCACTATATAAATTTTTTCAAAGAATATTGTATGAGAATGTCAATATTTTCATTAAAAGATTATACATACTTTGTTTATCTACATTCTATCACATGAAAAATTGATGGAATTAATATATTTAATGCGTAGCAAAGCAAGCGCCAATCGCTAGTAAATATATAAAGAAATAAAGAAATAAATTTTCAAAGTTTGATTGCTTTGCCGAGCAGTCATATACTCTGGCTACTCACTGGAGGTACTTTTCCAGCTTGACAGGCCAAGCTTCAAATAGCTAAGTATGTCAACTTGGAGCGGCCCTCCGGAAGGTTGATTTTTTCTCTAATGGAAGACTGTATTCCTTAGGCCTCATCGTCACAACCACAAAGTTTGAAGATGTAAATGCAAATGTGAAAAGTTATAGAAATTTAGAAGATGTTAGTATGTTACTAAACATTTATGTACACTGGATTCATTATAGTTGCAGTACATCCCGTTGTTTCATTCCATTATCCTCCATTACAAAAAATTTCAACCCTCTACAAGGTTGCTAGAATGCATAAAAATGTGCATTTAGGAAAAACATTTGCCCATTTAGTTTGTTAAGCAATCTGTAAGTGAGCAGTTAATCAAGGTGCCTCGTTGGAATTCTGACTAAGTCATCTATGTTTCATCCAAGTATTATTTGTCTAAAACTTCATTTTCATTCACTACTAGTATAATTTTTAATCCATGTTCAACCATCCAAGATTGCAAATTCATTCATTGATAATGGAATTTGTCATTCTTACTTCATTACACTACAACAAAGTTTTCCTATGAATTTCTAGTGATTTTTTTCCAATATACTAGCGATTGGCGCTTGCTTTGATACGCATTAAATATATTAATTCCATCAATTTTTCATGTGATAGAATGTAGATAAACAAAGTATGTATAATCTTTTAATGAAAATATTGACATCCTCATACAATATTCTTGAAAAAATTTATATAATGCAATATAAAGTAATTAAAGAAAATTTTTGTATCATAATTTTTACAAAATAACCTTTGCAAAGATGAAAACATTGCAATAAGAATAAATTAATCAAGTGAACAATGTAAGTAGAATCTTCACATTTGAATATGTAGAGCAAAGCTAATAGTTGGTGCTTCCTTATTCTTTAATATCACATTTTAAAAAGACATGGAATTTATCTATAGTTTTGTTTTTTGAAAAGTTTCTTTGAATTTTTTTTTGAAGTGTCCATTTGATTTTCAAATATTTCACAAAAAGAGTATATAATATACAGTAGAAAGTATCTTATGGCTATTACAAAAGCAATTGAATTTCTATAATATTATTCAAAATTGAATTGTGATACTATAGAGGGAGTTATGATTTTAGAGTATGATTTAAACTTTATTTTTTAAGATCTATTTTTTTATTTTTTTTAATTAATTTTTTACTTGTAAATCTGAGTTCCTGCGCCATTGTCACTACAATTTCAGCTACGTAGAAATCAGGGAAAATATATTTTAGACCCGATAAACGAAATTTCAGGATGTTAAAGGGATCGGTGGAGCAGCCTTCCAGATGGCTGATTTTTTCTCTAATGATTGAATTCACTAAAATCCGTGAACTATCCATCTAGAGATCATTTTGATCCCTGTCAACAAAAAAAATACTAAAAAAATCTCAGTTGGCTTAATGTGAAAGAATCAATTGCGCTACATAGCTTCTATAGATGTATCTCAAAGTTTCTCGTGAGAGATGGAATTGAAATTGCTCTAATTTGAACAATGAGAATAGAAGTACATGAAAATTTCATACAATTATCTTTAGTTACTTGGTCATTGCAAGAAACAACATTCAAAAAGCATAGCATTTTCCAAAGTACTCATTTTTTCTTTTGGAAGTAATTTAAAATTAGAAACAATTTTTCAAAAATGTAAAAAATATGCTTAATGTATACACCTTTAAAAAAAAGGTATCCTAGGAAGGAAAAGTATAGAAAACTTCTCTAATTAGGAGAACTAGAAAAGTGAAAAATCTCACAAAAATTGATACTTTCATTGTAATTTCACATTTTACTTTGTAAAAAACAGGAAAAGCAATTTTTTTTAAAACAAAAATTGGCCATTTGGAAAGAATTCATAGTGATGAGATTTCACCAAAAGATTGATCTTAAGACCATCTTCATTGTTTAGAAATTGCACTCAACAAGAGTGCTATTTGCACTCATGTAGAGGGCAAAAATTAATATGTATTTTTAAATATCCTTGGTAGTAATATGCTCTAGATCATTAAATTTGGGAACTCCTAAGGGTAAATGCAAGAATTACTTGTACTGTTTAGCATCACACCCTACATGCTGATTTGTTTTTTAGGCATAACTATTGCGTATCGGATCCAAATGACTTAAGATTTATAGGAAAGGTGCTCATGACCATTATACACCTTGCTTAAATTTTTTTTGTCAATTTAAAAAAATGTTTTACCATGTAAAAATAGCCCCCAATTTTATGTCACAAATTCCAATTTGGAGGATTTTAGTACTATTTAGTAAGCCAAAAAATCAAATTTGGAGCTGAAATTTGGAGGAAATGGTGTATTAATAGACTTGTGGCTATACAGGGAAGGAATTCAAAAAATAGTTAATTTTGTATTGTGTGGAAGTTTACAAAGAGAGCTTTTTTCTTCTTACATTTTGAACACATAAAATATTATTTGGGTGGTTCTTTTAGTGAATGACCATTTTTATAGAGTTATTACAAATGACCTATTTTTATTTATTTATATATTTTATTTTCCTATTTTTAACTAATTAATGCATCAATAGTCTACTTTCTTGAGATTTGGCACTTTTCTAGTTTTTGAGAAAAGAATAATTTTATCAAATCATTTTATAAAGTGTCAAAAAAGTAGGAAGAGCAACATGCTGACAGCCAAGAAAATCAAATGAAGCTTCCAAATTATCCAAATGCCAAATTAAATTATTTCCTTAGTAAGGTGCCAAATCTAACTTGAACAAATGATAAACAAACACCAAACTCTTAAGCTTTGTCAGTACTCAAAAGAATGAATTTGGAGCTAAAATTTACGGAGGAGGTGGTCTTCTAGTAGACTAATAGCTATGGTCCAAAGGACTTCTAAAAATACTTAATTTATATGGTGTAGAGGTCCACAAATTGAGCTTCATTTAGCTTGCCTTTTGAAACATATAAAACATACTTTTGGTAGTTTCTATGGTGAATGACCATCTCCATAGAGTTATTACAATTGGCCAATTTTTATTTTATTTATTAAATTTTTGTCCTATTTTTAACCAATTAAAACATCAAAATATCTATTTTCTTGAGTTTGGGCAATTTTCTAGTTCTCCTACTTTGAGAATTTTCCTAGGCTTTTCCTTTGGTGATTATCATTCATCTTAATGGTGTATACATTAGCCATATTTTTTTTTAAATTCTAAAAATTATTTTTCTAACTTTAAAGTACTCCAAAAAAAATCATGAAATATTGTTATAAAATGCAACAAATAATATAGGTGTTTCTTGCAATCACCCTACATGGCAACATTTTCTTGAAGTTTTGGCACCTAAAAAATAGGTCTTGCAGATTGAATTGGGTCTAGTCCAAATTAGGCTTCTAATCCCAACATTTTTTTGGAAGAGGAATGTAAGAAAAAAATACCTCATAAGGCATCACTTCATAGAGGGTTCATTTTTTCTGCAAATTTGATGCTGAAAGTGCCCAGGTATTGAGATTTTGACTTTATGACCATTTGGGGGCCCATAATTGCTACCACCTTTATTTTTGAAAAAAACCTAGTAAAATACAAAGGCAATACTGGTCTTTTCAAAAACAGAGGTAGTATTTCATACGGAGTATTTTACAAGAGACAAGAGTTGGGGCTTAAAGTTGGAACTATAACTTTCACACTATAAATCCCAAGTCTTACATTTATTAATTTTGAATCACCTTCTAAAATCCCAAAATTCTCAAAGAAAGCCAACAAATCTGTGTAAGGTGGACAACAATGAAACTACCGGATTCTTTTGTTCCAAGGTTCAGTACTTTTTACACTGAAAATTCCTGAAATTTCATAATGCTCTATAGGGAATTTTGTTTAAATGGCGGTATTCTGTGTGCCATTTCGACCATCTAGGATAGGTATAGGTTTTAGAATGGTCATTTTGAACCATCTAGGATAGGTATAGGTTTCAGCTGTTCTAAACTATAAAAGTGCCAGAGTTTTGGGATAGCGCCATTTTAATGAAATTTGCCATTTCTTCAAATTTTGTGGATGTTTTAGAAGGAGGTAACATCTGAGCCCTAAGTTAGTAAGTTAATACCGCCGGTATCATTAGATGAGATTCGGGGGTCTTGGAGGGCTCCAAGTTCCCCTGCTGTCTGCTGCGTTCCCAGACTGCGGGAACGCAGTAGTAGTAGCTGGCTGACTTGGCACAGCGACTGCCACGTCATTTTTTGAAAAACGTAAAAATAAAAATAAATAAAAAATTTACTTAAAACGATATTTTGGTAAATTTTTTTTTTTTTTTTTTTTTTGGAAAAAAAAAAATTCTGACACACCCCGTACCGGCGTTCACTGAATCTACTCAGATCAAGGAACGAACCTGAAACAGCCCTCCAAGACCCCCCAATATCACCTAATGGGAGGAGAAGTGAGCGAATTTTTGGCAGGAATAGCGTCCATCAGCACAGAATCTTGGCCACGACATGGAGTGCAAATGATTATTCAAACGATGAATGACTATTCAAACGACGGAAGCAGCCGTTTCATTTCCAAATGGCGAACATTTTGAATCAAAAATACGGATCATCTGTCGCCCATTTTCAGTCTAATTCTTGTACGATAACTTCGATGGACCTCTTGCCGACGAGATCGATCATGGGAGGTTGCTTGGTACAGTACATCAAAGGAAGTCCCAAGTACACGTTACTGGGATTCAGTTCTAACATTGGCATGAATGTCAGCAGCCCTTTGTTTTTTCTCTTCTGCGGGGTCAAAACTAGTGTTCTCTGTGCCGTTGCTTTGGTGAGATTCCAATCCAGTATTATTTTTCAATGTTGTGACAATTCCAAATAAGCCCTCGTTTTTGCAATTTTCTAGATGTACTTGCTTGTTGCTGTACAAGCACATTGTGTGTACATTTGGGAGTTTGGGACCTTCTTCTCATGACTTGAGGAGAAGAAGACGAAGAAGAGTAAGTTAACTTTGGCTTGAAGACAAACAAGAATGAAGTATTGGGAAATTTCAAGAAGCCATCCCACATGGAAGAGAGATGTAGAAGACAATTGATTTCAATTGAGACATCTGGTTTGGTTTGGAAAATCCAACTTGTGTCTAAAGAAGTTATACCCATTTCCAAGAGCCTATTCAAAATCATGTCCTAAAAAATCTTTAAAATAAGTAGATACTGATTTAAGATCTTCAATTCAAGTACATCAAAATTTAAGTCATAGTTCTAGAAATCTACTAACTTTGACTTTGAAAGATCTTAATTAATTCATATAACATCCTACAACCAAATGTTTTGATATTCAAATTTTTGAAATGTCGATAAGATCCGAACACATCTATGACAATTTGACAATGGGACTACTCTATATGGCTCAAGTGTCTGATTATAGGCCTTTTTACCTTATATATGCATGGGGATACAAGTGAGTTGAATTTTCTACAAGGCTTAAAAAAATAAGCCATATTAATTAGACTTGTATTGACTTGTAGAAAATTCAATTTTCATATTTAGATATGCAAATGAGCCAAATTGGCTAAACCTAAGTCACCATTTTGTTGTAATTATATGGCCTAAACATTCAAATGTATTTTCAAGTGTAATATTCAAACTCAACTTTTAGTACGCCAAATTAGGTTATAGTTGAATTTGGTTTTCAATTCAAATGTGTGTGTTAAGGCCTCTCTAAAATGTGGGCCTAATATGATCTATTTTTCAAGTCATTTTGGCTATGCAAGGTAGGTCTTAATTTTATTCAAATTCTATTACCATCATTAGTTAACATTACAAGGGATTTCAATGAATCTATTGAATCTTAAACGTTTTTTTTATAAATTTACTCAATTCCTTGGCATTTAAACCTTACATCTTAGCATTTATATTTTGGAGATTAAATGACAATAAATAAAGAGTTTATTAACAGCATATTCAAAATCAACTTTAAAATCCAATGTTCAATCATTGCACATCTTTGGTAGGATATCAAGGGATCACCTTTTTGATAAAAAAAAAAAAGGACAATTAGCTTTATCCTGTTTTCTTCAATTTTTTAGTATTTTTTAGGACAAGAATAAAGAATATGGTAGGCTTGAATTCCAATAACAGCCTGACAAATATATCATGAATAAGTCTTTTTTGCACTTTAAACATTATTATCTTGCAATCTATGTGAACAAGTGCATTGAGTTTTCCCTACATATTGTTATAAATAAATTTCCTATTATTTTTTTATTAGCATGAAGTTAGAAACCTTGTTTTCACTTATAGTCAATCCACCCAAAAATGGAAATTTTTGACATCTCTCATATTGAAAACCCCCAATCCATGTCCTTTTGAGGGGTAACTCAATTCCATTCACTTGAACACAATTTCTCAATTTTTAGCCCTTGTACATTATTGTATGTTGAATGTCAAAGTCTAATTCTATAGTCAAAAGAAGACATCTCTAAAAATATCTTGATTTTCACTACAAACGTTATAATCATTCAATCCCATGAGTTCATTTTTTACAAAAATTTCTAACATCACAATCACACAAGAGTTACAAGAGTTACAACTGAGATCCTTTGATTGCATCTCAAATAGACTTGTCAAAGTGTTTCATTTCTTTATTTACACAAATTAGTGAAATTTAGGTTGCCCAACACTAATTTCTCGACAATCCACGCTACAGAAAGATTCACTGCTTTTGTACAATGATGCATTCAATTCAAAGTCATGTGTATAGTATAGTATATATATTTGTGCACTAGTTCAAGGCGTGATTGAGAGAGTGGCATGCGCCTCCATGTGGAACAAGCATTGATCCATGAGATAGTTTATCTCAAATAAGCCAACCTAATTGACAAGGCAACATAATTTCACTATTTTGTATAGGTTATTTGCAAAGGGCATCAGTCAGTGTACATGAAAGCCTGAATGGACTCGCCTCCACCGTGAAGTCATTCAACCAGAACCACCAGCAAGCAACGTGAGCATGACTGTCGTAAAGTCTTTCATCCCGTGCGTCGAAAAAGTCATACGATTAATGTGCATAGAAAAGCGTACCATAGACAAGCGTATGCAGAATGGGATTCCAATGGCTTCCGCTTCTACTTTTGCTAACACCTTGTAAACGACGGACTCTTCAGAAGGACGTGCTTTGAAGTGGATTAATGTCATGTAGTTTGTCAGTAGTTGGGGACACTCTGTCCGTCTTCGATACTCCCTCCACAAAGTATACCGTAACAAGAGTCACACGTCCGTGGACTTGGTCCCCTGGTTCATTGTACTGTTTCCCTTATCAATGGAAATTGTCCATGTGTTTCAAAAAAAAAAAAAAAAGTCACACGCCCACACACACAACTGAACACTTGGGACCGGGCTTCCGTCCAACTTCAACAGTACTAAGCTTAACCCTGCAACGCCGGAGTGCCATTTGGATGACAATCCAGTAAGCTGGAAGGAGATTGGAAGCACTTTTTCATTCAGGTTCTCTTGTTGACCTTTCATATTGGGTTATAAAGAGTATCCAATGCAGTTTGTAGTCTTGCCAGTGTTTGTCTTCACGTAAATGAGAAGCTAGTAAAAAAAACGGATCACCAAATATGCTATTTTAGTGTATTTTGGGATTTTGTTGGTCTTTGCTCAAAATCTGAGATTGAAATTGAGACCAACTAGCAAAATGAAGGTCATCTACTCTAGTTTCTTCTCCAATTTGACTTTTTGGAAAAATTCCTAATATTGAATATTTTATTGCAATTTGAACTTTGGATGCATATTCAATGTCTATTATAGAATGACATGGAAATGGGATTTATGCTATGATGTTTGTCATTGTAATATACGTACTTGGTGAAATTTCCACATTTTTTGAAATAATTTTCTATTTGATGTGATTTTTCTTCACTTTTTCTTCAAAAATTCTCAAAAAAATCAGTTTTCCCAAAAAAATTAAAAAAAAATTACAAAGCAAAAAGTCACCTAATTTCGTCTTTGAAAAATAAATATAAAACTTTCCATACATACCTAGTTGCGAAATGGCAGCAAATTTAGTAATGCGCAGTGAGGCTTGAAATCAGTGGTCATGCATGCGTCCGTCATTTCATTCAGGGGTTAAGTGAAGAGTCCGTCCTGAGTCCTGACTGTGTGTTTCCGACATGGAGCAGAAGAGCAGATAGCGTCGCCGCAGCCTAGTCACGTGCACTGTAGTCCCAGTTGTGGCATAAATTAATATAACAGCCTTGTCAGGGTTCCCAGATCAAGTGGGAGCAGGTGGAACTAACAGTCAACTAAAGGTCCATTCCAGATTTCCACGGCAGGAGACTGGAGACCTCCTTTCTTCACAAAACACTAACTTAGTATTATACATTAATCTTCCTCATGATGCCATGGTGGTTTCTGGGAATGCAACGCCTCCTCCCATTCAAAGTTCAACCAAGAGCCAATAAAAAAAAAATCAAACTAAGTAGAAATACGGTTGGTAACGGCAATACGGCATGATATCCGACATGCAGGCTACCAGAGTACCAGTCCAGTGGACCCCAAACTTCGAGGAAGTCCATGACCTACCCCAAGTGTCAACAATGATATGATTAAAGTTGATAAGGATATCAACTTGGGTCCCCGAAAAACATTAAAAAATTTTAAAAAAGAAAAGAAAAAAAGAAAAAAAGATTGGCTTTGTTTAATATACTAATTCTCCCAAGCCCCGCCAACCACCGCTCTCACGCGGCCCCTGACCACTGTACTCCCCATCGATACGTTTTCGACCGTCGGATCATCTCTGCCTGATGGTACGCACGGACTAAGATCAACAACTGTTCCAAGGGAACGCGGATACCAATTCAAACCACGTTTCCTCAACATCGGCGTCCCAAACGAGATCCCTACCCCCCCGACAGATTTGTGGACCTCACATCGTTCCGGGATCTGAATGGGGATCTGATCTAACGGTGTCTGTCGAAGATCGACTGTGGACAACGCGTTTTCGAAGTGTTGGACTAAATTGAGGACGTGATTCGGGATCAGGATTTGGTTCGGGCGACTGACGGACCGAGTCCTTGCGCTCCGTGTTGTGGAGTCGTACTCAGCAGCTTCCGCGGTGTTTAAAATCGGTGAACAGACTTTTCGGCGTGTTTGCAAATCTGCAGAGCGGCCTTATTACACGCTGTTGGAGCTCGGGTTTCTTGTGTTGTATTTGTGCGCTTGTTGCAAAGAGCTCAAAATTGGGTTATAGGAAGATTTTTCTTCGTTGAAGCTTATATTTGAAGGTACGCTTGAGTGTTTTTGAAGACATGTTGTTTGTTCTGTATTTTTCATAGTTCAATTGCGGTTAGACTGGGGAGGGTAATTCTCGGCGAGGGTATTTTCGTGTTTTGGGATAGCTCGCTGTTTTTGGTGACAGTGGCTGAGAAGCAGTGGTGGTTGTGCGGAAGGTAATTTGAGAGAGTGGTTTGAGAAAGCGGTTTGAAGGCATGTGTGAAGTTTTTGAGGATACGGAAGCTGAGTGTTGGTGCTCTGCTTTTTTGTTCTGGTTCAGTTTGACTGTGGCTTTGCCGGAGCGATGCTCGGCGGGAGGGTTTTTGTTATTCTTTTGGAATTGTATGCTTGGTTGGAGAAGAGGCTGAGGTGCAATGGTGGTTGTGTGCAGAAGGTGATTTGAGATAGTGAGTTTGAGAAAGCGTGTTTTGAAGATTTGGTGGAGCGCCAGCCATGGGGTGCAGTAATTTATTGACCGGGTTTCTGAATCTGGCGACATTCGTATTGTCCATCCCGATCATTGCCTTCGGAGTATGGCTCTCGAAAACGCACGATACCGTGTGTGTACGTTTCTTGCAATATCCGATAATCGTTATCGGAGTGTTCATCCTGCTGATGTCCCTAGCCGGGATGATTGGTGCGTGGTGCGACAAGAGGTTTCTCATGTTGATCTACCTCTTCGTGATGTTCCTCCTGATCGTCCTTCTCTTCTGCTTCACCATTTTCGCGTTTGTGGTGACCAATTCGGGTGCGGGAAATGCGGTTTCTGGGAAAGGATACAAGGAGTACAAGCTGGGTGATTATTCCACTTGGTTGCAAAAAAGGGTGGACGATTCTACTTACTGGACGAAGATCAAGAGTTGCATAGCGGATTCCAAGGTGTGCAACGATTTGAGCACCAAATACGCAACCGAGGCCCTTTTCAACAAGGCATCTCTTACTCCTCTCGAGGTACGTTTTCTTTTCCAGAAATTTGTCCCCGACTGATTTTGTCGGTAGAAGTTTGTGCAACTTTTATGCTCTTTTACAATTGTTAGTGAGGCGAAGGCAGCATATGCAACTTCGATTCCTAACTTCGTTTGCTCTGTTTCTCCTCGACAGTCTGGATGCTGCAAGCCACCTACGTCCTGCGGTTTCACGTACGTGAGTCCTATTAATTGGACTGGAACTTCAACTGGTGCCGACCCAGATTGCTCAAAGTGGAATAATAATGCGACAATGTTGTGTACGGATTGCAACTCTTGCCGTGGAGGAGTGCTGCAGAACGTGAAGTCGAACTGGCGTAAAGTTGCGATTGGCAACATTATTGTGCTGTTGTTCCTCATCGTCGTGTATTCCTGTGGATGTTGCGCGTATAGAAACAGCAAGAGGGAGGGGTATTCGAAGGGTTACCCGTAAGCTCTGCAGGTATCTATCAATTGAACTCGGGCAAGTGAAGGTATTCGCCAGGGTTGGTGTATATCTTCTGTGAATACAGAAGAGTTCTGTAGGGTGTGTACAGAACAAGATGAAATGAACTCGAACCCCACTAAAGAGATGGAACCGGAGACAGCCTTGATGTAGTGTATCTCCGGTCATCTCTAGCTATAATCTTGCTTTCAAAAGTGCCTGCTGAGAATTTTAGCTTGAATCTCTGTGGGCAGACGGAACTTCATTTTGCAATCACATATGCCCTTTGCTCTGGTTAGAGTACTCAGATGCAAGCTTTGCTTTGTCGAGGTGAATGAAAATGTTCATCACTTCTGTGTCGCTGTTTACCTCTGGTAAAAGTTAAATTTCGGGTATATATAATATGCATGATTCAAGAATAATTCCTTCTCCTGGATCATACAAGGCTTTCGTTCTCCGTGAGTAATGCTTGCAGTTTCGATGATTTTGTTTTGTGTATGTTTCCTTCTGCAGCCTAGTTTGGGTTGGACTTCATTTGTGCCATATTCTATGTTTGCTGAAGTGCTGTACACGATATTGGTAAGCTGTGTGTCCGAGTGGGGAACTTGGGATGATTACATTTCTTGGAAATTCGTGCAGTTTGATAGGAAGTTATCATCGATTATAAGCATGTCGGTCAAGATGACATCAAGATGTGATCTTAAAGAAGATGTTATTTTGTTGCGCCATGTTATTATTGAGTCTGTCGCTGAGTGAATTCCACTCATGCATTCGATAAATACAGTTGTGCTCCTGTTTCAAAGTGAGTGCCTCTACCTTACCGTCATATGATAGCGCCAGCTCAAGTGAATCAATTACTTGGCAGAAACACTAACGAATTCCATGGTACGTGAACCATTTGCCTTCAAAACGAAGACCTTGAGCAATACAAACTTGGGTGTCCAGTTGCCCTCGCCTTCCTCAAATCTTTACTGCATTGAGGATAATGCTCACAATTAAACATCTTTCAAAATTTCTGCAGTCGGGTTTCCCCATATACACTTGAACGAGAGCTCACAACGTTGTCAACAAGAGGTCAGTGCTCGAAGATATGCATAAACGATAACCGGTTGCTCTTAAAGTCTCACCGACGTGTCACTTTTGGATTGGCTTCGAGCAGGGCCATTGTTTCCAGATAACCACCTGAGCTGGTTGTAATTCTCGGAAGATGGGTTATGATTCGAAGAGGCCGGTTATAGCGTGGTGTGATCCGTGGGCCCACACAGTGAGACTCATACTGAGATGCGTCGACATCAGCATAATACATAGTGACCTTTGACATTAAATCCTGAGCTGAGGTGCTGCTACAATCAATACCAAGGTCAAAAGAAGGAAGGGAATGAGCCGGAATCACAGGTGACAATTTATTAGAAGAAACAGAATCCGTAATGCGTCTCTCAAACTTCAACGACCGACGACGTGGTTCTGAGCAAGAACACAAACCTTTACACAACTTAGCAAGACTAGCGGTGTTCTTTGCCATTGCGAAATTACATAATTAACGCATCAAATTCGAAGTAGAAACATATGACAATAGCATCAAGAACGTATCTGCTTCAAAACACCAACGCGCTATTAGAGCTCACGGAAATGCGGTCGAAAGCAGGATTCAAATCTGAATTTCAAACCCTATCGACAGGAATAAGCGGTAGCAGCACGGCTCAACTTTGAGAGCGACCGGTTATGTCCGGTCACCGCCCATGGGAACCGGTCACCGCTGGTGACCCATCGCCATTGATCTAGGCTCAGCCTACCGGCTTTGCCCAGCTCGAGGGCGATGGTTCACCATCAATAACCGGCCCCCATGGAACAGTTACCTAGTACATAATCCATATCATATGACAACGATGATTGAGGAGGGTTCCAGATACTTCATGGCGTACTAGAGCCCCGTTTTGCTCCCAGTGTCATTTTTGGATCTGAGTTTAGGCAAATTGTGTTCCAGTAAACGAGCGTTGATAACGACTCTCCAAGTACACACTGATACCAGATTTGCGTTCTATATATATTGATGGAAGGTTCAATTCTATAATGCTTACAGGACGGAGCTTATAGTACGATTGCGTGGTCAAACTTCAAAATCCTTTACTCTTTGTGGTCCGTTTTGCAACTAAAGTTATATGAAATCTTATTAAAGACTTTTTTGGAGATGAAATTTCATGTGCTCTCTAAGTTATAGAAATTTTATATTCTATTTTGAAATATTTTGAATTATTGACCACAATAGGAACAAAAATTCACAACAAATATAAAATAAAATTCAAAAAATTCATCGTAGTTTTTTAACCATAGCACTTAGTACCACAAACATGTGGTGGACTTGGTTTAGACTAGAATGAGAATGTGTGGAATTTTTTTTAGAAACTTTGACACATACACTGCAAGATATTTGGATTCAAAGTGAAGAGAATATGTTTTTTTGGCACCATAGCAAACTAGTTTATAAGACTTTGAATCCTCTTAACTTAAAATTCTTGCATTCCAAATTTTGAATTAAATTTTTATAATGAATAATTGATTTGAGAGTCTAAAAATATAAATAAAAAAAATTTAATATGATTTCTATTCTTTAAAAAAATGTTAAGTAGAAGTAGGTACAACAGAGAAGAAAATTGAGTCATTAACAACTCTAAGATGGAATTGAAACACTCTAATTCCAATGATGAGATTGTTTTAAAGATTCAAATTAACCTTATGGAACTTTTGAAGTTTTATTTTGAAAAATGTAAAAACTAAGCTCAAAA
Source organism: Neckera pumila (assembly GCA_963969595.1). Lineage (NCBI taxonomy): Eukaryota > Viridiplantae > Streptophyta > Bryopsida > Hypnales > Neckeraceae > Neckera > Neckera pumila. Next base: position 28,323,355 of record OZ018409.1, read on the forward strand.
ACAAATCTCTTATATTTGTTTTCAAGGAGATGCTTAGATTGCTTGCAAAACAAAATGCTCTATAACTTTCTTATTACTTCTCTAAATAGAACAGAACAAATCTTAGTTTCCACATAATCAAAATATATTGTAGCCTCAGGTCACCTTTAGCACATTTTTGCATAATAAATACTAAAAATTAGAAAATTAGATTTAGTAATTCAATTTTTATGAATAAATTATTTGGAAATAACTAAATGTTTTTTTACTTTTTTTAAAATTTTGTCAAGCCTTCAAATAATCTTGGAAGTTGAATGGTTTTATTCATTGTATAGAAAAGTTACTAGAATTGGGTAAATAGGCCCTAGCCTAAAATCCCTGAGAAAGGGTTGTATTTTATTTTTATTATTAACCTCTAAAGTCTTAAGGCCTTGTTTCAATCAAAACGCACACAAAACAACCACTTCTATTGTAAAGTGCAAAAACCTTGAAAATTTGTTTTTTTTTGCAAATCTAACTATAGGATCTTTAATTACTAAAATATAAATGCAAAAAAGAAATTTCAAAAATTTGACCACATAGATTGCAAGATATTTGTATTTAAAGCGAAGTAAAAAAATTTGCACCTTGTTCAACTAGATTTTTTGGCTTTGAATCTTAATAACTTAAATTTTTTGTAGTTTTGATTTAGAATTTCTAATTACTTGGGTTGTAAAATTGAGCTGAGAGTTTAGGAAAAATTCCAAAAGTTACAAACTTAATTTTTACTCAATCATTAAAAAATTATTAAATAGAAGTAGATTGAAGATTAAAGGAATAAACAAAATCGTTAATATTTCTAAGATGGAATTGGTGAGATTGTTCTAGTAAGAGATCCTAATCTTGAAAAAACATTCTTTTTTAAATTGTGAAAACGGAGTTTTCACAATTGAATCTTACAAATTATCTTTTTAAGAAGATGCTCTAATTGCCCCCAAAATAAGATTTTCCATAAATTTCACATAACAAATTCAAGTGGAATGAATCAAACGGCTTTCCATACAGATCAAATTACGATCTATAAGAAAAAAAAATTTAAAAATTAATTTTTTCTTGGTATGTGTGGAGTTTTTGTCCACCAAACCTAAAAAAAGGATTTTTGTGCCACAACTTTTGCTCTTGGGCGCCACATAAAATAAAAATCGGTAAATATTTCTAGAAAGCTAATGTGATTTTTTATTTTTACAAAAAATTTCAAAAATCATATATTGAGACAATAGGAACCTATATAAAATCCATTTCGTTTTCCGAGGCGACAGTGGAACTCTAAAGATTAATATAGTTGGGCCTTGTGTCCTTCTTTTGTTCTCCAAAGGGACAATAGAACTTTAGATGTTAATATAGTTAATATAGATTTCAACATGGGTGTATGTCATATTGTATGTAAAGGTTAGATTTGGCAAAGAGGTGCCAAAATGTTGTCCCTTTGTTAGATTTTGACAAGTCCATATCACCTCGTACCAATTGCTAGATGCCGTATAGCACCTTTTTACAAAACAACTTAAACTTGTATTGAATCTTGACTTTCATGTAGGGTAGTATAGAATATGATGGTACAAACCAAATTCTCATGTCATTTTATAATTAGAAACTCAATAGATTATAATTACAGATCCAAAATTCAAATGACAATAAATTATTCAATTTTAAGAAATTTTCAAAATTTTACATTAGAATAGATATAAATTATATTAAATAAGCTTCAATTTTATTAGTTGGGAATTAGAAATCAAATTCAAAAATGATAATTTTAGTTGCTAAAATTTTCAAATTAAAAAAAAGATTGAAATACAAATTATAGTAGAAGGCATCTTTTGTGATTTGTAAAGTCAATATCTTTTCTTCTAGAAATTATGTAATTACACATTGAAGGATTTTCCAGGCTCTAAGTGCTACATATGCATTCAAAATAGCCTCCAAAAAGGATATGAATAAAAATCATCTATCTTTCACTAAAAATAAGGAAAGTTTGACCATCTATTGACACTTTCTAGATCTTTTGGGCATTTCATGATTAAGCCCTTAGCATCAATTTTGTTGGCTTTAGAGTCTAAACTATAGTGAAGGCTTTGCATTGACAAAAGCTCTATGAGAGGGTGTTTGAGTAGGACTTAACTTCAAGTGAAACTAATGCTATAGACAAAATTGAGTCTCCTATCGCCTGTGATATTGGCATTAGAGAAAGATTGGATTCTCTAAATGGCTAAGACACATCATTCAGATGTACAAATAAAGAAAATTAAAAAAATTGATTAATAGAAAATTAATTTAAATTGCAATTTGACATGGCACTTGAAGCAATCATGTGGTACATAATTTTTTTGAATTTAATATTTTTTCAAATTAATATTAGTATTAGTATTTGCAAATTTGGCTAGTAGGGAAATGGCCCTTTAGAAAGTTTTGATTTTCTTTAATGCACAATTAAATACAAACAGTTCAAAGTCATTGAATAGACTTTTTAGAATTTTTGGCAAGTTCCTATGATGTAAATCATATAATTGGTATCAACATTCTAAAATTGTATTGCACTTTTTTGAATCTTTTTTGAAGCTAAGGTAATGCATAAGCTTTACAAAAATATATTCAATTGATATATGAAATAATAAGATAAAGATTCAATTTTTTCCTTCATAGGTTATACTCATGTCTACATAGAAAACTTTTATCCTTCTATTTCCATCATTTAGATACATAAATGTTATAAACAGTCTCGATGTACAGACAGTTAGGACATATTCTTGAAAAATTATTTTATAGAGTGGTTTTTGAATTCAATTTTTACAATTTTTCAGGAAAAAAGGTTCATAGGGTGTAGATTATTTGCTACAATAATCTTACCTTAACTTTGAAATTGACATTTTTGAATTCTATTTTAAAACTATTAAAGATTTAAATTTTCTTTTTTATTCATCTCACACTTGCCACTTCTTGATAACATTAAAAATGATTAAAATCAATTTATTTATTATTGAATTTTTTTCTTTGTATTTCAACTTAACCCCTAAAGTTCTTTGACTATGTTTTCACCAAAAACGCTCAAAAATTGCCATCTTTAGAACAATTACCAAATTCTTGAATTTTTTTAAATTTGGAAAATGTAACCATAGGAACTTGTAGTATGCTAACTTAATTCCTAAAGGCCCATTGTCTTTTTAGGGGACAAATGGAATTTTAGACAGGTACCTACGGGCTGAATTTTTGTTGTGATTTTTTGAATTTTTTTTGAAAGATAGAAAAATTGCTAAGCTTTGTGGAAATATAATTTTCTTGCAATCAGTGCTCGGAAAAAAAATTTATGCCAAAATAAGTTCAAAATAGGGGGGGGGGGAGGAGGGGGGGGGGGGGCAATAAAAAACTTTTTGCAAAAATTTAAAATATATATTTTTTCTTATATATTATATTTTTGTCTATCTTGAAAGCTTTGATTCATTTCATTTGGATTTTTTATGAGAAAGGTATGGACAATCTTGTTTTGGGGGCAATTAGAGCATCTTTTTTAAAAAATAACTTGTAGGATTCATTTTGGAATGCAATTTTTGCAATTTTTCAAAAAGAAAAGTACTTTGTGATTTTGTTTGCTTGGTAGAATAATCTCACCATTGGAATTGATGCATTTTAATTCAATCCAAAAGATATTGATATTTTAAAATTTCCTTCTATCTTATCCCTATTTTTACTTTACAGTTTTTTTAAGAATGAAAATTATGTTTTTTTGAATTTCTTTTCCTCTAGACTCTCAACTCAATTCTCTAGTATAAAGATTTAAAGCTCAAAAACTTTGTTGTGCACAAAATTGAATTTAAAAATGTTCAAAGTCAAATTATCTAGTCTTGCAATGTGTTGAAAAACTTGTTTTTTTCACTTTAAATGCAAATATCTTGCAATTTGTGCAGTCAAAAATTTTGAAGTTTTTTCCATACATTTTTATACTAGTTAGGTGTAAGATCCTATGGTTAGATGTGCCAAAAAAACATTTTTCAAATTTTTTTACTCTTTGCTATAATAATGGCAGTATTGGGTGATTTTTGGTAGAAAAAAGGTCTTGGGCCTCTAGGGGTTAAGAATATGTGGTAAAAATTTCAAAAATTTCCATTGCATGGATTACAAGATATGAGCATTCAAAATCACCAGAATCATTTTTTTGGCCCTACAAAAAACAAGGCAGAGCTTTGCATTTCACAAGCTCACTTTTCTATAAAAATGATGGTGCTTCTTTGGATTCATTTTTCTTAACCCCTCAACGCCCATGCACTTTCCCAAGTATCTCAAAATTTGCTCTTGGATGAACAAAATGCCAACATTTTGATAAGTTGCATCAATTTTTTAAAATTATAACCATACAAATTCAAACTAGATATGTTAGAGATCACATAGGAAAAGAAAACACGACAATATCACTTATGGATTGAAAGATTATAAGATTTGATCATGTGGGTGTTAAAATTGTGAAAGAGATTTGAAGTCTCTCAATCCTCTTTTCACATCTCAAATTTAAAATTGAGGATACCAAAAAAATATGAGAATGTAAAGTACAACATATATAACCCTAATCAATTTACGACTTCTTAAAATCTACTTGACAACTTTTTAAATTAAGTTTCTAATGTGATTGTTTCTCCAAGTTCTAGTGTACTTGAGGCTCATTTCCAAGAGCTCATCAACACTAGAAAGTGAAGATTTGCAATGGACTCCCTTGCACAAAATTTTAAATAGAGAAATCATAATTAATCATTTTCAAAATCAAAGTTTTGATACTAAAAACAAGACTTCAACAAGAACTTAAAAATAATAATAATCATTGTAAAAGGTCCCTTTGGGCCTTGAGGGGTTAACAAGTTGGCCACATGCTTGAAAAAATTAACATCATTTGGAATTATACAACACATACATAAAAAATAGTAAGTAGACAGTAGTAGAGGTTGATTCAAAATCCCAAATTGTTAAGAATTTAATTATGGAATTGAAAAATGCCATTTCCAATGGTTGCACTGTTTTAATAAACAGTATACATGCTACAATTTTATTTTTTTCCAAAGATATTGAAAATTGAGTAAGATAAAGGACTTCAAAGTTTATTTTAGAATAGAGAATCTATAACTGCCCGCAAACAAAAGTCCTCATGACTTTTGACTTATTGGTCAAAATGGAATGATTCAAAGCTTTCCACACATATATAATTCTAGAAAACCAATTTTAAGATTTTGTTTTTGAAAAAAGTAATTTTTCTTTATCTGCCCAAATTGCCCGAGTTGAGAAACAAACTACATATCATGCAATAAATTTTGACTCATATTTCCAAATGTCATGAAATTTAGTACATATGAAAGATATTCTTTGTCCACACCATCAATTAAAATTTTGGCCAAAAATATGGAAACCTTTAGTCACATGTACCTGCTCAAAATTTCTATGTAGCCCAAAACCGCATATTGGTAGGGGTTAATTCTATAGTATGTCAAAGATTTTTAATACCAATAGATGTTTCTTACATGTCATGTGAATTTTAACATATATAGACATGTGAATGTCTTACATGACATGTGAATGTTCATTTCATGTGAATTTAGTGTAAAAAAGAAAAGTCTTATAGAATATTGTGACCTCCACTAAATACTCTTGGATTTTCATAAGCAAATGATTTATACAATATCAAAAGGAATGATTTCTACAATGACCAGCTCAACATTCTAAAGTTACAATTATCCTTCAGGATCCTTGATCATGTATTTATAACTATTCTTAATATTGTAGTAAGTTAACACATCCACAATCATAGGTGCTGGACTTTCAAATTACAACTAACCTTGTATTTTAGAAAATTATGGTACATTTAGCTATGCAAGAATTTGGTTATAATACATAAATGACTTTTCTATGACAAGCGACAGTCCAACTTTCAATTTTTTTTCATTATTTGTAGATTATTTTTATTATTTTTAATTAATGACATTTCCTCTAATATGAAGACTTGACCAATAGATGTTTCTTACGTGTCCATGCAAAGTGAATTTTAAAGATTGATCACAAATTGGTTTAATACATTTATATCTTATAAGCCATTAAAATTTAACTTAAAAAATTCACGAAAAATGGGGTTTGGGAATTTTGAAAGTGAAATTTGGTATATTTGATTGGAATGGTGTGGGAATGTTGAATGCTACAGTAGAACCTTCCTAAGTTGATCAATCCTGGACCGGTGTAACAAGATCTTTTATGGAGGTTTATCTATTTATAGAGGGTTATTTTTCGTCATAATCTTTGTTATGGAGACAAGTCCGGGACTAGTTTGACAAGATCTTTTATAGAGGTATATTGGCTTATGGAGATTGACTTAGGGAGGTTCTAATATAATTATGCATGACAAAAAATGGCAATTATGTTAAATACCATAGAAAAAGAATTAAATGCCTCAATACACAATTTTTTGGAATATTATACTCAATTGCTGATACAATAGAACTTCCACAAAGTTATAGTCCCAAGACCAGCTCAAAGAACTTCATCAGCATGTATGGCTTGGACAAGACCTAGAGCCAATCCAATAATCTATATTCCATCACTTTAGACTACCAATAGGTGGCATCTCAGTGAAAACCTTCAATCTTCAATAAGTTACATGAAGGTTTTGCAATACGGTGAACACACTCAAAACCATCAAAATAAGCAATTCACTTTTTCATAAATATTATTGGAAGCACCTTCTCTAAAAAACACATTAGAGGGGATTTGGGCTTCTAGAGGGCAGTCTCAGGCCCGTTCCCCAATTTGGCTTGACCTTGTGAACAACAGTACGGGTTGTCAGGTTTTCTTTTTCATTTTTTTTTTTTTTTTTGCAAAAATGATGTGGCACTGTCTCAACCACATCAGCTAGCAGTTATCCTGCATTCCCACACTTTGGAAACACATGACAACTAGCAGTCTTTCAAAAGCCCCAAATCTCCCCTAATACAATTTTATAGTATTAGCATTCAAAATTCATAAATTTCCAAAGAAAAATACAATAAGATAAGACATATAAGATAATTCTATGAATTTTTAGAGTGGAACTCTCTACACCACTTAAAAAGCCACATAGCTTTGTCCTACAACCAAAATCTAGAAAAATAAAAAACCAATAGCAATTAAAAATGGAAAATTTTTTAATGACACTTTGGAAAACATTTTTAATTGAAGCCTACTTATTAAAAATGGCACGGGGACAAGTTTGGGTGTACATGAAGATTTGTGGATTTGCACTTATTGCTAGCTCAGCATCAGTGTTTTTTTTTCCAGCAATTTGGTGCAAAATTGCACCAAATTTTTTGACCTAGCACCAAGCTTATAGGAAATTTTTAGTAAAATTTTGGATGAAATCGCCAAAAAACTTCAAGTTCAAGAAAAATCTTGGATGAAATCGCCACATTGTGAATGAAAATAGAATTATAGATATGTAGTATCACATTTTCTATCTAGTACGTGGATGAATATTAAAATTGGAACACCACCATAACATTTAATATCGCCACTTCGCCACTTCATGGAAAATGAAAAAAAAACAACTGCTCAGCATATGCCCGGTCTGCATTGTATTGGACATGAGCATTTCCAACTCCACCAATTGGCTCAACATGCTCTCACAGCACAGTGACTCATGCTATGCAAGTTCCCCGCCAACGATTAGAGCATAGAACCTCCTTATTGGAGCGCAAAAAGTATCCAGGGTATCCACAAAGAACTGTGAGTTGTCTAAGCAAACTGTCACATAGCTTATCAACATTGTAGGGACCGTAAACCACTCCTGGTTCCCGTCCCGTTCAATCAGCGGGAAGCTTCTGTGCCGAAATCCCTGATTACGCGGGCAAAACCGCGTAATCGGGGATTATGGATTTTTCATCCGGCTCATCGTTTCATCCAATTTTATCTCCTCTTTCAGTTGTGATTTACGTCGGGCAATACCCTTATCGTCGGGCATTGCGCCAAATAATCGGCCCTCCTCGTCGGCCGATTACTTGGCGCAATGTCCTCCTCTGCGGGCATTGCCCTATACAAAATGTTGCCAAATCTGCAATAGACTTTGCAGCCTCATGGCCAATGGGCCTTTTGTTCTTGAAACACTTGTCCAAAGGAGAAAAGATTACGGCCGAGGCTTTTGCATCACGGAACAGATTTTCAACATACAAACATACACGCTCATCACTAGTAGAAAAACAAGCTATCGTTGTCCTAAATGACTAAAAAGGGTCCACTATGACTCATTTATAGTCATTGTAGACAATTTTCAATCATTTAGGATTGTCATTGATAGTCTGTTTTCTACTAGACAAGTGCATCGGGGTGTAGATCTTGCATTTGTCATGCAAAGGACTTTGTCAATAAAATTTCCCAAATTCTCATGCTCTTCGACAAGATGCAAGATGCTCATATGGCATTGCAATCGTGCCTAGACTACTATAAATGGCCTTTGAAGCTCACCGTCCACCATACATATATTCATTAGTCACGTGCGGAAATTTCTATATACTCGATCTTTTAGGTACTGGCACAACATCATAGGCAAATGTTGGATACTTCAAAGATATGTGGGTGATTGCAAGAAACACCTATACTATTTGTTGCATTTTGCAACACTACTCATGGTTTTTTATGGAGTTCTTTAAAATTAGAAAAATAAATTTAAAATATTTAAAAAATATGGCTAATGTATATACCCTTTAGATGAAGATAACTGCCAAAAAAAAAGCCTAGGAAAATTCTCTAGGTAGGTGAACTAGAAAAGTGCCAGAATTCAAGAAAACAAATACTTTGATGTTTAAACGAGTGTTTAAATTAGTTAAAAATAAGAAAAATTTAAACAAATAAAATAATTTATTTTTATTTTTGACAACTCTATGGAGATGGTCATTTACCAAAAAAACCACCAAAAATATATTTCATATGTTTCAAAATGCAAGCTGAATGAAGCCTACATTATTCATATTAAATTTCCTACTTTTAATGTTCCCTAATTTATTTATAAGTCCTTTATGAATTTTATCTCAAAAGAATAAATTCATCTCTACATTATGCCACCCATAGTTTTGAAAATGTGCTTAGTAACCTCTGTGGGTATTAAAAAAGTTGGGGAATCAAGATAAATTTTATCTCTTAAAATCCGTTTGAGGTTTTGAGACTCTAACTAAAAGTTATTAGACAAATGCCAAAGAGGGGTTGGAAGCAATAATTTTTTTGACATTTTGAAACACCTTCTTTGAGTTTTGTCTATAACTTTTCATTAGAGGCTCCAAATGTTAAATAGATTTTAAAGATAAAATTTAGCTTGATTTTTTTTAGTTCAAAGTTCTTTGAAAAAAGATACTATACTATGTTTAAGGATGGTTGCAAGAAACACTTGCCAATTTGGTTGCATTTTGAATTTTGAATGCTATAACTTCTGATTTATGAGTCCAATGCCAAAAGCCAAAAATCTCTTCTTAGATGTACTGATTTTAATTGTATCCCTTATTTTTCAAAAATCTCAAAAATCATTTTATATTTCAAAGTTAATTTTATTACATTGTCACACTTTGACATTTTGGGCTTTTTTATATTATTGAGCAGTTTAAATTAATGATTTTTAGCTGAAATTTCTAAGGCATATTTCTATAATAGACAGAAATGTTCCTAACAAATGGCATCTAAAAAACATTGTTTTATGTCCTCCGCGTTCATGCAAATAGGTCTCCTTTGCACGCGTACTTTTAAACATTAGAGATGCCATTTTGACCTAAGTTTTTTGGTTGTCCTCATCACCGTAAAGTCTTTCCACATGGCCAATTTTTAATTCTTTGAAAATTATTTTACACATTTTTTACAATTCAAAATATCTTTATTGTTTATTGTTTAGAAGTATGCATACAAGGGAGGCCTATTGCAAAAAACTCAAAGGACGTAAAATAATATCTTTTTAGATGTTGCTCGATAGGATTATGTTTGCCTACCAAAGAAATATGCCACAAGAATTTTTATAATTTCACCTAGAAATCATTAATTTAAAACCCTCAATAATATTAAAAATCCCTAAACGTAAAAATGTGACAAATTAACCATATTCACTTTTAAATATAAAATGACTTTTCGAATTTAAAAAAAAGGGATACAATTATAGTTAAGACACATAGAAATCCATATTTTACTTTTGGCAATAGGCACACAATTCAAAAGTTGTAGCTTTTCCAAATTAAAAATGCAACTAATGTTTCTTGCAATCACCCCTAAATGATTCTACTTTAAGCACAATTCCTATGAATTGACTTAACAATGAGCAATAGAGTTCCTAATAATCCTAATTTACAAATTTTATATAGATTATGTTACCTATTACTATTCAATTTGTATAATGAGCTTTTTTTCTCATCTTCAAATAAACCGAATTAAGTGACTTTTGATTTGAAGCTAATTGCCAAAATGGATCAAATAAGTTCTTAAGCAATTTAGACTCTAATGATTTTGGGCTAATTATTAAACACAATATTTGTTGCAACCTAACTATTACATCTTGATCTTTGTTGCAACCTGACTATTACATCTTGACTACCTTTGCAAAAATCAGACCAAGTGCCCCCCCCCGTTAGTACAATTCAATAGGGCTAGGCATGGCATAAAATTCCTTAAGGATCTCAAGTGTTGCCTCGTGGCCTTCTGGAGGCTTGATTTTTTTTCCAATGTGGTCCGATGCTTCATGTACTATATGAACCCGGCCAACAAAACCTTGAAGCTGAAATTTCAACACACATGCATGAAATTCATTTTTGATTCATTTTTTTATAAATGTTTAGAAAAACTAGAAACCATGATTGAGTATGAAGCTATATTAATAGTGATATTGAATCATCAAGGAAGCAAATGGGACTAACTATAATTTACCACCATGGGATGCTTTCAGGTTTACTACAAATTTCAAACTTGGTATAGACTTTAAGCTTGGTGCATTGATGTGTGCTCTCTATATGGACCTCATTAGAAAAAATTTTAGGCCTTCGAAGGGTTGCTCCACAAGCCTCTAAAGTACTCTGAGATTTTGTTTTGGGGGGCTAAAAAATTAATTTTTTTCCTATTCCGGCGCAGCTGAAATTGTAGTAATAGTGGCGCAAGAACCAAATTTTATGAGTAAAAATTTAATTAATTAATTTTAAATCTTAAAAAACACACAATGAAACAAAAAAAAAATGCAAAATCTGACTATTTCGGTGAGCAGTCAACTCATCTGACTGCTCACCAAAAGATTTGTTCAAATTGACAAGCCAAGCTTAGAAAAAGTTTGGCATGTCAGTCTAGAAAATGGCTGATATTTTCTCTAATGTATTAGAGTGCAAATTTACAGCCACTCAATCATTCTTATATTGAATCCCTTGTACGTCTGTGATTGAGAGATTAATTCTCATTTTACTCCCTTTCCTGGAGATCAAATCATCAATGCATCCAAATAATCCTATATTCCTATTCATGTGAAGGTCTATTACACAAACCGATTAATCAAGTCCCACAAGTAATTATGGGCAATTTCATTAAAATGGCGATATTTCAAGTGCCCTTTGATGGTGTGCCATTTTCACCATCTAGTCCTGAAAGGTATAGATTTCAAAACAGACGTTTTGAACCATCTAGAATAAGTATAGATTTAGAATGGCTGTTTTAACTGTTTTTATGCCATTTAAAAAATATATTGCCCATAATTGCGTGCCCACAGATTTCATTGAGTAAAACATCCATTTTAAATGTTGAAGAATGAGTTCACTTTATCAGTGAACCATATTCCACAGGAAGAACGGGGAGGCATTACCCTCTCCGGTAATCTTTCATAGGGTGTTTCTTCACCCCGCTTCAACAAACACCCCGTCCCCTGCTTGATCGCAGTTGCATAGCATGGAACACCAGGGGCAAATTATACTCGACTCCCACCTCACGCAACGTCAGCTCCTTCGGTTCCCTGGAGCTCGAACTCCGGCCGGCAGTTCTTCCCGGGGAGCTAGATCACTGTCAATTTCATTTATTAGAACTGAAAACTACGTGAGTTAGAAGATAGGGTCTATCAATTTAATGGGGGGAAATCTGATCGAGGTGCAATGCTTGTTGGGTGCAGAAGGTGCTTTGAGATAGTGAGTTTGAGAAAGTATGTTTTGGAGATTTGGTGGAGCACCAGCCATGGAGTCCAGTAATTTATTGACCGGGTTTCTGAATCTGGCGACATTCGTATATATTGTCCATCCCGATCATTGCCTTCGGAGAATGGCTCTCGAAAACGCACGATACCGTGTGTATACGTTTCTTGCAATATCCGATAATCGTGATCGGAGTGTTTATCCTGCTGATGTCCCTAGCCGGGATGATTGGTGCGAGGTGCGAGAAGAGGTTCCTCATGTTGATCTACCTCTTCGTGATGTTCCACCTGATCGTCCTTCTCTTCTGCTTCACCATGTTCTCGTTTGTGGTGACCAAATTCGGGTGCGGGAAATGCAGTCTCTTGGAAAGGATACAAGGAGTACAAGCTGGGTGATTATTCCACTTGGTTGCAAAAAAGGGTAGACGATACTACTTACTTGGCCAAGATCAAGAGTTGCACAGCCGATTGTAAAGTGTGCAACGGTTTGAGCACCAAAATGACCAAATATACTCACAGTGATCCATCATTCAAATTTTTTTCAGTCGGGTTTCACCATATGTACTTGAACGAGACCTCACAAAGTTATCTACAAGAGGTCGGTGCTCTAAGATCGGCATTATACATAAAAGTGAGGCCGTCATGATATGTCATTCAATGACAACTATGATTGAGGAGGTGTGGTAGACTGAATCTTTGGATAGACTGAGTTTAGGAAAATTGTGTTCCAGTAAACGAGCGTTGATAGTGATTCTACAAGTACACACTGATACCAGAATTGCGTTCTATTATTGATGTTCAATTCAGAATTTCAGACATGGTGCATTGATGTGTTCCTAGTAAAGTGCAAATTCACAGCCACTCAATCATACTCGATCATGGTCTCTCACTGAATCCCCTGTCTGTGATTGAGAGATTCCATCTTGCTTCCCTTCCTTGAGATTAAACCATGTCTCCAAATAATCCTATTCATGTGAAGGTCTATTAAAAGAACCAATTCTTGAGCTCCCAGAGAATTCATTGTCTAGTACATCCATTTCAAATGTTCAATGAGTCCACTCTATGTCGGTAAACCATTCCACTTGCTTGCCAACTAGTAAACTAACGGATATTTCGTTAAAATGGCAGTTTTCCACAAACTTGGCACTTTTAAGTTTAGACCATGTGGTCCGAAATGTATACTGGTCGTAGAAAATGAAAGGAAAATTGGCGGAAGAATGGCGCTGGCCATTTTCATGAAATATCTGTTAATTAATGTAAGTCAATGCTATACTACACATATGAATGTCAAATGTGTTGTGCAGTTACAACCTGAAGTCTATAATCCACAACAAATCTAACGTCGTCATTCACGGGCACATAATTATTAAAATTTAAAATTCGTTCATCACAGCACCAGCGTACACTCTACAGAAAATTGCAGAAAATGAAAAGTTACGATACTAACTACATGATTTATCCCAGTCGATAATAACGGTTCAGATGTACCACAACTAATAATTTTTGACCCACTATATATGCCTTCATGGTTTCATATGCAAGCTAGGTCTGTAAGCGAATCTCAAGATTTCCTCCCCGAACTGATGAATATTGCCGTCGTCCAAAGATATGATCTGCGTCTGCGACTCTCCAGACACCACATCAAACGACAGCACATAGTCCTCGCACGCCACCCAGATCACGCTGCCTCGTGCCTCGCAGCTGAACCAGTTTTGAAAGAAAACCGTTCCTGGCTAGCAAAAGACATCAATCGCTCAACACGAGACTGATAATCAATTTGGTTGAGAGGAACCTGGATCCGCAGGACTCCACAATCCACTCCGTGTCCCTGCAGTTGCATGATATAAAAACAAAGGGGCATGAAAACAAGTTTTCTACCAAACTCGTCCACACTCTCCAGAGCCTCCGACTTCCGGCCGTGGGGTTGCTCCGCTCCGATGAGCCAGGCGTCATGAACCTTTGCAGGAAGGACCGCACACAAGCCTCCCATACATTCCAAGATCTCTACGAACGGCACAATCCTCATGTCATAGAAAAACTCGTCTGCAGCGTACTTGAGGGATGGGATATGGAACTTCCGCAGAGTGTACTGCTGGACAGCTTGCCATTTCCCTGCTTCTGCGTTGACTTCGAACAACCGCAGAGTACCGGCGTTAATGGCTCTCGGGCTGGGTGCCATACCTGCATTGGCAGCCGTTGTGGATTTTACGTCTGCGAAGTAGAGATGCCCACCCACATATGCACTTGCACAAATGTACTCCCATGCAACAAATACCGTGTAATTTGCCACGGGAAGATGTCGACCCCATGGACGCTCCTGGGGAAATCGCAAACAATTCCAACTGTTGGTGGTGGACGTGTAAACGGCCACAGAAACAATGAGAGTGAGAATCACTTGGTAACAGTTAGCCTCTTCGTTGACGACCAGGCTCGCTTGCACGCCTTTGAAATAGACATCCTTCCACCGCACCAATCCCAGCAGTCGACAATTAGCTGCCGGGAGTTCCCTGCATTCTCTCGTCAGCGGGTTGCACACCAGCAGGGGTCTCCAGGACTGGGGCGTGCGATTAGTTTTCAGTCCATTCGATGTTCCGGCCGCCAGCTTCGTGGTGTCCGAGATCGACCAGGGGTTGGAACAGGCAAGCACGGGATTCAGGCGCTTGCTCCTGCGAATCGGGACAACTCCAGTCGGGCCCATGAGCAAGAGCAGGCTGCGTGCGCCGCCAGTGCCGAAGTCTCTAGGGTTACTCCTGCCCATGATCAGGAGCAGGCCACCTGCGCTGGCAATGACGTCGTTTCGAGGGATGCTGAAGTGGAGCCATTCTTGCGGGATATGTTTCATGGGAGGGAGCGGGAGCGTCCTTTCCGATGCGTGTTGCGCGCTGGAGTGCCAGATTCCAGACCATGACGACCATACATCCTTGAGCGGCAGCGGGGATAAAATTCCTTCAAGTTGAACTGCTATCGTCCAGGACGGAGGGATTGCTTTCACGGTCCCAAGTTTCTCCTTCTTGACAATGATCGGGAAATACCAGTCTCGCGTATCGTCCAGCGTCCGAGCTTTTGAGATGCGTGCGACGTTGTAGGAATTCCACATTGACCATCTTGGGCAATTGAGTTGAGTCAGCCTGCGGACCGAGAGGAAGGGCATCTGGTGCCACACTACCAAGTCGCCGATGGTGATCATCTCCGATTCCGAATGATGAGTCTGCTCATCAGGGTCAGTCATGCTGGTGTCCAGGGTCGACATATCTGCGAGTCAATTCCACGGAATGAACACATATCCAGTACGTCAGAACGTCAGTACTGGGTCGATCGAAATCGGCGTCTTAGGGTTCAGGAGTCGTGCCACAATGCATTGGGTATAGGACATAGTAAAAGCTGAGCTAGCCGTGCTGAATGCGAACGCTTGCAATAATTCATGGTAGCGCAATCTTCCTAGGGTTCGCCGTTAATCGACCAATGCGCATTAAGTACTCAGATCCTTATCGTTTTGCGAACTGTACTCAAAAGTAGGAAAATAATGATATATTATCCTTGAGCTAGATTCGAGCAAAGTGAGACTAATGTAACTAAGTTGCTCTTAAAGCTAATTGCCTCGGTTACAGTGAAGAATGCACCAGTGAGACGATAAACGCCCTCACGACAACAGCGACTGGTCAAACTTCAGAAAGAACTGCAAATTTTTTTACGATGGAGCTAGGGAAATAACGAGAAATGCTTGAGAATATTCCATACCTGCAACTTCCGACGGAAGCTAGCAACTTGGATCTGACGTACGTGAAAAGCTGATTATGAGCTAGTGGAGCCCTAGCCTACGTACACGTACCAGAGATTGCAAGCATGAGAACAAGAAGCAGGACGACGAAAAATCATGAAGCCTTCGCAACTACTCTCAAAAATCAGAATTATAACGATCGATTGATTGTAACAACAGTTCTGAAAATGTGAGATATCTGTGCTACCTAGCAATGCTGTGAGAAAAGGGTATGCTCACCGACTCACCGGAGAGGGAATTGCATGAAAGAATTGTGTCCGACAACAAGTTTAACGCTGAAAGGAACGACTGGCGCTAGACAGCCAGCAACGGGCAACAACTACACGCATAGCCGAAAGGAATGCGACATATGAAACTACAGCGGAGAGAAGGACAGGAGAGGTCTTTATACCCTCAGCCCTACCCTCCCTCCGAGTCCTCATTTGGGGTGCCTGCTGAACAGACGGTGCTTCAACTTTTTTTTTTCCAAGGTGTTTCTCAGTCATCCAAAGTATTTAGGCTACAATCATTCTCTGGTAAATTATATATGAGATAGGCAATAGAGATAAAATCCATTAAATTAAGTATACAAACTTTGCAAAATATTTGTGGAACTTAGAATCGAGTATTTCTATTTGAAATCTCTAGATTATGCTGATAGTACTTGAATATACACATTAGAGAAAATCTAGGGCCTCTGGAGGGCCGCTCCACAGCCCTCCGAGGACCTCGTAAACAATTTTTTTTTTGGTCTAACTAATTTTTTTTCCACTATTTCCGTTCACCTTTAATCCCAATGTTAGATGCTTGACAGTGGCTGAAAATTCAAGTAAAAAGTGTTTAATAATCAGAGTTAAGATGTATTAAAGCACCATAACCTTGACTATTAAACACTTTCTAACTAGATGCATCTTTCTCTCAATCTAAATTGTAGAAAAAAATGCAAATGTTCAAAAACAATTGAGTGGCTTACCATCAAGAATTTTTAAATGTCAATGTGAAAGATTTATTTTGTGGATAATTGAAGTGTTTGAAGATGAGAGGAGAAGATCTTCATAAAAGTGGGGATAGTGATAGATAGAACAATGCATATGGGATATGTAAATTGGATTGAGTAGGAGCTCCACCTCTCAAAGTTAAGTGAAAAATAGAAATTGTATTAAAAGCAAAATTTTGGGCCTCAGTTAGGCATAATAAAACAACTTTTTTGAAAAAAAATTGGACTAATAAAAGATGAATAAACAAGCAAAGTTTCATAACCAAAAATCCTTTTGTGAATTCAAGTCTTCAATCAAAAGTTATGGACAAAATTTAGACCGGATAGTTGAAAATGTCAAAGACAATGTCCAAAAAATGTTCCTTCAAACATCTGGTTTGAAATTTGTCCATAAATTTTGAGTGGAGACTTGAAATCACAAAAGGATTTTTGGTTATGAAACTTAGCTTATTTTTCCAGATTTTGTAAGTCCAATTTTTTTTCAAAATAGTTGATTTACTATGCCTAAATGAGGCCCAAAATTTTGCTTTTAATACAATTTTTTTTTCTCACATAACTATGAGTGGTGGAGCTCCTATTCATCCTAATTTACATATCCCACATGCATTGCTTGCCCTACTACAACCTCACTTGTATAAAGAGGTTCCTACTTTCATTTCTAAACACACAAATTCAAAAGCCACTTGAATTGATTTTAGTGGATTGGATTGGATAATTGGCTCCATTGGATAATTTCATTTTTAATTTTCAATTAAAAACCTTGTTTAATATTGGCCTTTTTCTTTTTTGAGGTCTGGAGTTTATTCCAATAGTGAACCAAAAACAAACTACAATCAGCTTGTATTGGCTTTTTTAATTGTGGAAGTTGGCGACAAGCCTGCTCTTATTGACTAGTTTAGCAAAATTCACATCATCTGACTACACACTTCTTACAATTTTTGTAGAAAACCTACCTGCAATTTAATAGATTGGATGGTCTATCTAGAGCAGCCCTCCAGAGGTCCCAGAATTCTTCTAATGAGCAAAGCTGCATGCTATTCCATGTAACTCCTTGAAACAGCATTGATCAGCATCAACTTCTACGGAAAAATGTTTGCACCAGAAATGAGCACATATTCTAACTTACTACAATAGTAGAGATCAGCAATTCTTCCTGGAATTTCCAATGCAAGTTCCTGTGTTGAGGCTCTTGAGTCTTGCGAGAAAGAGTACTCGGCAAGAACACAACAATTACTCCAGTCTCCGACAGAAATGGCAGAAGGGGAAGAAGGGGATGATGCTCTTAATTAAAGTGCCCCTCAGGCCTCGCTGCCTACTCCGCCTAGGTGTTAGAAGAAACATTTTGTCCTATTTGTTGCAATTAGGGCACAAAAAATGTTTTTTGAATTCCTTGCAGGCATTCTACTGAAAATCCCCTCCTCCATTGACAGAATTTAACTGTTTCTTCAAAACACAAGGAATGTGGCTCTTGTAAGGTAGGAGGCTCGAATTCTGGAGGGTCATTTAGAACCGCCATATAGACTCGTTTAGAATGAACATGAGGTGGTCTTTAAATGGACCTTCTATAGTCATTGAATGGATCAATAAAAAAAACTATTATTTATTGCCAGAGCCAATTGTTGTCTTGCTTTCTCCATTTCTCTCTAGAAGTTGCAAGTGAACGGTTTATGGAAGACCTAGGGTCATAAATAGGGACCTATGACACATCTTGTTTGAAAATTCATAAGTAATTCAAAAATACTTCAAAAAATACAAAACGACTTGGATTACAATCAGAATCTATTTCTCTTTGTCTAGAAAATGAGCAAAAAATAATTGCATCCAAGAAACCACATGAAAAAGGCAGACCAGCCCTTAGATGCTCGCTTTAAGAGCCTCCTACCTTAGGGAAATGAAGGAATGTGGCTCTTGTAGGGAAATGTGAGAGTGTGTGATAGGGAATTTTATCAAGGGAGAGTTTGTGTATTTTTTTGTGTTATTTGCAAATGTCCCCCACCACCAAATCAACTCAATTTATGAAATTCAATATTGAAGAATGTAGATTTTTGCTTATAACATCTAACTTTATTGTAGATTCTAATGCATATAATCAATATAATTTGTAGATGTTGCAATCTCAACATTTGGAATTCAACATCATTGGTTTGTACATTTCAAAATTTTTTATTTTCACCCTTTCTAGATTTCAAGAGTTTAAAATATAGTTATATATAGATTTCATTTGTTTAAACATTTAATAATTTCATATATAGTAAAATCTTAGGTTCTAAAATATATCCCTTGAAATGTTAGATTTCTATGAATAAAATATATTGACTATATGTTTGATGATATACAAATCTTATGTGTCCAATCTCATGGTACTCATTAGAGAAAAATTCAGCCCTTTGGAAGGTTGTCTGAAGTTGACACGCCATGCTATTCTTTGCATGGCTTGTCAACTTTGAAAATGCTCTTGGTGACCAGTCAGAGTCTCTAACTACTCACCTGAGCAATCAAATTTCGCAGAATTTTTTTTTTAAAATATTTTTTAAATTAAAAAAAAATAATAATAAATTTTTATTTGGAATTCAGATTTCTTGCACCATTGCCGCTACAGTTTCAGTAGGGTGGAAATAGAGGAAAAACAATTTTTAGAGCAAAAAAACAGCAAATTTTAGGGTACCTCAAAGGACTGTAGAGCAGCCCTCCAGAGGCTTGAAATTTCCTCTAAAGCCTTGACAACCAACATGGGACAATTGCATCTTATAAAATCTACCAAATTATAAAAGGTGGAAACAACATTGAAATGTAAGATGTGTAAATGTGTTGCAAAATCTACCAATTTGGATTGCACTCAAGGGATTTGGAGAGAATTTATGAAAATTCTTGTAAAAGGAAACCACAATTTCTTTCTGTACAGGATTTCTTTGAAGATCTCCTCCACAATGACATTAGAACACCGGGAAACATAGTAATTGGCAAAAACTAGCAGGGAAAAACGACAAAATCTCCACATTCGTTGTAGGGAATTCCAAACAAGCCCGTTGCGGGGGTTTCTAAAAGCAGTGACAACAAAACTCAAGCTAGTGCTAAAAAATGATTTGACTATTTTAACATCAAGTTCATTAAACTGGCTATGTTCTATAAATCAAATATTGTGGCATACATGTTCACAAGGGGCTATTATCAGTTTTTTTCAAGTCACTAACTAGGACATAGATTTTGGTTTAGATTGAACTGAGCCTAATTAATGGAGTATTGCCAAATGATTTTTTTTAAATTGGCATTGTACGCGGTCACAACTAAGCATAGATTTGAATCTTGACTAGTTATGTACTACTATAAGAGAAATTCTCAGCCCTAGGAATTTTGAGAAGCAAAAAGTGCTCCGGCTCCATGGCCATTATCTAGACGGGCATCTAGACTCTTCCAATGCCGATCATTCAATAACTTTTTCTCTAATCATGAAATCTTACTTTCTTTCTCACAACTTGGGACATGTATCATGTATTTCTTAGTTCCAATCTTGAAAAGGGAAAAAAACAATATTTTAAGCTTGGTAAAAAATACGTGCACCTGTAGGTCGGGAATGGGTCACTAGTTGAGAATGGGTGGCTCTACTTTAAGTAGGTAAATAATCAAGATTCAAGTATTGTAATGCACCTTAACCCTAATTATTGCATACATTGTTATATAACCAAGTTATGAAAAAAAAAAAGTCAAAAACAATCAAAGGACATCTACCATCAAGATTTTTTTTAGTGGCATCATGGTAGACTTAATTCAATGACAATTGGTGAGAAGGGAAGGTGAAGAGGTTATTTTTAAAGAAAATCAATTGTCTATGGTGAATCTTCAAAGGGTAGGGGATATTTAGAAGAGAGATTACTCATTGTCAAATGCAGAAATTATGTTAAACTTAGAATTTTACACCACATTTAGGCATAGTAGAATGAAATTTTTCAAAAAACTTTGAACTACACAAAGTTGGAGAATCAAGAAAAATTTCATTACCAAAAATTTGTTTGAGGTTTAGAGCTTTGAATAAAAAGTTATAGACAAAATTCTAGAAAAGGTTGAAAGGGAGATTTTCTTTGACATTTTCAAACCCCTTCTCCAAATTTTTCCATAAAATTTTATTGGAGGCTCTAAACCTCAAAAGGATTTTTGGAGATGAAAACTAGCTTGATTTTCCAAATTTGTTTAGGGTGATTGCAAGAATGACCTATCCTATTTTGTGTCACATCTTGCATGCTGATTTGTTTTTTGGGCATAACTTTTGCGTTCTAGATCCAAATGACTTAAGATTTATAAGGAAGGTGATCATGACCATTATACAGTTTGCTTAATTTTTTTGCAGTTTTCAAAAATGTTTTACTATATAAAACAGCTCCCAATTTCATGTCACATTTGCCAATTTGGGATTTTTAGTACTATTTTGGACTCAAAAAAACGAATTTGGAGCTGAAATTTGGATGAAATGTTCTTCTAATAGACTTCTAGCTTTCCAAAAGAGGGATTAAAAAAAAAGTTAATTTTGTGTAGTGTGGAAGTCTACAAAGTGAGCTTCTTTCTGCTTGCATTTTGAAACACATAAAACATTATTTTGGTGGTTTTTTTGGTGAATGACCATCTCCATAGAGCTGTTGCAAATGGCCAGTTTTGATTTTGTGTACTCACTTAATTTTACTATTTTTCCCTAATTAAAACATGAAGGTATGTATTTTCTTGTGATTTAGCACTTTTCAAATTATCCTACTTAGAGAATTTTCCTATGAAATTCCTTCCATGTTCCATGGGAACCTTTGTCTTAAAGATTTATACATTCGTCCTATTTTTTAAATGTTTTAAAAATTAGTTTTTTAATTTTAAAGTACTCTCATAAAAATCAGCCAAACATAACAAAATCGACAAGTCATTCTTGCAATCACCCTTTAGTTCAAAGTTTTTTGAAAAAATTTATTCTGCTTTGCCTAAATAAGGTTTTAAATGATAGTTTTAATACAATTTCTACTTTAAACTTAGCTATGACTAGTTGAGAAACTTCAAATACTAAATTAAATATCCTACATGAGTTGTTCTACCTTCTACCACCTCAATTAATCACCATGTGTGCTTATGTGGCTGATTATTAAACAAAATTCTACTACACCTTCGTTATTGTAGTCTTGACATCTTTCATGAAACTCACAAACTTTGAAAATGCAGTGTGGCATTAGAGAAACTTCCAAACTTTTGCAGGGTTGCTCCACAGTCTTCCAAAGTACCTTAAAATTTGATTTTTGGGGGTTGAAAGATTCATTTTGTTTTTGTTTTCACACAGCTGAAATTGTAACAACAATGGTGCAGGAATCCAATTTTATGAGTTAAAAATTTCTTGAAAAAGATAAATAAAAAAAATACAAAATCTAATTGTTTCAACAAGCAATCAACTTGGCTAACTACTCACTGGGGGACTTTTTTCAGATTGACAGGCCAAGCTTTGAAATAGCTTGGCATGTCAGTCTGGGGCAGCCCTCCAAAGGGCTGATATTTTTTCTAATGGCTATATGCATCTACTAATTTTTAGTCAATTAATAGATTGATTTGGCTACTATGGAGCGGCCCTTCGGAGGGTTGAGAATTTTTCTAATGCTAAAGGAATTGTCCTACATTTGTCTTATGTTGAAGAATGATAAATTGGTATGACAATTCTTTTCAATATACATAAAAAATTTGTATGTATTCCAAAAAAATTGATTGGAATTCAATTGAGATTTTGGTTCATTTAGTAATTATAAAAAGGTAATATAGCCATTTTGCAATTTTTTTTTATTTTATATAAGCATAAGCATTATGGTTGTATATAAAACTTAAATATAATCACTAGGTTTTTTTGCATTTCCTAGTCTCCCTTTCCCCTATGTGAGTGACAACCCTATAACTTTTTCCTATTTCAAAACATTAGAGAAAATTTTAGGCCTCTAGAAGGTTGTTCCACAGCCCTCCAGAGTCCAAAGTATCCTGAAATTTGATTTTTTAGCGTTAAAATTTTCATTTTTCCCCTATTCCTGCGCAGCTGAAATTGCAGTGACAATGGCGCAGGAACCAAGTTTTACGAGTCAAAAATTTATTAAAATAAATAGATAAATAAAATTTAATCTTAAAAAAATTTAAAAATTGAACAACAAACAATTTTTTTTTTAAAACAAACAAAAACAAAAGCAAAATCTGACTGTTTTGGCAAACAAGCAATTTAATCGATTGTTCATCAAGGGACTTTTTTAGATTGACTAAACAAGCTTGGGAATAGCTTGGTTTGTCAATCTAGAGCAGCCCTCCGGAAGGCTAATACTTTTTTTTTATGATCTTGTGATTGTGTGATATAGGAAGAAGTCACATATTTGTCATTCACATAGGAAAAATGAGACAGGGAAACGCAAAATAGCCCCTAATGAGGGTGTATGGGCAATTGCATTAAAATGGCGGTATTCCAAATGCCGCTCTGATGGTGTGCCATTTTCACCATCTAGGATAAGTATAGATTCAAAACGGCCATTCAAAACCACCTAGGACAGGTATAGATTTAGAATGGCTGCTTTGAACTATTTCATGCGATTTGAAAAAAATACTACCATTTTAACAAAATTGCCCATGTGTACAAAAGTAATATTATGGGTATAAACAAAGTTTAAAGAAACTGTTATATGTGGCCTATATTTTTGTCTTTCTACTCTTTATGGTACAATCAATTGTCAATTACAATTCACCATCCCTTGATGTGCACAAAATTGCACTTATGAATAAATAAAAAATCATATAAGTGATATATTGATAAAATTATGTTATTATGAAACTTGTTGATTAATTAAGTATCACCCTAATGGCCTAAGTCCTCAATACATATTTGCAAATAGGTATTGCAAAGGGGGTTGGGGTTTATTAACGATAGAATAGAATCAGATACAACAATGACTTCTTGTTTAAAGCCTCATATTGTTCAATTTCATATCCAATAAAATAAATGAGGACAATTGAACCGGTCATTATCAAGCCAAAATGCCAAAATGTAGTGTAATGATCAACTTGGGCAAGATTCGCATCTCATTGGTTGAATAACGTCAATTTTGTTAATTTGGCAATATTTAGTTACATTGGTGTAGTTTAGGTTACACGCCCTAAAATCTGAAACCAAAATCTATATGTTTCCTAGTTTGTGGCTTGAAATTAGATCTTTGTAAAGATATATTTTACAATTTTGGTTTCTTGAATATTGCCAATTTAACATTGTGTATGCAAAAGCAGGTTCCAGGGCACTTGAGGTAACAACAATGAAATTTGCAACATTCTTCACACTAGCTTGAATGCCAGCTTCTCCGGTGCCCACAAATGAGTCCAATCCATTAGAAAAAATTCATAAGTCTAGTTCATTAGGAAAAATTTCATAGATCCAATCCGGGACACACTTCTTAGTGATGAGATTTGACCAAAGAAATTAGGTCAAAATCATCTTTAATTGACCTTTGCAGAAAATCAAAGGATAAAAGATAATATTTCTTTAGATACTATTTATAAATCCAACTTGTATAAAGAGTTGATTTTTTCATCTTAAAACATACCAAATTAGGTGGCTTTTGATTTGAAGCTAGTTGCCAAAATCATTAGAGTTTATTAAATACTATAGATTCTAAATTGATTAATAATCTCAAATTCTAATGATAAACTCTAGTGGTAAACTACTAAATTCTAATAAACTTTGGGCTAGTCATTAATCCGTAAAGATGGTCATATTTGTTAAATTGGGACAAAATGGATACTTTGAGACTCAACCCTATTATTTGAGGCCTCTATTCTAACAAATCAAAAATTTAAGAACATATCAACCTTTACAACATCAAAGGTTTGTGAATATATTAACATATTGAAGTCTCAATTCACCAAAGAAATTCAATATCAAACACTTATTATCATCTAAATGTGAAGTCAAAGATAATATGAGATTGCAAATTGTTTCACATTTTAACAAATATGGCCTTAAAGGACCAAACAACACCTTTTGGCAACATAGCAATTTTCAACAACTCACTACAAATGGAAATTTTATTATTTTTTCTTTGAAAACTTTACACAACATGTGTCCAAAGAGTATCTTTAAGGTCCAACTATTTTCAAAACTTTTGACTATGTGGTTAAAAAATTATTACATGATATATCATTTTCAACGGTCAGCAAGCAATTCAATTTTTTTTGAAAAATCACTTTTTAAAAAATAAAAATTCGAAATTGGTTTTCTAGATTTATATATACATGTAAAGCTTTGAATTATTCCGTTTTGATTTATGAGATGAAAGTTACAAGGAGTTTTAGTTTGTGGGCAATTATAGATTTTCTACTCTAAAATAAACTTTGAAGTCCTTTATTTAACTCTCTTTTAATATTCTTTAAAAAGAAAAAAAGCCTAGGATGTAGATTGTTTATTTTAGCATTACAAATGTTGAAATTGGCATTTTTCAATTCCATAATTAAATTCTCATCATTTTGAATTTTTATTCATTCTTTACTTTCTACTTAGTATATTTTTTCTATATATTATACAATTCTAAGTGATCTGAAACTTTTCAAGCATGTAGCCAACTTGCTTTGAAGAAGGAGTCCAAGGAGTAACCACCATCATTAGAAAAAATATCAACACTCCGGAAGGCTGCTCCAAATTGACATGCCAAGCTATTTCCAAGCTTGGCCTGTCAATATGAAAAAGCATTACAGAAAGTTTGGGCCCTATGGAGGGCCGTCTAACAAGCCGCCAAATGTGCAAATCCAGAGAAATTCAAAAAAATAAAAATAAAATAAAATAAAATAAAATAAAATAAAATAAAAAATATATATATATAATATTAAAAAAAAATTTAAAAAAAAATTAGTCCCAATTTTGTATGGCATACACTCCGACAATGTTTTTGAGAAAAAAAAAAAAAATAAATAAATAAATAAATAAAAAATTAAAAAAAAAATTAAAAAAAAAAAAAAAAAAAATATATATATATATATATATATATATATATATATATATATATATATATATATATATATATATATATATATATATATATATATATATATATAATTTTTTAATATTTTTTCTGTAAATGCACATTTTATTGTAGCTTTAGCAGCCTTTAGCAGGGTCCAAATTTTTTCTAATGGTCCCCTAGTGAGCAGTCAGAGTGTGTATGACTGCTCTCTAAAACAATCAAATTTTGCTATTTTATTTTGTTTTGTTTTTTAATATGTATATATATATATTTATTTTTTATTTTTTATTTTTTATTTTTAAATTTATTTTTAAATTTTTTTAAATTTTAAATTTTTATTTTTTACAGATAATGAATTCCTGTACCACTGTCACTACAATTTTAGCTACGCAGGAATAGGGGGAAATGAAATTTTGAGCCCCCCAAAACAATACTTTAGGATACTTTGGAGGGTTTGGAGCAACTTCCAAAATTTTCTCTAATGTTTGGACATTTTTCTATACGAACATGACCTTGTGAAGTGTAGCTACTTAAATTTTTGTAGGGCCCAAAATAGGATTTTTGCCAATTCAAATGCTAATATCTTGCAATCTACGTAGTGGAAAATTCTAAATTTTTTCTACATATTCTCAAAGAATCTTACTATAGAATCCTATGATTACATGTGTCTAAAAATGTTTTTTTTCTAAAATTTGGTACTTGAACTAGAAATGGCAACTTTGGAGCATTTTGGTGAAAACATAGTCTCTGGCCTTTAGAGGTTAAATACAATCTTTGTTGCAACCTGACTATTACGTCTTGGATACCTTCGCAAAACGCCAAACCAAATGATCTTCCATTAGTACAATTCAATAGGCATTAGGGCTAGGCATGATGTGAAAGTCTTTAAGGATGTCATTGGATAAGTTTCTAATATGGGTATCCAAAAGGGTGAATGCAAGAAACACTTGTACTATTTTACATCACACCCTGCATGCTGATTTGTTTTTTAGGCATAAATTTTGAGTACTAAATCTAAATGACTTAAGATTTATAGGGAAGGTATTTATGACCACTATACACTTTGCATAATTTTTTGACAATTTAAAAAAATGTTTTACTATATAAAACAGTCTCCAATTGTATGTCACAAATTCCAATTTGGAGGTTTTTAGTACTATTAAGTACTTAAAAATTGAATTTGGAGCTAAAATTTTGGGGAAAGGGTCTTCTAATAGATTTATAGATATATAAAGAAGGAATTCTAAAAATAGTTAATTTTGTGTTGTGTGGAAGTCCACAAATAGAGCTTCTTTCTTTTTACACTTTAGAATATATATAATATTTTTTGGTGGTTCTTTTGGTGGATGACTATCTCCATGACGTTATTACAAATGACCAATTTTTATATTTTAAATGTTTTTGTATTTTCCTTTTATTAACTAATTAAAGCATCAAAGCGTTTATTTTCTTGAGTTTTGGTACTTTTCTAGTTCTCCCATTTAGAGAATTTTTCTATGCTTTTCCTTCCTTGAGTTTCTTCATCTTCAAGGTATATATATTGGTCATATTTTTTTTTAAATTAAAAATAAATTTTCTAATTGTAAAGTACTCCAGAAAAAAAATGCATGAGTACTATGAAAACGCAACAAATAGTACTGTTGTTTCTTGCATTCATCCAAAAGGATTGTCCTACTAAAACACTATCATTTTTAAACTCATTTAATGTGTTCTAAAAATTATATTTTTTTTATGAAAGTTGTCATACTCCATCCAAAATACTATTGAAAGAGCAAGAAAATTTTAATAATTTTAATATTCTTTTTTATTGCTGTGTTTTTGAAAAGGAATATTGTCCCGGGTCCACATTTGAGGAAAAAGGAACAATCCAAAATACCAATTTGCAGCAAAGTAATTCATAAATAGAAATCTAGCTAAAACAATAGTTGAGTCATTTACTCATATCTACATTTAATATTAATTTTTAGTTTGATGAATTGATATATTTCTTTGTTTATTAGAACCTTCAATTCAATTTAAAAGGACTATAATTTCACAACATCTTCATCCTTAAAACAAATGATATACATAAATACAAACTGAATAAGGTGCACAAATCTTAAATATACAATAATTTCATTACTCTAAAGATATTAGTAAAATTTCAATTTTAGAATTTGACCTATATAACATGTAATTGTTTTATACCAATATAAAATTTATAACATCATGCAATTTTTATAATTTCCTAATATTTTTTTCATTTTCGGAAGAACTTTTTTAAAGTCCGGGAAGCCCAAGAAAGGATACCTTTACCTCATTGCCTCACGACCCTCCGAAGGCTTGATTTTTCTCTAGTATAGTCCAATGTTTGATGTACTATATATGACCCGGCCAACAAAACCGCCTTGAAGCTGAAATTACAATGCACGTGTATGAAATTCAATTTTGATTAATCTTTTTATAAATGTTTAAAAACCCTTGTTGAGCATCAAGCCATATTAATAATAATATTGAATCATCAGGAAAGCAAATGGGACAAACTATAATTTACCACCATTGAATGTTTGCAGGTCTACTACAAATTTCAAACTTGGTACTTCAAGCTTAGTGCATTGATGTGTGCTCTCTACATGGGTCTATTATATTGCAAATTCATAGCCACTCTATCATTCTGAGTCATATTCTCATACTGAATCCCCTGTCTGTGATTGAGAGATTTTCATCTTGCTTTCCTTCCTAGAGATAAAACCATGCATCTAAATAACCCTATTTATGTGGAGGTCTATTACGCTAACCAATTAGGATGATTACAAGAAATATTTGTATTATATGTTGCGTTTTGCAACAATATTCACGATTTTTTCTAGAGTACTTTAAAATTAATGAAATTAATTGAAAAAAATTGAAAATATATGGCTTGTATATATACCTTTAACCCCTAAAGGACCATTTGTCACATCAAGGGACAAATTAGGTCCGGGCAGGTTCCTACTATCTCAAATTTTTGTAATATTTTTTGGGATTTTTTGAGGTTGGATATTTTTGCGAGAGCTTTGTAAATATATAATTTTTAGTTTAATTGATGCCCGGGAGCAAATGTTATGGCACAATAAGCAAAATTGGAGTTTGGCGGTCCAAATAAAATTACAAAAAGTCAAAATAATTTTTTTATCAAATTTTTTTCTCAAAGATTATATTTTTGTCTACATGAGAAGCTTCTTTTCATTCAATTTGGACTAATGATAAGAAAATTATGGACAATCTTAGTTTTTTGGGCAATCTAAGCATCTTCTTGAAAAAATAACTTGTAGAATTCGTTTTTCAATGCAATTTTTAGAATTTTTCAAAAAAATTGTTAGACAAGGTTAGATTTTCTTGCTAGGACAATCTCACGATTGGGATTATTGTGATTCAATTCCATCTAAAAGCTATTAACAATTTAATTTTTTCTTCAATCTTGAACCCACCTCTACGTAACAATTTTTTAAGGAGTGAAAATTAAGTGCATTTTATCCTAAATTTTTTTGGGAGATTCTTGACTCAACTAATTAACATAAAAAAGTAGAAAATCAAAGTCTATAGTGCAAAAAATTTGAACCAAAAAGACTCAAAGTCAAAAAATCTAGTCATGCAAGGTGCAAAAAAATTTGTTTTCTTCACTTTAAATGCATATGTCTTGCAATCCACATGGTCAAAGTTTCTGAAATTTCTTTCACATATTCACATACTAGTCAAGTATAAGATCTTACGGTTGAATATGCAAGAAAAAACAATTTTAAAGCTCTTTTCTCTTTGCAATAGAAATGACAACTTTGAGTGGTTTTTGATAGGAAAATCACCTTGGTCCTATAGGGGCTAAGAATTAAGATGAAGATAACCACCAAAGGAAAAACCTAGGAAAGTTCTATAAGTAGGAAAACTAGAATAGTGCCAAAACTCAAGAAAATAGATACTTTGATGTTTAAATTAGTTAAAAATAAGAAAAAAATTTAAATAGATAAAATAAAATTTGTTCATTTCTAACAACTCTATGGAGGATGGTCATTCAGCAAAAGAACCACCAAAAATATGTTTTATATGTTTAAAAATGCAAGTTGAATGAAGCTCAATTTGTAGACTTCTACACCAAATAAAATTAAGTGTTTTTAGAATTACTTTGGACGGTAGCTATAAGTCTACTAGAAGACCATCTCCTCCAAATTTCAACTCCAAATTTTTTTTTTTGGGTACCAAATAGTACCCAAAATTGACAAGTGTGACATAATATTGGGGGCTGTTATTAAATAGTAAAAAAAAAATTCAAAATCATACCAAAAAACTAGACAAACTATATAATAGGCATAAGTACCTTGTTTATGAAATTGGAGTCAAAATGCAAAAGTTATAGCCAAAAAAATAATCAGCACGCAACTTGTTAAGAAATAATACAAATGTTTGTTGCAATCACCCATTAATCAAGTCCCACAAGTAATTGCATGCCCAAAGAATTCATCGAATAATACATCCATTTCCACTTGCTTGCCAATAAGTAAATAAGTCGAATGCTATTCAACACTCGTAAACGTCAAATCTAATGTTGCAGTAATTCTAAGTCCACAAAATTCAAGACCTGCAATTACATACGTAAGTAGACGTAGTTACTAACGATACTAACTAAATAATTATCCAGTCGAGATAACGATCAGACCACAGTCGATGGTCAAGGATCCGCTTTGAAATGGTTTCATATGCAAGCTAGGTCTGTACGCGAATTTCAATTTCTCCTCCCCGAACTGATGAATAGTGCCGTCGTCCAAAGATATGATACGATCTGATAAACGAGGGAATAATCAAACAAAATCAGGAATATTTAATCACGACAGGAAGATTTCAAAACATTTCAAAAACTCACTTTCAATCGTAAAATCCATTTAATCAAATGTCTATCACGCATTTTGCAGGCTGTCTGGCAGGGCTGATTATGTAGGCATAATCGCACACCCCTGTCATATCCATAAGCTTGAAGAATCCATGATTTTTCACCAGTCTTTTATCCAAAAAACTTAAGAAATTAAAAGATTGCAATTTGAATGAAAGATGCTCTTGAATGTGGTCATGTGTGGTCATGTATCACCAGCCTCATCACCTTGGTAAGATTGCACCTTGGTAAGCTTTGCACACAAAGCTTTCAACTTGCCACTGGCAGTGGACTTCATTTGCGTCGTGGACTTCCGCGACTCGACATCATACGACAGCAGATAGTCATCATAATTATTATTATGACACCCAGATCCCGCTCCTCGCGCCTCCCAGTTGAAGAAATTGGCCCCCGGCCCCCGAGCGATCCACGTCAGTCGTATCGTACACTCTCTGCTTGCGAGCCATATAATCTCGAAAAGACTGCATTCCGAATTTCTGGAACATCAATCCGCAGGACCGCATGGTCCACCAGGCCCGTCCCCGAACACCCCTTCCCCTGCTCGCAGTTGCATATAATGTATAGCACAGAACACCAGGGGCAATTACTTGCCCCCCACCTCATGCATCGCCAGCTCCTTCGACTCCATTGAGCTCGAAACTCCGACGATTCTTCCCGGGGAGATCTCTGTTGACCAATTAATTTTGTTACAAATCTACGTGAGTTAGAAATAGGGTCTATTAATTTAAAGGAGGGAAATCTTATATAATATGTAGCACAACTATAGGCTCCATGAAAGCAAAATACTCTAATATATCTAAATTAGGTTTGAGAAAGCAGTTTGAAGTCATGTGTGAAGTTTCTGACGGGATAAGGAAGCTGGATGTTGGTGCTCTGTCTCTTGTTCTGGTTCCATCGGACTATGGCTTTGCCGGAGTGATGCTCGGCGGGAGACTTTTCGTCTTTCTTTTCGAATTGTTTGCTTGGTTGGACAATCTGAGGCTGAGGTGCAATGCTTGTTGGGTGCAGAAGGTGCTTTGAGATAGTGAGTTTGAGAAAGTGTGTTTTGGATATTTGGTGGAGCGCCAGCCATGGGGTGCAGTAATTTATTGACCGGGTTTCTGAATCTGGCGACCTTCGTATTGTCCATCTCGATCATTGCCTTCGGAGTATGGCTCTCGAAAAGGCACGATACCGTGTGTGTAGGTTTCTTGCAATATCCGATAATCGTGATCGGAGTGTTCATCCTGCTGATGTCCCTAGCCGGGATGATTGGTGCGTGGTGCGACAAGAGGTTCCTCATGTTGATCTACCTCTTCGTGATGTTCCTCCTGATCGCCCTTCTCTTCTTCTTCACCATATTCGGGTTTGTGGTGAGCAATTCGGGTGCGGGAAATGCGGTCTCTTGGAAAGGATACAAGGAGTACAAGCTGGGTGATTATTCCACTTGGTTGCAAAAAAGGGTAGACGATTCTACTTACTTGGCCAAGATCAAGAGTTGCACAGGCGATTCTAAAGTGTGCAACGATTTGAGCACCAAATACGCTCACAAATTTTAAACATCTTTCGAAATTTCTGCAATCGGGTTGCACCATATACACTTGATCGAGAGCTCACAAAGTTGTCAACAAGAGGTCGGTGCTCAAAGATCGGCATTATACATAAAAGTGAGGCCATCATGATAAGTCATATTCAATGACAACGATGAGTGAGGAGGGTTCCAGATACTCCATGGTGTGCTAGAGCCCCGTTTGCTCCCATTGTCATTTTTGGATCTGAATATAGGCAAATTGTGTTCCAGTAAATGAGCGTTTATAGTGATTCTACAAATATACACCGCTACCAGATTTGCGTTCTATTATTGATGTATGGTTCAATTCAGAAGTTCAGACATGGTGCATTGATGTGTTCCTAGTAAAGTGCAAATTCACAGCCACTCAATCATACTCATGGTCTCATACTGAATCCCCTGTCTTTGATTGAGAGATTCCATCTTGCTTCCCTGCCTTGAGATTAAACCATGGCTGCAAATGATCCTATTCATGTGAAGTCCTATTAAAAGAATCAATTAATCAAGTCCCATAAGTAATTGCACGCCCGGAGAATTCATTGCATGATACATCCATTTCAATTGTTCAATTAGTCCACTCTATGTCGATGGGGGAACTTCTGTGTGCCATTTTGACAATGTGCCATTTTAACCATCTAGGACAGATGTAGACTTTAATGAAACTCACCATGTCCGTACACCATTTGGCTTGCCAACGAGTAAACAATGGAAACTTTGTTACAATGGCCGTGTTCCACAAACTTGGCACTTTTAAATTTAGACCATGTGGTCTGAAATGAATACAGGTCCTAAAAATGTATGGAAAAATGGCAAAAAAATGGCGCCATTTTCATGAAAAAACCTGTTAAACACTGTAAGTTAAATGCTTTAAGTACTACGCATATAAACGTCAAATCTGTTGTGCAATTACAACTTCAAGTCTATAATCCACAACAAATCTAACGTCACCATTCCTAGGCACGATATTAATATAAAAAGTTCTTTCTTTCCTGTAAATACTCATTATAGCACCAGCGTCCTGTACAGTCTACAGAAAATTGCAGAAAATGAAAAGTTACGATACGAACTCCATGATTTATCCCAGTCGATAATAACGGTCAGATACTCGATCAGATGTACCAAAATCAATAATAAATGACCCACTATATATGCCTTCATGGTTTCATATGCAAGCTAGGTCTGTACGCGAATCTCAATTTCTCCTCCCCGAACTGATGAATAGTGCCGTCGTCCAAAGATATGATCTGCGTCTGTGACTCTCCGGACACCACATCGAACGACAGCACATAGTCCTCACACGCCACCCAGATCACGCTCCCTCGTGCCTCGCAGCTGAACCAGTTCTGAAAGAAAAAACGTTCCTGGCTAACAAAAGACATCAGACGCGCAACACGAGACTGATAATCAATTTGGTTGAGAGGAACCTGGATCCGCAGGACTCCACAATCCACTCCGTGTCCCTGCAGTTGCATGATATAAAAACAAAGGGGCATGAAAACAAGTTTTCTATCAAACTCGTCCACACTCTCCAGGGCCTCCGACTTCCGGCCATGGGGTTGCTCCGCTCCGATGAGCCAGGCGTCATGAACCTTTGCAGGAAGGACCGCACACAAGCCTCCCATACATTCCAAGATCTCTACGACCGGCACAATCCTCATGTCATAGAAAAACTCGTCTGCAGCGTACTTGAGGGATGGGATATGGAACTTCCGCAGAGTGTACTGCTGGACAACTTGCCATTTCCCTGCTTCTGCGTTGACTTCGAACAACCACAGAGTACCGGCATTAATGGCTTTCGGGCTGGGCTCCATACCTGCATTGGCAGCCGTTGTGGATTTTACGTCTGCGAAGTAGAGATGCCCACCCACATGTGCACTTGCACAAATGTACTCCCATGAAACAAATGACGTGTAATTTGTCGAGGGAAGACGTCGACCCCATGGACGCTCCTGGGGAAATCGCAAACAATTCCAACTGTTGGTGGTGGACGTGTAAACGGCCACAGAGTCAATGAGAGTGAGAATCACTTGGTAACAGTTAGCCTCTTCGTTGACGACCAGGCTCGCTTGCACGCCTTTGAGGGCGACATCTTTCCACGACACTATTCCCAGGAGTCGAAAATTAGCTGCCGGGAGTTCCCTGCATTCTCTCGTCAGCGGGTTGCACACCAGCAGGGACCTCCAGGGGCCTTTCAGTCCATTCGATGTTCCGGCCGCACGGGCAAGCACGGGATTCAGGAGCTTGCTCCCTCGAATCGGGACAACTCCAGTCGGGCCCATGAGCAGGAGCTTGCTACGTGCGCAGCTACTGCCCATGATCAGGAGCAGTCCACCTGCGCTGGCAATGACGTCGTTTCGAGGGTTGCTGAAGTGGAGCCATTCGTGCGGGAGATATTTCATGGGAGGGAGCGGGAGCGCCCTCTCCGATGCGTGTTGCGCGCTGGAGTGCCAGATTCCAGACCATGACGACCATACATCCTTCAGCGGGAGCGGGGATAAAACTCCTTCGAATTGAACTGCGACCGTCCAGGGCGGAGGGATTGCTTTCACGGTCCCAAGTTTCTCCTTCTTGACAATGATCGGGAAATACCAGTCTCGCGTATCGTCCAGCGTCCGAGCTTTTGAGATGCGTGCGACGTTGTAGGAATTCCACATTGACCATCTTGGGCAATTGAGTTGAGTCAGCCTGCGGACCGAGAGGAAGGGCATCTGGTGCCACACTACCAAGTCGCCGATGGTGATCATCTCCGATTCCGAATGATGAGTCTGCTCATCAGGGTCAGTCATGCTGGTGCTGGTGTCCAGGGTCGACATATCTGCGAGTCAATTCCACGGATACCCAGTATGCCAGAACGTCAGTACTGGGTTGATCGAATTCGGCATCTTAGGGTTCAGGAGTCGTGCCGCTATCACGCTATGCATTGGGTATAGGACTTAGTAAAAGCTGAGCTAGCCGTGCTGAATGCGAACGTAGTGCAGTAATCCATGCTACCGCAATCTTCTTAGGGTTCGCCTTTAACTTATGTTAATCGACCAATGCGCATTAAGTACTCAGATCCTTATCGTTTTGCAAACTCTACTGAAAAGTAGGAAAATAATGATATATTATCCTTGAGCTAGATTCGAGCAAAGTGAGACTAATGTAACTAAGTTACGGAGTACGATTAAAGCGAAAAGGCGGGCTAAGTCCCTCGATTACAGAGAAGAATGCACCAGTGAGACGATAAACGCCCTCACAACAACAGCGACTGATCAAACCTCAGAAAGTATTGCGAATTTTTCTACGATGGAGCTAGGGAAATAACGAGAAATGCTTGAGAATATTCCGTACCTGCAACTTCCGGCGGAAGCTGGCAACTTGGACGTACGTGAAAAGCTTATTATGAGCTAGTTAATGGAGCCCTAGCCTACGTATACGGTCAGAGACTCAGAGATTGCAAGCATGAGAACAAGCTAGAAGCAGGACGACGAAAAGTCATGAAGCCTTCGCAACTACTCTCATAAAAAGTACTTAAAACGGTCGATCATGTGATTGTACCGAACAGCGTTTCTTACAATGGGAGAAATGTGTGCTAGCTAGCAATCCTTTGAGAAAAGCGCAAGCTTACCGCCTCACCGGGGAGAGACTTGCAGGATAGAAGTATGTCCGGCGTACAACAAGTTTAACGCTAATGAAGCCTGAGACTTGAGAGGAAAGGTAGGCGCTCGACAGCCAACAACTGCGCGCAAAGCCGAAAGGAATGCGACATATGAAACTACAGCGGAGAGAAGGACAGGAGAGGTCTTTATACCCTCCAGCCCTACCCTCCCTCCGAGTCCATATATATTTTGGGACCCTACTATACCCTCCCTCCGAGTCCATATATATTTTGGGGCCCTACTATACCCTCCCTCCGAGTCCATATTTGGGATGCCTGCTGAACAGACGGTGCTTCAACTTTTTTTTTCCCAGATAGTTTCTTAATCATCCGCCAAAGTAATTAGGCTAGAATCATTCTTTGGTAAAATTGAGGTAAGCAATAGAGATAAAATCCATTTAATTAAGTATGCAAACTTTGCACCTAAATACTTGTGAACTTACATTGGAGTATTTCTATTTGGTATCTCTACATTATGCTGAAAGTACTTGAGTGTATAAAGATGAGAACATTAATTTACAAAGTTTGAAAGAAGATTTGCACATGAAAGGGTCAAATTTAAGATTTTATTTTTTAAGTATGAATATGATTATAGTTTTGTATTAATTAATGTAAATGAAAGTAAATTCGTCGCAACCAAATCTTGGTAGAAATTTTGGAATGATGCCTTGTTAATCAAGACCTTGTTTTTCTAGTTTAGATTGTGATTTCTTTTTTTGTGATTTACACTTAAATCTAAATTGTTATGAGGTTAGTAAAAAAACTGAAGCTTCTAGAAAAGAAGACGGATTTGGCGAATGAAGAGCTTCACTTAGTTTGAATATGTGAAGTGACTTGGGTCAATTTTGCACACTTTGGGCATCGAGGATGTACTAGTGAAGTAGTAAAGGTCAAATTTGGAAGTAGCTGGGAGCTCTATTGAAACATTTTTGTAGTACTTGTCTTAGAAGTTGTCTTGGGTATGCAACTTCTATACTCTAGGGCCCTAATTATGATCACCTTTAATTGATTTTAGTCCAATCTCAAGGGATGTAATTTATTTTAATGTAGAAAATTTCTGAAAATGGTAAAGAATTTGGACACCTTCCACATGTATTTAAAGCGCACTATTTTGGGACAAATGTAGAGAATATGGTTTCTTATTTCTAAAGATGCAAATGGTTGAGAAGGTGCACCTTAAAGTTAGACAAAATGGCTACATTAGAAGAAATCTAGACCCTACAGAGGGTTGTTTGACTTTCAACCAAGTGTGCAAATCCAAAGTAAAAAAGATTTTTTTTTTTTTTTGAAAGTTTTTTTTAGAAAAAAGTTAAATTTTAGTCCTAGTCTTGCAATCCAAACGGAAAGCTAAAGGTTAAATTCAATGAGACCTAGCCAGCAAAAGATAACATTGAGCAACAAGAGGCCAAATTACATTTTAGGAGAATTTACTAACGTAAACTGAAGTTGGATCTGGTCGAATGAATAAGCAAACTGTCTAATTTTGAAAGTGAATACCGCCTCCTAATTGCAGAGTGAGACAAGCTGCAACCACGGGGGTCTCAGGAGAAAGCAAGGAATTTGAGCTTCAACTGAGAGCTCGACCCCGCAATGGAAGATAATTTTTTTAGGTGTGAATTTTTAGAGAAATTCTATTTTGAATGCTTTATGAATTATCTATTTTTGGTTTTATTATTAAAAAATTTATTCCAAAAGTTATAGTAGTATAGCATTCACCAAAATTTTAAAATAGGCCATTTTGAGATGAAATTGGAAGGTGTTTCTTGCAACAATCCTAAATTAGAAACTTAATATTTTTTTTTCTATAAAACAATTGGAACATAATATAGGTGGATATAGCTAAGATTGCAAAACTGATACTCACAAAGGATATTTGAAGATTATGTATAGATCTATAATATGATAAATATGATCAGTGGTCCCAAATTGACCAATTAGCTTTTACTTTTAATACTTATAAGAGAATAGTATCTGGTGCAAGTGTGCGATAGTGTTAAAATAGACAATTTCATTAAAATGCCAATATTTTTTTTAAATGGCATAAAAACGGTTTAGAACTGCTGTTC
This sequence comes from Neckera pumila, assembly GCA_963969595.1. Lineage (NCBI taxonomy): Eukaryota > Viridiplantae > Streptophyta > Bryopsida > Hypnales > Neckeraceae > Neckera > Neckera pumila. Next base: position 28,361,390 of record OZ018409.1, read on the forward strand.
TAAATTTATACCTATCTTAGATGGTGAAAATGGCACACCATCAAAGTGGCAATTGGGATATTGCCATTTTAACAAAAATAATTGCCCATCAAAATCCCTATTCTAGGTAAAACACTATGAATACAACCAATCTTTCTTGCAATTATCCATTTCAAAGATAAATTTGGATTAAAGTTTAATTATATATAAACCACTACTTGATGATCAATATCCTATTTTTGCGCAGCTGAAACAACTGTGACGGTGGCGCAGAAATCTAGATTTACAAATAAAAAATTAACAAATAAAACTAAATAAATAAAGTTAATCTAAAAAATTAATTAATTAATTTTTTTTTGCGAATTTTGACTGCTTCAGCGAGCAGTCACATACTTTGATTGCTCATTGAGGGTACTTTTTTCCAGGTTGACAGGCCAAGCTTGAAATAGCTTGGCATGTCAATTTGGAGCAGCCCTCTGGAGGATTGATTTTTTTTCTAATACCTTGACAATATCCTACTAGTATAGTTGTATCAATAGAATGTTTTATTTTCACATAATTTCTATGAATTTTAAATAAATAAAAGAAAAAAGAAAATAATAATTCTATGAAAAAAGCTAATCATAAAAAGAACCACCAATAATATATTTTACATGTCACAAAATGCAAGTAAAAAGAATCCACTTTGTGGACTTCTACACCAAAAATGGGCAATTTCATTAAAATGGCGGTATTATTGCACCATTTCAACAATGTGACATTTTGACCATCTAGGGCAAGTATAGTGTTTAGAATGGGCAATCTGAAACATCTAGGACATGTATAAATTTCAAAACAACCATTTTGAACTATAAAAGTGCCAAAGTTCCAGAATGGCACCAATTTAATGAAATTGACCATACAAAATAATTAAATATTTTTAAATTCTTTTGGACAATAACTACAAATCTACTAAAAATCCACCTCTCTAAATTTCAATTTAAAGTTTATTTTTTTGTGTAGTAAATATTTAGTACTAAAAAAACTCCAAATTGGAAAGTGTGATATAAAATTGGAGCTGTGTTTGGATAGTAATATTTTTTGAAAATTTCCAAATAAATTATATAAGAGGTATGGCCAATTTCATTAAAATGGTGACCGTATTCAATTACTTTGGCATTTGTAACAGTTTAGATTGTGTAGTCTGAATTGTTAAATCTAAACTTGAAATCTATGTTAGTTCCAGATTCTTGAATATTGAAATCTATATTATTTCTAGATTCTTGAAAATTGAAATCTATAAAGGTTCTAGATATCTGAAATCTATATTAGTCCTAGCTTTTTTGGATTGTGTAGTTTGAAATCTAAACAAACCCTAGATTTTTGAAATCTATAATTATCTTAGATGCCTATAATGTATACCATCCCTAGATATCACTTTTATGGTTCAAAGAGTGCGGTTTAAAAATGGCACATGAAATACCGCCATTTTAATAAAATTCACTATATGTGTAATAGCTACGAGTACTTCTCCTACAAATCTTGAGTCATTTGGAGCCAAAAGACAAAAATTATTGCCGAAAAACAAATTAGCACACTTGAGAGTACACTATATGTGATACAAGATAGTACAAGTGTTCCTGCAATTACCCAATAGTGTACGAAAGTTATAAAGTATAAATCAAATATTGATTTCATGTCATTTTCATGCCTGTATTTAGAAATGCTGTTTTAGGCTCTTTCCTTTCAATTGCAATACACAACTCATTATTAAGGATATTGTGATAAATTTGTATCAAAGCATAAAATACACTGGACAAGCTTCAATTTTTTTATTTTGCTTCTATTGAATTTTACTGAAGCAAGTTTGAAGCTGGAAGAACACTTCCAATTCTAAAAGCATATTTTCCTACAACTAATATTGGATTAGACCTCAAGGTGTCAATAGTGAACATTTTAGGGTGTGGACACTTTTATTAAATGCCTTATGCAATTCGAGAGGTAATTAATTATGACCATTTTACTTCCAGAGTCCCAAAAAATAGAAATAACAAAACTTAGATACAGCTTCTATTTGTCTTTCAAGAAAAAATTCACTGAGAAATGTTTGGGGTGTGCAAGCCCTCCAAAAGACCTTGATCAACACAAATGGAACGTTGTTTTGCACTTCTTACGCTACTTCGTCACAAAACTTCAAATGTGAAGTTTTCTAATTTGACATGGATAGAGTGACAAACTCATAGCAACTGGTGCACGCTATTCCCTATAATTTCTCGAGACAGCATTGATCAACATCAACTTCTACAGAAAAATGAATGCACCAAAAATGAAAACACATAACTGGTTGTTGATTTTTCAACACTCACGTGGCACTGTCCCATTGGCAACCCATCACCATTGCCATTACAAGTTGCAACTCATAACCTTCTCTCCTCTCAACTTGCTTCCTCCACCCTTGGATCACAGAGATCAAAGGTTGTGATTGAAAAGTGAACAACCGGTTATGTATTAGATAACCGACGAGCCGCTACCGCGGCTCGTCGGTTATCTAATACATATTCCAACTTCCAACTGAGACTCTGAGAGTTGACTATCCATGATTCACGCAGGTTTCAGGGCTGCATTTGGAAGGTAGGCCTGTAAGCCAACCTCAAAAGTCTTCTTTGTTTTGAGGTCCAAAGCAAATATCTGCGTCGTGTAAGTTGCTGCCAGGTACAATGAATATGCCGAAAAGCAAAAAGCAGGCTCAAGCACTCGCAACAACTTCCAAGTTCCAATGCAGGTTCTTGTGTTGACACTCCTGAGTCCTGAGAGAAAGAGTACTCGGCAAGAACACAACAATTAAGTTAAACTCCAACACAAATGGCAAAAGTGGAAGAGGAGGAGGATCAAAGAGAAAAGAGATTTAAATTTTGTTTTTTTTGCATATCCAACCATAAGATCTTATACTTGACTAGTATATGAATACGTGGAAGAAATTTTAGAAACTTTGACTGTGTAGATTGCAAGATATATACACTTAAAGTCAAGAAAACAAATATTTGGCACCTTGTTTGTTAATTTTTTGGGCTCTGAATCTTTTTAATTCAAATTTTTTGCACTATTGGTTTTGATTTTCTACTTATTTTATGGTAAGTAGTTGATTTGAGAATCTTTAAAAAAATTTAGGAAAAAAGGCACTTAATTTTCATTCATTAAAAAATTGTTAAGTAGTGACGGGTGCAAGTTTGACGATTAAATTAAGTTGATAATAGCTTTTAGATGTAATTGAATCCCAATAATCCCAATGATGAGATTGTTCTAGCAAAAATCTAGCCCTATCTAATGGATTTTTTTGAAAAATTCCAAAATTGCATTTAAAAATGAATTCTACAAGTTATGTTTTCAAAAAGATGCTTTGATTGCCCATAAAACCAAGATTGTCCATAACTTTTCATTAATAGTCCAAATTAAATGAAATAAAGCTTCACACTTAGAAAAAAACATAATATTTGAGAAAAGATTTGAAAAAAATAATTATTTTGACTCTCTCTGATTTTTCTGTAATGCCCGCCAAACTCCATTTTTGCTTATTGTGCCATAACTTTTGCTCTTGGGCATAAATTAAAATAAAAACTATATGTTCACAAAGCTCTTGCAAAAAAATACAACCTCAAAAAATTCCAAAAAATATCACTAAAAAATGAGACAGTAGAAGGGTCAAAATGAGGTATTAGGAGCCACTCATGACATGGAAGAGGGTCCTTTTGGAGTTCCTTTTGGAGTTCCTTTTGGAGTTCCTTTTGAAATGTTCTACTCAAAAACTACATCAATTTCATCAAAATTAGTTTTAAAAATTATTCAAAGTTGTCAATAATGACCACATCTACTCAAAAGATCATTACTTTTCAAAGTAAAAGTTTCTAAATCATCTAACTAAAATTTCAACAAAGGAGTAAAAAGCACTGGTAACATGAGGTTTTTTGTGCTTAATTAAGATGAAATGATGACATCATAAAGTACATCATAGTGAAACATGACACTATAACATTTATAAAACATGAAGCATATGTATTTTGGAGAAATCTAAAAAATTTCAGCTACACAATCAACAATGGTAAAATCAAAGCAGTGGTTACGGTCCAAGTTGGTTCCTATTACCTCAATTTGATCCAGAAACCTGCCTGGACCCAAATTGTCTCCCAAGGGAAAAATGGTCCTTCAGGGATTAATTAAAGTGCCCCTCTGATAGGCCTCACCGCCCAGGTGTTGGAAGAATCAATTTCGTTTGTTTTTATTGCAATTGGGGCGTTCTAAAAGTAGTGACAATTAATTGAATTAAATTCAAGTGCTAACATAACATTTAATAGCAGTCATGTAGGCTGCCTTCCCCCCAACGTAATGGTGTGGTATATTCCACACCATTAGTAGCTAATATACACGCATTGAATTTGTCAAAGAATTGAAGTAAGTTAACTAGCCGCAACTGTGCAAAATAGATTAAGAATTAAAAAAACCCAGATTTTTACATCCCTTAAACCAAACATACAAAAACCAGCATTCTATACCTATACATTGTGTATTTTGAAAACTCAAAATATAATTGGTTTTGTATAAATGCAAGCAATGAGCCAAGCATTTAGAGTGCATTCACAGAAAAATTAAATATTTTGAATTTTGAAGTGAAAAGAGAAGCTATATATACATTTTGGGTGGTAAGAGGTAAAACAACCAATGTGGAATATGTAAATTAAAGTGAGTAGAAGCCTCAACCACTCATAATTAAGTAAAAAGTAAAATTTTTTTAAAGTAGAATTGAATTTAATTATCACTAGTTTTAGAATTGAATTGAATTGTTTAAATTTTGACTTAATTTACTATGAGTATTTGAGAAACTACAAATTCTACTTTATTTATCCCACATGGGTTGTTCTACCTCCTACCACCCTACGTGAAACTATATATAAAGCATTGTCTTGTCACTTGAAATCCAAAATAAATTACTGATGGCAAATGGTTTGATTGCATTGGAAGATCATCCATTGGATTCTTTGGTTTTTTGGCAAACCATCTTTTTCTACAAATATTTGCTGATTTATATGTTTGGTCCTAGAATTAACAAAAGAAAATGAAGTACACTATAATGTACTGCCACTGTCCCGGTATCAAAGCCAAATATTAACCCCTAAAGGACCAACATGCGTTTTTTGGTTACATAGAAATTTTGGACAAATACATGTGACTAGAGATTTTTATGTTTTTGGCCCAAATTTTAATAGAAGGTGGAGACAAGGAATATCTTCCATATGCAATATATTTTCATGAAAATTGGAAATATGAGTCAAAAGTTAATTATAACCTAATATGTTATTCTTTTTTGTAACTGGCAATCCGGGCAGATAAGAAAAAATCACTTTTTTCCAAAACAAAAATTTGAAATTGGTTTTTAGAGTTATATATATGTGGAAAGCCTTGAATCATTCTATTTTGATCAATGAGTCAAAAATTATGAGGATTTTTAGTTTGCGGGCAGTTATAGATTCTCTACTCTAAAATAAACTTTGAAGTCCTCGATCTTACTCAATTTTCAGTATTTAAAAAAAAAAATAATATCATAGGATGTATATTGTTTATTACAATATTGCAACCATTGGGATCGGCATTTTTCATTTCCATAACTAAATTCTTATCAATTTAGTATTTTGAATTATTTTCTACTACTAACTATCTACTTACTTATTTTTTCTTGTATGTCGTACAATTCCAAATGATGTGAAATTTTACAAACATGTAGCCAACTTGCCCTGAGTCCAAAGAGTTATCAAATCTTTGGACATTTTTCATCCAAAAGTGAGCTTGTGAAGTGCAGCTGCCCGATTTTTTGCAAGGACAAAAAAAGGTTTTTTGTCAATTTAAATGCTAATATCTTGCATCCACACGGTGGAAATTTCAGAAATTTTTTCCACATCTTTCCAAACTAGTGTACTACAAGATCCTATGGCTTTATGCATCAAAATTTTTTTTTTAACAAATTTGATACTTGTTCTAAAAATGACAGCTTTTGAGCGTTTTTGGTGAAAATATAGTCATAGAACTTTAGGGGATAATGAAGATAGGATGAATTTTGTAGATGAGGACTCCAGAGAGGAAAGGGCATCCTCTTTGAAGGCTACTAAATGTTATGAAAAAATTCATTTGACTATTTTAATGTCGTTCATTCAATTGGCTATATTTCACAAATTCAAAATTGACTCTAGCATATATATTCACAAAGGACTAGTTTGAATTATTTTCAAGCCACTAACTAGGACATAGATTTTGGTTCTAGGTCAACCTGTGCCAAAGTAGTTGAATATTGCCAAATGAAAATAAAAAATTGGCGTTATATATGGTCACAACTAAACATAGATTTGAATTCTTGAATATTTGTATATTATTGGTCAATTTGTATTAATACCTTGTGTCATTTCAACAACCATAGTTTAATCTCTAAATGGATCCTCCTACATTTGTCTTATGTTGAAGAATGACAAATGTATGACAATTTTTTTCAATATACATAGAAATTTTGCATGTATTTCAAAAAATATTGGTTGGACTTGAATTGAGATTTTTGTTCACTTAGGAATTATAAAATGGTAACATAGCCAATTTTTATTTTTTTTAATAACAGTGGTATGGTTATAAAAAACCTAAATACCATGACTTGTATACAAAAGTAAAAATTAAGTTAAAGGAAACTTTTATATATGACCTATATCTTTGGCTCTTTGCACTTCATGCAACAATCAATTGTCAATTACTATCACCATCCCTTGATGGGTACAAAATTGCACTTGTAAATCAAGAAAAAAGTCATGCAAGTGATAGATTGATATAATTATGTTATTATGAAACTTGTTATTTAATGAATCATCACCGTAATGGCCTAAGTCTTCAATGTATATTTGCAAATAGGTATTGCAAAGGAGATTGGGATTTATCAACAATAGAATAGAATCAAATACAGTAATGATTTCTTGTTCAAAGCCTCATATTGCTCAATTTTGTACCAAATAAAATAATGAGAGCAATTGAACTAGTCATTATGAAGCCAAAATGCCAAATTGTAGTGTAATGATCAACTTGGGCAAGATTAGTGTCTCATTGGTTGGTATGGCATGGTGCAAAAAGGTTCAATTACCGATGTCAATTTGGTTAATTTGGCAATATCCCATTCCATTGGTGTAGTTTAGGTTGTATGGTCTGAAACCAAACTCTATACCTGTCCTAGTTTGTGACTTAAAATTAGACCTTTGTAAAGATATAAGCCACAACTTTTGTGCCAGTTTGACATTCTGTATGCAAATGCAGGTTCCAAGGCACTTGAGATAACGGCAGAAAACTGCAATGACATTCTTCACACTAGCATGACTGCTAGCTTCTCCAATGCCCACAGAGCTAGCAACTTAATTGTAGGCCAATGTAATTGAAGTGTAATTCCAAATTACATTGTGCTGTATGAACACCAATGCACAATTTCATTAAAATGGCGGTATTCCAAGTGCTACTTTGGTGGTGTGTTACATTAGAGAAAAATTCAACCCTTCTAAGGGCCGTTCGAAGTTGCCATGCCATGCTATTCTTTGCATAGCCTGTCAACTTTAAAATTGCTCTTGGTGAGCAGTTAGAATCTCTCATTGCTTGCTGGAGTAGTCAATCATTAGAAGAGATTTGAGAGCATTAGAGGGCCGTTTTAGGCCCATTTCCAATGCTGTCCCGATTTTGTGAACAACCGGTACGGGCTGTCAGAGTTGTTTTTTTTAAAAAAAAAAAAAAAAAAAAAAAAAAAAAAAAAAAAAAAAAAAAGTATTTTGCCCAGAATATCATTCTAAGCAATTTTTTTTTTTTTTCAAAAATGATGTGGCACTCTCTCAACCACATCAGTCCAACAGCTTTCTTGCGTTCTACAGCGTAGGAACGCTGCAAGAACGCAAGATAACTCACGAGCTCTTGGAGGCCTCAAAGGCTCAAATCTCTTCTAAAGTTTTGTAGTGTTTTTTTTTTTTTTTCTTAAATTTATTTCGGAATTTTGTGTTCCTGCCCCATTGTCGCTACAGTTTCATCAAGGCGGAAATAGGAGAAAAATGAGTTTTTGAGCAAAATAAAAGCAAATTTCAAGGTACCTCGAAGGGCTGTAAGGCGGCCCTTGGGAGGCCTGAAATTTCTTCTAATGATTTTTACCATCTAGGACAGGTATAGATTTCAAAACAGCTGTTCTGAACCATCTAGACATGTATAGATTTAGAATGGCCGTTTTGAATTGTTTCCCGCCATTTCAAAAAAATATTACCATTTTAATGAAATTGCCCATACCAATCCAAGATTAAAGTCCTTCAAATATGTACAGAATTTCTACAATCCCAAAATTTATTTGAACTTAGTTGCTAACTTGCCACAATTACTTGCCACCATTTTGTATTTCTGCATATACAGTACATGGATAGATATAAATGGCCATGGGTCCAATCGGGGTTCATTTAATGTCATATGCAAAGCATGGCTGAAATTCCAGATCCACAATCCTTCATGATTCTTTCTGGCACGATGGCGAGGCACCGGCGCTGCGCTCACGGCCTCTACCTGTGCTGCCCAGTGTTCCTGTCACCGTCTTGTCCGGCAGTCCTGGTCACTGTTTGTGGTCTGTTGTTGTGCCCCGCCAGGCCACTTTGGCTGGCGGTCTTGTATTTTTTATTATTGCAATGAAATTCCGTTTCATTTGTGTAAAAAAAAAAAAGAATCCACAATCCGAAGTCAATCAATGATGAACACAGTCAAACAATTCTATTTTAATTTCTTGCAACTGCTGACGACAAAGTTGGTATCTCCAGAAAATTGCAGGAATCTGAGAGCGCAAACTTTAATAAGAACATTGAGTTCAGTCTTACGAGACTGCAAACTGAAATGCAATTGCCAGCCTTCAGGGTCCATGCCCCCAAGCAAATTCATGTGTTGAATTGCTGATTATCCGCAGTGTGCGAATGATCAATAGTAGCTCCAGAGCTAGAATTCCAAATCTAACCTACGAATATTATTTTCTAGAATACATCAAGAATAAACCAGGGAAGAACCAAACAAAATCAGGAATAATTAATCACGACAGAAAGATTTCAAAATATTTCAAAAATCACTCATTCAATTGTAAAATCCATTTAATTAAAAATCCAATCATGCATTTTGCAGGCTGTCTGGCAGGGCTGATTATGTAGCCATAGTCGCACAACCCTGTCATATCCATAAGCTTGAAGAATTCATGAGTTTTCTCCAATCTTTTAACCAAAAACTTAAGAAAAGATTGCAATTTGAATGAAAGATGCTCTTGTGGTCATGTGTGGTCATGTATCACCAGCCTCATTACCTTGGTAAGATTGCACATGTAGTTTCACACAAAGCTTTCAACTTGCCACTGGTACCCCCAGGGTCAGGCCTTCATATGGAAGCTTGTCCTGTAAGCGAGTCTCACTACTGTACACGATTAGCTCTGCCGTCGCTGCTGCCAACAGGAATCATTTGCGTCGTGGACTTCTGCGACACCACATCATATAGTCCTCCTATGACACCTAGATCACGCTCCCTAGCGCCTCGCAGTTGAACAAATTGGCACCCCCCGAGCGATGCACGTCAGTCGTATCGTACAACTTAGGCTATGAGAAATTGGGTTTGAGGAAGAGTTTATTTGGTTGAAGCTGATTTTGGAAGGTACGTTTGAGTGTTTCCGAAGACATGCTGTTTGTTCTATATTTTTCATAGTTCAATTTTGATTCGATTGGGTTGAGTCAAGATCGGCGGGGTTATTTCGTGTTTTTGGAACAGTTCGCTGTTCTGGTGACAAAGACTGAGAAGCAGTGGTGGTTGTGCGGAAGGTGATATGAGAGAGTGGTTTGAGAAAGCGGTTTGAAGGCATGTGTGAAGTTTCTGAGGATATGGAAGCTGGATATTGGTGCTCTGTTTTTTTGTTCTGGTTCCATGTGACTGTGGCTTTGCCGGAGTGATGCTCGGCCGGAGAGTTGTTTTTCGTTTGGAATTGTTTGCTTGGTTGGACAAGAGGCTGATCGAGGTGCAATGGTGGTTGTGTGCAGCAGGTGATTTGAGATAGTGAGTTTGAGAAAGTGTGTTTTGAAGATTTGGTGGAGCGCCAGCCATGGGGTGTAGTAATTTATTGACCGGGTTTCTGAATCTGGCGACATTCGTATTGTCCATCCCGATCATTGCCTTCGGAGTATGGCTCTCGAAAACGCACGATACCGTGTGTGTACGTTTCTTGCAATATCCGATAATCGTGATCGGAGTGTTCATCCTGCTGATGTCCCCAGCCGGAATGATTGGTGCGTGGTGCGACAAGAGGTTCCTCATGTTGATCTACCTCTTCGTGATGTTCCTCCTGATCGTCCTTCTCTCTTGCTTCAACATATTCGGGTTTGTGGTGAGCAAATCGGGTGCGGGAAATGGGGTCTCTGGGATTTGAGCACCAAATACGCTCACAAATTTTAAACATCTTTCGAAATTTCTGCAGTCGGGTTGCACCATATACACTTGATCGAGACCTCACAAAGTTATCAACAAGAGGTCAGTGCTCGAAGATCGGCACTATACATAAAAGTGAGGCCGTCATGATATATCATATTTAATGACAACGATGATTGAGGAGGGTTCCAGATACTCCATGGTGTGCTAGAGCCCCGTTTGCTCCCACTGTCATTTCTGGATCTGAATATAGGCAAATTGTGTTCCAGTAAACGAGCGTTGATAATGACTCTACAAATACACACTGATACCTGATTTGCATTCAACTCAGAATCTCAGACATAGTGCAGTGATGTGTTCTAGTAAAGTGCAAATTCACAGCCACTCAATCATACTCATGGTCTCATACTGAGTCCCTGTCTGTGATTGAGAGATTCTACTCTTGCTTCCCTGCCTTGAGATTAAACCATGACTCCAAACAATCCTATGCATGTGAAGGCCTATTAAAAAAAGCAATTAATCAAGTCCAAAAGTAATTGCGCGCCCAGAGAATTCATTGTATGATACATCCATTTCAAATGTTCAATGAGTCAACCATATACCACTTGCTTGAGTAAATAACTGATATTTTGTTAAAATGGCAGTGTTCCACAAACTTGGCACTTTTAGGTTTAGACCATGTGGTCTGAAATGAATACTGGTCCTAGGAAATTTATTGAAAAATAGCGGAAGAATGGCGCCATTTTCAAGAAATATATGTTAAATACTGTAAACCAAATGCTATAGTACACATATAAACGTCAAATGTGTTGTGCAATTCCAACCAGAAGTCTAATCCACAACAAATCTAATGTCGTTATTCCTAGGCACATAATTAATATTAAAAGTTCTTTCTTAATTTCCTGTAAATACTCATCATAGCACCAGCGTACAGTCTACAGAAAATTGCAGAAAATTAAAAGTTCCGATAATAACTACATGATTTATCCCAGTCGATAATAACGGTCAGATGAACCACAATTGATATTTTGACCCACTATATATGCCTTCATGGTTTCATATGCAAACTAGGTCTGTACGCGAATCTCAATTTCTTCTCCCTGAGCTGATGAATAGTGCCGTCGTCCAAAGATATGATCTGCGTCTGTGACTCTCCGGACACCACATCAAACGACAGCACATAGTCCTCACACGCCACCCAGATCACGCTCCCTCGTGCCTCGCAGCTGAACCAGTTTTGAAAGAAAAACCGTTCCTGGCTAACAAAAGACATCAGACGCGCAACACGAGACTGATAATCAATTTGGTTGTAAGGAACCTGGATCCGCAGGACTCCACAATCCTCTCCGTGTCCCTGCAGTTGCATGATATAAAAACAAAGGGGCATGAAAACAAGTTTTCTACCAAACTCGTCCACACTCTCCAGGGCCTCCGACTTCCGGCCATGGGGTTGCTCCGCTCCGATGAGCCAGGCGTCATGAACCTTTGCAGGAAGGACCGCACACAAGCCTCCCATACATTCCAAGATCTCTACGACCGGCACAATCCTCATGTCATAGAAAAACTCGTCTGCAGCGTACTTGAGGGATGGGATATGGAACTTCCGCAGAGTGTACTGCTGGACGACTTGCCATTTCCCTGCTTCTGCGTTGACTTCGAACAACCGCAGAGTACCGGCGTTAATGGCTCTCGGGCTGGGTGCCATACCTTCATCGGCAGCGGTTGTGGATTTTACGTCTGCGAAGTAGAGATGCCCACCCACATGTGCACTTGCACAAATGTACTCCCATGCAACAAAGAACATGTAATTTGTCGAGGGAAGGCGTCGACCCCATGGACGCTCCTGGGGAAATCGCAAACAATTCCAACTGTTGGTGGTGGACGTGTAAACGGCCACAGAGTCAATGAGAGTGAGAATCACTTGGTAACAGTTAGCCTCTTCGTTGACGACCAGGCTCGCTTGCACGCCACTGAGAGCGACATCTTTCCAAGACACCAATCCCAGGAGTCGACAATTCGCTGCCGGGAGTTCCCTGCATTCTCTCGTCAGCGGGTTGCACACCAGCAGGGACCTCCAGAACTGGGGCGAGTGATTAGTTTTCAGTCCAAACAATGTTCCGGCCGCCAGCTTCGTGGTGTCCGAGATCGACCAGGGGTTGGAACGGGCAAGCACGTGATTCAGGCGCTTGCTCCTGCGAATTGGGACAACTCCAGTCGGGCCCATGAGCAGGAGCTTGTTACGTGCTTAGCTAGTACCCATGATCAGGAGCAGGCCACCTGCGCTGGCAATGACGTCGTTTCGAGGGTTGCTGAAGTGGAGCCATTCGTGCGGGAGATATTTCATGGGAGGGAGCGGGAGCGCCCTCTCCGATGCGTGTTGCGCGCTGGAGTGCCAGATTCCAGACCATGACGACCATACATCCTTCAGCGGGAGCGGGGATAAAACTCCTTCGAGTTCAACTGCGACTGTCCAGGGCGGAGGGATTGCTTTCACGGTCCCAAGTTTCTCCTTCTTGACAATGATCGGGAAATACCAGTCTCGCGTATCGTCCAGCGTCCGAGCCTTTGAGATGCGTGCGACGTTGTAGGAATTCCACATTGACCATCTTGGGCAATTGAGTTGAGTCAGCCTGCGGACCGAGAGGAAGGGCATCTGGTGCCACACTACCAAGTCGCCGATGGTGATCATCTCCGATTCCGAATGATGAGTCTGCTCATCAGGGTCAGTCATGCTGGTGCTGGTGTCCAGGGTCGACATATCTGCGAGTCAATTCCACGGATACCCAGTATGCCAGAACGTCAGTACTGGGTTGATCGAATTCGGCATCTTAGGGTTCAGGAGTCGTGCCGCTATCACGCTATGCATTGGGTATAGGACTTAGTAAAAGCTGAGCTAGCCGTGCTGAATGCGAACGTAGTGCAGTAATCCATGCTACCGCAATCTTCTTAGGGTTCGCCTTTAACTTATGTTAATCGACCAATGCGCACTAAGTACTCAGATCCTTATCGTTTTGCAAACTCTACTGAAAAGTAGGAAAATAATGATATATTATCCTTGAGCTAGATTCGAGCAAAGTGAGACTAATGTAACTAAGTTACGGAGTACGATTAAAGCGAAAAGGCGGGCTAAGTCCCTCGGTTACAGTGAAGAATGCACCAGTGAGACGATAAACGCCCTCACAACAACAGCGACTGATCAAACCTCAGAAAGAATTGTGAACTTTTCTACGATGGAGCTAGGGAAATAACGAGAAATGCTTGAGAATATTCCGTACCTGCAACTTCCGGCGGAAGCTGGCAACTTGGACGTACGTGAAAAGCTTATTATGAGCTAGTTAATGGAGCCCTAGCCTACGTATACGGTCAGAGACTCAGAGATTGCAAGCATGAGAACAAGCTAGAAGTAGGACGACGAAAAGTCATGAAGCCTTCGCAACTACTCTCATAAAAAATACTTAAAATGGTCGATCATGTGATTGTACCGAACAGCGTTTCTTACAATGGGAGAAATGTGTGCTAGCTAGCAATCCTTTGAGAAAAGCGCAAGCTTACCGCCTCACCGGGGAGAGACTTGCAGGATAGAAGTATGTCCGGCGTACAACAAGTTTAACGCTAATGAAGCCTGAGACTTGAGAGGAAAGGTAGGCGCTCGACAGCCAACAACTGCACGCAAAGCCGAAAGGAATGCGACATATGAAACTACAGCGGAGAGAAGGACAGGAGAGGTCTTTATACCCTCCAGCCCTACCCTCCCTCCGAGTCCATATATATTTTGGGACCCTACTATACCCTCCCTCCGAGTCCATATTTGGGATGCCTGCTGAACAGACGGTGCTTCAACTTTTTTTTTCCCAGATAGTTTCTTAATCATCCGCCAAAGTAATTAGGCTAGAATCATTCTTAGGTAAAATTGAGGTAAGCAATAGAGATAAAATCCATTTAATTAAGTATGCAAACTTGGCACCAAAAACTTGGCACCAACTTACATTGGAATATTTCTATTTGGTATCTCTACATTATGCTGAAAGTACTTGAGTGTATAGAGATGAGAACATTAATTTACAAAGTTTGAAAGAAGATTTGCACATAAAAGGGTCAAATTTAAGATTTTATTTTTTAAGTATTAGTATAATTATAGTTTTATACTAATTAATATAAATGAAAGTAAATTCGTCGCAACCAAATCTTGGTAGAAATTTTGGAATGATGCCTTAATAATCAAGACCTTGTTTTTATAGTTTAAATTGTGATTTCTTTTTTTGTGATTTAAACTTAAATCTAAATTGTTATGAGGTTAGTAAAAAAATTGAAGTTTCTAGGGAAGAAGGCGGATCATTAGGAAGAATCGGAGCCCTCAAAGGGGCTGTGAGTGAGGGGAACGAGGGAACAACAACTGAATTTTTTTTTTTTTTTTTCAATTTAAAAAAATAAAATAAAATAAAATAAAATAAAATAAAAAAATTCCCCCTCTAGCGAACAGGAGAGCCTGGACAGTGCCCGACACTGGCACTGAACCTTATTTTTTAATATTTTAAAAAGCATAAAAATAGTTAATTTAAATTTTTTTTTTTTTTTTTTTTTTTTTAATCTGATGTGGCACCATGGCGACCACATCAGCTTCCTAATTTGAGAATTATTTTATTTTAATTATTTTATTATTATTTTAATAATTATTATTTTTTATATTATTATTTTATTATTAATTTGTATTATTTTAATTATTTTAATTATAATAGTAATATTATATCAATATTATATTAATATTATATTATTATTATAAAATTTTAAAAATTTTAAAAATGAACCCCCTTGTTCAAAAACAGAGGCGTTCCCCTCAAAGGGGCTGCACCTCCCTGAGGGGAATTCCTCAAAAGGAAGCAGCCCCTTTGAGGGTTGCCATTTTTTGTAATGTTGGCAAATGAGTCAGAGCTTCACTTAATTTGAATATGTGAAGTGACTTGGGGTCAATTTTGCACACTTTGGGCATCTAGGATGTAGTGAAGGTCAAATGTGGAAGCATAGAGCCCTACTGAAACATTCTTGCATTATTTGTTTTGCAAATTGTCTTGAGTACGCAACTCCCATACTCTACGGCCCTAATTACAGTCACTTTTAATTGATTTCAGTCCAATCCCAAGGGATATAATTTGTTTTAATGTAGAAAATTTCTAAAAATGGTAAAGTATTTGGACACCTTCCACATGTATTTAAAGCGCACTATTTTAGAACAAATATAGAGATTATGATTTCTTATTTTCAAAGATGCAAATGGTTGAGAAGGTGCACCTTTAAGTTAGACAAAGTGGCTACCATTAGAGAAAATTTCAGACCTCCAAAGGGCTACTCCACAGCCCTCCAAAGAACCCTAAATTTGTATTTTTTGCCCTATTTCCGCGCAGCAGTTTTTGTTGTGACAATGGCGCAGGAACCAAAATTTGCAAATAAAAGATAATTAAAATTTTTATTTTTTTATTTTTTAATCTTAAAAAAATAATTAAAAGAAAAAAAAATTTGCAAAATCTGTTTGCTCCGACGAGCAATCATATACTTCGACTGCTCACCAAGGGCACTTTCCAAGTTGATAGGCCATGCATGATATAACATGGCATGTCAACTTCGAACGGCCTTCTCGTAGGCTGAAATTTTCTCTAATGATTAGAAGAAATCTAGACACTACGGAGGGCCGTTTGAATCTTGGCCGGATGTGCAAATCCAAAATAAATAAATATATATATATATTTTTTTGAAACTAGAAAAAAAGCTAAAATTGAAATTTAGTCCCAGTCTTGCATGGCACACATCATGGTCACATTTTTGAAAAAATATAGTTTTTTATTATTTTTCCTTTAATTTTTAATTTTTTCTATAATTGTACATTTTATTGTAGTTCTAGCTGCCTTCCGCAAGGTCCAAATTTTTTCTAATGATTTTTAGTTTTTTGAATGTTTTTCTATTTTTTGAAAATCAAACATCAAAGTATCTATTTTCTTGTTATTTCTCATTGCTCTTTTTTTGTACATAACTTTTAAAGATAAATTTTTCTGGTAAAAGCCGCAAGTGATTGGACAAGGAAAAATACATTTTTCATTAAAAAAATAAAAATAGGAAGGAAGTCCTTCCCATGAGTGTTTACAAGTCGGGAAAAGCAATCCAAACGGAAAGCTTAAGGTTGAATTCAATGAGACCTAGCTAGCAAAAGATAACAGTGAGCAACATGAGGCCAGATTACATTTTAAGGGAATTCACTAACATAAACCAGAGTTGGACTATCTGGCCAAATGAATTAGCAAGTCTAATTTTGAAGGTAAGTACCGCCTCCTAACTCCAAGGTGAGACAAGCTCCAACCACCTAGGTTCCAAGGAAGGGCAAAGAATTTAAGCTTTAACTGAGAGTTGGACCTCACAATGGAAGATAAATTTTCTTAGGTTTGAATTTTTAGAGATAATCTATTTTGAATGCTTTATAAATTATCTATTTTTTTTTTATCATTAAAAAATTTATTCCAAAAGTTATAGTAGTATAGCACTCACTAAAATTTTAAAATAGGCCATTTTGAGATAAAAATGGAAGGTGTTCCTTGCAATGATCCTAAATTAGAAACTAAACATATATTTTTTCTATAAAAGATACGGGACAGAATAATATGATGAATATAATCAATTGTCCCACATTGACCAATTAGCTTTTCCTTCTAATACTTCTAATCGAATAGTACTTAGTGCCAAAATAGACAATTTCACTAAAATGGCAATATTTTTTTAAATGGTTTGAAAACAATTCAGAACGGCTGTTTCAAATCTATACCTATCTTAGATGGTGAAAATGGTCCACCATCAAAGTGGCACTTGGAATACCGCCATCTTAATGAAAACAATTGACCATCAAAATCCCTATTCTAGATAAAATACTATAAAAACAACCAGTCTTTCTTGCAATCATCCATTATTGTAAACTATAATTTGAGTGTTTACTTTCAAAGATAAATTTGGTTTAGAAAAAATTATAAATGGATATCAAGTTTAATTATTAGGGGAGATTTGAGGGCATTGGAGGGCAGTTTTAGGCCCGTTCCCCAATTTGGCCAGATCTATGAACAGCCGGTATAAGCTGTCAGAATTTTTTTTTTTCATATAAATTATCATGATAGGATGGTTGCAAGAAACAAGTGCTGATTTTCTTCCATTTTAAACAATATCCCTGATTTTTCACTGGAGTACTACAAATTAAAAAAATAAATTAAAAAATTAAACAATAAGCGGTTAGTATATACACCTTTAAGATAGAAGTAACCACCAAAGGGAAAGCATAGAAAATTCTTGAAGTAGGAGAATTAGAAAAAGTATGAAATCTCAAGAAAATAGTAGATACTTTGATGTTTAATTAGTTAAAAATAGAATAAGATAAAATAAGATAAAATAAATAAAATAAAAAATAAAAAATAATAATAGTTATATGGAAATGATCAATCACCAAAAGAACCATCAATATTATGTTTTATATGTCTCAAAATACAAGTAAAAAGAATCCACTTTGTGGACTTCTACACCAAAAATGGGCAATTTCATTAAAATGGCAGTATTTTTGCGCCATTTTGACAGTATGACATTTTGACCATCTAGGACAAGTGTAGCGTTTATAACGGGTATTTTGAAACATCTAGGATAGGTATAGATTTCAGAACAGCCATTATGAACTATAAAAGTGCCAAAATTCCAAAGTGGCGCCAATTTAATGAAAGTGACCATACAAAACAATTAATTATTTTTTGGATTCCTTTGGACAATAACTACAAGTCTAATAAAAAACCACCTCTCTAAATTTCAACTTAAATTTTTTTTTTTAATACTAAATATTTAGTACTTAAAAACTCCAAATTGGCCAGTGTGATATAAAATTGGAGCTATTTTGGGATAATAATACTTTTTGAAAATTTCCAAAAAAATTATGCAAGGTGTATGGCTAATTTTGTTGAAATGGCGATTGTATTCCGTTACTTTGGCATTT
The DNA here is from genome assembly GCA_963969595.1 of Neckera pumila. NCBI lineage: Eukaryota > Viridiplantae > Streptophyta > Bryopsida > Hypnales > Neckeraceae > Neckera > Neckera pumila. The sequence goes on from OZ018409.1 coordinate 28,379,835, forward strand.
GTAACAGTTCAGATTGTGTAGTCCAAACTATTAAATCTATATTTGAGATCTATGTTTGTTCTAGATTCTTGAAATCTATAATGGTCCTAAATATCTGAAATCTATACTAGTCCTAGATTTTTAAACTGCATATTCTGAAATCTAAAAAATGCCTAGATTATTGAAATCTATAATTATCTTAGATGTCTATAATGTATTATGTTCCTAGATATTTCTTTTGTGGTTTAAAGATTGCGGTTTGAAAATGGCACTTGAAATACCACCATTTTAATGAAATTTGCTATATGTGTAATAGCTATGAGTACTTTATCTATATATCTTAAATCATTTGGAGCCAATACACAAAAATTATGGCCAAAAAACATATCAGCACACTTGAGAGCACACTATGTATGATACAAGATAATACAAGTGTTCTTGCAATCACCCAGTAGTCTACAAAAGTTTTATGAATGCAAGAAACACTTGTACTATTTTGCATCACACCTGCATTCTGACATGGTAATTTAGGCATAACGTTTGCTCATTGAATCCAAATGACTTAAGAATTAAAGGGAAGGTGCTCATGACCTTTATACACCTTGCCTAATTTTTTTTGCAATTGTCAAAAATGTTTCACTATATAAAGGCAATCCCCAATTTTATGTCACAAATTCCAAATTGGAAGTTTTTAAGACTATTTAGTATCCAAAAAATCAAGTTTGGAGCTGAAATTTGGAGCTAATGGTCTTCTAGTAGACTTGTAGCTATATAAGGAAGGAATTCAAAAGACAATCAATTTGGTATTGTATGGAAGTCCACAAAGAGAATTTTTTTCTTCTTACATTTTAGAATACACAAAAAGTTATTTTGGTGGTCTTTTGGTGAATGACCATCTACATAGAGTTGTTACAACTTACAAATGGTCTATTTTATTTTATTTTATTTATTTTCCTATTTTTAACTAATTAATGCATCAAAGCGTCTATTTTCTTGAGATTTGGCCCTTTTCTAGTTCTCCCACTTAGAGAATTTTTGTATGCTTTTCTTTCCCTAGGTTTCTTCATCTTAAAGGTATATGCATTCATTTGTCCATATTATTTTATTAAATAAAAAATCATTTTTCTAATTTAAAAGTATTCCAGAAAAAAAAAGCATGAATATTCTAAAAATGCAACAAATAGTATAGGTGTTTCTTGCATTCACCCAATTGTAAAGTATAAATCAAATATTGATTTCATGCATGTATTTAGAAATGTTGTTTTAGGCTCTTTCCTTTCAATTGCAATACAAAATTCATTATCAAGGATATTGTAATAAATTTGAAAAGCAAAGCATACATTAGACAAGCTTCATTTTCTTTGTTTTGCTCTTGTTGGATTTTACTAAAGTAAAGTTGGAGCTAGAAGAACACTTCCAATTCTAAAAGCATAATCTTCTACAATCAAAATTGGATTAGACTTCAAGGTGTCAATGGTGAATATTTCAAGGTGGAGACACTTTTATTAAGTGCCATATGCAATTCGGGAGGCAATTAACGATGACCATTTCACTTCAAGAATGGGGAATTTTGTTAAAATGGCTGAATTTCGAGTGCCATTTTGACGGCATACCATTTTGACCATCTAGGACAGGTTTAGAGTTCAAAACGGCCGTTTTGAACCATCTAGGACAGATGTAGATTTCCACACGGCCGTTTTGACTTGTAAAAGTGCCAAAGTTTTGAATGGCGCCATTTTAATGAAGTTTGCCATAAGAGGCGAAAAAAATAGAAATAACAGAAATTAGATACAACTTCCATTTGTCTTTCAAGAAAAATATCTTTGAAAAATGTTTGAGGGGGGGTGCAAGCCCTCCAAAAGACCTTGATCATCACAAAATCAAGAACATTGTTTTGCACCTCTTATGCTACTTCGTCACAAAACTTCAAGTGTGAAGTTTTTGTTACTTTCTAATTTGACACAGACAGAGTGACAGCCTGAGTGACAGACTCATAGCAATTGGTGCATGCTGTTCCCTGTAATTCCTCGAGACAGCATCAATCAACATCAACTTCTATAGAAAAATGCATGCACCAATTATTATGTGCTTTCATATTTCTTTGTGTTCTATTGTCACTATGGAGGGATCTTCAAAGAATTCCTACACATGAGAAAATCATGACTTTTCTTTACAACTAGTTTCATAAATTCTCTCTAAATTCCCTGTGTACAATTCAAATTGGTACTCTTTGTATACATCTTACATGTCAATGTTGTTTCCACCTAAAATTTGGTAGATTTCTGAAGATGCAATTATCCCATATCAATTGTCAAGGGTACCGTGAGGTTGGACATATAAGACTTGTAAGTTGTCATGTAATCTCTAAAGCAATGAATTTCATTGATTTCACAATAATCTAACTTTTCTACAGTTTGTACAATTTAGAAATCTAAGAAATTTTGAAATGTGCAAATTTGATATGTACAAATTCTGAAATTTTGAAATGTACATATCAATAAAATTGGAAATTCATAATCTACATTTTTGTTAGATTTCAGCTTTCAAAAAATATGAATTGTATTGATTATATAAGCTAAAATCTATAGTAAACTTAGATTTTGGGGGCATAAATCTACATTCTGAAATATTAAATTTCACAAATTCAGTAGATTTGGAGATGGGGACATCATTGAAAAATGCACAAATTTCCCCCTACAAAATACACAAAATTCCCTGTCTCACATTTCCCTATGAGAGCTACATTCCCTGTGTACTAGAAAGAAGGCAAAAAAAACAAATTCTCGGAGAGAATTTCTATCATAGTGCCTACAAGGAACCTTGCAAATGTTTCTTGTGCAACTTACTACAATAGTTACAGACCAACAACATACTACCAACTGAGAGTTGACTGTCATGATCCATGCAAGTTTCAGGGCTGCATATGGCAGCTAGGACTGTAAGCCAACCTCAAAGTCTTCTCTGTCTTGAGGTCCAAAGCAAATTTTTGTGTCGTAGATTCCCGCGACACCACATCATACAAATAAAAGCAAATACTAGTCAGTCACTGAATGACACTCAAATCACATTTCCTCGTGCCTCACAGACAAACCAGTTCATATGAAACTGGCACATCAAATTACTCTTGCAAGATACAATGTCATCTGCACTCAAAGTCTGTGAAACCGGTATAAGCAGTTCCACCTAAATGATCCATATACACCACCCCTGCCACTGGCTCTCAGCAGTTGCATGACAAAGAACATCAGCAAACCATACTCGACGATGAGCTCCTCGCCAAGACAATCCCGAGACTTAAGATTGAAGGCGCTCATTTGATTCACCTCAATTGTCAAAACATCATGCAGCCTCCATACAACCCGGCACACAGCTGAGAACACATATAATTCAAGAGGTAAAAAAGCAAGTAACAAGCAACATATGCACATGCAATCCTGTACTAGCTAGGCTGTAAGATTAGATGCAAATTGAGCCCACGCACATGCGGAGGGATGTGACGCTACCCACCATTCACCACAAAAGGTGGCGCCTCGTGAGTGGGTGGCGTGAACCACAGATTTGGTGAAGACTCTCGGTTCCGGGCTCCTACGCACATGCTAGTTCCGCCTCGCCACGCCAGGGTTGTTTTTGAGCGTGAACTCAAGGTTGTTTTTGAGCGTGAACCCAAGGTTGTTTTTGAAAAAAAATAAGAAACTTCGGCAAAACGCCCCTCCGCAGCGCTCGGGCTGCACTCAACCCCGCCAAGGTCAGATCCGCCATCCCACCCCAGTCTTACCCACCACCACCCGCTGGCACCCGCCAATATTGGCCGCATGTGCGTGGGCTCATTACCGGACATAAGTAGTTCACTACAGCAATGTATCCCGAAAAAGAAGAGTAGATGGTCAATTTCAATAAAATGGCGGTATTCTATTAGTTTGGCACTTTTAACAGTTGGCACCGTGCAGTCTGAAATGGTCTAAAATCTATAACTGTCCATTTCTGAAATCTATATCAAATCAAGATATCCAAAATCTAAAAAAATGGAAGATTTTTCAAACCATGTGATCTAAAATCTATATCAATCCTAGATTTTGAAATCTATATCATTCCTAGATTTTGAAATCTATACCAATTCTAGATGTCACTTTTGCGGTTTAGACCATGTGGGTTGAAAATGGCACATGGAATACCGCCATTTTAACAAAATTGACCATGTAGGCTCAAACCCCCTTGCAAATGCACGGTCAGCGTATCCTGAGTTTGTGAAGAAGAAGTGAAGCCCGGTCGAATTTGTTGAAGCAAGCAGGTGAGATTGCAACTGAGAACAACAAATAATTGACAACCACAGTGGATTTGTTTGGAGTTTCGTATGACTTGAGAGCAGATTCAAAAATACTAAATTTCATAAACTGAGTTGATTTGGAGGGGACATCTTCCAAAAACACTGAAAAATGCATAAGTCAACCCTTAACAGATTCCTTGTCTTGCCTTTCATTATGACGGAAACATATCCTATGTATTGTTAAAACAGGTCATCATGCATAGGAGTGGGTTTTTAGTACAATGTCGTGACAAGGGGTTCAAAAAACATTCCTTGTGAATGTAAGCAACACAATAAACTCTTTTGGAATTCCCTCCAACTGATTTGGAGATTCTGCAGTTTTTCCCTACAACTTTCTCCTAGTTTTCATGTTTCCCTGTATTCTAATGTCACCATGGAGGGATTTTTGAAGAATTCCTATACAAGAGAAAATCATGGATTTTCTTTGCGAGTATTTTCTCCAAATTCCCCATATACAGTTCAAATTGTTAGACTTTGTATACATCTTACATTTCAATGTTGTTTCCACCTGATATTTGGTAGATTTTACAAGATTCAATTGTCCCATATTAATTGCCATGGATACTATGAGGTTGTAACATAAGACTTGTAGGTTTTCAATCTACATGGTAATGTTGGAATAACAACCTCATTTGTTACTGTAGATACTACTGTAGATACTCATTCATTAGTGCTAGTTAGAACTCATTCATTTTCATCGAGTACTGTGTATAAGTTGAATCGTCTCTCAATAAAACGTATGCATTTGATTATTGTTCTGTATAGTTTAGTTTATGAAGTGTTTCAACATGGTATCAGAGCACAGGTCGTAGAAGTCGAGATCAACAAATAGACAATCAAATAGATGCAACACCTACATGATTAGAACATTGGTCAAGAGAAAGAAGTTAAGCCTAGTCGAGCCCTGCTCCTAAGCTGCAAGAAAGAAAGAACTAAGCCTAGTCGAGCCCTACTCCTAAGCTGCGAGAGAGAAAGAAGTTAAGCCTAGTCGAGCCCTGCTCCTAAGCTGCATGCACAATCTGAAAATACAAAGAGAAAGAAATGGCAGAAAGTTTGAGCATTACGATTAGAGAAGGAGACAAGTTGAAGGGTATAGGCTCTCAAAATGAGAGCAATCCTGAGGGCAAAGGGTCAATGGTCAGTTACAATAGAAGTACAGAATCACATCGTATTCCCAGTCACCATCGACGGAGAAGCTCATACCGCAGCTCAATTACAAAAGAAGAAGGTCTTAGCGTGTAGACTAATCATACTATTTGTGTCTAATGATATTGTGGATCCTATTGTAGAGTACTCAAATCCGGCATTGGTATGGAAAGCACTCAAGGATCAGTTCCAATCCGGGGACCAATCACAAAGCTTCACGTTGATGAGTCAATTACAAACGCTCAAGATGAACAAGGGAGGATCAGTTGAAGAATATATCAAGAAGACAAGGGAGCTCAAGAACAAATTTAGTGGCATGGGCAAGAAGATTTCAGATTGCAATGTGAATCAGATTATCTTGAATGGCTTGCCTCAATCTTACGAGAGTACCATATAGACTCTCACCCATCTCAATGCAACGATGACTTTTGAACAACTTAGTGCAAGTTTAATGTCTAAGTCTCATCGCAGAGAACATTGAAACCTGCAACTCAGAGGCATAGAAGCATTGGCAGCCAGCTTCAGTCAACAAGCATCACTACAGACACCAGCAAATCAAGGGTGCGGAAGATGGCCCCAACCTTATCGAGGAAGAGGTTTTCTTGCATGAGGAAGTTATCCTGGGCGGGGATACCCAGGATCTTATTGTCCTTATCGACCATACCAACAACAACCAGAAGGACCGTATTGACCAAAAGGACCGTATCAACCAGAGGTATTGATATGCTACAATTGCGGAAAGAACGGACATTACACAAGAGATTGTCGATCAGCACCAAATCCACAATTGGTTCAAGAGACGATGACACCACGAGGTATGGATTTTGCAAACTCAGCTGAATTTTTTGAATCTCAAATAACTCAGCAATATCATGACCCCTACTATCATTGGGGACACAAACCATGATACTTGGACAATGGAACGTCTGGGCATATTACAACAGACTACAACAAGCTAGATCCTGATTCTAGTTCATCTGGTGTGGAAATTAGTAAGATTAGGATTGGAGGCAAAGAACCTCATCTTGTAAAAGGTCCGGTACAACTAGTGTGAGTACCAAATCAGGTGCAATAAAGCTCAAGGAAGTTCAGTTATGTGCCTAGTATGACAAAAAATCTTGTATCAGTTGGTGCTTTTGCCGATGCTGGTCATTGTGTCATATTTTCAAAGCAACAATGTTGGATTGTCAATACTAATGATCATATCATAGCATCTGCACAATGTGATTTTGAAAATGGCCTTTACTCATGCACTAGCCGTTGATCACATCAGTACAATAGAACTATGGCACTGTTGCATGGGGCTATTAAATTACACCAATCTGTAGTTCTTTTCTCAATCAAGACATGTTATTGGCCTTCCCCAACTAGACGACCAGAAGCAAATCTGCTATTGTTGTTTATCAGGAAACCAACATCGTAAAAGATTTCCACGAAAATCAATCACTTGTTCAACAAAATCTGGCAAACGGATTCATACAGACATTATAGGGCCAATGCCTCAACCCTCCTTAGGAGGCTCACGATACATTTTGATATTTACAGATGACTTTTCTCAAAAATCTTGGACATATTTCTTACAACACAAAAGTGAGGCTTTTGCAAAATTTCGTATATTCAAGCAACAATCGAACTTGAAACTGGAAACAAAATTGGCTTCTTACGATCAGATTCTGGCGGTGAGTATTTATTAGAAGAATTCATTATCTTTTGCTCAAATAACGAAATCCTGAGAGAGCTCACGCAAGCACATACTCCTCAGCAGAACGGCGTATCAGAGAGGCGTAACCGTACAATAATGGAATGGACACGTAGCATGTCCCATGACTGCCAATTGCCAATATTTCTTTAGACGGAAGTTGTCGCCACTGCAACTTACTTGATCAATTGAAGTCCAACAAGAGCAAATTTTGGCAAAATTCCAGAGGCCAAATATAGAAGTATGCAGCCTGACATTTCAAATTTACGTATTTTTGATTGCCTAGCCTACATACACATTCCAAAGGAGCACCGCAATAAATTAGACAGTAAGACACAAAGGTGTCTTTTTCTAGGTTTTGATACACAGACTAAAGCCTATAGACTCTATGACCAAACACGCCGTAAAATCATTATTAGCCGGGACGTTGTATTTGACAAAAGCAAAGTAGGTTTTTAATATCTAGCAGCTTCAAATAGCGATGAAGAAAGCTTTCAATTCTCACCATCTGACACACAACCCTCTTTGTCCACTTGATCCCTCAAACCCTGAATTAGCTATAGGACAAGATCCTTTTACTACCCACAACCTAGAAGAGCCACAGCAACCCATTTTAAGCCTAGAACCCACTCACCACATACCAAACTCCTACTCGATCCCAGTTGTGACTCCTACTTTGAACCCTACTCTTCCAGATCAATCATCACACTTTCCGAGACCTTTACCTGTAGATGGGCCGCTGGACCAGCACAGTGCCAATATCCCAGCCGTATTCACAAACCCTCCATTAAGCTTAAAAATTTTTGGACTCTTCTGTCTGAATTCATAAAGGAACCGATTGATTTCCATACTACCAACCAAAGCAAGGATTGGCAAAGCGCTATTCAGAGTGAAATTAACTTGATTATGAAAAACGAAACATGGGATGTTGTGGATCGACCAAAAGGCAAGTGTCCTATAACTGCAAAGTGGTTTCTTAATGTCAAACAAAATATGCACGGGGACATCAATAAATTTAAGGCTCAACTGGTGGCACGTGGTTTTCAACAACAAGAAAGAATAGACTATAATAATGTCTTTGCACCCGTAGTTAGATGGTCTACTATAAGACTTATTTTTGCACTAGCGGCTCAACGAAATTGGCCATTACTACAAATGGACTTAACAACGGCATTTTAAACGGCACCCTTCAAAAGGAAATATTCATGGAAATACCTTTTGGTTTTCTCTTTGCAGGAGATTCAAGCAAAGTTTGTAAAATAAACAAAGCCCTATAAAGGACTCAAACAAGCTCCAAAAGCCTGGTATGATCAGATCAACACATGGCTCCTACAACAGGGATTAGTCCGAAGCAAAAATGATCCAAATCTATACTTCTCCAATAAAGATGGGAAAACAAAATATACACACATTTCAATTAGGACACAAGAAAAATATAAGGGGGAAAAAAGGGACAATAAAACAATATTGCTCCTTTATGTGGATGATTTATTTATTACAGGTGACAATCAAGACGAAATCTCACGCCTCAAAACTATACTAAAGGAGGAATTCAAAATGACAGATCTTGGTGAGGCTAGCAACTATTTGGGAGCAGAAATTCATAGAAACAAACAAGGTATTTTCATTGGACAAAGAGCCTATATTCAAAAATTGCTACAAAAATTTGATCTTCTTGATTGTAATACCACTAATCTTCCTATGGACTCCAAAGTACAGTTACAAAAACACACAGGTTCAGAGAAAGCAGGCACAATGATGTACAAGTCCTTATTTGGCAGTCTCCTCTTGTCTTCTACGTGGCAAATACTCGCCCGGACATCTGTTATGGAGTAACCTGCGTCTCAAAGTACATGGATCAACCAAAAATCAATCATCTTCAAGCTGCTAAAAAAATCCTAAGATATCTCAGTGGGACTCTAGATTATGGAATCTTCATGCCCACAGCCAACAATAATCTCTATCATACTTATGCAAACGCTGATTGGGGCCGCAATGTGGATACGAGATGATCAACCTCAGGTATTATTCACAAGTTAGGCAAATCTAGCATCTCATAGTCCAGCAAACTACAACCTACAGTTTCTCTTTCAAGCACATAAGCAGAGTATCGGGTCCTCACAGATGCTGCAAAAGACATAATCTATTTTTGAAGAATATTGAGTGAACTTGGTGTGGATACAGATGCACCCACCTCCCTACTTAGTGATAACCAATCATGCATCAAACTTGTAGAAAACCCTATTATGCATTCTAGGACAAAACATATTGGCATACATCAACACTTTATTTGAGAGGCCTCCAAAGATGGAATCACATATGTGCATGACGTACCTACTTCAATACAATAGGCCAATTTTCTAACCAAACCACTACTTTACACTAGTTTCGTATCAAACAGACAAAGAGTAGGTTTAGTTTCTCTTCACACTAATTCTCCAGTCTTACTTTCATCCAGCTGGGTGTCGCCCAACTGTCGATCTATAGGGCCTATTTCGTGATCTTATGTCTAAAACCTGGCCCTCTCGGATGACGTTTTGTATCCCTATTGTCCCACCAATCTTCTGGTCTCTCAAAATATAGCTCCCACAATCTCTCATTAGTATCACTTTTGCCAACTCTTCCCCTGCTCAAATTCCTATTAGAGTTACTAAACAAACTTGATGGCACTCCTTCAACACTGGGATTCCTTTGACTTCCTTGCATCAATTCAAACACAAGGAAGCAAGCCTCAAGGATATTGTCACACACTCGGCGAGCGATGAAAGCCAGAAACTACAACAACATGAACATCAACCCAACTTGCACACGCAAAATAGCGTGGTATCAATTTTCTTCTTTGTTCCCACAACGACAACTCTTGAAGCTCATAACTACGATCAACAATTATGCTCACCATCGAAAGGGCTGTTTCCATAACTGTGAAGCTCCTCCACAGCATCCGTGGACAAAAACATAACATGCAGCATTTCTTTTTAGAGCCCTAATTGACAGTTAACCAGGACTGCATTGAAGAACACAATGCTCACAACCTTACAAAAGATGTTGTGAGCGAGGGGGGATGTTGGAATAACGACCTCATTTGTTATTGTAGATACTACTGTAGATACTCATTCATTAGTGCTAGTTAGAACTCATTCATTTTTCATCCAGTACTGTGTATAAGTTGAATCGTCTCTCAGTAAAATGTACGCATTTGATTATTGTTCTGTATAGTTTAGTTTATCAAGTGTTTCAATAGGTAATGAATTCTATTCACAGAAATCTAGCTTTTTTTGAGTTTGTATATTTTAGAGAAGTAAGAAATTTATATCATATGAAATCATAAAATGTTAGAACAAATTAAATCTACATATACCTGATATTTTTGAACTCCTGAAATCTAAAAAAGGTTTAGGCACAAAATTCTGAAATGTACAAATCAATGAGATTGAAACTCAAAACCTACATGTCAGTTAGATTTTAGAGGCATAAATCTACAAGCACTCTAAAATATTTAATTGCAAAAATTGAGTTGATTTGAAGGTGGAGACATCTTCTAATAATAGTAAAAAATGCATAGATATCCCTTGAATAAAATGCACAAATTTTCCTATTTGACATTCCCTTGTGAGAGCCAAATTTGCTATGAATATGAATTTGTTAAACTTTTGTGTTTCTTTGGAGGGAATTTTTAGTGCAACACACGCACGGAATTCCAATCAAGTTTGTTGTACAAAGCTAAGGCTTGAAAAGCTCATAGAAGAGTGTAAAATCAACTGCAAATTGCTTTTAGAAGAGTTGTTGTAAGTTGCTATCAGGTACACTGAATATGCCGAAAGTAAAAAAGAAGGCTCAATCACATGCAACAACTTCCAAATTCTAATGCAGGTTCCATGTTGAGACTCCTAATCACAATGTGCTTTTTTGAAGAATTCCAAAAATTGCATTAAAAAATGAATTCTACAAGTTATTTTTTCAGTAGACAAAAATATAATCTTTGAGAATAAAATTTGAAAAAAACAATTATTTTGACTTCAGTGATTTTTTTTATGCTGCCGCCAAACTCCAATTTTTCTTAAATTGTGTCATAAATTTTTCTCTCATGCATCAATTAAAATAAAAAATATATAGTCACAAAGCTCTCGGAAAAATATCCAACTGCAAAGAATTCAAAAAATTATCACTAGAAAGGGAGACAATAGGAACCTGCCCGAACCCAAACTGTTCCCAAGGAAAAAAGGGCCTTTAGTGGTTAGTTAAAGTGCCCCTCTGATAGGCCTTGTTGTCTAGGTGTTCGAAGAAACAAGTTTGTCCTTTTTGTTGCAATTGGGGGTTTTCTAAAAGTAGTGACAATTAACCCCTAAAAGCCCAAGTGTCCCCTCGGGGGACACTTGGTACTTTAGGCAAGCTCATGCGACCTCAATTTGTCACATGATTTTTTGAAACTTTTTTGGGAGATAGGAAATCACATTAGCTTTGCGTACATAAAAATTTCAGCAAATTCGGACTTACCTTCTAAAAGTTATAAGGGATTGAATAAAAATTTCAGTTTGGGAATTTGCTACCCCTTAGGAATCTGCCTTTGACTCCCAAAGGGGCAGCTGTGGCCATGGTAGAGAGGAGAACCAAGGAAGGGCGGGTGAAGACCGGGTCCAAGGGCGACCTGTGGACAGTGGGCGGCCGATTGGCGGATGGTGGCGGAGGACCGGTTGGGCGACCAGGGGGCGCCTGCGCAGTCGGGGAGCCGCTTTTTTCCGCCTGAGTATTTGCCGTGCTACTTGGCCGGCTTCAAAATGTGGAGGACCGATTCATAATTTCTGACTCAAATTGCCCAAATCCAAATCAGGTTGAGCTGCGCATTTGGAATCCAAAGCACAATTTGAAGATTTTGAAGTTGATTGACGACACATGATCATCCAATTTGGAAAATTGGTTGCTAAACATAACTTATTCAATGCAATTCCAAACACAAATTGAAGCCAAATTTGTCCTAAGCAATTACATTTCTGACTTACAAGCATCCAAGATTGCAATTCCCAACATGTGATTGAAGCATTCACAACCAATGGGGCTCCATGCTCGTAATTAGCTAGCCTTCACTTCCAAAAAGTTGTATTATAGTAGCACTTGTTACTTCCACTACAACAATTGAACATGCAAAATTAATGCTAATAGGTGTACAATTCCGGTGTGCATAGACCTACATTTGAAGTACCATTGCTATCACAAAAGAAAGGAGGCACAAATTGGAGACCATTTTGCAAATTAGAAGTTTTTATGTTTTTGAAGAGTAGATGAAAGATTGCAATTTCACAGTGAGTGAGAGTGAGAGAGCTTAGGGACTTTCTCATTATCAAAGAGAGGTAGAATTACAAGCATGAGGTCCAGCCGCAAGGAGAAAGAGGTAAAATTTTGTTCCTCTCACTTAGCTATAGTTTCAAAATTCCTCCTCCATTCTCTAATGTGTTTTTTCCCGGATTTTTTGCAGATTGCTTGGGACGGGCTTCCATTGCATTGCAGCTACAGATTGACAGCATTATCGGCAAAAATTCTAGCGGATCCACCATCTTCAAGTACAAGTCTAGTACCTCCAGATGATTATACTCCCATTTTGGACTATCCAACTCCACTACCTATTCCGCTTGTGCCTTGTGAAGGAGAGGACAACTTCAAATTTGAAGACACACTACATACTAGAGAGGACAACCCCGATTTCTTGGACACTCAATCCCAAGACAAAGACAATTATCGGTAGAGAATCAAGCTGTGAAGAAATTGAAGAGGACAATTTTAATGAAGATATTTATGCATTTGATGAAGTCCGCTCACTGAAAGAAATTCTTTGGCCACCAGAGTTGCTACACACTTCACAAGCCTTGGATACAATGTGATCTACATGACTACAACGGGCATTGTTCAAATTGCGCACGGGCAACCTCCTCACCGGCATCAACAAAGAGGAGGGCGGAAGCGTTGGCATTGACAGGAAGGAGGACGGAAGAACCGGCGTCAACAAACCGCACAGCTCTGGCAACAAGGAAGTGGGGGACACAGTAGGGAGCACCTGTTGCTGCAATGGGGAGGTGGTCGGGAGGAAGGGGCGGGGGTGCAACGCCTGCTACGAGGAGGTGAGCGGCCGAGGAAGGGACTAGACAGCAAGGAGGGGGGCTGGCAGGGGGGTTTGCCGAGATGGCAATGGTAGCCCACCTGCTGGTCCAGAGCTCCCTTCATCAGCCGGCCTTGAACTGCCTCCTTTTGGAGACAAGAAGAGGACTGGGGCTGCAGCTAGGAGGGGAAGAGGGGCAAATAAAGGTAGAAACACATGGGATTTTGGTAGAGATTTCTGTGATGGGGATGAATATGGAGGCATTGGGGACCACATTTTATGGCACCTTATGCCATAGACTATGAGAGTGACAATGAAATTGATTTAGGATATGTAGAAGTAGACTCCGATGAGTTTGATGAAGAGGATGATGATGTTGACCTTGGAGATGTATACAGTGTGAAATATGTTTATCAAGATTCAATGTGGCAGGAGAATTCTATTATGTATGAACCGGAGCCTCAAGAATTCATTGGACTTTTTGGCTCAAATACCTCATGGAGGCACTTCCCAACGTTCTCAAATTTATGGGACATATTTTGGCCATATTATGTTTTACTTTGCATTGTGAACAAAACAAATAGATATGCCACTTGTGAACAGGGAAGGAATGAAAAAACTTATGGTGGAGAGAATTGGGAGCCTCTCACGGTAGCTGAGTTCAAAGTTTTTATTGCCATTATTTTATATATGGGGATGAAGAAGCAACCAAACATTAGAACTTATTGGCACAGGGTTGGTTCAATTTTCCATTGTTCAATAATCTCAAGACTCATGGCTCATATCCGGTTTATGATTTTGACCAAGTATTTACATATTACAAATCCGTCTGAGTATGAGAGTGAAAAAACTAGGCCTAGATATGACAAAATGGGTCAAGTTAGGTGGTTGTTGAACGCAATTTCCAAGAGTTGTTGAAATGCTTGGAATGTGGAAAAACTCACAACTATAGATGAAATGATGATTAGATATAAGGGCTCGTACTGCCCGGCACAGCAATACATGCCCTAGAAACTGCAAAAGTGGGGCTTGAAGGTTTGATGTCTGGCCGATTCAAAATCTAAATTTGTCTCCAATTTTGAAGTATATTGTGGGAAAGATTTCACTGTCGAAGAAGATATTGATGTACCACGTGCGGGAGTTTGTGGGGCACCACAAATGGCTCATAATGTAGTACTGTGGTTGTTGGCACCTATTGAGGGCAAAGGGCATGTTATAACAATGGATAATTTTTTCTCTAGTATTCTTTTATTCAAGGAGTTGTTAGAAAAAGGGACATATGCTATAGGGATTATTCAGTGCAATCGGGTTGGGCTCCCAAGTGCATTCAATAAATACAAAAGAATTCAGTAGAAAGCCACAAGGTGCATTAGAGAGGCACATGCACAAGTCACGGTAACTATGTGCAATTTTAGGGAAGGAGAAAAAGCCCATTTTTATGATTTTAACACATGCAATCCCAGTACAATTTCCTTGTCAGTTTCCAGTTGTAACCGTCCCACAACGGAATGGCTCTACCCGCAAGAGAATCCACACATCTCTTGTGCATTTAGAGTATACAACACATATTAGGGGAGTTGATGTAACAGACCAGTTGCGTGCATCAGATACTTGTCAGACTCGTTCGCATAAATGGTGGCACTCTATGTTTTTTTTCCTTATAGACACAAGCATTGCAAACATGTATATAATATATATGGACAAATGCAAAGAGCAGATGCCACCTCTACATCCAGTGTCTCATCTTCAATTTTGTACTCACCTATGCAAAGCACTCACAGAGAAAGAAGAAGAGACGTGCACAATGCATTGAAGAGCCCCGGCGTGTGCCTATTTGTTACCCGGCGTTCAGTGATGTTTGAAGGGCATGTGTAGTTTGTAATGATGGATCTGGCCCGTTGATTAGGCCAGGGACTTTTTGCCCCACATGCAACAACAAATTCATGTGTTGGCGGAAGGGTTGTTTTAAAAAATACCACGAGAATATTCAATGAGAAATCACACTCAATGTAAGTACAATTTGCACACTCACAATGATTGATGAACTGTTTTATTTAGGTTGCATTTTTCTAGACCATGAAGGACCCACATGAATGTATTATGTTGAAGCACTTGTAATAACCGAAATGAATTTTAAATTTTTTTATGCGAGTGGGAGAGAAAATTCACATTTTTGTGTTTAGAAATAAGGATGGGCTTCCACATGTATTTTGTAAAACATTATTTGGTCATTGTATAAATAAACTATGGATTTTCAAAGTTCATTATGTAAGAGTTTTACATGTTTTCCGCTTTGTGAATCATACTTGAGTGTGAGTGTGTTCATTCAAATTATGCACTAATATTTCTCATTACCTTCATGTTGTTTTCCAAGGCCATATGGTGACAAGCATGACCCAAAGGGCCTAGTAATGTGGAAATGACCAAGCAGAATTTCTCTCCAGGCAGCTAACTGCCATGAATTCAAATTTCAAAAGGGCCAATTGGAGGATGGATGAGAGAGGAGGACGGAGCAGTGGATGGAGAGGAGGGGAACCTACCGGGAACGGCAGGGAACTTTCCGGGAACATGGAGGGACCCATTTTTTTTAGCTCAGTCACATTGCTTTGCCTAACCGGAGGTCACATTAGGCTTTGAATGCAAGTAGATGTTAGAGATTTTGACATTTTTCAAATTTTTTCTTTCCTACTTTTAGAGTACAAGTGCATCTTTCAATCCACCTTTCAGATTTCCTAGATCAAAATATGTGTGATGGGAATTTTTTTTTGAAAATGGCCTAGTCAGTGTATTGTCATTTCTTGGGACATAGTGGCAAATTCTAATTTTTTGAATGTCGGGATTGTCTTGGATTGCCTTGAAAATTAGCATGCACATGCCTAACATGTTTCTCCATAAGAATTTTTTTTTAAATTGGAGGTTTGTAGCAGAAAAAAATTCAGCAAATGGTGGTCAAAGACATCTGAAATTTTTGGGCACAATGGAAAAAAAAATCTAGACTTTGAATGCATATATCTTGCAATCTATATGGTCAAACCTCACAAAAATTTTATGACATATTCTCACACAAGTTAACTACATTGAATTGTGCAATTAGGTTGCCCCAGACTATAGTTGACCATGTTTGAAAGTGTTAGATATGAGAAATTATTGTGGGACAACCTAATTGCACAATTCAGTGTACAAGATCCTACGATTACATTCCCAAAAAATCAATTTTTCAAACTTTTTTGATGAATGCTCTAGAAATGGCAGTTCTAGGTGTTTTTTGAGGTAGAAAAGGCCTTGGGCATAAGGGGTTAAATTCAAGTGCTAACATAACATTTAATAGCACTCAAATGCGTTGCCTTCTCCCCAACATAATGATGTGGTATATTCTACACCATTAGTAGCTAATATACACGCATCAAATTTGTCAGAGAATTGAAGTAAGTCAACTAGCCACAATTGTACAAAGTAGACTAAGAATTAAAAAAACCCAAATCTTTACATCCCTTAAATCAAATACACAAAAATTAGCTTTCTACACCTATACATTGTATTTTTGAAAACTCAAAATATAATTGGTTTTTGTATGAATGCAAGTAATGAGCCAAGCATTTGGAGTGCATTCATATAGAAATTAATTATATTTTGAATTTTCAAGTGAGGAAAAAAGCTATATATACATATATATTTTGGGTGGTAAGAAGTAAAACAACCAATGTGGACATATAAATTAGAATGAATAGAAGCCTCAACCACTCATAAGTAAGAATTGTTTAAAGCAGAATTGAATTGAATTATCACGAATTTTAGAACTGAATTTAGTTGTTTGAATTTTGACTTAATTTACTATGAGTATTTGAGAAACTACAAATCCTACTTTATTTATCCCATATGAGTTGTTCTACCTCCTACCACCCTATGTGTATATAAAGAGTTGTCTTCTCATTTGAAAATCCAAAATAAATTATTGATAACAAATGGTTCAATTGCATTAGTGGATTATTCATTGGATTCTTTGTTTTTTTGGCAAACCATCTTTTTCTACAAATATTTGTTGATTTGTATGTTTGGTCCTAGAATTAACAAAAGAATATGAAGTACACTATAATATATTGCCACTATCCCGGAATCAAAGCCAAGTATTAACTTGTAAAGCACCAACATGCGTCTTTTGGCTACATAGAAATTTTGGGCAGGCACGTGTGACTAGAGATTTCTATATTTTTGGCCCAAATATTAATAGAAAATAGGTACAAGGAATGTCTTTCATATGCAATAAATTTCATGACATTTGGAAATATGAGTCAAAATTTATAACCTAATATGTTATTTCTTTGTAACTAGCAGTCCGGGCATCTCAGATAAAATCACTTTTTTCAAAAACAAAAATTCAAAAATGGTTTTTTAGAGTTCTATATACATGGAAATATTTGAATCATTCCATTTTGATTAATAATTCAAAAGTTATGAGGATTTTTTGTTTGTGAGCAGTTATGGATTCTCTACTCTAAAATAAACTTTGAAGTCCTTTATCTCACTTAATTTTCAATATTTTTTGAAAAAAATAAAAGATTAGGATGTATATTGTTTATTATAATATTGCAACCATTGGGATTGGCATTTTTCAATTTCATAACTAATTTCTTATCAATTTAGTATTTTGAATTATTCTGTACTACTATCTACTTACTTTTTTTTTCCTATATGTTGAACAATTTCAAATGATGTGAAATTTTTCAAGCATGTAGCCAACTTGCCTTGAGTAATGAATCCAAAGAGTTATCACCATTTTGGACATTTCTTCATCCAAAAGTGAGCTTGTGAAGTGTAGCTACCTAATTTTTTGCAGGGACAAAAAAAGACTTTTTGTTAATTTGAATGATTATATCTTGCAATCCACACAATGGAAATTTCTGAAATCTTTTCCACATTTTCCAATCGGTATACCACAAGATCCTATGGTTATATTTGTCAAATTTTTTCTTTTTTTAAATTTGATACTTGTTCTAAAAATGACAATTTTTGAACATTTTTGATGAAAACTTAGTCATGGAACTTTAGGGATTAATGGTGAGAGGATGAATTTTGTGGATGAGGACTTCAGAGTGGAAAAGGTAGCCTCTCTAAAGGCTACTAAATATCATGAAAAAATTTATTTGACTATTTTAACGTTGTTCATTCAATTGGCTATATTCCACAAATTCAAAATTGACTCTGGCATATATGCTCACAAAGAACTAAATAATTTGAATAATTTCAAGCCACTGACTAGTACATAGATTTTGGTTCCAGGTTGAATTGCATCAAAGTAGTGGAATATTGCCAAATGGATTTAAAAAAAATGGCATTGAAAGTGGTCACAACTAAGCATAGATTTGAATTCTTGAATAGTTATGTACTGTTGGTCAATTTGTATTAATACCTTGTGTCATTTCAACAACTATAGTTTAACCCCTAAAAGCCCGTTGTCCCTTAGGGGGAAAAATGCGTTTTTGGGCAGGTACTTATGGGCTGAAATTTTCTCTTGGTTTTTTGAAACTTTTTTGGGAGATAGAAAAACTGATTAGCTTCATAGGAATGTAATTTTTTTCACAATCGGTGCCCGAGAACAAAAGTTATGACCAAATAAGCTCAAAACAGGGGATGGCGGGCAGCAAACAAAATTTGCACCTTTTTTTTTTTTTCTAGTATTTTTTTTCTCATAGATTATATTTTTGTCTATCTAAAAAGATTTGATTCATTTCATTTGGATTTGTTAGGAGAAAGTTATGGACATTCTTGTTTTTTGAGCAGTTAAAGATCTTTTTGAAAAAATAACTTGTAGGATTCATTTCTAAATGCAGTTTTTCAAATTTGTCAAATTTTTTTTTTTGCATGGTTAAGTTTATTTGCTAGAACAATCTGACCATTGGGATTAGTGCATTTTAATTCCATGTAAAATATTTGAATACTTTAGATTTTCCTTCTATTTTGTACCTACTTCTACTTAACAATTTTTTCAATGATGAAAATTAATTTTTTTTGAATTTTATTTTTTTGAGTAGATTTTCAACTCAATTCTCCACTACAAACATTTAAAGCTCAAAACTTTGTAGTGTAAAAATTTTAAATTAAAAATGTTCAAAGTCAAAAAATCCATTCCCACAATGTGCTGAAAATTTTGTTTTTTTCACTTTAAACGTAGATATCTTGCAATCTATGTGGTCAAAAATTCTGAAATTTTTTCCACACATTCTCATACTAGTTAGGTGTAAGATCTTATAGTTTGATGTGCAAAAAAAATATTTTTAATTTTTTTTCACTCTTTGCTAAAAAAATGGCAGTTTTGGGTGGTTTTTGGCAGAAAAAGGCCTTGGGCCTTTAGGGGATAATCTCTAAACATATCCTCCTACGTTTGTCTTATGTTGAAGAACAACAAACGTATGACAATCCTTTTCAATATATATAGAAATTTTGCATGTACTTCAAAAAATACTGGTTGGAATTAAATTGAGATTTTTGTTTATTTAGGAGTTATAAAAAGGTAATATAGCCATTTTGCATTTTTGTTTTGTTTTATAACATTGTTATGGTTATATAGAAAACCTAAATATAATGTGTACAAAAGTAAAAATTAAGCTAAAAGAAACTTTTATATATGACCTCATAAGAAGAGATTTGAGGCCTCCAAGAGCCCGTGAGTCATCCAGTG
Organism: Neckera pumila; assembly: GCA_963969595.1. Classification (NCBI taxonomy): domain Eukaryota; kingdom Viridiplantae; phylum Streptophyta; class Bryopsida; order Hypnales; family Neckeraceae; genus Neckera; species Neckera pumila. The sequence continues at coordinate 28,399,747 of OZ018409.1, forward strand.
TTTCCAGATTGCAGAAAATGCAAGAAAGCTGCTGGCTAATGTGGGTGAGAGAGTGCCGAGGCATTTTCAAAAAAATAAAAAAAATAAAAATTTGGCCTAAAATGAAATTTGGGAGAGATTTTTTTTAATTTTTTTTGAAAAAAATTCTGATAGCCCATATCGGCTGTTCACAAATCTGGCCAAATTAGGGAAATGGGCCTAAAATGGCCCTCTAATGCCTTCAAATCTCCCCTAATGATATTTTTGGCTCTCTGCTCTTCATGCTACAATCAGTTGTCAATTACTATCACCATCCCTTGATGGGTACAAAATTGCACTTGTGAATCAAGAAAAAAGTCATGCAAGTGATATATTGATATAATTATGTTATTATGAAACTTGTTAATTAATGAATTATCACCCTAATGGCCTAAGTTCTCAATATATATTTGCAAAGAGTTATTGCAAAGGAGGTTTTTATTTATCCATAATAGAATAGAATCAAATCCAACAATGACTTCTTGTTCAAAGCCTCATATTGTTCAATTTTATACCAAATAAAATAATGAGAACAATTGAACTAGTCATTATGAAGCCAAAATGCCAAATTGTAATGTATTGATCAATTTAGGCAAGATTAGTGTTTCATTGGTTGGTACAACATAGTGCAAAAGGGTTCAATCACCGATGTCAATTTTGTTAATTTGGCAATATTCTATTCCATTGGTGCAGTTTACTTTTGAAACCAAAATCTATACCTGTCCTAGTTTGTGACTTGAAATTAGACCTTTGTAAATATATATATATATGTCATAACTTTTGTGCTAGTTTGACGTTCTATATGCAAATGCAGGTTCCGGAGCACTTAAGGTAGCAACAATGAAAACTGCAATGACATTCCTCACACTAGCTTGACTGCCAACTTCTCCAATGCCCACAGAGCTAGCAATTTAATTATAGGCTAGTGTAATTGGAGTGTAATCCCATATTACATTGTGCCGTATGATCACCAATGCACAATTTCATTAACCCTTAAAGTTCCATGACTATGTTTTCACCAAAAACACTCCAAAATTGCCATTTTTAGTACAAGTACCAAATTTTTGAAAAAAAAACATTTTTGAGACATATAACCATAGGATCTTATAGTAAACTAGTTTTAGAAGATGTGGAAAAAATTTCAAAATTTTCCACCATGCAGATTGGAAAATATTAGCATTTGAATTAGCAAAAATCCTTTTTTTATCCCTGCAAAAAACAGGGCAGCTGCACTTCACAAGGTCACATTTGTATGAAAAAATGTCCAAAATGGTGGTGCATATTTGAATTCTTTTTCCTAAACAAGTTGTCTACATGCCTAAAAATTTTCAAATCATTTGATATTGTACAACATATACAAAAGAAACAGTAAGTAGAAAGAAGTAGAGAATGATCCAAAATACTAAACTATTAAGAATTTAATTATGGAATTGAAAAATGTCAATCCCAATGGTCATAATGTTGTAATAAACAACCTACATCCTAAGAATTTTTTTTTTCAAAAAATATTAAAAATTGAGTTAAATAAACAACTTCAAAGTTTATTTCAGAGTAGAGAATCTATAACTGCCCGCAAACTAAAAACCCTCATAACTTTTGACTCATTGGTCAAAATGGAATGATTCAAAGCTTTCCACGTATATATAACTCTAGAAAACCAATTTCAAATTTTTATTTTTGAAAAAAGTGATTTTTTCTGATCTGTTCGGACTGCACAGTTACAAAAAAAATAACATATTTGGCCATAACTTTTGACTCCTGTTTTCAAATGTCCTGAAATTTAGTGCATATGAAATATATTCCTTGCGCCTATATTCTATTAAAACTTCAGCTTAAAATATGGAAATCTCTAGTCACATGTACCTGCCCAAAATGTTTGTGTTGCCTAAAATTGCATGCTGTCCTTTAGGGGTTAAAATGGCGGTGTTCCAAAAGCCACTTTGATGGTGTGTCATTTTCACCATCTAGAACAGTTATAGATTTCAAAATGGCCATTTTAAACAATCTAGGCATGTATAGATTTAGAACATCCGCTGTTTTGAACTGTTTTCCCGCCATTTCAAAACAATATTGCCATTTTAACCCCTAAAGGACCGGGCTGTGTTTTTTGGACTTATAACCTTTTTGGGCAGGTGCATGTGAGCAGAGATTTGCACATTTTGGGCTGAAATTTTAATAGAATGTGGGGACAAGGAATATCTTTAATATGCTCAAATTTCATGACATTTGGAAATATGAGTAAAAAGTTATTGCACAATATGTTGTTTGTTTCTCAACTCGAGCAGTCCGGGCAGATCTGGAAAAAACACTTTTTTAAGAAATAAAAATTTGAAATTTGTTCTTCAGATTTATATGTACTCAAAAAGCTTTGAATCATTGCATTTCAATAGTTGAGTCAAAAGTTATGAGGCTTTTTAGTTTGCGGGTAGTTATGGAATTCCTACACCAAAAAAAACTTTGAAGTCCTTTATTTTACTGAAATTTCAATATTTTTGAAAAGAAATAATGCTATTGGATGTAGATTGTTTATAACAACAATTCAACCATTTGGATTGGAATTTTTTAATTTTGTAAATTATTTATTAACAGTTTAGTATTTTGAATCATTCTCTACTTCTTCCTACTTACTATTTTTTTCCTGTATGTTGCACAACTCCAAATGATCTGAAAATTTTCATGTATGTAGCCAACTTGCCCTGAAGAGTGAATCCAAAGAAGCACAACCATTTTGGACAGTTTTTCATAATGATTTGACCTTGTGAAGTGCTGCTGCCCGGTTTTTTGCAGTGGTCAAAAAAGGATTTTTGCCACTTCAAATGCTAATATCTTGCAATCTACATAGTGGAAATTTCTGAAATTTTTTCCACATATTCTCAAACTAGAGTACAATAAGATCCTATGGTAACATATGTCAAGAAATGATATTTTTCAAAAATTTGGTACTTGGACTAGAAATGGCAGTTTTGGAGCATTTTTGGTGAGAACATAGTCAAGGAACTTTAGGGGTTAATGAAATTGCCTATATCAATCCAAGATTGAAGTCCTTCAAATATCTACAAAATTTGTCAACAATCCCAAAATTCATTTGAACTTAGAGCATCCCCACTCCAACTCAACAAATGGCTCAAACTGGATAAATGGCTGTGCGCGGTCATAATGCGTGTTCCACGGCTCGCAAAGCGAGGGCCAAAAAATGGCCGGGCATGGCCAAATTTGAAGAGCACTTGACCAAATGAAGAGCCTTCCTTGCGGCTTGGTATAGGTTATTTTATCTTTGTTTCCAAGTTTCGAGAGACCTTTTCATAAATGAATGTCTTTTTCAAGTCAAAATTCATGAGGTGGCACTTTAGAGACCGTGTAAAACCCATTTCCCGTGTTTGTAGCCCTTGTTGCCATGGGGCACATGGGCTGGGCTTGATCAAATCACAATCCAAATGTTCCCTGGCCGTGCCATTTGGCCGTCTCTGGAGTGGGTATGCTCTTAGTTGCTAAGAGCATCTCTTGCACCCTTCCACCTCTAATTTTTGGATGATAAGCAATCAATTCTAGTGTTTGCACAATACATTTTCACTTTCCCCTTCAAATAAGGTCATATTTGAAGGTGTCACTTACCCCTCTATATGCTATATACTCTCTTGGGATTAGCAAGTCGTCATAATAAATGATAGCTTACTTATTGCTTTTGCAAGTTCTATGACTTGTGATTGGTTGGAAGTATATTTTAGGGAGTTACACTATTGGAGATACAAGTGACAATCCCGTCTACATTAAATGGATCTAGATTGAATGAGCCTGGCTATTTGGAGGGTTGCAGGAGATGCTCTAACTTGTCGCAATTACTAGCCACCATTTTGTATTTCTGCATATTCAGTACATGGACAGATATTAATGGCCACGGGTCCAATCAGGGTTCTTTAATGTCATATGCAAGGCATGGCCAATGTACGGGGAGTACCGGCATTTAGTTACAAGTTAGCCGGTTGAAATGAGGAATTGCCTAATTGATTTCAAAATCTTCGGAAAAAAACTGACCATCTAAGAGGAAAATCAAAGAATATTCTCTATTTTTTATAGGCCTAGCCAAGAGAATGATTCAAACAACCCAAGAATGGCCCAAGAAAATCTAGGATTTTAGCCGGTTGTGCTAAAAATCTCCCCGGACTGTGGGCATGGCTGAAGTTCCAGATCCACAATCCAAAGTCAATCACTGATGAACACAGTCAAACAATTCTATCTTAATTTCCTGCAACTGCTGACGACAAAGTTGGTATCTCCAGAAAATTGCACGAATCTGAGAGCGCAAACTTTAAGAACAGTGAGTTCAACCTTACGAGACTGCAAACTGAAATGCAATTGAATGTTTTGTTGAAAAAGGCTGAGAAGCAGTGGTGGTTGTGCGGAAGGTGATATGAGAGAGTGGTTTGAGAAAGCGGTTTGAAGGCATGTGTGAAGTTTTTGAGGATATGGAAGCTGGATATTGGTGCTCTGTTTTTTTGTTCTGGTTCCATGTGACTGTGGCTTTGCCGGAGTGATGCTCGACCGGAGAGTGTTCGCTTTTCGTTTGGAATTGTTTGCTTGGTTGGACAAGAGGCTGATCGAGGTGCAATGGTGGTTGTGTGCAGAAGGTGCTTTGAGATAGTGAGTTTGAGAAAGCGGTTTGAAGGCATGTGTGAAGTTTTTGAGGATATGGAAGCTGGATGTTGGTGCTCTGTTTTTTGTTCTAGTTCCGTGTGACTGGCTTTGCCGGAGTGATGCTCGGCGGGAGAGTTTTCGTTTTTCGTTTGGAATTGTTTAATTGCTTGGTTGGACAAGCGGCTGATCGAGGTGCAATGGTGGTTGTTTGCAGAAGGTGCTTTGAGATAGTGAATTTGTGAAAGTCTGTTTTGGAGATTTGGTGGAGCGCCAGCTATGGGGTGCAGTAATTAATTGACCGAGTTTCTGAATCTGGCGATGTTCGTATTGTCCATCCCGATCATTGCCTTCGGAGTATGGCTCTAGAAAACGCACGATACCGTGTGTACGTTTTTTGCAATATCCGATAATCGTGATCGGAGTGTTCATCCTGCTGATGTCCCTAACCGTGATGATTGATGCGTGGTGCGACAAGAGGTTCCTCATTTTGATCTCCCTCTTCGTGATGTTCCTCCTGATCGCCCTTCTCTTCTGCTTCACCAGATTCGCGTTTGTGGTGAGCAATTCGGGTGCGGGAAATGCGGTCTCTTGGAAAGGATACAAGGAGTACAAGCTGTGTGATTATTCCACTTGGTTGCAAAAAAGGGTAGACGATACTACTTACTTGGCCAAGATCAAGAGTTGCACAGCCGATTGTAAAGTGTGCAACGATTTGAGCACCAAATACGCTCATAAATTTTAAACATCTTTCGAAATTTCTGCAATCGGGTTGCACCATATACACTTGATCGAGACCTCACAAAGTTGTCAACAAGAGGTCGGTGCTCGAAGATCGGCATTATACATAAAAGTGAGGCCGTCATGATAAGTCATATCTAATGACAAAGATGATTGAGGAGAGTTCCAGATACTCCATGGTGTGCTAGAGACCCGTTTGCTCCCACTTTCATTTTTGGATCTGAATATAGGCAAATTGTGTTCCAGTAAACAAGCGTTGATAATGACTCTACAAATACACACTGGTACCAGATTTGCGTTCTATTATGTTGATGTAAGGTTCAATTCAGAAGTTCAGACATGTTGCATTGATGTGTTCCTAGTAAGTGCAAATTCACAGCCACTCAATCACACTCATGGTCTCAAACTGAATCCCCTGTCTGCGATTGATAGATCCTCATCTTGCTTCCCTGCCTTGAGATTAAACCATGGCTCCAAATAATCCTATTCATGTGAAGGCCTATTAAAAAAAGCAATTAATCAAGTTCAAAAGTAATTGCGTGCCCAGAGAATTTATTGCGTCATACATCCATTTCAAATGTTCAATGAGTCAACCATATTCCACTTGCTTGAGTAAATAACGGACATTTTGTTAAAATGGCAGTGTTCCACAAACTTGGCACTTTTAGGTTTGGACCATGTGATCTGAAATGTATGCCACAAATTTGGCACTTTTAGGTTTAGACCATGTGATCTGAAATGTATAACGTTCTTAGATTTAAGACAAGTTATCTGAAATCTATACCGGTGTTAGAAAATGAATGGAAAAATGGCGACAGAACGGTGCCATTTTAATGAAATATCTGCTAAATACAGTAAGTCAAATGCAATTCGATCTACACTTGTAAACGTGAAATCTGATGTGCAACTACAGCCTGAACTCTATGTTGCACAACAAATCTAACGTCGTCATTGGCTTCCTGTAAATACTCATCACAGCACCAGCGTCATCTTCAGTCTACAGAAAACTGCAGAAAATTTGAAAGTTAAGATACTAACTACATGATTTATCCCAGTCGATAATAATGGTCACATGTACCACAATCGATAATGTACCACAATCGATCCACCATGGCTTCATGGTTTCATATGCAAGCTAGGTCTGTAAGCGAATCTCAATTTCTCCTCCCCGAACTGATGAATAGTGCCAGCGTCCAAAGATATGATCTGCGTCTTCGAGTCCCGCGATATCACATCGAACGACAGAAGACAGTCATCGCACGCCACCCAGATCACGGTGCCTCGAGCCTCGCAGCTGAACCAGTTCCGATAGAACCAGCGTTCCCCGCTGGCAATAGACATCAAACGCAGAAAACGAGAGTGATAATCAATTTGGTTGTAAGGAATCTGGATCCGCAGGACTCCACAATCCTCTCCGTGTCCCTGCAGTTGCATGATATAAAAACAAAGCGGCATGAAAACAAGTTTTTTTCCAAACTCGTCCTCACTTTCGAGATCCTCACACTCCCAGCAGTGGGGTTCCTCAGACTCTCCGATGAGCCAGGCGTCATGAACCTTTGCAGGAAGGACCGCATACAAGCCTCCCATACATTCCAAGATCTCGACGTACGGCATTGTTTCCATGTCATAGGAAAACTTCTTGATGGGGTACTTGAGGGATGGGATATGGAACTTCCGCAGAGTGTACTGCTGGACAACTTGCCATTTCCCTGCTTCTGCGTTGACTTCGAACAGCCGCAGAGTACCGGCGTTAATGGCTTTCGGGCTGGGCCCCATACCTGCATTGGCAGCCGTTGTGGATTGTACGTCTGCAAAGTAGAGACGCCCACCCACAAGTGCACTTGCACAAATGTACTCCCATGCAACAAAGAACAAGTAATTTGTCCAGGGAATACGTCGACCCCATGGACGCTCCTGGGGAAATCGCAAACAATTCCAACTGTTGGTGGTGGAAGAGTAAACGGCCACAAAGTGACTGAGAGTGAGAATCACTTGGTAACAGTTGGTCTCTTCGTTGACCACCAGACTCGCTTGCACGCCATTCTGGTAGGCGTACTTCCAGGACGGCAATCCCAGCAGTCGACAATTAGCTGCCGGAAGTTCCCTGCATTCTCTCGTCAGCGGGTTGCACACCAGCAGGCGCGTCCAGTACTGGGGCATGCGGTTCCTATTCCCTTCATTCGATGTTTCCGCCGCCAGCTTCGTGGTGTCCGAGATCGACGAGGAGTTGGCATCGGCAAGCACAGGGTTCAAGCGCTTGCTGCGGCGAATCGGGACAACTCCAGTCGTGCCCTTGATCAGGAGCAGGCCACCTGCGCTGGCAATGACGTCGTTTCGAGGGATGCTGCAGTGGAGCCATTCGTGCGGGAGACGTGTCAAGGGAGGGAGCGGGAGGGCCCTTTCCGATGCGTGTTGCGCGCCGGAGTGCCAGATTCCAGACCATGACGACCATACATCCTTGAGCGGGAGCGACGTTAAATCTGCATCGTGTTGATCTGCGAGCTTCCGGGGCGAAGGAAATCCTCTCTCGATCCCAAGTTTCTCCTTCTTGACAATGATCGGGAAGTACCAGTCTCGGGTGTTGTCCAGAGTCCGAGCCTTTGAGATGCGTGCGATATTGTAGGAATTCCACATTGACCATCTTGGACAATTGAGTTGAGTCAGCCTGCGGACTGAGAGGAGGGGCATCTGGTGCCACACTACCAAGTCGCCGATGGTGATCATCTCCGATTCCGAATGATGAGTCTGCTCATCATGGCCAGTCATGCTGGTGTCCAGGGTCGACATATCTGCGAGTCAATGAACACATCTCCGGTATGTCAATACTGAGGGATCGACCGAATTCGGCATTTTAGGGTTCAGGAGTCGTACCGCAATGCATTGGTAATATGACATAGAAAAGACTGAGCTGGCTGTACTGAATGCGAACGCAGTGCAATCCTTGCTATCGCAATCTTCTTAGGGTTCACTTTTTTCTTATAGTAATGAACCAATGCGCATGCAGTAGTGCAGTACTCCGATCCTCATCGTTTTGCAAAGTCTACTCGAAAGCAGCAGAAGTGTGATAAATTACCCTTTGAGCTAGATTCAAGCAAACGCGAGACTAATGTAAGTTACCCTTACAGCGAAAAGGCAAGCTAATTCTCTCGGTTACAGTAAAGAATGCAACAGTGAGACGAAAAATGCCTATACGACAACAGCGACTGAATGGATTGCCCGAAATAACGTGACGGTAGACCGGTACCACAGCAAGGCCACAGCCTGAGCAAACCCCAGAAAGAATTGCTAATTTTCTACCGTGACGGTGGGAAATTACGAAAAATGCTGGAGAATATTAAGCACCTGCAAGTTGGACATGAAAAGCTGGTGATTCGCTCATGGAGCCCTAGCCTACGTACTCCAGACACCGTTAACATGAGAACAAGAAGCAGGACGACGAAAAAACATTAAGCCTTCGTAGCTACTCTTAAAAAAATTACTTAAAAACGATCGATCAATTGTAACAACAATTCTTACAATGTGAGAAATCTGTGCTAGATAGCAATGCTGTGAGAAATGCGCATGCTCACCGCCTCACCGGAGAGAGAATTGCACGAAAGAACTGTGTCCGACAGCAAGTTTAACGCTAATGAAGCCTGAGACTTGAGAGGAAAGGTCGGCGCTCGACAGCCAGCAACGGCAACAACTTCAAAGCCGAAAGGAATGCGGTGAAACTTCAGCAGAGAGGTCTTTATACCCTCCAGCCCTACCCTCCCTCCGAGTCCATATTTTGGATGCCTGCTGAATAGACGGTGCTTCAAAACTTTTCTTTCCCAAATAGTTACTCAGTCATGCAAACTGCAAAGTATTTAGGCTACAAATTATATATGAGGTAGGCAATAGAGATGAAATCCATTAAATTAAGAATACAAACTTTGCAAAATACTTGTGGAACTTAGAATCGAGTATTTCTATTTGATATCTCTAGATTATGCTGATAGTACTTGAATGTACAGATCTCTGTTTCATGTCTTTTGTGGTAAATTCTTGAAATAACACCATATTCATTACAATGAGAGATTGGGGACCTTTCAAAATAGTTTGGTTGATCTCGACTTAAATCATCAATTTCCATTAAAATGAGAGTTTTGGGTTGAATTGATACAAAACCTTTCAATTTTAGGTAAAATTTAAAGGATTTTATGTCATTTTGACTCGATTCAAGTTAGATTGAGATAAAACCTTTCAATTTTAGATCAAATTTGAAAGGTTTTATGTGAATTTAACTCAAATTGAGTTAAATTGACATAAAACCTTTCAATTTTAGCTGAATTGACATTAAAAAATTTGTTGAGTTTTCTTTAAATTAACTCTCATTTCAATGGAAAACTCTCATTTTAGTGAATATGGTGTTAAATTCTATTGTAATCTAGTGTGAATGATACTTATGGTTTAGATTGCAATTTTGGGGGGGGTTTTGAACTTGGACTTGAATTGTGAGATGGTTAGTGATGAAGTGAAAGAATTGAGGATTTCACACAGGGTAACGGGCAGGCCGTCCCCACCCCGGTCTCGCAGGGAGTGAGGTTTTTTAACCCCCCTTTCCGTGTGGGGGTGGCCTCTCGGAGGCGGAACAAGTACTGCGGCGAGCATTTCTGAGACAGTGGCGTGCATTCCGTCCAATTCCACGGGGTGGAAAAATACTGGATTTCAAAGGTCTGATGAATTACAAAATTCATTTCAATTATCTTACATTTTGGAAAAATCAACACACACTTGGTTACCCATTTCCAACCACTTAAGCAATTATGCATATTTGGAGCGCAAGTTTTTTTGAGTCCGGTATTTTTCTTGTGTACAAAAATAGAGTTTGAAAGGGTTGCATATTTTTCCAAAATTTTGATACACAAAATGTCATTACTATGAATTTTTCCATAGAAGATTCTCTGTGACTTATAATAGTGATATACTGATATAGACCTTTCTCCTTTTGACTATAGGATGATTGCAAAATCAACCAAGGGTTGGTTGCAATATTGACCGCCTTGTAGAGTTGTAGCCAATCATAATGTGTTACAATCGTTCCGAGAATTGAGCCACAAATTTACACCAAAATGGGGGGTGATCAAAAATAGGTCGGCTATCTTACACCGCATGTCCAAATGCCACAAAACATCCTTACAAATAGTCATTGGGCCCACTTTTGTTGTATTTGGACATGCAGCGTGAAAATTAAATTAACGGACTGAATAAAATTAAAGTAAATTAATTAATTAATTAACAGATTGAATAAAATTAAAGTAAATTAATTAATTAATTAACAGATTGAATAAAATTAACTTTGATTTTGAAGTCCAAACGCCACAAAACACAACCCCTTGCACTCTTTTGTAGATACAACTTCCTATTCATACTAAGAATGCAACCTCTCACACTATGACTACGGTGTGCCAATTTAATGAATTCCAAAGTTTCAATTAATTAAAAAATTAAGAAAATTTATTTGAAGCTTTCTATACATTCTTTTCAAGAATACAACCTCTCACACCGCAACAAGATCTTGTACTCCTTTGCGCATAGAAGATACTGAAGTTCAAAGTTTTTATAAACTTAAAAGTTTAAAATTTATAAAATTCTTATCAAAAATTTACTAAAAGAGTTTACATTACACTTACAAAGAAATTATCTCCAAAAAAATGAACAATGGGGTATCAATCAAAATGGCCTTTTTGAATTCATAGTGAAAGAAATTTCAATGCTACCAACTTTGACAGCCTCTTAAGAGCTAAAAAATTTGGTACTTTACAATGAGTTTTTTTTTCTACAACATTTTTATGTCAATCACATGTGTACCAAATTTCAAGGTCAAAAGATTCATTTAAAAAAAAATATTCAAAAGCTACCAATATATATAGCTATAGAAAAAAATGTCATTGCTGCCAAATATGACAACCTCCCAAGGATTGAATTGTTTTTTTTTGCCATGAATTTTTTTTAAGGAAATCATCTATATATTGATGACATGTTTGCCAAATTTCAAGTTCAAAAGATTTATAGAAAAGAAGATGTTTGAAATTTACCAACATATATAGTTGTGAGAAACAATTTCACTATTGCTAACTTTGACAATCCTCCCAGGGGCTGAAAAATTGCTTCTTTATCATGAATTTTTTTTCAAGATCATCTCTACATTGATAGCATGTGTACCAAATTTCAAATTCAGAATATTCTAATTCTACCCAAATGTGTAGTTGTAAGAATGATTTTCTTAGCCCTTGGGATAGTGTCATTTATGGGTAAATTTTACATGGATATAAAATATCATTCTCACAACTACACATATTGGTAGAATTAGAATATTTCTTTAATGTGTGAATCTTTTGAGCTTGGAATTTAACATACATGTTAACAACATAGAGGTGATTTCATGAAAAAAAGTTTCATGGTAAAATATTTTTTTCTTAGCCCTAAGCCCTTAGGAAAGTGTCAAAGTTGGCAATAGTGAAATGTTTCTCATAATTACACATGTTGGTAGATTTCAAATATAATTTTGTGTGTGAATCTTTTGACCTTGAAATTTAGCACACATATTATCAATATAGTAAGAGATGATCTTGCGAAAAAACATTCATTATAAATAAGCAATTTTCAGCCCTTGGGAGGACATCAAATTTGGCAAAAGTGAAATTGTTTCTCAACTATACATGTTGAGAAATTTTGAATATCTTTTTTAATTTGAATCTTTTGAACTTGAAATTTGGCACATATATTACCAACATAGAGATGATTTCTTGAAAAAAACCCTTCATGGTAAACAAAAAATTCTAGCCCTTGGGAGGTTGTCAAAGTTGGCAATAGTGAAATTTTTTTCATAGTTACATATGTTGGTAGTTTCTGTATATCTTCTTTGTATGAATCTTTTGACCTTGAGATTTGGTATACATATTACTAACATAGAAATGATCTTGGAAAAAAAAATTCATAATAAGAAACCAATTTTCACCCCTCGAGAGGGTGTCAACATTGATAACAATGAAAGTTCTTTATCTGGGAATGCAAAAACGCCATTTTGATTGGTACCATATTATACTTGTAAATAAAGATCCTTATTATTTAAAAATTATTAAGAAATAAAAAAATTCTAATCGTAAGATTGTTTAAACAATGAACCTTTACTGTGTGCAATATTTTTCCTTGCATAATTACAATAACCAAGTTCAAAATCAAATCCAACACATTATTTTCTCAAGAAGTTGTTGATATTGCCTAAAAACCACTATGCTCAGAAAAACACCATGGTCTACAATTTCGGAATCACTTATTCAAAAGAAATGAATAAGACAAAAATACAAAGTACAAGGCAAAACAAGTTTAAAAACAATCATGACAAAAATTTAGACCATAGATACCTGTTCAAAATACAACATGTCTTCCAAGGGGACAAATATTTTTCTTGGAATTACATATGTTCTTCCAATAAACAAAATTGCATTTATAACCCCTAAGGTACCAAGGCCTTTTTTTGATTTAAAACCACTTAAGATTGCCATTTCTATAGCATAGAGTAAAAAAATTTAATATTATTTTTTTCTATCTAATTGTAGGGTTTTATACTAGACTAGTATATAAATGTATGGAAGAAGTTTCAAAAACTGTAACTGTGTATATTGCAAAATATTTGTGTTTAAGTAAAAGAAATGAGTTTTTTTGCACCTTGCTCAACTACATTATTTGGTTTTGAACCTCACTCCTAACTTAAAATTTTTGCTCTATTGCTTTTAAATGTCTAGTTTTATATGACGAAGAATTGAGTTGAGAGTTTAGAAAAAAAATCCAAAAAAACAACAGCTTAGTTTTCATTCATTCAAAAATTATAAAGTAGAAGTATATTCAAGATTCACTATTAGAAAATTGTGTCCAGAACAACAGAAAATCAACTGATTTCTGTTGTTTTGTACATTGGAATGTCCATTTTCACTGATTTTTGAATTTTTTGTTAATGCGAACAAAACAGCTTCCAATTTTCTGTTGATTTGAATAGTGCAATGACCAAATCAACAACTTTTTGTCGAATTTTAATCTTTTTGGAATATTTTTGGAATCTTTCAAAATCTTTTTGGAATCTTTTAGAATCTTTGTAGAATCTCCTCGAATCTTTAAAAATCTTTAGATTCAAATGAGCATAGAATACATTTTATAAGATTTTGAAAAATTCAATGTTTTTTCAATTCAGTAGACTTTGGCGGCCATTTTGGCATAGCAAAACAACTTTTTCAAGAAACCTTTCAACAAAGAAAATTTGGGAAATCAAACTAACTTTCACCTACAAAAATCCGTTTGCAATTTGAAGTCTCCAATCAAAAGTTATGGACAGAAATCAGAGAGGGGTAGCAAGAAACATTTTTTTGGATATTTTCGAACATCCTATCTGATTTTTGTCCATAACTTTTGGTTGGAGACTTCAAATTGCAAACGGATTTTTGGAGGTGAAATTTAGTTTGATTTCCCAAATTTTCTTAGTTGAAAGTTTTTTGAAAAAAGTTGTTTTCCTATGGCCAAATGGCCTCCAAAGTCTGCTGATTTAACAAAGAAAATAAAAACTAATGCAAAAACTCTATATATAAATTTCTACTCATGCATTATGCACTTGGTAATGGCCATGGTTCAATGGCTAAGAACCTTGGACCTCAACCATGAGGTTCAAGGTTCAAAGCCCCATGGCTTCACCTGCCCGCGTGGCGGCTGCTCGGACTTTTCGGGCAGCCTAAAAAAATTATTTTTTTAATTTAAAAAAAAAAAAAAAAAAAAAAAAAACTTTTGAAAAATGTCCGAAACAACAAAATTTGGACAACAGATTTCAGTGTAATTTTGTCCAGTACAACGCATCCAAAACAACTGAATGGACAACGCTTTTCAGTTGAAAATTTGTTGTTCTGGACATAGTTTTTCTAGTAGTGATTGAAGGAAAAATTTAATTGTTAATTGCTCTAAGATGGAAATGAAGTTTGCTAATCTCAATAGTAAGAGTGTTCTAGCAAGGTACTTTAACCTTGAAAAACTTTTTTTGGTAAAAATTGTAAGTTATGAGTTCAGAAATGAATCCTATAAGCTTACTTTTCAAAAAGATGCTTTGATTGCAAGCCCAAAAAGCAAGATTGTCCATAACTTTGTCATAACAAATTCAATTAGAATGAATCAAAGCTACCTTCATAGATAAAAATATTATCTATGAGAAACTTATTTTTTTTTTAATTATTTTAAGTTTTTTTGAGGATTTGATTCTGCCCACTGAACTATAAAAAAGCTTTTGTGCCATAACATTTGCTCCCGGGCAGCAATTGGAATAAAAATTATATTTTTGGAAAGATTATGTGTTTTTCTATCTCCACAAAAATTCATAAAATCATGACAAATATTGATACCGTTGGAGCCTACCTAAAATCCATTCTATTCCCTGAACATGAGAATTTCAAGGAAAAAGTACTCAAAAGTACAAATTGTGAATTAGATTTCAATGTAGAAATTCACATTACAATTTCTCTTAGAACTACATAAATATATGTAAATACGTGGAATTTCAGTAACTAAATTCATTAGAAAAATTCTCAACCCTTCGGAGGGCCGCTCCACATTGACCAAACCAATCTATTAATCACCTAAAAAGTAGTAGGGGCATAGCCGTAGTGCATTGTCAGAGTGTGTGAATTTTGCGAAAGACGTTAGGACTCCAATAATGAGGTGTAGTGGAAATCCATTTAATATTCAACCGTGTGAGCATATAGGGTGATTAATTGGGAATTTAATCAAATTCAATGAAATTAAGAAATATAAAGAGGATTTTCAAGCTAGTTGCTAAAAAATTAGAAAACTCTTACAATTCCAACTAGCTTCTAAAGCCACTTAGTTTAAGGTTTTTGATGATGAAAAGAGAAGCTTTTTATGTACATATGGGGTGGTAAGAGGTAGAATAATCCATGTGGGCTATGTAATTTTGAATTGTAGTTTCTCAACCGCTCATAGTTAAATTTAAAGTAATAATTGTGTTAAAACTAGTATTTTAGACCTCATTTAGGCATAGTAGGATGAATTTTTTTGAAAAACTTTGAATCAAAAAAAGTTGTATTATCAAGCTAGTTTTTGTCTCCAAAAATCTATTTGAGGTTTAGAGCCTCCAGTAAACAGTTTTCTAGATAAAATTAGGAGAAGGTACTTTAAAATGTCAAAGAAAATCTCCCTTTCAACCCCTTTTAGAATTTTGTTTATAACTTTTTATTGGATGCTTGAAACCTCAAACGGATTTTTGGAGATGAAAATTAGCTTGATTTTCCAACTTTGTTTAGTTCAAAGTTTTAAAAAAATTCATTCTACTATGCCGAAATGAGGTCTAAAATTCTAGTTCTAACACAATTCCTGCACTTGTCAATGAGTGATCTCTCTTCTAAATAATCCATACCCTTTGAAGATTCACCATGGACAATTGATTTATCTTTAAAAATAAACTCTTCATCCTTCCTTCTCACCAATTGTCAATGAATTAAATTTGTTATGAGTACACTAAAAAAACCCTTGATGGTAGATGTCCTTGGACTATTTTGACATTTGCTTTTCTATTCATAGCTTGATTAGAAAACAAGGTATGCAATAATCAGGGTTAAGGTGCATTATAAGACTTGAACCCTGATTATTTAACTACTAGTACTTGGATTTTGAACCACTGACAGTCATCAAACATCAGGTGATCGACTATAGGGGAAAAACAAATCATTAAGTAAAATTAAATGTAATATTGGGTGCTTTCAGCTTACTCTGGAGCGGCCCTTCAGAGGATTGAGAATTTCTCTAATGTGTACATTAAAAAATTTATTCCAATGCAAAATATTATTTTCATCAACTTGTCAAGAACTTTTGACATTTGACATTATATAGCATCTTATGGCAATAGCTTCCAAGGTGTGCAACTCTTATATTATACATAGAGGTCACTGACATTAAAATGGCTTAGAAAATGGATTTTTTAAAAAGTAGTCTTGAATTGTTGTAGTGGGCTTTGCAAATGAAGAGTACTTAGGAATATGTCATGAATTCCACACACTATGCCTTGTAATTTTAGAGAAAGAGTCAAACCATAATATGATCAATGGTTTTGGCCACCTCCTTTAGTTTATAGGATCCAAGGGAAGGAGTACGGACAAAATTATTTGCATGATTATCCCTCATAATGGTTTAAGTGTAATAGGAATATGAAAAAAATAAATTGGTGGCTTGAGCATTCCATGGTACATTGTCCCCAAGAAATTGGGGAAACTAAACGACAATGGTTAACGAGAATTTGTATTGTGAAAGTAGCTAAGTATGATGCAATAGAGCCATTAGTTTTTCATGGGGTTAGTATGACATGGACATGGAGGACATTGTGACTCATTTAGTAGAGAAACTTTATTAACTTCAAAAGAAAAGTGCTAATAGCAATAGTGCAATAATTCTTATGGAGCTAATATATTGAAAGCGACAATGAAAGATTAGTGATGACAATGAGGGATTATTAATTATGAATGAAAACATACACACAATTACATAGTGAAAGGTAGACTATTTAGCAAAATAAAACACTTAAAAAATTTTATTCCTTGAAAAAATGGTTTGATGGATGTAAATCCAAAACAAATAGTGAGAGAATGTACATGCATAAACAAAAGTGCACATTACCATCCAACTCATCCAGCTCATTTTTCATTGCAATGACTTGTCAAAATTTGAATGGTGGTTTTTCCATGGTTAGGCTTGCCTTTTTGATTTGCAATCTGGGTTTGCATTTTGTTAAAGGTTCATATTGAGAGCACATTGAATGATATTTACTAACTGTGTGATAAGTTGTCTGTTTTAGGGCATTAGGTGAATGAACATGACGTTTCATATTGTAATATTTTGAATTTGATTTTCTAGAAACTCGGGACTTGAAGGAGTTTTCGGTACTCAGTGAGTCACATCATCTACAGCAAATATTGAGACTAAGTTGCTCTATATATTAATTTCTTGAAATTTGTGAAAAAAGATGTGGTCTATCAACCCAAAAGCTCTGAAATTGGAAATGATCAATTTTCTCATGTCAGAGGACCACTCTGCATATGGCTGGATTTAGAGGGTTTGTAGAGGTTTGAAGGTAAGTATTGAAATTTGGAATTTTTTTAAGCATGTGTAGATTGATTCTTCTCCTTGTTTATACAAGAGCAAGCTTGATGTAAACAAAGCTTTTTGCTTGTTGGCTATGTTTGATGTTTGGATGAATATCATGCTTCTTGTTATCATGGTATTAGAGTTTATCGTAAAGTGCATGTAATGGAGAACTAGGAATTGGAGGTTGGAAAAAACACAAGACAAAACTTACCAGAGCACCAAAACTCAAGTTTGATGGAGTTTGATGCCGTGTGTTTTGTAATATTCTTAGTTAAACCTTCCTCTGACACTGCTTTTTGGAATTAATTCTATTTATGTATAGCCAATTTATATTTTTATTATATGTAGG